>CM070545.1:18150709-18893550 GCA_036346405.1 Phyllostachys edulis
TAGGACTTGGGGGTACAAGATGTTGATATTTCAGAGACTCATTTTCTTGCTCGATTTATTCAACATTCGTTTGCTGTAGCTGACCATCAATCTTTGGGCACATTATTTTACTAGGTTCATGTAAGAAACATGAAAACAAAATATAATGGGTGTCCTTTTTTCTTTAAGAACGTTTGGAAAACACGCAAATTTTGAAGTTGATAATTCCATGATGCAACAAATATTTCCTTTCGGAAAGCACCTAACAACTAAAAACGTTCAGGCAATGACAAGTACAGCTGGTATGATAGGAACATAATTGAGCTATAAGGATGTTCAAGTAATCCCAAATTGTTTTGTCGGATCGATCAAAATTATAAGCAAGGCGCTTTCATATATATAAAAAAACCACTGGCATCTTGAAACAATTAAGTTCTGCAGGAGCTGATTTGATACATTATTAACTTTAGGTGCTTTTGGATCTGTGCACTTTATTTTTTGGACAAGTGTATAAGCGATGCTGTAACATGACAGCTGAGAATCTTCTTTGTTTTTTTCCAGCACAAGGACTAACCATGATACCACTTTTACCTTGACAAGAGATGAGGGATTCTGTAATTACCTTAGGAGGCTTCCGAAGTGAATACAACATTGTCTTGCAGGAAAGTAGAAAGGCAGTCTGATTATATGCCAAGGAATTCTTTTCACCAACAGCTGTATTAGCCGAATTTTTGTTGCCTGGCTCATTAAAGTATGGTTTATCATTCAACACAAGGCCCTGGATGGAGACCAACACCTGCAGTATGGTGGAATTTGACTTGCTCCACCTCTCACATCCAGTACCCCACCAGGTGTTCAGAAGGCTAAGGCAAACTTTTCCACTCTCATACAAGTTTGGATTTAACCGAAGCCCACCTGAATGGTAATGAGCTTTCTGTACATATTGGATAGGTTTTTGTTAAGAGATTGCATTGATGGTGTTGCCAATAGAAAAAATAAGGGGAAAGCGGTGTCAGTGTGAAGTTGTTACATACCGGTGGACATCGCGGGTATTCAGTAGGAAAACGGATGTCAAAGAAGAACAGGCTGTCATGATATGGAGTTCCAGCAGGCCCAACTATAGCAACCCTAAGCAGATCAATCCTATCCTCATAAACTCTAACATATATAGATCCTGCATAATTGAAACCAAACTGAGATCCAAGTTACCAGTAATAAAAGAAATAAACTGATTTCAGGTAAAATAAAGATAACAGAAAGATCACAGGCGCAAATGTCAACCATATGAAATGACACATGTGACACATTAGCTTTGCCTTAAGTGACATAATTTTATTGTTGCCCATTCTTTTCCAAATATAAAATATTATTTTCTGAAAACACACTATATCCACTATGATAAGATTATATGAAAAGGGTCAACAAACACAGAGCGATGAATGTATGGACTATGGAGTATGGGTACAACAGTGATTCCTTTGAAGTTTCTGTAGTTACATTTTGTGGCACATGAGTACACTAACAAGCATGCATAATGTCACGAGCTAGTTTGGGACTGAACAGCCATGTCAAAACTCCCAACCACACCAGCAAATTATAAGAATCAATGAGTACTGTATATCCTAATCAATTCCAGATAGGGTATTGTGACACTACCTTGAAGTTAACAAAGATTTCATATAGTTTCTTTTGACAGGGCAAATTTATCAGATATAATCAGCATAAACAAAGTTTGGTGACAATTCACCATCAATGTACTGATAGTTTGATGAAATCATGAAAATAAGCATACTGATTTATCGCATAAAAAATGTACTGACTGGGTAGATCTTTCTGTAGAAGCTTCCATTCATTTTGGATTGTCTTCACCCAATCTTTGGTGGTCTGGTCACGTATTTGGAGGAGGAAAATTAATTTATAGTTGGATCTAATACCAGAAATAGAGTTCAAGAAATGACGTAGCATACCTTCCCTGGTGAATGCTTTGCATAGTGGTGATCCGAGAAATCTTGAACAATATCAAATTGGTTAAACGGCATGTAGTCATCAGTGTCAGATCCATGTTCTGTCCTTGTCATCATTGAGATAATACTTGAACATTCAGGCTCATGTTTTTGGAATGATAGTACAGTACCAGTCCCACTTGAACAGGGATCCAAAAGACTGTTATTTGCATCGACATTTACAGTGGAGTGTGGAGCAGCAGCTGAAATCCAGGAACTGGTTAACTAATGTCAAATAGTTATGTTATCACCAAATATGTACTTTAGAGTTTAACACAGAGATACAGGTTGGGATCCCTGCCTATTTGAAATTGCGTATCTGAACTGTTACTCCCATCCTAATGAATGACAGTTACTTGTCCCGTTAAAAAGTTTGAAAGTTGGGTGCCGTTTTAAAGTCCCACAGTGTTAAATATAACTAGTATAGCATTAAACAATAAATAGTCGCAATTTCCTACAGCAGCGAATACCACATTTGAAATATATGGCTGAAATCTGCCCATGTGAGCACTTTACTAATTTACTTCCTTAAATCAGTGCTTCAGCCCCCATGAAACTCCTAAGTGTCTCCATCATGCATATTTTTAGTATGCAGTAAGAAAGACAATCAGTATTTATTAGTCAAGACTCAAGAGTCACGGCTCCTAGATCAATTCTAGAGGTTTACTTGCCTCAGCACTGCCAACAAAACAAAGTGAATATACATTTTCAGATATTACCTGATGCTGTTTAAAGTAAAAATAACTAATGAGGAGGCACAAGCAGAATATATACAAAATTTAACATTGGGCATGGAAAGCTACCTTGCCAAAGAGGATCGATGGACTTGCCTGCATAAACAGATTATTCATTTATTAAAAAACGTTCAGAAAAGAACAAAAAGTTTTTTTTTAACGAACAGCAGGAGCTCTGCCTAAGCTTTACAGAGGAGTAGGAAAAAGTTTGTCCTGATAGATAATGGGTTTAATTTAGCAAACTTCAAAACATGGTTTCCCTGTGAATGCGTAGTTTCCACACCACAATGTGGTTTATGTTGTGTGCCTCTAAGCATCTGGTAAGATATATAATGAACCAATCTCTGTTCACCTTTATTTTAATTCATATAAGATAATGTCTTTAAGCTTTATGTCTCTGTATATCTCCACTTGTCGGGTTCCTAAAAGTTAAACTATATGGTTCAGTAGCTGTAACAAACGCAAGACAAATTAGTGCAAAGATGTAACCGTTCAAACACAGCACACTTGAGTATTGACTTAACTATCTAGACCAATCATTGGATAATCTTGACTCAACAGCCAAGATTATCCAATGATTTCAATCCATTATGGCTGCCCCCATTAGATTTGGCAGTATCCCCGCACGCCGAAAACATATTCACATTTGAGCAATACAGAGTTGATGAAGAAAGAGTGCCTAACAGATTAACATATGGCAACAGATGAGACCACCATTGAACAAGCCAGGCTATTCTTTTTGAGGGAAGTATCCAGTGATTAAACAAAAGCTGAGGCGAAACACTACCACTGATAAATCCTGTTATCTAGGGAAAGGTACATCACCTTTCTTCTTGACTACTCCAAACAGCTGAAGCACCTTCTTTAGTACCATCCTGTAATCCACTTCACACAAAAAGTACCTGAAAAACATGAAACACCAATGGAACAAACAACCAGAAAGACATATTTGCTCAATCAATTAAGGTAAAGATCGTCGCAAAAAAAATGAAGGTAAAGGTCAAAAGCACATGAACGACAGATGCACACACAGCACCTTCACAAGCAATCATTCAGTCGGCAATAATAACTCAAAACAAAAAAAGAAAAGAAAAGGAGAATTCAGGTTCTTCTTCTTCTTGTCTGAGAAAGAGAATTACGATCTTCTCGGAGAATCCCAATCATGTTGATCGGGCCCGCCTGTCGGTGACTAACCCACACACTCCAATCAGTGCATGACGCCTTGGTCGGTCCAATGGACCCGAGACACCGCCACCCCAAGAACAGACAAAAAGAAAGAAAGGAAGAACGCTAACTAGCCCATCAAACCCGAGAGAGAAAAGATTAATTTGGGGCCGTCACCATCCGGGAGCAGGAGTATCACCGCATCATCAAGAACCCCACAAAGAAAACGAAAGGACGACAGATTGGTAGATAGATAGCACAAGAAAGCTAAGCACTCCGATCACCGCCGCCCAATGATCTTGGAGGCATCCATCCTCCATCACATCATCAAGAAACCCACCGCAACGAAAGAAAGAACACGAACCAGCATCGATCAAGAAGAACAGAACAGAACAGAACAGACGCAGAGGAGAAGAAAAACCACGAGTTCTTGATTGTTGGAAGAGCACAGCACCTTCAGTCTCGCGCTTGTGCCTGAGCTTGTGCTGATCTTGGGCAGCGAGCGAGAGAAGCGCGAGGAGGCGGCGGATGCTCCCGTTGCGCCCCGTGTGTGTGAATTGCGGAGACGGCGACGAGGGGAATGCGGGGGGTCACACCATACGGATGCGATTGGGATTGAGACACCTTGCGTGACAGGGAGGAAAAGCTTAAAGCGGGCAGTGCGCTTTGCCCGGCTCGTCCCGTGTTGAAACCACCCTAAAATCGCTGCTCATGTCAAGCAGTGTAGGTGCAAGCCTCATGACAGTGTAGGGTGTAGGGCCTGTAGGCGGTGCCGGTTTCTAGAGAAAAGCGGTGCTAGAAAACAGTTTTCTAGCACCTATTGGAGCTGATGCTAGGCTGCTAGCCACTGCTGGTGGCGCTACCACGGGAAAAAAAATGGCTTCGGTTGCACCCGTTCCAAGCCACAGAAAAAAAAGGTTATTTTTCTAGCACGACATTAGAGAAAAGCGGTGCTAGAAAACAAAAACAGTTTGTTTTCTAGCGCCTATTGGAGCTGGTGCTAGCCACTGCCTGTAGCGCTACCACGGAAAAAAAATTGGCTTCGGTTGAAAAAAGGTATGGACCCATTTCTAAGTGAAATAGTGGGGAGAGGAGGGGAGGAAAGATATGATATTAATTTAGTATGTGGGTCCCACTATGGACAGAGAATGGTTAGATGCACAAGGTACAAATTAGAAATGTTGGTGAATTAATATTAAGATCTAGTCAGGAGTCGTGTCACAGTTGGATCTGATCTTGTATTAGAATCTGGTTCATTGTTGTAACATCCCAATTTTCTGAGCTTCAAAAATCTTTTGAATAGTTAGTAGGGAGAAAATTCACCATTTGGATTTATTTGAATTTAGTTCAAAAGCTTAAGTATGGACTTCGGATATCAAAACAATTTAATATAACTCAAGTCAACATCAACAATGGTCAAAACTATTTTATTTGGATTCTATATACTTGGATATATTTTCTAGATTTTTCTAGAAATTTTTCAAGTTCATTTGCTATTTTCTATTGCCATTTAGAATTTCTACTATTTTCTAAAATAGAAAACCTATTAAAATCTCAGAAACAGTCTTTGGGCCGAATTCCTTAACCCCAACCCATTCCTTCGCTTTATCGGCCCATTCCTCACTTTTTTTTTTTTTTTTATTGCAAATCGTGTATATCTCTATCTCCCTCTGCTAGGTGGGCCCCACGTCGTCTTCGTCTCCGCCACGCCTTCGTCTTCGCGAGTCCGACGCCGAGTCCGCCATGGCTCGAGCTCAAGTCCAGTACGACAACGCAGATTTTCCAAATAAAATCTCTTGGATTTTGTTGCCAATCCTATCTCTATCTTTTCCGACCCGTTTCAGTTGAACGAATCCCAATTTTGTTTCTATCTCCGAATCCTTCATGAGGTCAACTCAGACTCCTTTGAACTCCGCCGCCTATACGCCACCCTAGCCCTACCCGGACCCTATAAATAGGACCCTCGGGATCGCAGCGTCACCCACATCAAAACCCCTCAAGCCCCCGCCTCTCTAGAGCCCTAGCGCCGCCACAATCCGAGAATTAGGGTTTTCGGCCTAGATTCTTCTTTTGTCGATTCCGCCGTAGCCGTGGGCGCCTCGTCGACGTTGAGCACACTGCCGAATTCGTCGTCACGCAGGCTACCTCGTGCACCGTTCCTCCCCGCCAGAGCGCCACCGGAGACCAAATCCGACAACAGCCGAGCCGTCTTCATCGCCTAAAGCTCGCCGCCGGCCGTTGTTGTGGTTCCCGAGTGTCAGTAAGGGCATCATCAGCGTCTTGAATAGCACCACTTCACGCCAAGATCGCTCATTGCCGCGTGACTCCACCGCGCCGTTGTCGGGCTCAACCCGAGCACCACCCTTCGCCGTCGAGTCCACGTGGTGTCCATGTCATCGCCAGATAAGCGTCCACGTCGGTGCATGTGCTCATGTGGCGTCCAGTCAGTGACCATGCACGCGCGTGCGTGGCACGGTCCACCGGCCCTAGATCCATAGGCTCGGTAGATTTGGTCTACCGTGAGCCGAGCCGCTGACATGTGGGTCTCACATGTCATATTTTCTTTTTAATTCTTTTATTTCCGGAAATCCTTTGCTGACATCATCGTTGCGCAATAATCCGAATTTTCTTCTGAGAAATAATTCAGAAATTCGAATAAATCCAAATTAGGGTTTTTCTTTAGATTCAAACTTCCAAAGCCCATATCTTTTGCATCCGAACTTCGATTGAGTCCATTCAAATTTCTAAATTCATCTAAATTCAAGATCTTTTTATGTGAGATTTTTATTTAATTTTTTGGAGTTTGTTTTATGTTTGTTATTTATTTACTTCGTTTGCGAGTAGATGTCGATACTTCGGGGAACTTTGAAGAAGAAGGAGTGCCTCAAGAGCAAGATCAGTACCTAGACCTATTTCAAGGCAAGTTATACATTTGATCATATTGAACCCAGTTTTCAAAAGTTATATTGATTCAAATTGTTGTATTTACTTTAAGTATTTATTTAAATGCTTTTGTGTTTAGTTATTAATCCAATTTGTTATATCAACCTTGTCTATTGTTATGTCATAATATTTTGTCACCCTAGATTGGTTCCTTATTTAGGTGGTATTATCGTAGTACCAACGTGTATTGGTTAGATACGATTAAACTGCTTAGCTATGCTACGAGTCATCATTTCATGCAAGTTGCAATTATAAACTTGACTAAGTGATTATGGAACTATGTGATAAAATTGTGTGTACTATGTGCTATTACTCGTTGATGGCATGTGTTGCACTTAACCAATAGGGTGGGAAAGGATTTAGACGGAGGCAAGTGGTACTGTGTGCTATGGTGGAGCTGTGTGCATATGATTAATACACTGTGTTCATAGGGATTAATAGCTAGAAGTTGGAAGTCTTGCCTTGGTCAATTAAGGACTTAACTTTGTGCGCCATTGAACTGAGCCTTACTGTACGACCACATGCCTAGTATGGGACGGGCCTAACTTAGTAAGTTATGGATTCTTGACATTGATTACTCAAGTAGTAGGTTAGGCTGTGTTGCATGGGTGGAGGTGTGTTCTACCAAGTAGTCACATCGCGGGACAGTTCGCCGCTTCCCTGTCCAACGGTGTGTGTTATGTCAAGGCACTGTGTTTGGAATGGTATAGCGGTAAAGCACACTGGGAGTGTCAATGCTTGAAATGAAATTTCTGAAACGTTTTGTTATGATTAGTGCTAGCTACACTAGTTGTATCGTGTGGGCAAAGTGTACAACCTCTGCAGAGTGTTAATTAATCTATTCGAATAGCTGAGTCCGCGGTCATGGACATGCTCGGGGATTTCACACGAGGGGTAGTTTTCATAAAACACTTGGTAAGGGAGCTGTGTGATCTAAGTCATATGGCTGTGTGAATAACTTGTTTAGGCTATGTGTCTTTGTGAAATCAAACTGTTAAAATTAATATTGTTTAGTTGTTTTACTGTATGTTTTAATCTATTATTCATATTCAAATTGCAAATGTTGCATTTCTGCAAAAGAACCACAGAAGTCATTCCTTTGAAATAAGCCATTATGTATAATTGCATTATGTGGTATGACTTGCGAGTACGGTTGTGTACTCATACTTGCTATAATCAATCAACCGAAGTGGAGCAGTCATCTCTTGCTTTTGAGGAGGAGTTCTACGAAGGTGCCTGATCGTTAGGGTCTTGATCCCAGTTGGTTGTCTATGGCGAATTGATAGGATTCTGCAGAAGTTATCTGTTCCGCTGCTTATTTCTCTATTGCTTGCCCTACGTGGCTTAATAAATGTAAACTCGACCATAGGGTCAAAATGGTTTTTTTAATCAAATTACTCGTTTATGCTATTAATCGTCTCATGTGGATCAATATTCATTTATGTTGATACTGTGTGCACTAGCGTGATCCTGGACTAGTGTATTATACACAGAGGGTCCAGAATTGCATTTTTTGGTCCCGACAGAGGTGGTATCGGAGCCATACTGACTGTAGGTCTTGATCTTAGTTAGATCGGCCGTCTTGGAATGTCTAAATTATTTTCTAAAGCAAAATTAACTTGCAAGATTAATTGAACTACTTAACTCCTCTCAGGTCTTTCTTGACTCAACTATTGCTGGATTTTTTCCTCTTCCCACTGTTTTTAAGTTCTTCTTACCCTCTTGTCTGTCTCGACAGATGCCTCATCTGCAGAACTGTGGAGAGTAGCCCTTTAGGCGGTAGATTGTGTGTTTAGATTCGTCTTATTTTCTTGTGTGCGAGTATGAGCTGCAAAGGCCCTTAGACATTTGTTGTAGCCATGCTAAGACCTTATTAATAAAGGTATTTTAGTTGGTTTTCTTGAAGCTGTATTTGTTGGGTTTAACCTGCCCCCTCGAGTAGTTCTTAACTCATCTTGTGCTTGCTACCTTATCTAACCTATGGAGCTTCACCAGATGGTTCAGACTCGTCATGCTGCTGCAAGTGGATCCAGAACTTAGGGATCAGAAGGAAATGAACAGACCCCCGTAGGAGCAATACCACCAGAAGCACCCCCAATCGATCTGCAGAATTTTGGAGCTTTCATGGCAACCCAGACATAGATGATGTACACCATGATGAATCAAATTCAGAGTATGAACAATCAGAACAGTAACAACAATCACCACAATGGAGCCCAGTCACTCATGGTCACCATGGGCCATCCAAACTTGCTGAATTCATGAGGACTCATCCACTAACCTTTTCTAGCCATGTCTCACCAGTTTAGGCCGATGATTGGCTTCGTGTCATTGAGAGAGAGCTGTTGATCACTCAATGTAGCGACCATGAGAAGGTCATGTACGCCACTCACCAGATGGAAGGCATAGCTACCGAATGGTGGGAGAACTTCTGCGCAGCGCATGAGACGCCGCAAAATATTACTTGAGAAGAGTTTTCCACAGCCTTCCGTCAGTACCATGTACCGAAAGGGATAATTGATTTGAAGAAGGATGAGTTTCGTGCTCTCAAGCAAGGAGCTATGTTAGTGACGGACTACCTCAATAAGTTTTCTCAGCTAGCTCGCTATGCTGCAAAGGATGTCACCACCGATAAAGCTCGCCAGAGTTGCTTCTTAAAACGATTGAACACTGGGCTGCAAATCAGTCTGTTTGCCCATACCTTTCTAGATTTTTAGGAGCTGGTCAACAAGGCGTTGGTTCTTGAAGACAAACACAAAGAGCTGGAAGACAACCATAAACGCAGGATGGCTCAGCAAGAAAGTCACCAGTCATAGCAGAAAGCAATAATGGTTCCGCAACAATTTAATCGTTTTCCACCGCAGAACTCTTACAGGACACCTGCACCAACATCAGCACCTCATCCAGTTGCTCAGAACTTTCGCAACCTAGCGCCAACCATCCCCAATCTAGGGAACAACCAATAGACTGTACAAATAGTTTGTTATTCCTGCCATCAACCAGGGCATTTCGCCAACCAGTGTCCGCAGAAGGGAATAATCACTCCAGTACGCTTCAATCTTGGAGCTACACCCGCCAAGATGCTAGCATAGAATAATAATCAAGGAGTTTCTCAGGCTACTGGTCAACCCGGAAGAGCACCGCAATCTGTGGTCAGAGGTCGTGTCAACCACGTCACTCTGGAAGGAGCCTAGGAAGCACCGGACGTCGTACTGGGTAAGTTTCTAGTAAACTCAGTACCTGCATCAGTTTTGTTTGATTCTGGAGTTTCGCATTCATTTGTTTCTAGAGTTTTGCAACTAAGAATAACTTGAAAGTTATACATCTTAAGCATACTCTGTTAGTCCAGTCGCTTGGAGCAGAGTTAAGTTCTAAAGTGAGATGTTTAGAAGCTAAGTTACTCATAGCTGGGGTTGAGTTTCTGGCCAACCTTATTGTTTTTAGATGTCATTCTTGGCATGGATTGGTTAACAAAGCACAAAGCTGTGCTAGATTGTGGCCGAAAAGCCGTAACAATCGAGGATACCAAGGGAAACAAGGTAGAGTTTCTAGCTACCTCAGTGCGTGATGGACATCTATTAGTAAATAGCATGAAGACCATTGCTTTGGAAGATATGCCTATTGTCAGGGAATATCCCGATGTATTTTTGGAAGAATTACCAGGAATACCACCAGATCGTGACAGTGAGTTTGTCATCGATCTAGTGCCAGGAACAACATCGATTTCGAAGAGACCCTATCGAATGCCAGTTGATGAGTTAGTAAAAATGAAGAAGCAAATAGAAGAACTTTTGGAGAAAGATTTCATGAGACCTAGTTTGTCGCCATGGGGAACACCAGTTTTGTTTGCTAGAAAGAAAGATGGAAGTATGAGAATGTGCATTGATTATCGATCTCTCAACGAAGTCACCATCAAGAACAAGTACCCATTACCTCATATTGATGATTTGTTTGATCAAATGAAAAGCGCCAGAGTGTTCTGAAAGATTGATCTGTGATCAGGTTACCATCAGTTGAAGATTTATCCTAAGGATATACCGAAGACCGCTTTCTCAACGCGGTACAGACATTATGAGTTCTTAGTCATGTCCTTTGGTTTGACTAATGCCCCTGCCTATTTCATGAACATGATGAATAAAGTATTCATAGAATATTTAGATAAGTTTGTAGTTGTATTCATTGATGATATTTTAGTTTACTCCAAGTCAGAAGAAGAACATGCTAAGCATTTGAGGTTAATCCTAGAGAAACTCAGAGAGCATCAGTTGTATGCTAAGTTTAGCAAGTGTGATTTCTGGAAAAAGGAAGTTGATTTTCTTGGTCATGTAATGATAGCCGAGGGAGTAGCAGTTGACCCCGGTAAAGTTAAGGCAGTACTACATTGGGAACAACCCAAGACTGTTACCTAGATCCGTAGTTTCTTAGGAATGGCAGGATATCATCGCCATTCCATTGAAGGATTCTCAACGATCGCTAAGCCCCTTACGCAGTTGTTGAAGCAGGAGAAAAAGTTCACTTGGACCCCAGCTTGTGAAGAAAGTTTTCAAGAATTGAAGAAGCGTTTGACTTCAGCACCAGTACTAATTCTGCCAGATATTCGCAAAGATTTTGACATCTATTGTGATGCTTCATGTCAAGGATTAGGATGTGTCTTGATGCAAGAATAAAGAGTTGCCGCTTATACGTCTAGGCAATTAAGACCTCATGAGGAGAATTATCCTACCCATCATCTGGAACTAGCTGCCGTAGTGCATGCTTTAAAGATTTGGCGTCATTACCTCATCGGTAATCGCTGTGAAGTATACACAGATCATAAGAGCTTGAAGTATATTTTCTCTCAGTCTGATTTGAACATGAGACAGAGAAGATGGTTAGAGTTGATAAAGGATTATAATCTTGGAATCCATTACCATCCAGGTAAGGCCAATGTAGTTGTAGATGCTTTAAGCCGTAAGAGCTACAGCAATGCTTTGGAAGTAAAAGAGGTTTGTTCAGAACTTCAAGAGGAATTTCAGAAACTGAAGCTAGAAGTTGTTTCTGAAGGATTTGTGGCCAGTCTAGAAGTGCAGTCTACTTTGGAGAAGCAGATTCGTGAATCTCAACCAAAGGATACTGAGTTTTCAGACATCAAGAAGAAGATGACAAAAGGAAAGTCCAAAGACTTCACCAAAGATAATCAAGGTATACTGTGGATCAATGGACGTATTTGCATACCAGATGTTGATGGTTTGAGATAGCTAATTTTGAAGGAAGCCCATGACTCAAAGTATTCGATTCACCCTGATAGTACTAAGATGTACGAGGATGTTGAGAATAAATTTTGGTGGCCAAATCTGAAGCGAGAAGTCGCAGAGTTCGTTGCCTTGTGCGACATATGTTAGAAGGTAAAAGCAGAATATCAGAGGCCAGCAGGTCTGTTGCAACCTCTGAGGATTCCAGAGTGAAAGTGGGAAGAGATTGGAATGGATTTTATTACCAGTTTACCCATAACTCAATCGGGTTACGATTCGATTTGAGTGATAGTTGATCGTTTGATTAAAGTTGCCCATTTCTTGCCAGTCAAAACCACCTACTCAGGAGATCGCCTTGCAGAGCTATATATGTCAAAGATTATCAGTTTGCATGGTGTGCCTAAGAAGATAGTGTCAGATCGAGGATCTCAGTTCACCTCTCGTTTTTGGTAGAGTTTGCATGAAGCCTTAGGGACTCATCTGAATTTTAGTACTACTTATCATCCTCAAACAGATGGACAGATTGAATGAGTTAATCAGATATTGGAGGATATGTTGAGAGCATGTGCTCTATCTAATGCTACCAGTTGGGATAAGAGTTTGTCGTATGCCGAATTCTCGCACAACAACAGTTATCAAGCCAGTCTACAAATATCACCGTTTGAAGCTTTGTATGGCCGTGCCTGCAGAACCTTGTTGAATTGGTCAGAAACAACTGAACGTTTAGTTTTTGGGCCAGATATTATTCAAGAAGCAGAAGAACAAGTGTCCATGATCAGAGAGAGAGATTAAAGATAGCTCAGTCGAGGTAGAAGAGTTATGTTGATAACCGTTGTCGTGATCTCAGCTTTGAACCAGAAGATTTTGTTTACCTTCGAGTTACTCCACTCTAAGGTGTAAAAAGGTTTCATGCCAAAGGGAAGCTTGCCCCTCGGTATGTTGGTCCGTTCAAGATTTTGGATCATCGTGGAGAAGTAGTTTATCAGTTGGAGCTGCCGCAGTCGTTAGCAGGAGTGCATGACATCTTTCATGTCTCTCAGTTGAAGAAGTGTCTTCGTGTGCCAGAAGAGCAAGCCCCGTTGGAATCAATTGAGCTAAAAGAAGATCTCACTTACAAAGAGCAGCTAGTCAAGATTTTGGATGTCGCAGAGCGTCATACCAAAAGCAAGACCGTTCATTTTTTTGACCGAAAAATAGTAGGGGAATCCCTACTGTATATATTAAATAAAGAAATACAAATACAAATAGAAAGAAAATATGATGGAGGGGAGAGAGAAAGAAAGAAGGAAAAAACAGAGCGCCTCACAAAAGGCCTAATTAAGATACAAAGATCCCTAGCAGATGTCGAACAGAGCTATCAGCTAATTCAGTTACAAGATCGTTCTTGAGAGAATATTAGGTCCACCACCGATCTCGCATCATGGTAATGAGTTGCAATATACATTATCTTTGTGCATAGCCTTCCTTCAAGCACCCTGATACCCCTAAAGGTTCCAAGTGCAGCAGCTAAGACAAGTTGGTAAGCCAGTTAGATAGCAGGGGCTTAATAGATGGTTTGGCTCGGTGAGCCAGCAAGGCTAATTCGCGAGTAAAAATGGCACGCCAACTTGGAATGCTTGGGGTCTGATGATTGAAGATCCAGTTATTTCTTGTGATCCATAGGGCCCAAGCAGACAACACAATAATTTCCATAAAAAAACTTTGATTGATCTTGCCTTTGAGGTGAAGTAAAGCTTGATGGGCAGAGATGAGTGACGATTGTTGTGGACAGACAATATCCCAACACTGTTGAGCAAAAGAGCAAGACCAGAAGAGATGGTGAGCTGATTCTTCAATTCCTAGATCACACAGGTTGCAAGAGAAATCATCCAGTGGGCAATTCTTGCGATGAAGCAGGTTCCTAGTGTTGAGCCTATCTTTGAGCAAGAGCTAGAAAAAAAACTTTATGGCGTCTTTAACATGCACATGACCACAGCCACTTGAAATAGATTGGTGCCGGGAGATTACCCATGAGCAAATGGTAGGCTTTGACTGAAGAGTACTGCGATGAGTTCCATATATAGTGCCACGAATCCTTTTGAGTTGAAAGTACCAGTTCTTGAGTGAGATGTTCACCTGCTGGAATTGTTCATGAGCTTGAGTCGATAGCGGAAGATGAAAGAGAGTCTGAAAATCCTCCACAAGCTTGGCAGATGTGACCGAAATGAGATCTGATTTAGCAAATCAATGAAGTTCTGGATGCTGCTGACATAATAAATTCCCGTTCCACAAGTCCTTCCAGAAGAGCATTGTTCGCCCATCACCTACCGAGCAGGTTGCCAAGCCCTTATACTGGTGAAGCATCTTGAGGATATCTCTCCACTAGAAAGAGCCAATACGCACATGGACTGAGGGTAGAGAATTATGATAGTAAGCTTCCCAAATGAGGTTCACCCATGGAAAGATTGGCATGATTAAAAAATTTGTGAAGATTCTTCAGTAAAAGCGCCTGGTTTTGAGTACCCAGGTTTAAAACTCCCAATCCTCCTTGCTTTTTTGGTTTGCAGACCTCTTTCCATGAGATCAGAGATTTACCACGTGCATCCATAGATGAGCTTCTCCAAAGACAATTCCTGCGGTATCTATCGATCTGTTTGATGACTCCCTTCGGGAGCTTGAGAAGGCACATGTAGAAAGTAGACAGTTGAGAGAAAACTGAATTCGCCAAAGTAAGTCTACCTCCAATAGAGAGAAATGATGCACAGCTGGCTAACCTTCTATCTACTCTCTGAATACGGAAGGAAGTCTTTGATTTTTGGTTTGTTCGTTCCTAGTGGAAGTCCCAAATAGGTGAACGGGAGGGAGCCTAGTTGACACCCAAGAGTGCGAGAGAGGATATCCATCTTGTCTGGGTGGACATTGATAGGGATCATGAAGGATTTATCAAAATTCACATTGAGCCCGGTAGATTCTGAAAAAGAGTTGAGCAACCCCTTAAGAAAGAACAAATTGTTTCAAGACAGTTCTGATAATGATGAGCGATCGTCGCATATTGAACTATCGGAAGTCCGGCAGCTCGAGAAGGCCCTCGGGTCAACCCCAAGTCCATCACCGTGTTGAGAAGCGTCTGAAGGAAGTCAGCTGCCAGAACAAATAGAAACGGAGAGAGCGAATCCCCTTGTCTAACACCCCTTCTACAATGAATAGTTTTGCCAGGCACCCCATAGAGAAGGACGGATGAAGTTCCAGTGCTCAAGATGTTGGCAATTCAGGCCATCCATTTAGGTCCAAAGCTCTTTTGCTTCAAGATTGTTATGATGGTTCTATGTTCAACTCTGTCAAATGCCTTCTCAAAATCCAATTTAAGGACAATAATCTCCTTCTTCGAAGTGTGGCAGATGTGAAGGAACTCAAAGGCCCAAGCCAAACAATCTTGGATTGTCCGCGATTTCAGGAACCCATATTGGTTTGCATGGACTAGTTCTAAAATAACCATATGAAGCCTGTTGGCCAGGAGCTTAGTAAGGATTTTGAAGGAAGTGTTCAGCAAGGAGATCGGTGTGACGACCCGGCCAGGGGCTAACCCGCGAGGTCCTCCAAGACCTCCCTAGAAGTCCACCAGGACCTCCCAGGAGGTCCAAAGGATCTCTCGGGCAGTCCTCCCAGGCCTCCCAGGAGGTCCAGGGAACTAACCCGAGGAGGTCTTGAGACTCAGGACCTTCCCAAGAGCCACGACTAGGCCTGAGGGAGGTTCAGAAACCAACCCGAGGAGGTCATGAAACTTGGAGAAATCCTAAATCTCCTATGAACCGAACTAGTCCCAAGGATCAATGGCTAGTTCACACAGCATACATAAGTGGCAGCATAAATCAGCGCGAACTTTATTATCACAAAAGGGTTGATTACAAGATTTGCTTACAGACCGACAAGAGCAAAATACATAGCAGAAACAAAAATCAAGTCCATCCAATACACCACAGGTAATTGGCTGGAGGGCGCGGCCTAGTCATCAGACGGTTCATCCTCCTCATAGTCCTCTCCTGTTCAATGATTAATCAAGCAAGAGTGAGCACAAAAACCGTGCTCGCAAGTTACACCCGTCAATTAACAGAATGATATGCATAAATGGATATCTCAAGGGAAGGCATAATATGGTTGATTTGCGTAAAGCCAAGTTTCTTTCAATTACATATACTAAGTTCCAAGGCAGTTATACAATAACTAAAATTCATTTTCCAAGTTCAACTTTTCAGTTGGATAACATTCATCAGATGGTGAAGAATACCCTCCTGTCACAAGGCTCCCTGCACAAACCATGGGATAGAAATTCCAAAAACAGTTTATCCAAAACCTTTTAAAAACAAAACCAATATCTAACTTTGAGTGGTCTTTGTCAGCACGTCCATGACCGTGGACACGGCTATTCGAATAGTTTTGACTCTGCAGAGGTGTACACTTTACCCACATGACATGATTCCTCTAGTTGGTTTGGCATTCGTCAATGCCACCTCTCACTGCCAAAGGTAAGAGGTCTAGAGTTCATGACAAGGCTTTTACAATGCATCATTCCACCGCAGCCCCTCCTCGCTAAGGATTCGCTTCATTTGAATAGAAACCCGCCGGAAAAGCCCCCTCTTGCGCCAGTGGCAAACATAGGTTATGAAAAACCATAGGCCATGAAAGACCTCCCACACATCAAAGTGGAACAACCGCGGTGAAACTTTGCAAATTATTCAGCCAGGTCCCACGCCCCATTCTGGATACATGTGGTTGCACGGTGAGGCATAGCCTATTATAGGCATAGCAAAGGGATGCTCAAAGGCCGGTTCTCAAATGACTAGAGCGACAACCACAGAACCCCTCGCCTCAACTCTACCCAAGTTGAGCTCGTGTATGAACATGCACCAACCAAGCAACCAATTCGCCCCAGTCCAAACAATTTTCCATTTGTTTGCTTTTCATAAACCTTTTGGCAAAACTCCATGGCAAGCAAATGTCATGGCTTAAAACATTTTTAAATAACCGATGGTCAATGGAGATAAAACTTCCCAAAATCAAAATATTTTTGGTCTAAGCACAACTAAGCTTTTCCTTTAAAAAAGGTTCTGGTTCATGCTATTGCCTTTAACCAATTTTTAACTAGGGTGACAACCTGTTTGGTTCAATGTCAAGATTGACCATACAAAGGATTTGGGCATAACTATAAACTTAAAGACGGGTATTGAAATAAGTAAGTAAAGTAAGTATGCATAAACCTTTGAAACAGAACATAGTAATTTGAAGTAATGGGTGCAACATGGTCAAGGGTGTAACTTGCCTTGCTCACAGCCTTGAGAGTCTTCCTCTTCGGGACACTCAAGCTCCTCGGTGTCTTCACAATCTACATGAGGAAACCAAAGCAACTCAATATCAAGCTCAAATAAGATCCAAAGAAACTCTAATAGAACACTAAAATAACCAACAGAGAGGTTTGGTCGATTTGGAGGAGGTCCAAGGAGCTTACTAGAGGAGGTTCGAAGTTTAAGGGAGGAGGTCCAGAGAGCTTTGGAAGAGGTCCAAGAGCTTGCTAGAGGAGCCAGAGAGTGGAAATGAACAAAAGGGTAAAGAGGAAGGGCTGCCCAAGCTTTTTATAGCCAGAGCCACCCAGATTCCCAAGGGCTCTCGGGCTCTAAAGTAAGTGAAGGAAATGATAGGAGTTGGTAAAAGATATGATAAAAGGTAGCTCAGTGCTGCCAAAAGGTGGTAACATTTAATGCGACACAACAGACATTAAATGATTTGAAGACTTCCAAGTGCAAAGGACATGGTCAAAAGATAAAGAAAGAGGTTGTGACTGACAAATGGGGCCAGTCAAAGCTCAAGGGGAGGTCCTGCGGAGACCTAGAGGAGATCACACAAGGGTAAGGGGAGGTCCTGACGGTCAGATCCTCAAAGGGGAGGTCCTGACGGTCATATCCTCAAAGGGGAGGTCCTAACCCTTAGATCTAACAAAGAAGAGGTCTAGACTCTTAGATCGAACAAAGGAGAGGTCTGAACGGTTAAGATCTCTAAAGGGGAGGTCTTAACGGTCAGATCTAACAAAGGGGAGGTCTGAATGGTTAACATCTCCAAAGGGGAGGTCTTAACGGTCAGATCTAACAAAGGGGAGGTCTGAACGGTTAAGATCTCCAAAGGGGAGGTCTTAATGGTCAAATCTAACAAGATGGTCAGATCTAACAAAGGGGAGGTCTAAACGGTTAAGATCTCCAAATGGGAGGTCTTAACGGTCAGATCTAACAAAGGGGAGGTCTGAACGGTTAAGATCTCCAAAGTGGAGGTCTTAATGGTCAGATCTAACAAAGGGGAGGTGAGCGATAGCGAGATAAGAAGCGGGAGAAGCAGGAGCCATTGGGTTTCAATCGAACGGACCAAAGTGATTGGGTCATTTGGACCATCCAGAGCTAACGCTAGATCTCAGCCATTGAACTGGATCGGGTGGTCCAAAATGGTTGGGACGTTCGGATCGGCCGAATGTCTCTGCAGATTGGACCGTCTAACGAAGATCTGAGGGCTCAGAGAGGGTGGGACATTCGGACCATCCGAACATCTCAACAAGATCAAACCGTCCAACGCAAATCGAACGGTACACAAGCGATAGAGGTCTGGATCAAGCAGAAGGCTCGAACGAACGCGAGGGAGGTCCAAGTGAATGAGGGGAAGGTCCTAAAGGACACAGGGAGGTTCTGAAGGACACAGGGAGGTCCAAATGAACGAGGGGGAGGTCCTAAAGGACACAGGAAGGTCCTGAAGGACACGGGGAGGTCCAAATGAGCACAGGGAGGTTCAAGGGACATGGGGGAGGTCCAAGCACTTGAGAGGTCTAGACCAAGAGGAGGTCTGGACCAGAGAAGGACAAAACTAGCACAGATGGGGAGGAATCGCCAAAGCTCCAACAAACCCAATAAGCCAAAAGAGAGTTTTAGTTGAAATTTGATTTAGTCAGTTGAAGTCCATTCTGAAATTCTCAAGTTAAGCTTTGAATTCTCATTAAAACAAGACGGTTCTTTTTTATTTTGAAAATTCAAAAAAGCTCCAAAAATCAAGGTGTTACAAACCTACCCCCTTTAAGGGAATCTCGAGCCCGAGATTCAAGCTTGGTCAGCAAAAAGATAGGGATAGTTGGTCTTGAGATATTCTTCTTTCTCCCATGTGGCTTCACTTTCTGGATGATGGCTCCACTAGACTTTGTATGATCGGATGGTCCTGCTCCTAGTAACATGCTTTGCAACATCAAGGATCTTGATTGGCTGCTCCACATAAGTGAGGTCTTCTTGGAGATCAATGCTCTCTAGGGTGGTTTGATTCTCTGGTACCCGAAGACATTTCCTTAGCTGTGATACATGGAAGACATTGTGCACTGCTGATAAAGACTCTAGAAGTTCTATTTGACAGGCCATTTCACCTTGCCTTGCTAAGACCTTGTATGGTCCGACAAATCTGGGTGCTAACTTCACTTTAGTATGAAATCTTCTAACTCCCCGAAGTGGCGTTACTCTGAGGTAGACGAAGTCTCCAACTTTAAAAGATAAGTCCCTGCGACGGTTGTCTGCATAGCTCTTTTCTCGGGACTGAGTTGTTGGGCCACGGGGTAGGCTACGATAGCTACAAATCAAAAATTTCTACCACGCAAACCAGGAAGCCAAGCAGGTAGATGATCACAGATCGTTACCACTAGACGCGTAGAGCAGCGGAAGAAGGGTTGGAGCAGCCTGGTCCAACGTAGAGCGCGTCGATGTAGTGGTCGTAGTCGATTGTCCAGGGTTGTGCAAGTCGATCGTCTCCTCCAGCAACGTCTGTAGTTCCTTGTGAAGATCGCGGATCATCCTCAAGTGCAACAGTCGCAGTAGCGCCTCTACGGTATCCACACGTCCAGGGAAGGAACAACCGTTCGTCGGTGTACTAGCACCAAGTCGCACGGCAGAGCTCTCAGGAAGATGGCGGCTAGGGTTTCAGTGGTGATTCACGCGTCCTTCCCAACAACCTTATGCATCTCCTTATATAGTGCTCGTGACGGATCCTATCCGAATACATTTGATGAATCGTATTCGTACTGGTTTGTTCTAACCTGTTAAGTGTGTGACCCTATAGGTTCATGCGTAATCGGTTGTGACTCGAAAACCCTTTTCGGTCACGAGTCGTAGCGGCTCCTAGCGTAACATAGCGATTCGAATACACACAAATTATATCGGACGAACCTTAATGCAATATGATCTACGATCGAGTCCTCATCACTTACGACCGTGTCCTATCTCTATACAACCAGTTCGTATTTGGTCACAACCAGTTAAATAAGTCTTCGACCGTGTTTCGACCACTCTGTGATTACGTTCGACCAGTTTACGACCAGCTCGTATCTCTATACGAGTAATCTATAACTGATCGAACTAAACGACCTACTCGTGTATTCTCCCTTTGCCTCACGATGTTTGGTTGAACTCCAGGTGAGATATTGTGTCATCCATGGACTATTCAATACTTTCTCGATTAGGTGTCAGATAACTTCACGTGGTCGAACACTTCGACAACTAGTAGCATGGCCATGCACTTTCTTTATCCGATCACAACGAGGGGCCTAGAGACATCTCTCCTGTTATGTTAGGAGGGGCAAATCCCATATCCAACCACTCACATTCCTCTGCATGTTTCATAGCATACCCGAAAGCTACCTTTATAACTATCCAGTTACGGAGTAGCGTTTGTCAACCCCTAAGAGTGCTATTACACATGTAGAAAACCATGTTGATCTCAGGTCTAAGGATTATACATCAACATTGCTTGAGACCAACTAACAACATATAGAATCATAACAATCTCAATAGTGTCTCAAGGTGGGTCTAATCCAACATCATGTTCTCTAACATGTGTCCATATTATTGGTTTGATATCTCCATATCCATGACCCGTGAAACATAGTCATCAACCAATACATATGGTAGTCTATTCATATGTGTCCTCATATGTTTCCGACTAGGGATCGTATAAGAATAATTATCGCAGAAATATAGAGTTTCACAATCAAGTCACATACTTGATAATCAATATTAACAATATTATTCTTGGAACAAGATAACATTTTATCCAACATTATGAACATAAGGAAATATGATCATCCCTATGATTGCCTGGGCATATTTCCAACATGAGCCACTCTCAATCGTTCTTTTATCAACTTCACCTTGTCTTCGGCATCCTTGATCAATTCAAGGCCATAGAGCTGATGTTCTCCAACTTCATCCCAAAGAAGGGGTGTTCTACAAGGCCTACCATATAGAGCTTCAAAAGGGGATATTTGCAAACTAGCTTGATAACTATTGTTATATGAGAACTCAGCATAGGGCAAATTCTTGTCCTAGCTCTTTCCAAAATCTAGGGCACAAGCCCTGAGCATGTCTTCAAGGATTTGGTTTACTCTCTCTGTCTGCCCATCTATTTGAGGGTGATAGGCCGTGCTAAAGTTGAGTTTAGTCCCTAAAGCTTCATGTAAGCTTTTCCAAAACCTTGAAGTGAACTGAGACCCTCTGTCGGACACTATTCTTTTGGGCACCCCATGCAAACAAACAATTTTGGCCATGTATAAATCTGCCAATATATTACTTGAATAGGTGGTCTTGACTAGTATGAAGTGTGCTACCTTAGTTAAGCGGTCAACCACCACCCATATTGAGTCGTATCCCGATTGGGTCCTAGGCAGTCCAGTAATGAAGCCCATGCCCACCTATTCCCACTTCCATTCGGGGATTGGCAATGGTTGCAATACACCGACTGGCCTTTGGTGCTCAACTTTAACTCTCTGACATACATCACATTGAGCAACATATCTAGAAATTTCTTGCTTCATACTGACCCACCAATACCTTTCTTTGAGGTCTTGATATATTTTGGTGTTGCTCGGATGAATGGAATAGGGTGATCCATGAGCTTCCTCCAAGATAAGTTGCTTGATTTCTTGGTGATTTGGCACACAAATATGGCTGCCAAACCACACTACCCCTTGTTCGTCTTCGAAGAAACCTAGGGCTTTACCTCTTCTCATATTCTTCTTGATCTCTTGGATGTCTTCATCTTCTTCTTGATGCTCTTTGATCTGGTCCAGAATATTTGGGTGCACCTCCAAGGTGTTTACACAACCTTGGTCTACAATCTCCAAGTTGAGATGCTTCAGTTCTTCATACAGTGTTGGTTGTTGTTCTTGGACTAACATAGTATTACAATAACCTTTTCGGCTTAAGGCATCTGCCACCGCATTGGCCTTGCCTGGGTGATAATGAATTCCAAGATCATAGTCCTTAATCAACTCTAACCATCTCCTTTACCTAAGGCTAAGTTCTGATTGGGTGAAGATATACTTCAAACTTTTGTGGTATGTGTATATCTCACAGCGATTACCAATGAGGTAGTGTCGCCAAATTTTCAAAGCATAGATAATTGCTGCCAATTCTAGATCATGTGTTGGGTAGTTTTCCTCATGAGGTCTCAACTGTCTAGATGCATATGCCACTACCTTTCCTTCTTGCATTAACACACATCCAAGACCTTGATGAGAGGCATCACAAAATACCTAAAAATCTTTATGTATGTTTGGCAGGACTAAGACAGGAGCTATGACAAGCCTTTTCTTCAATTCTTGAAAGCTTTGCTCATAGGTTCTAGTCCATTCAAATTTCTTCTCCTTTTTCAAAAGCTGAGTGAGAGGTCTAGCAATCTTGGAGAAACTTTCAATAAATCTTCTATAATAGCCAGCCAGACCAAGAAATCTTCTCACTTCAGTTACTGTCTTGGGTGGTCTCCATTCTAACACAGCTTCCACTTTTGAGAGGTCCACAGCTACTCCCTTGGCCGACACAATATGACCAAGGAAAGCTACTTGTCTTAACCAGAACTTACACTTACTAAACTTGGCATAGAGCTGTTGCTCTCTAAGCCTTTCCAAAATAGCCCTAAGGTGGTCTTCATGTTCTTCCTTGTTCTTGGAGTAGACAAGGATATCATCAATGAATATAACTACAAACTTATCCAGAAAGTCCATGAATACTTTGTTCATCATATTCATGAAATAAGCTGGTGCATTTGTCAACCCAAATGATATTACAGTGAACTCATATAGCCTATACCTTGTGGTAAAAGCAGTTTTGGGAACGTCCTCTGGTCTAATCTTTAATTGATGGTAACCAGACCTTAAGTCGATTTTGGAGAACACACTTGCTCCTTTTAATTAGTCAAAGAGACCATCTATCCTGGGCAATGGATACTTGTTTTTAATGGTGACCTCATTAAGTAACCTATAGTCTACACACATCCTTAAGCTGGCATCTTTTTTCTTGACAAACAAAACTGGGGCTCCCCAAGGTGAAGAGCTTGGTTGAATGAATCTTTTGTCTTTCAGCTCTTTGATTTGTTTCTTCAACTCTACCAACTCATTGGCTGGCATCCTGTATGGTCTTTTTGATATTGGAGCAGTCCTAGGGATAAGATCAATTAGGAAGGATATGTCTCTATCTGGTGGCATACCAGGCAGTTCCTCAGGGAACATATCTCAGTATCTTCACTTCCTTCAAATTGGTCAGCAGAGGTCTTACCTCAGGTGAGGTCTTAGGTCTAAACTCCACTTGGATCCCTTGATCATTGGTGAGTGTGATGGACTTGCTAGCACAGTCTATTTGACCTTTATTCTTGGCTAGCCGATCCATTTCAAGGATCACATCTAAACCTTGGGAGTGCAAAACTATCAAGTCTGCAAGGAAGGGGACTCTAGAGATCTCCAAGGTAAGATTTGGGCATAAGGAACTAGTCCTCATTTCTGAGCCCGGAGCATGAATTAGCATAGGATTAACTAAAGGAGTTATAGATAACCCACATTTCCCCCACAAACTTGCTTGAAACAAAAGAGTGCGAAGCCCTCGAATCAAACAAAACCAGAGCTGGTACTGAATTTACAAGGAACGTACCAAGAACTACATCGGGTGCTGCTTGTGCCTCCTCAGCCGTGACATGTGTGACACGGCCCTTTGTGAATTGTACTGCTGGCTTCACACTTGATGCACTACCCCGTGATGGAGCTCCCTGATTGGATCGGGCTGGGGCAGAAGCTTGCTGCTTCTTTGGGAACTTGTTGGCATAGTGCCCCCCCCCCTCATTGTAAAAGAAGCAAGTCACCCCAGCTGAGGAGGTTGTGGAAGTCTTCTTTTGGAGCTGGCTTCCAGAGGAGGTCTTATGGTAACTTGATTTGCTTGAGTGCTGTGATATCCCAGAGGCTCCTAAGGAGGAGGTCTGAGAGGTCTTGCGCTGTGAGGGCTAAGACTGGGAGGTCCTAGGCTTAGGAAAACCCCCAGGATTGAACCTCTGTGTAGCTTTCTTTCTTTTTCGGCTCTTCATCTCTTGAAGCTTGTCCTCTTGCCGAATAGCCTTGCTAACAAGCTGCTGAAAATCAGAATGTTCCTAGGCAATAAGGAGGACTGCAATCTCATCATTAAGCCCCTCCAAGAAGCGCTCTTGCTTGGCTTCATCTGAGGCAATATCTTCCAGGGCATATCTAGCCAATTGATTAAACTTATGCAAGTATTCATTAACGGTGCGGTTGCCCTACCTTAAGGAACGGAATTCCTTCCTTTTCAAGGACATCATGCCCGGTGGGATATGGGCACGACGAAAGGCTTGCATAAATTCATCCCATGTGATGTTATGTGCATTAGCATGGGATTGATTAAAGTTATCCCACCACTTAGAAGCTGGTCCATTGAGCTGATGGGAAGCAAATAAGACTCTTTCATGATCTGTACATTGCACCATGTCCAATTTTTGGCCCCCTGCCCTGAGCCAATCATCGGCTTCCATAGGCTCAGTGCTGCTAAAAAATGTTGGAGGGTGTAATATCATGAATTCTGCAATGTTGGCCCTTGGAGGAGGTAGAACTTGAGCTTGGGGTTGAGCCGCTGTTGTTGCTTTCAATGATTGAGTGTTGGCAATTGACTGGGAGAGCAAATTTATTAGCTGAGCTTGGTTAGCCATCATCTGGGCCCAGCTAGGACCTTCTGTTGAAGGAGGTGGTGGTTGTGGGGCTGGATTCTCTGGCACACCCTCAACTCCTCTATTTTGATTGCTCCACCGAGCTGGGTTCTCGGGCTCATCCTCCGCTTGCCTATTCTGAATGCTTGAGCTGCCACTACCATTTCTAGTGGTGACCATTTTATCTGAGCTCCAGAGGCTGAGGAAAGAAAAGAAGGGCCAAGGGGGACAGGTAAAATAACCCACTCAACAAAGCAAACAGCAGGATAAAGCTCTTTCAAAAACTATAACAAGTAAATATCGTTCTACTCATTTCTTACCGCTTGGAGGAGGTCTTAAACACCAAGCCTAACCAGGAGAACACTAATAGAGTTTTTCAAAGGTAAGAGTGGTTCCATTTAATATTGTAAAACGGTGCAAAGAAAGAAGCAAGGTAAGAAGGGACACTAGAAGGGAGGTAAGAGCAGAAAGATGACCCAGATAAGAAAGAACACTTTATTCTTCTTTGTTGTATAAAATAAACTTTGAAATTCTTCTACCATTCTACTAGGTTGCGTCCTACAGACAGAATGCTCTGATACCACTTGTGACGACCGGTCGAGGTGGTTAACTCGAGAGGTCCTCAAGACCTCCTAGAGTCCACCAGACCTTCCAGGAGGTCTGGTGGACTCTAGGAGGTCTTGGAGGACCTCTCGGGTTAGCCCCTGGCCGGGTCGTCACAATCGGTCTAAAGTCATTAATCCCCACAGGGTTGTCCTTCTTTGGGATAAGAGCGATAAGAGCTGAATTGATGGATTGAAGGTTGAGCTCATTCCTGAAAAAGGCATCATAAAGCTCATAGAAGTCTTGTTTGATGATACTCTAGCATTTATTAACAAACAGTCCATTGAAGCCATTTGGTCCCAGAGATTTATCCGGTGGAAGATGTTTGATAACTTCACCAATCACCTGATGATCAAAGGCTTCTTCCATCCATTCCAAGTTAGAATGGGGCATGATTAAGTCCGCTAGGCTGAAGTGCATGACAGGTGCCATGGTGGTGCCTAATCTCTCTTTGTAGGCTTCCCAAATAAGAGATGCTTTGTCCTGATGTTCTTTGATTTCATTCCCAAAAGCATCTTGCAGAACAGTAATGAAGTTAGAACGAAAACGAATGGTAGCTCTAGCATGGAAAAATTTAGTGTTTTCATCTCCAATTTTAGCCCAGTTTATAGCTCCTCACTGTTTCCAATAAATGTGCTGCTGATTTAAGAGATGATGGAGGTGGTCCTTTAAGATATCCCTTGCATTCCATTCTTCTGTGGATAGCGCTCTGAATTCTTCTAATGTATCAAGAAGTAGGATAACCTCATTCGAGTTAATAATGGTTGCCCGAAGGTTAGATAGATTTTTGGACCAGATTCTAAGTGCACGCCGAAGTGCCTTGAATTTCAGATTGATCCGTCTATCCGAATCGTTTGCTTGAACTGAAGTATGCCAAATATGACGTACAAGGTTCTCAAAGTCCTTATGCTCCAACCAGTGATTTTCAAATATGAAGATATTAGCTTTAGGGATGGATGAGTTGATCTACACAACGCAGGGGGCATGGTCCGAGATAGATTTGACCAGAGGAATGACCAAAGTGTTCGGGAAGCAAAGAGTCCAGGAGTAGGATGTGAAAACCCAGTCCAGTTTTTCCAGCAGGGGATCTCCTTGTATGTTGCTCCAAGTAAAGGATCTACCTTTTAAGGGCAATTCAACTAGTCCTAGATCACTGATGGCCGTATTAAAGAGAAGCATGTCATTAACACTTCCTCCCATTTTATTCCTGTCTGATGGTGCCCTGATGAAATTAAAGTCTCCCACAAAAATCCAATCTTGATTATGTTGAATAATAATGCCTGCGAACCAGTCCAGAATCTTCCTTTTGCTTCAGTTCTTGGGGGGACATAAAGGTTAGTGAGAGACCAGGTAAGGCTCGAGTGAACCGAAGTCAAGTCAACCGAGATAGAGAACTCATTAGAAAAATTAGTGTGGCCTAAGAACATGGAACTTGGCCAAGCTATAAGTAGGCCTCCTGAGGCCCCTACCGAGGGGAGGTAGGGAAAACTATTGAATCGTCTGGGGCAGAAGTTAGCCAAAAAATTCCTGCTCCAGGTTTTGAATCTTAGTTTCTTGGCAGCATAGAATGTTGCACTTACTTTCCTCAATTTTGTTGCGTGTGGCCCTCCATTTGGTGTTAGAGTTAAGACCTCTAACATTCTAGGACAGAATCTTCCATTGTCTATTCATAGCAAACATAAGTAGACTGTTTAAGCCAGCATATACCAGATACACTGGGATACATAGTTGCCCCAAGCAGACCAGAGTGAAAGACACAGCTTAAGCAAATACAACTAGGGAGATAACCAACCAAACAAAATAGACAAACACTAATAGAATAAGAGATGCTGCAGGCAGAACCAGACCAAAAACTTCTGCAGCCCATCTCACTTCTACCATTAAGTCTTCGTGTTCTCCTCATTTTCAGGTTCCTTCTCTTCATTCTTCTTGACCTTGGGTGGGACTGTCAGAAGTCTATCATCCAAGACTTCTTCTGGAGGCACTTGGCAGTAGTTCAAGCAAAGGTTCTTGATAATCCCGGTCGAGAGATAAGGTGGAGTCTCTACCCCTGGCAAATTATGCTTGTCCATGCAAAGTTTATGCATGAAGCCACCTTTTTGTGCTTTCAACCTAGTGCTTCTACGAACTTCTGTTTCCACCAAAGGGATTGACCTTTTAGATAGCTTCTTTTTGCGGTGGATGTTCGAGGTGGAACCAACAGAGGAAACCAGGTTCTGAGGTGCTGACGGGGTAACGGGAGTTGGAAGTGCCATAGGCTCAACTGCCACTTCTTCTTCCTCTGATGATGCCTTAGCTTTGTCCAAGGAGAAAGAAGATTGGTATTGGGTGGTAGCTACCAGATTCTCCTTCTCAGTTGTTAGATCTTGTGAAACGTCTGGGGGCACAGGACAACATTTAGGAATAACGAATGGTTTGTTCCTACCTTGATGCTCCTCAGATTTAGTGATAACCAGCCACATGCTAGATGAAAGAATATTCTTAGCAATAGGAATGCTATCTGGTGACAAAAGCAATGAAGTGAAGAAATCGGCCCATTTGATGGGCATGTCCACCACTGCTTGCCTGGGCAGGTCAGCCTGTGGAACAAAGAAATTGGCCCAGGCCTGAGATTCAAAATTTGGGCAGGCAGATGGGGCATTAGCAACCTCAGCACAGTCTGAATGAATCTCCAAATGGGGTACCAGTACCATCCCCAGCTGCAAGTCAAGGTTAACTTGTCCCAGATTCGCCACCGGAATGTTGTCAACCTCTAGTTGATCAATCGGGCCCCCTTCTCCGAGGATGACAGGTTGATTAAGATCAGGAATAGGTGCTAGGGGGTGGGGGGAATTGGTTGACCAATGAAATCCTACTCAACACAAACACTCAGCGAAGCAGAAGCGGTAGAAGATGGGGCTTGATCAGAAAGTTCCATGCTGATTTGTGCGATAGCAGGTCGATCAGCAACTGGATCCATGATTCCCAGAGGATTATGGTCCCCCATCTCCATCTGATCCTCCTCATGTGGAATATGCAACATCGGTTGTGGCCAAGGCATCCAATTGTCAGCATTGTGCATTTGAAGATCTTGTTGAGGAGCCAACACATTGGGAACACCTCCAACTGCAGCCTAGTGCTCTACATCTCCATTGTTGGGATTGTCAAGTTCAGGTTCTTGTCGGACCCGGGAGTAACACCCCAAATCCTCTGTGCATTTCTGAACTAGTCCCATGATCAGTAGCTAGTTCATACAGTAAACATATATGGTAACATCCATAAATCGCACATTATTATTAATAATCAACAGAGTTTATTACAAAACAGGCTTACAAGCCAACAATAAAGAACACATCGGAAGACGAAGAAGTAGTGGAGTCCAGTTGATCTGCCACAGGCAATCGACTGGGGTAGCGGCCTAGTCGTCGAGATCCACATCGGTAGCAAGTCCTTTACCTATGAAATTTGTTTGCATAAAGCAAGTATGAGCACAACTATCGTGCTCGCAAGTTACACCCGTCAAATAACAGGATGACATGCATACATGGATATCTCAAAGGAAGGCTTAATATGGTTGATTTGCATAAAGCCAAGTTTCTTTCAAATACAAATACTAAGTTCCAAAGCAGTTATTCTATAACTAAAATTCATTTTATAAATTCTCAATTTTATAGTCAGATAACATTCACACATGAATGGTGAAGGATACCCTCCTATCACATGCTTCCTACCAAATTCCTATTTGGATAGAAATCATTTGTGTCAAATCATTTTGAAATCAAAACCAAAGTCTAACTTTGAGTGGCTTTGCCAAGCATGTCCATGACCGCAGACACGGCTATTCGAATAGATTGACACTCTGCAGAGGTTGTACAGCTTTACCCACATGACATAAATTCTCTAGTTTGTTTGGCATGGCCAATGCCACTGCTCACTACCTTAGGTAAGCAGTCTAGAGCACGTGTCAAGGTTTTTACAATGTGCCATTCCACCGTAGTCCCTCTCCTGCTAAGGTTTTGCCCCCTTCGGGCTACCACCCGCCGGGTTTATGGCCCCCTCTTGCGCCAGATGGGACTAACGTAGGTCATAACATGACTACCCACCACATCTGAAGGGAAAAACCACGGTAGAACATTGCAAATTAGTCAGCCAGGTCCCGCCCATTCGAGACATGTGGTAGTACGATTGTGGCTTAGCAAAAGCGGCTCTCAGGCCGATCCTTAACTGACTTGGGCGACTTCCAATAAAAACCCTGGGCCTCAACCCTGACCAGATTTAGTCCGTGCATAAACGTGCACCCACCAACCATCCATTTCGCCCAAGTACAAACCAATTTTTCCTTTTGCTTTTCAAAATCATTTGCAAAAATCTTCCATGACAAACCAATGCCATAGATTTTTAAACAACATTTGATTTTTGGCTGAAATTCTCCAAATCAAACATTTTTTGTCTAAGCATGACTAAGCATAATTTTTCTCAAAAAGTTCTAGTTCATACTATTGCATAAACTAGATTTTCATCTAGGGTATCAAGGTAGGTTTGTTTCAATGTCAAGATTGGCAGTACAAAGGAATTAGGCATAATTATAATTCAAAACAGGTATTTAAATTAGTATATAGAAATAAGCGTGCAATAATTTAAAACAGAAATTAAATAATTTTAAATAATGGGATCAAATATGATCAAAAGTATAACTTGCCTTGCTTTATTAGCTGTTCTCAAACGACGTCGAAATCTGACTCTCCGAAGTCGTCGAAATCTATAAGCGAAAATAAGCCAAATTCAAACAAAATTCAAATGAAGATTCAAATGAACTCCAAATTAAATAATTTTAGTTTAGTTAGCTAGATCTTGAATTTATATGAATTTAGAAATTTGAAACACCCAATTTGGAGTTTGGATGCAAAAGATATGAATTTTAGAAGTTTCAAACCTAAATATGCAATTAAATGAATTTCCCGAATTGTTTTTCTAAAAGAAAATCCATTTATTGCGCAAGGCTGACGTCAGCCCTGAGATTTTCGGGATTAAAAGAATTAAAATGAATTTCTGACGTGCGGGCCCCACGTGTCATAGACACGGTCCTCATGGACTAAGTCCACGGGACTTTGGCTTGGGAGGGTTGCGCAGATGTGGCATGCACGCGCTGACGTGGATCCACGTAGATGAAACTGGCGATGTGGCGCACACGTGGCCGTAAGGTGGTGGTGATGGGGCGAGGTCACGTCAGCACAGGCGGCGCTGGCGTCGGGACCGCGCTCGTCGGCGACTGGAGGCACGGCGAGGGGTGTGAGTGGTACCAAACGAGAGAGGAGGACGTGGGGTCATGATGCTCACCGTGGTTTCTCAGGAGGGCGAGGATTTCGCTGGCGGCGAGCTCAAGAGGCGGCGGCGGAACGGGGTCAACGAGGCAGCGGCGTTCGGGTGGCTCTCTGGCGAAGACGAGGTGCGCACCAGGTAGGCGAGGGTGCGGCGAAGCTGTTGATGCGGTCGGGGCTACCAGAGCGTCCTCGACAGTGCCTGAATTGATGAAGAACTGTGACGCGGTGGCCGGTGCAAAACTCCGAAATTCGGGCGCTAGAGAGGAGGGGGTGGAGAGGGACTTGGGGCGTTGGAGTGAGGGAGGAAGGGCGCACTCGGTGCTCCCTTTTATAGGGGCTGAGGGGCACCGGGGGAGGAGATCGTGGTGCGGGAGCGGTGGCGACCGTTACTCGAATCCGGCGGTAACGAACACAATAAAAGGGGGAAAACGGCCGAGGGGAGGCGGTGAAGTGAGGGAATTAAATGTGCATGAATGCACATGAAGATGGGGAGGGAAACGTGGTGGGGACAGAGCTCCCGTGGGCATCCATGGCGGCCGGGTGTGGCGTCGTGGTAAAGGAGGAGGTGGGAGGTAGAAGAGAGGCGCGGGCGGGCCCACCTGTAATACATGGAGAGAGAGGGAGCGGCTGGCGCGTTGGATCTTGATCCAACGGTTAGGATCGCGGACGCGGGGCGGGTGGGAAAACGAGCCGGCTCGGGCCGCACGCGTGTGAATAGGAACGGGCCAAGGAGGTTTCGGCCCAAAAGGGTTAACCGGAATTTCAATTGATTTTTCTTTCAAAATAATCAGATTAATTTATTTTAGCTTTAGAAAATAGCAAAATAAATCCAAAAATTCTAGAAAAATTCACAGAGATTTCTAAAGTTATTTTGGACTTAAATAAAATATTTCCAACTTAAAATTGGTAATATTTTTTGCACATAATTTATTTTGGCTTTAAAATAATTAGAGAAAAGATTTTTAAAATTCCAGAACTTTCCAGAAATTAATTTAATTTTTATTTTTCAACTTTAACTCAAATAAAACTTTAAAAACTTTAATAAAACTTCAGAAATTCAAATAAAGCAATAAAACTCTTTCAAATTTAGAAAATCCAACAAAATAATAACTTTAATAATTTTATTTTGGTAATAGCACTTTGGGATGTTACAGTTCTGGAGGAGGCAGGTTCCATGGTTGATGGGGGAGAGGGTGAGGGTTTCCACCATCATCAGGAGGGGCATCTTCATCGGGGGGTCCCGCTCCCAATAACTTCTGAGCGATGATTTCATAGGGGACCGTCCAGGATTCACTGAGAAAGTCATCTCCATAAGTAATCTGAATACTTCTAGGAACTAATTCTAAATCAATGACTCTTGCTTTGATGATAATCCGAGAAAGGTTGGTTAGATCTTTTTCCCAAACAAGTAATCTACCAAAGCTTTTAATGGCATCTTGGATATAGGACAAGCTCCAGTAATCCAATGGAAAACCCACCAACATGAGCCAGCATTCTCTGTTGAAATTTATGCCTTTCTAGTTGAGTCCCTCATTGTGTTTTTGAAAAGAAATTTGAACATCTTGAAACTAGTGAGGGCTGGCTTGGATCATAGCCTCTCATGAGTGAACGCTGTTAAATCTCACATATGCAGCCCCAAAGGGACAGGGTTGAATGCCACGAATGCGAAGCCTTCGTAAGTCAACTAGAAATTATGAGAGGATCTTTTCCACATTTGGAAAGGGAACTTGACCTGGCGACATAGGATCGATGCTTACTATAGCCCAGTCCTCATTTTTTGATGGCGCTCGTCCACAAATCACCCGTGCACGGCTGGGTCTTCCCTCAACATGCTAAAGATCATATCCTCGCGGCAGTAGAGGCCTGAAGTCACCTTCCAAGTTGGCCATGGGGTCGAAGGGGACAATCACCCAGTCGGTGGTAGGTGAGGAGAGTGCTTGAGTGGATTGCCTTGGAGACGGGGGAGGTGGTGCGACAAGATTGATTTGCCTCGGGGTAGACGAAGCGTCCTGAGGAAGCCCAAAGAAATGTATCCCGAGGTCCCGAAGGGATTGAAAAATTAATGGCTCCGAGATGTGAGCCGAGTTGATCTAGTCTGCTCCTTGGAACCAAGAGTTGCAATTCTGGCCAGACCAGTCCCAATCTCTAACTGATGAGGAGAAGAAGGGCTTAGGGACAAATCCTAAGCTAGAAAAATTCCTATGGCAAGATTTCGCCACATGTCCAGGAGTTTTGCAAGTGTGACAGCGGATGGCATTTCTACAGTTCCTTCTGGAATGCCCAGGGAGAAGGCACCGGATACAACAAAGGGCAGCATTGTTACGAGATCGAGGGAGCTCATGTTCAGTAACTGGAAAGCCAGCAGAAACTGATGAATGAGGCACTCCAAATCTCGGTCTGTTGCCAGGCCTGGAATCTTGACCACTTGAACCCTTCCAAGAATCTAGCTGATGAAGATCCTTTTGAAAAGGGGCTTTAAGATGATTAAAGACCTGAGCAATCGGAATAGTAGCTTGGGTGAACTGATCAGAAGAGCTAGGGGCCTGCTTAGAACTCCACGAGGTATGCAAGGGGACTAAATTTGTGCCCGTGCAGATTGATGAATCCTTCCTATGACCCGATCGCACAACCTCCGCAAATGATCTCTTCCTACCCTGAACTGTTGTCCATTCCTTCTTTTGTTCCTCCGACCACATGCGACATTCTCTCTGCCAATTAGCCCCTCCATTAACCCAAAGGCTGAAGAAGATTGCAAATTCTTTGCACAAGTAACTTTTGAGGTTGTAGATGAACAGGCTAACATCCTTGGAGGCTACCGAGAACTTAAAGCTCGAGGAGTAAAGCTTACTTACCTTGAAATCTCTTGCATTGCCACCCAGGCAAGCTTGAAGAGCAACACTAACCTTCTCCTCCTCCAAGCAAAAGCGAGATCTACCGAAGGAGGCCACTAAGAAGAACTCTCGTAGGCCACATCCTAGCCAAAAAACCATCGCAGAACCAAAACTCTTCCAGATATGTTGCTGAAGATCTAATCCTGGGTTCTAATCAAGCTCTAGTAAGGTCATCATGAGAGACGGGAGGCACACTCGAAGAGATGTCCGCCAGTGCTCGGAAGGCACCAGCAAGAAGAACGCGCAGGAGGCACTAGTCGCCAATGGAGTTGCCAGAGCACTCCATTCAAACTTTGCTTCGCTTTGTATCGACCGTTCATTTTTGCAAAGGTCAGCGGAGCAACCACTCAGAAAGAGAAGCAACGTGGGAGCGTGAAGAGGAGCTGAAAGCCGAGTTTCCTAGCATTTTCTCTAACTAGCCTGAATCTTGAGGTCGAGATTCCTTTAGGGGGGGGGGAGGTTTGTAACATCCCAATTTTCTGAGCTTAAAAAATCTTTTGAATAGTTAGTAAGGAGAAATTTCACCATTTGGATTTCTTTGAATTTAATTCAAAAGCTTAAGCATGGACTTTGGATATCAAAACAATTTAATATGATTAAAGTCAACATCAACAATGGTCAAAACTATTTTATTTGGATTCTATGTGCTTGGATATATTTTCTAGATTTTTCTAAAAACTTTCCAAGTTTATTTGCTATTTTTTATTGCCATTTGGAATTTCTGCTATTTTCTAAAATAGAAAACATATTAAAATATCAGAAACAGTCTTTGGGCCGAATTCCTTAACCCCAGCCCATTCCTTCGCTTTCCCGGCCCATTCCCTCGGCCTCTTTTTCTTTTTCGCGCAGCCGCTCGCGCGCGCCTCTATCTCCCTCTGCTAGGTGAGCCCCGCGTCGTCTTCGTCTCCGTCGTGCCTTCGTCTTCGCGAGTCCGACCCCGAGTCCGCCATGGCTCGAGCTCGAGTCCAGTATGACAACGTGGATTTTCCAAATAAAATCTCTTGGATTCTGTTGCCAAATCCTATCTCTATCGTTTCTGCACCCGTTTTAGTTGAAATCGAATCCCGATTTTTGTTTCTATCTCCGAATCCTTCACGAGGTCAACACGGACTCCTTTGAACTCCACCGCCTATACGCTTCCCTAGCCCTACCCAGACCCTATAAGTAGGACCCTCGGGATGGCAGCGCCGCTCGCATCAAAACCCCTCAAGCCCCCGCCCCTCTAGAGCCCTAGTGCCGCCATAATCCGAGAATTAGGGTTTTCGGCCGAGCTTCTTCTTTTGCCGATTCTGCCACAGTCGTGGATGCCTCGTCGAGGTTGAGCGCATTGCCGAGTTCGTCGTCACACAGGCTACCTCGTGCACCGTTCCTCGCCGCCGGAGTGCCACCGAAGACCAAATCTGACAACAGTCGAGCCGTCTCCGCTACCTAAAGCTCGCCGCCGGCCATTGCTGTGGTCCTGAGCGTCAGTAAGGGCATCACTGGGTGCGCAATAGCACCAGCTTCATGCCAGTACTACTCATTACTGGCGAAGCTCTGTCGCTCACCGTTGTCAGTTCAACCCGAGCACCACCCTTCATCGTCGAGTCCACGTGGTGTCGATGTCATCTCCAGATAAACGTCCATGTCGGTGCATGTGCTCGCGTCGCGTCCAGTCAGTGACCACGCACACACGTGCGTGGCACGGTCCACCGGCCCTAGATTCATAGGCTCGATAGATTTGGTCTACCGTGAGCCGAGCCGCTGACATGTGGGTCCCACATGTCAGATTTTCTTTTTAATTCTTTTATTTCCGGAAATCCTTCGCTGATGTCATCGTTGCATAATAATCTGATTTTTCCTTTGAGAAATAATTCAGAAATTCGGAATAAATCCAAATTAGGGTTTTTCTTTAGATTCAAAGTTCCAAAGCCCATATCTTTTGCATCCGAACTCCGATTGAGTCCATTCAAAATTTTAAATTCATCTAAATTCAAGATTTTTTTATCTGAGATTTTTATTTAATTTTTGGAGTTTTTTTTTTCTAAATTCATCTAAATTCACCTTCACGCCGCCCCGGTTCCCATCTCGCAATTGTCGCCACCGCATCGAAGCTGAAGAAGAAAAGCAAAGGAAGAAGAAGTGTCGGCCGAAGAAAGCGCTCAGCTGTAGGAAAAAAAGAAGGGAGAAAAGGAAACGAAAACTACCATCGACTGAAAAAAGTGTCAGCCGGAGAAGAAAAGGTGGGAAAAAAGAAGTTTTGTGTTGAAAGAAAAAGTTATGTGTTGAATTTGTTTTTGATGTTACGGCTCCGCATGATTTGAGTAACCATGAAGGCACTCACTAAGGTTCAGTAGAAACGTTGATGCGTGGAGGGTTGCTGTGATCATGGGAGATACACACGACATATCTTGGTAGTGATTGACATTGCTCTAGTTGTTTGAGAAGATGACCCCTGAGGAGATCGAGGCTGCAAGGAAGGAGGAGGAAGAAGCTGCAATGAGGGCGGTAGAAGAGAGGAGGAAGACCATTGTTGAGACCACTTCCCCATTGGTCACACAAGGTGACTTGAGAAGCATGTTATAGGACCTCTTAGCGATGGGTATGATATATCCAAGGACTGCTGCAGGGTCATCTGAATTAAATCTGGAGCTGATGTCAAATGATATAAAGTTGGAAGGAAATAAGAATTATCTGAGTTGGTCTAGAGGAGTCCAGCTGATTATGAGGACGAAGGGGGTGGAGCACTGCCCGCAGGAGACTTGTGTTGAGCCTGCAGACAAGGCGAGTATGGATTGGAAGATGTGAAATACCACCAACTCTATGGTGGTGGCTTGGTTGCTAACTTCGATGTATCCATCCATCGCTCGGATGGTGGAGATGATGCTGAATGCATCGGCGATGTGGAAGACGCTGAGCAACATGTACTCCGGGGCAGAAAGTGTGATGATGATGGTAGAGGTCTAGGGTAAGGTAGAGGCTCTGAAACAGGAGGAGAAGATCGTCTAGGAGTATGCTAGTGAACTGCAGCTGCTATGGGCAGATTTAGATCACTATGATCCATTGCAGATAACATGTGCTAGTGATATTGAGGCTGGCGGGGTGTGGCTGCAACGCAGATGGGTTACACACTTTCTGAAGGGACTGAACCCAAAGTTTGAGAGTAGAAGGGCTATCATGTTTCACTTGGCAAACTTGCCTACTATGGATGAGGCTATTTTTGACTATGGTGTGGGAGGAGGTTCAACTATGAGAAATGGGGGACAATAACCCGATCAGATCCGCATATGCCATACCAGATGATAGGGAGTGCTACAACTGTGGGATGAGAGGACATCTAAGATGTGCTTGTCCTTCTCTATAGTATGGAGGTCGAGGTGGAGGTCGCGGTGGTCGTGGAGGTCGAGTTGGAGATTATCAAGGCTGAGGTGGAGATCGTGGCGGTCATGGAGGTGGAGGTCGAGGAAGGGGCCGAGTTGGCCCCAGAGCTAATATGGCCCTGACAGGGGAGATCACATTTGTTACTCTAACAAGCGAGCAAACTATACAGTGGAAGAAGTGGCAAGAGGGAAAGGCATTGGAGACTTCTCATGATTCCACCTCCTTTGGTAACTTTGCCAACTACGCACATGTAGACGAAGGTACTCAGACACATGCACTTGTATCCACATATAAACACTCTCATATTGATTGGATCATAGATTTAGGGGCATCCAAGCAGGTCATGGGTTCACTTAGTGCATTTGCATCTTACACCATATGTACACATTTTGAAACTGTCCAAACAACTGATAGAATTTCCCAGCTTATCAAGGGTGTAGGATCTGTAGAGTGCACACCATCATTTGCTTTATCCTCTGTTTTGCATGTTCCCTCCTTTCCAGTCAACCTTCTTTCAGTTAGTTCTATCATTGACCAATTCAAATGCACTGTCATATTTGATGAGGATACGTGTTTGTTCCAAGAGAAGATAACTAGGAGGAGGATTGGGACGGGAATAAGGCATAATGGGCTGTGGTACATTGATCAGGTTGGTACAGCATTGACTGTGTCTGCAGGAGGAGTTGAGAAAGAAGTTTTGTTACATCATCGTCGCTTGGGATATCTGCCATTTAAGAGTTTAAGTCGGTTATACCCTGATTTGTTAAAAAAAGGTAGACAAGAGTAAACTTGTGTGTGATGCTTGTGAGTTTGGAAAGCATACACGGTCTACATATAGTAGCATTGGTCTTCGGAGTTATGAACCTTTTATATTAATACATTATGATGTTTGGGGTTCGTGCTCAATTACTTACGTGAGTGGTTTTAAGTGATTTTTCACATTTATTTATTGCCATACTCGTATGACTTGGATTTACATGATGAAGCACAAGAGCGAGGTCCTTCGGTGTTTTCAGGACTTCCATAGGACAGTTGCTACTCAGTTTGATGCAAAGGTTCGAATTATCCGAACTAACAATGAAACTGGGTATGTTAACAAGGAGTTTACAGCATATCTCTCAAAGGAGGGGATACTTCATCAGACAACTTGTCCAGGAACCCCACCTCAGAATGGAGTGGCTGAAAGGAAGAATCGATATTTGTTAGAGGTAGCACGTTTACTCATGTTTTAGATAAATGTGCCAAAGGGATTGTGGAGCGAGGCAGTGATGACGGCAGCGTATCTTATCAATCGTATGCCGTCTCGAATGCTTAGGATGAAGTCTCTAGCTGAACTTCTTTTGGGTTAGCGGGAGTTCAAGGTGCCTCTCAAGGTGTTTGGCTGTGTGTGCTTTGTACAGGATCACCGACCAGCGATTGACAAGTTGGATTCGCAGGAATTGAAGTGTATCTTTATAGGCTATTCATCAAGTCATAAGGGTTATAGATGCTGGAACCCAATTGAGTGAATGTTATTTGTGAGTATGGATGTGACATTCTGAGAGTTTGAGTCTTACCACATGAGTGGAAGTACTATTGGTCAGTTTTTGAAGGAGTTTTCTCCTATCACTGAGGATGACAGCCGAGAGGGGGAAAACAAGGAGAGTGATAGTCAACGAGAAGAAGTCATTGTGGGGACAATTCTATGCCCGAGCCTAACGGAATATACGAGAGATGTGATAGCCCCAACAGAATTGAAGGTTTATCAGCGAAGGTGCTTTGAAAAACAAGGGAGAAGCAAAGGGACAAGCATTCAGCACCTGAGCCACCAACGGGGCTGGCAGAGGCGCAACCATAATAGCCTGAACAGCCATAGCCTTAACAGCCGGCCTTGCTAGTTGATCCAGTACCAAATCCCTCATCGGGTCTCTCTCCATCAAGTTTCTTGCCTCCCCTTAGGGTAAGTGATAATGTTCCTTCTAATCACTCCCATCTAGAGTTACCACTTGTGTAATGTAGGGAAACTAGAGCTAATGTCGGAAAGCCTCTAGTCCGGTATGGCTTTGAGCATGACATTGCAAATTTCATCTCATATTCCCATATCTTACCTGCAAATTTCTTCAAGGACTTGATTTCCTCAGCATCATCTACATAGCATTCATTGCATCTCTTCAGACTGTGCATATTCCAAAGGATTGGCAAGCTACTAAGCAGGATCCTAAGTGGAAGGATGCCAAGAAGGAGGAGCTTAGTGCACTTCATAAGAACAAGACATATGATCTTGTTCCACTTCCAGCAGGAAAAATGGTAGTAGGATGAAAATAAGTGTTTACGATTAAGCAAACTCTCGAAGGCAAGATAGAGAGATACAAGGCATGATTGGTTGCAAAATGTTATAGTCAAACGTATGTGATAGACTATGATGAGACCTTTGCACTAGTGGCGAAGATTAACACTATAAGAACGTTGATCTCCTATGCAACTAACTTCGAATGACTCTTACATCAGTTGGATGTGAAAAATGTTTTTCTACATGGTGATTTACAAGAGAAAGTATACAAGGAGATCCCTTCAGGCTTTGAGAACAGGCAGACCGATGGGAAGGTGTGTAAACTCAAGAGGTCTTGTATGGTCTGAAGCACTCTCCAAGGGCTTGGTTTGATAGATTCAGACGCGTAGTCAGTAGTATGTGCTATTCTCAGTGCAATGGAGACCATACTGTGTTTTATAGGTATAGATGATCACATATCGCCATATTGGTAGTCTATGTTGATGATATTGTGATCACTAGAGATGATACCGAGGAAATCAAGTCCTTGAAGAAAAGATTGGAAGAAACATTTGAGGTGAAAGATCTTGGAACTCTTCGATACTTTCTTGGGATTAAGATTGCCCGTTCTTCGAAGGATATAATTCTCTCCTAGAGGAAGTATGTTCTTGATCTACTAGCAAAAACAGGTATGCTTGGGTGTCGCTCTATTGCTTTACCTATTGATAGGAATCACAAGCTATGTGCTGAGTCGAGAGATCCAGTTGACAAGGAAGCTTATCAAAGGTTTGTTGGGCGTCTCATCTATTTGTGCCATACAAGAACTGATATTTCATATGCAGTGAGTGTGGTTAGTCGATATATGCATGATCCCATAACAGGACACATGGATATTGTATATTGAATCCTGTAGTATTTGAAGAGTAGCCTTGGAAAAGGTCTTTGGTTCAGGAAGAATCAACACCTGAATGTGGAAGGGTATTGCGATGCTGATTGGGCGAGCAGTGTGGATGATAGGATGTTTACATCTGGATATTGCATCTTTGTGGGAGGTAACCTTGTGTCATAGAGGAGCAAGAAGCAGGAGGTTGTGACTCGATCTACTGCAGAGGCAGAGTACAGAGCAATGACGTTGAGTGCGAGTGAAATGATATGGATGAAGGGTTTATTGTCTAAGCTTCGGGTATGGAGGAATAATATCTTGGTGTTGCATTGCGACAATAAATCAGTAATCAATATTGCTAACAATCCAGTACAACATGATCGTACCAAGCATGTTGACATTGATAGGTTCTTCAACAAAGAAAAGCTCGATGGTAGGATGCTGAAGTTGGAATATGTCAAGACTGATGAACAGTTGGCTAACTATTTCACTAAAAGGTTAGGTCATAGTGAGGGCACTACAATATGTAACAAGATAGACATAGTTGATATCTTCGGTCCATCTTGAGGGGGAGTACTGGTGAGTTAGTATTAGGATTTAGTAAGGAGTCGTGTTAGAGTCGGATTTGATCTTGTGTTAGAATCAGATTCAATGTTTAGACTATAAATAAAGAGTGTGAGATCCTACAGGAAACACACTATTATTCCACAAAATCTACAAGAAAAAATATCGTGAGCCCACTTGTAAGTGAAGTGATATTTTTTATTTAGTTGTGGGTCTCGTCTTAGGGAGAGAACGGTGTGCTAAACACGGTAAGAGAAATGCAAATATAGCACCAGTGTGAGTGGTAGTGAGGTGAAGAATCTGGCCCCAGCTACATTGTAGATGGTCTTAGAGGAGATTGTATGATTAAATTTTGAAAAAAAAAAGATCCACATAAATCTGTGAACTTTTTTTTTATTTAACATTTTTTAATTTTTATTTTAAAGTTAACCCCTGGCGCACTTTATTTCTAATTCTGAACCCTTTGATCACGCCATCACCCGTGGCGTGACAAAACAATCTTTATCACGCCACGGATAAGTCTCAACACTGCCACGCCACGAGTGGTGGTGTGACAAGAGCGCCCCCAAATACGGCCGGCGTGGCAGTTGTTTTGTCACGCCACCACCGTGGCGTGACCAAAGGGTCGAATTGGAAATAAAGTCTTGTAGGGTTAACTTTAAAATAAAATTAAAAAAGAATTAATTAATAAAAAAATTCTAAATTTGTCCAGTATGTACCCTTCGTTGATTTTTATAGTGCACGGTTTAACACGGTGCCGTCTTGAAATCGAACTTTGTCCGTTAATATCTTTTCCAACATATTGCTAAATAACTACAAAATCATAATTATATTAAAGTACGTTTCAAATACAAATTTAATGGTACCACCTTTGTATCACTAAATATATATTATTGATCAGTTTAAATATTGAAATACAAGAACATCTTATAAATAATCAACGGATGGAGTAGTTTACACGGCAGTGTGACCATTACTTAGAAGACGCAGGATGATAGTCGGCGGACCATCCACCAGTAGGCAGGCCTTTCTTTTTTTTTTTTTTGAAGATTTAGGCAGACCTAATTGAAGTGGATTAAATTTGCTATACTTTATCGCATATTTGAAACTACAGGAATTCTACAGTAATAGGACTCTCGTGGATTGGAGAAATTCCAGTGACCTATTTGAACAGGAGAAGTTGCAAAAGAATTTTAGAGTATCTGTACTAAATCCTTTGCAACATCCTATAAAATTTCTGCCTGATGGACCATTTCAAATAGAACTTTAGTCCAACATAGGGAATGACCCGTTTCCTACGAAGTTTATATTATGATATTCATCCATCCCGAATATGGTCTAGCTAGGTCATTTTTCTCTCTCAAAATGGAGCTTTCTCGAACTGAATTTAGGCTCTCTTTTTTGCGGCGACCTGAATTTAGAGTTAACCCGTTTTCAACCCTTTTTGAAAAGTTAAGCGAAAAGGCTTGAAAAATCTCTCTATCTACGGAGAGCTTTTCAAAACGCCCCGTCTTGCATCGAAAAAATAAAATCACCACGGACATGGCCGCCGTCTTGTCAATCAATCACTGTAGCTTAACGGTCGGCTCTTTCTAGTTTCGACTTCACCATTTTATACCGGAGTACTACTGTGCTAGTACTACCACTCCCTTCTCCAGTTCTCCACACGAGCACATTTCAGGCTTGAACTGAGCGCCAAATTTCGAAGTGAGGTGAACAGAGAAACCCGCCGAGGCGTTCGAGCTCCAGGGTTCCAGGAGCGCGGAGGCGATGGCGATCGATCAGTCGCTGAAGGCACGTTCCTCTCTCTCCCAACTCCCCTGTCATTGAGTTCTTTCTTTCGTTCATTTATTCATCTGATTCGCGATCGAGGGTTCTTTATTTCCCAGAGTTCTCTTGAATGCCGATTAATGGCAGATTTTATACTACGATTTTTTGAGTTTATCTGTTTTTATCTTTTTTCCAGAGTAACTTTGTTTTATTTCATATTGTTTAGGTAGACTTTTAAGAAGTGATTGTTGAACATAAAAGGACAGTTGGTTCTTGAAATTTTTCCCCCGAAACGCATATGTTTCTTTAATATTCGATTATCTCGTCTTTTTAGCTCAGTTTTCTTCCACAATGTGTGAACATGTTCTTTTATTTTGGTGAATCGGTCGCATCGTGCCTGTGTTTCGGGCTATTGTTTCTTGATTTCTTTGTTTTCTGTATCATCTCGATCAATTAGGTGTAGTGTTTGATGTTTTTTTTCCATCTTTCTTCATCTTTTGAACGCTGAAGATTTTGCTCCCTCTTTGATTTGGTACTACTTATTGCCAGATGAGATTTTTTTTCGATAACGAAAGTATTGATCTTTCATTGCATAGATAATTTTGCATTGAATTCGTTGCTCTGCTTTGGTTGGTTGCTCTTCAGAGGAAGAGAGGGAGGTCGGCAGGTTCGCAGCCCGCTAAGAACAAGATGGAGCAGAAGATGGCATTGGTGAAGCAAAGACTCGCCTTGCTTGACAGCGGCAGCAGTAGCAGCAGCACCAGCAGCGAGAGCGAGAGCGACAAGGACCGTGATGATTTTGTGCCGATGGTGAGGTCCTGCTTGGAATCATTTCACATTGCTGTATTTAAGAAATTGTTCGTTGTTCGAAGCTTCAGAGTATCACATGTTCATATATCTTAATGGAAAAAACATGAAACCATAGTTGGGTGTAAGCAGATCAATATGTATGTCTGAATCCACATCCTTAGTTTGATAAGTCTAGTAGACTAGTAGCGAAGGGAAAATCTACTGATACTTCAACACTTCCCCTCACTCTAGGCGTAACACCTCTTCATACTTCAACAATGTAGACTGTGCTGCTGTTCTAGGAGACGTAGAATCCCTGTATGTTGGTTGGCCCATGAATTGAACCTCTGAACTCGTCACTTCTGATATTTTAGTCATGTGTTGTCTGTTTTCAAGTCTCTGACAGCTTAAGCTCGACTTAGATTGTTATGAGGTCACTTCAGTAGTCTTTATGTCAACCATTTCTTTAGTTTTTCTCTTTTGTTTGTTGAGATTTATCACGTGTATTTTGTGAAATTGTCTCTGATAAACTAAAATGTAGTCCAGAAATTACTTGCTTATGTTTTTCTTTTAACGGAAATGCTAAAAAACAGTCGACTGTTTTTTTCCCGGAAAACGGTCGAATATCTAACCTTACATTTTTGCTTGGAGATTCGTGCTTCGGCCGGCAACGTCATCTTCTCCGGTGGCGGTGGCGGCGGCGACGAGTTAGGGTGGGGCTTCGCCGGATTAAGGGTAGGGTTCACCGAGGGCTTGCTATAGAGGGAGGGAGGGGTGGCAGAGGCACGGCGGTGGGTGGCGGTGGCGCAGCCGGCCGCGGGTTGGAGGAGGGCGGTGGGTGGTGGAGGTCGGCGGGGGCAACGGGAATCGACTAGAATATTAGGAGGCGGGCGTGGTGATGGCGGATCCGGCGGCGGTAGTGCCACCGGAGATGGGGAAGAAGGTGGCGGTGGGGAAGCACGAGAGGAGTAGGGGCGGCGTGGAGGAGGGAGGGGCTTCGCCGGATTAGGGGTAGGGTTCACTGGGGCTTAGCTATAGAGGAGGGGCGGAGGCACGGCGGTGGCGCGGGGCGGAGGCGGCGGCGGCGGTGGCCGGCGGTGGCGCCACGGCCGTGGGTCGGAGGAGGGCGGTGGGTGGTGGAGGTCGGCGGGGGCGACGGGAATCTGTTGCGGAGAGGGCACGCCGGTGGGTCGCTCTAGCATCGGGGATGACGACGGCGAGTCACTGGGAGGCAGCGACGGCGTGTGGAGTGGCGGCGGCGGCGGCGGGTCGTGTGGAGTGGAGGCAGCGGGTTAGGGTTGGGATGGGCTGCTTTATAGGATTTTGGGGATGAATCTAGGGCGTTAGATCTCTATCCGACGGTTGAAAAAACTGAATGTTTTGAAAGGAAAAAAACTCTCGAATGTTTAATAGACTGACCCATGTTCCCATTTGGTCTTCTGTTGAACTTGATATTTTCACGAGACAAAAAATATTTGGTGATTGCAGGATGAGAAGATCGCTATTGTTGTTGCTCAACAGTCTATAGCAATTGATTGTGATGATACAGATGACGAGGTGGAGGTTGTTCCTTTGCAAGTAAGTTCGCTGTTGTTTTAGTTCTCTTGTATACATTAGGGTGTAAAATTCATGTAGATATACCCTACATGAGCATCAGTGGCTCCATTTAGAACTTTAGAGCATCACTACCCAGTACCAACGATAGTACATGACCAACAGAGCACTACATGTAGCAACAGTATTTTCACATTGTCGCAACAGCTCCTTGTTGAATTCCTTTTCATCTCATAAATCATGAAGTACAAGTGTACAACTAATTGATCTAACCATTCTGATATTTGGTTTCCTCATTATGGAAGATCGTAAGGCCAAGCAGAGAGGAGTGTGAACAAATAAAGCTTCCTGGCGTTCCTCAAACACACAATGCCCAGAATACTAGCACCGGCCTGACTAACACTATTAAAGTAAGATACACTGTCTAGTTCCATCCTTGTTGAATTCCTTTTCATCTCATAAATCATGAAGTACAACTAATTGATCTAACCATTCTGATATTTGGTTTCCTCATTATGGAAGACCGTAAGGCCAAGCAGAGAGGAGTGTGTGCAAATAAAGCTTCCTGGCGTTCCTCAAACACACAATGCCCAGAATACTAGCACCGGCCTGACTAACACTATTAAAGTAAGATACTCTCTCTAGTTCCATCCTTGTATTTGTGCATGTGATATGAACATTTCTTATCATTTAAAATTAGAACTAGTAAAAAGAACTTCCAATTTTAATTTATGAGCTCGTAATACCCCAAATATTTTGATATATACAAAAATTAGCTTTTCGGAATTTAGATGGCTGACTCAAATTTTCTTATTGGATTGAATGGCAGAACACAATATTGAATGTGCTTCTAAAACATGTCTTTTCAATTAATTTTTCTATGTCCCTTTTCATTGCTCCATAGTCTATAAAATTGCTCCATTTTTCTTGACTTTCCATTGGTTCACCACTGAACGAATGGACTAACTATGAACAAGTTGTGACTTGATAGGTATCTGCTGTTAATGGCCAAAAGATATGTGCAAGGTACTTCAACTTTTCTTGCTTTTCTCATGAGTAAACTGCATTAAAAGTTCTTGAGCTTGTCCGGTTATGCACTTAGCCACTTACATCCTTAAACAAATTACAGTGTTCAGGACAACTGTGGGTCTGCTATGGAGAGAGCTAAGGAGGTACAGGCGAAGTTACCAGCAGAACATCCTAGCTTTGTCAAGTATATGCTACAATCACATGTTGTTCGGGGTTTTTGGCTGGTTTGTTGCTATTGATTAGCCATTTAAATGTTTGCCCAATGCTGAATAATTTGGCAATTATTTCTTATGAACAGCATGTGAACCCAAATAGAGAATGGGAGGAAACACCTCCTGAAGAAACATTCAAATTGCCTTTTTTATTAGATGATCAGATTACCAAACAAATGCTCTCCCCAAAAGTGGAAACTACAAACTTAAAAGCATATTGAGATACGTGAAATGTAGTTTTAGGGAGTGCATAGAAGCAAGTCTCATAAATAAAGTATATGCAAGCTATGGACATTTCCTGAATGTCAGGCTCTTAGCTTTTACCACTTCATTGAACGAGTGCTTGTGTTTTAAGAAAGCTTTTACCACTTCATTGAACGAGTGCTTGTGTTTTAAGAAAATAGCCACCAAAAGTTTTGCACAAGCCACCTGAAAACAATCCTCTTTTTTTGGCTTCCTCTGCATTTGACTTTTTGTGTTCGTCTCCCAGGGTCTACCAACTGCCTTTTGCAACAAGCATCTCCCAAAGCATGACACTGGAATTGTGCTAGAAGATGAGGATGGGCACAACTATGATACAACTTATCTAGGTACCAAGCAGGGACTTAGTGCCGGGTGGAGAGGTTTTTCGATTAAGCATGGTATTAAGGTTGGTGATGTTGTGGTTTTTCAACTTGTGAGATCAACAAAATTTAAGGCAAGTGTTTCCCAATGTTTTGGTTACTGTTTACAGGATACCCATTTCTTGAATCCTTTCTTGCGTGTGCAGTCCTCACTTATCTAATAATACAATGTCATCTCGTTTTTGTATGCCTTCCATTCAGGTCTATATAATAAGAGTGAATAGCTTCACTACAACTGATGGAGCGCTCGGTCTCCTGAATTTGGAAGTGTGCAAGAAAGGGAAGATATCGAGTGAGTGAAAGTTTATCTTGGTGATTTTGCACTTATGAATCTATTATAAATGGAAATAGGCTAACTATTGAATCTCCTGAATCATGTTCCGTGCTCCACATTCCAGAAGAAGAAAGTTCCGATGATGCCAAGTCTAAGAAGGATCCGAAGGTTATCATACTCAGTGACAAGTTTAAAGAGGATCCAAAGGTTATCAGAGTCGGTGACAAGGTTAAGGAGGATCCAAAGGTTATCAGAGTCGGTGACAAGGTTAAGGAGGATCCAAAGGTTATCAGAGTCGGTGACAAGTTTAAGGAGGCTCCAAAGGTTATCAGAGTCGGTGACAAGGTTAAGGAGGCTCCAAAGGTTGTCAGAGTCGGTGACAAGGTTAAGGAGGATCCAAAGGTTATCAGAGTCAGTAGCAAAGTAACTCACAATGATAGCAATAATCTAGTCAGTGAAGCCATTGACGACATCAGATTTTCAGATTCAGATGTCGATTTTGACGATGTGACAAGTTTCAGTAACTTCAACATCGTCGTGGACAGTTTGGTTATCGACTGCAAATTTCCTGATCACCTACGCAAGACCTACTACGAGCTCTGCTGTGCCCAGAAGTCGTTCCTTCACATGCATCTGCTCAAACAATTAAATCTTACACTTGTTGTAGGAGTGATCATGGAGACGATCAACATCGCTGAGGGTATCAGGGCCTGCAAGGTGCATGCTTCCTCTCGTGAGGACTTTCTGATCTGGAAGAAGACCTTGGATTCCTTTGAGCTCCTGGGCATGAATGTTGCATTCTTGCTCAAACGTGTCAATGATCTTCTTGGCCTCCCTGCTCAATCAAGAGATCCTGCAGAGTGCGAGAAGTACAAAGAGATAAAGGTCGAGCGGGCTCGTGCCGGGGAGAAAATGAAAGCTCTTGAATCTAAGCTGTCGAATCTGAAGGATGCTCTGAGCAAAATGGACGTGGAAATGGAGGAGATGGAGTCAAGTGTGAAGAGAAGTGACCAAGCTTTGCAGCAGATAGCGACTGCACCATGGTGATATATACTGGCAGCTCGCGGTTACTAGTTTCTACTGGCAACATTTTGGGTGTCATCTTTCAGCGTGCAAAGAAAGATGCATTGGATGGGATGGAGGCGACTGATAAAAACTGTAGAGATCTAACTTTGCACAAGATAACCACTGCATCGTGGTGACCATGGTAGTTAGAGCTGACCACATTTTGTACACATCTTGAGCAAATAGCACGCAGTTCAGAGTAACTATTTACGCGGGCACACTACTTGTCCAGCAACTAGGAATCTAGGATGCTGTTTTGGTATACAACAAGTGGTGTAACCCACCTCCCCCCTGTGTAAATTTCTTGCACCGTAACAGCGCTGGAAATGGAAGGAAGAAATGCAGTATGGCTTCAGTGCCCCCACCCACCCCATCCCATTTTCTCTCAGCAGCTTTTCGTTCTTCTTGGGTAGTGGATAATCGAGGAAGCTCGTCTTGTACTCCCGTGTGTGGTGTGCAAACCAACCGCAACCGTGCGATCGCGACGACATTTCATCATTGGTCGGATCCAGGCGAGCCAACCCAATGCTCTCAACTCGCGTACTGATTTCAGTACGTAGTAGGTTCCGCAGCTGCCTGACAGGGACGCCCGGCGTTAGTTTCGTCTTGTTGCCTGCTCTTCCCTCATTCCTGCCTGCCGAATTCACCCGCTCCCAGTCCCAGCCTCCCAGCCACGCCGATCCCGGCCGCAGTCTACTCGCCATCACATGCCAATCAACGCGCTCTTCTCAGATCGCCGGGAATCGAATGCTACTCTTCAGGCATGTATAGTTGTTTCTTACGCATTTCACTTCTGTACTACCACATTGCGTTGCATGGCGCTAGTGACTCGTAGCTCGACAAGATTCGGAATGATTCGTAGCTCGACAAGATTCGGCCGTGCAAAAGACGCTACTCGCACCGAAAGCACCGCAGCCATGTTACGTTTGAGACGCGGCATGGCCCGAGTCGGTGACGCGGCGCGCACATTGGCGTTTGAGACATCGATTTTGGCATCGACATAATGCGATACGGTCGTAGGGACGCCCAACCACCGGGCGAAGAAAACAAGGAGGCCCCTGAGGGCCAGGCTGGTGGCGTGACTAGCTCCCGGAGGGCATCAAGCATTCCTCGAGGAGGTCCCGAAGGAGACGTGAAAGGCCCACAGGGCCCAAAGCAGGAGGCGCAACTAACCCCTCCTCAGGACACCAAGCATATCTTCGAAGAGACCTCGAAGGAGATGCGAGGACCACCGGAAGGCCTCCGAGGGCCACAGGCAGGAGACACACTTCACATCCCCTCCCCCGAAGGGTACCGCTAGTACCCTTGGGAAGGTCGAAGGGTGTGGAAAGGCTACCGAACACCTCAGGTCCAGGAGCGAGGAGGCCCCTGGGATCTCTGCCCGGGGCCACCTTGTGAGCATCGAAGGGCGCCCCCCCCCCCCGCCTCCCAACACGGTGCGAAGGGAGAGAAGTACCAATGGACCGTGCGTACCGGCCGGATGGACCAGATCCAGGAGGGTTCACCGTAGACCGAAAGCTACGCGTAGGGAGAGGAAAAGCCCTTGCAACCCATACGGGCATAAGGTCCTTTTAGGGGTAGAACTGTAATCTCGTGTACCCTAGTCGGAAGACTATAAATAGCCGCCTCCCAATGTAATAGATGAGGACCTTTTTTTCAAGACAATTAATAGACATTTATTTCTCTTGGCATCGTTCCCCTTTTTCGAGGATCCCTAGGTTCCTCTCGCAGTAACCGGGGTCCTATTTCTTATACTATCTGGTCTTTTTGTTACGACAGTTGGCGCCGTCCGTAGGGAGTGGCAAGAGAGTCACAAAGCATAGTTTCAAATCACCAACATGGCCCCTCAGAAGAAGGGCACGCCCAAAGTCTCCGCGACCGAAGCAGCTGCGGTGATCGCAGCTCCAAGTACCCCGAGGGCCAAGCGAAGCAGGATCTCCGCGGCAGCAGTGGCTGCCGCGAAGGCCAACAATTCCACGCATGGAGACGTTGTCGGGAGCGACACCCGGCCCACCGAGGCATTTCTCCTCGAGAACCATTAGATGGGCCCGCCTCCGCCCATGGTTACGAGGGTGACCCGAGAAGCACACAAGGCCCTCCCAAAGGAGCTGGCGGACCTCCACAGAGAGATGCTAAACCTTCGGCAACCGGCAGTAGCGGCCCTCGCTGTTCTGACCCAACTCACGGTCATCGCACAGAAGCGGGCCGCCCCTGTGGCACCACCTGTGGCGGCGCCAGGACCATTGCTCTAGGGGACCCGTACTCCCTGTAACTACTACAAAAAGGCTAATACTAAACGCCTCATCACAGATGGTTGCCCAAAACCGTCTGTATTACATGCAATCACAAACAGTTTTGGTTTTACAACCATCTGTGTTACTGGCTGCGCTAAAAACCATCTGTGAAGAGGCAATATCACAGACAGTTCATGTTGAAAATCGCTCGTGATATTACTAAATATCACTGAGCGGTTACGAACAACAACCGCTCGTGATACTTCACGATGGTTTTAATAATGAACCGTCTGTGATATGAGATCATATCACGGACGGTTCCATTGTGGAACCGTCTGTGATAAGTATCACTGACGGTTCCATAATAGAACCGACTGTGATAAGTCTCTTTATTAGTAGGAGCCCGCTAGGGTTTGCACTCTAACTCGTCACTCCCCAGCGCCTTTACCCGAGTGACCCCGTCACCGACGGTTGTGACACCACGGTTCACTGTACAAGACACTCGTACGATAAGAGTGTCTTTTTCAGTGTCACCGTTGTGCCACAACTACGGTGACGCTGCACGCCTTCCCCTCTTCCTCCTCCCCTCGGTGTGCGCGACCCTAGCTACCTTACTGACCTCCCCCCGGCTACCTCTAGCTCCACCGACATCAGCTTCAGCTACCTCACCACCGACACCGGCGATGTCGATCGAGGTAAGACAGATCGATCGATCTATTGGTTTGTGCTGTTGGTATTCATGTGAACCGAGTTGCAATGTGGGCTACCTAGCTAGCTAGCTTGATGGTCGGTTTGGACACCCTTGGCCTTGCTGTCTTGTTGTCATTCCCTCTGTGACTGCTGGATGGATGGATGGATAGATCTGGAGGTGTGGAATGGGGTTGTGTTTGGATGTGACTGCTGGATGGTATGTTCCTAAAGATATATTTTTTTTGTTTTCGATACGTATGATGTAGGGTGTGCTACTAAAAAAACACATTGATGCAACCTTAAGAAGTGGCAATCTGAGGGAGGCAATTTGGTTGTCTCTCGAGAGGATCTTAACAAATAGTCATGCTGTTAATAGTAAGTCGATCACCATCTATATATTAAGTAGGATAAATAACACCATGTAAGTGTTTCATGCATGGATATAGGTGAGTTTCTACAGGTTGCTGCTCTTATCTGCTTGACATGAAAACCACAAATGTTGCTAGTTGTGTTCACTGATGAAATATGAAATGAATCTCCAGGGACGACAATAGGATGAACTCACACACACACACACACACACACACACACACACACCGTAGCCTTTGTTAGCTAACTCGAGGTCTGATCAATTCAGCTAGCTAGCTCGTTCCTTGGTCATTCATCCAAAACGTTCAGGTGAAACACAGCCTACTTCGTCGATCCTAACACACTGGAGTGTACGATTTGCTTCATAACTTGGCATGAAGCAAATCGTACACTCCAAAGGTATCGAGTTCGATGAAGTAGCCAAAACTTAGCTACTTCATCGATCCTAATACACTCCAGTGTATTAGGATCGATGAAGTAGGCCGTGGTTCACCTGCACGTTTAGGATGAACGGCCAAGCAGTGAGCTAGCTAGCTGAATTCCGGTATATATATACGAAGCCGGTTTTAAAGGCAAAAGCAACCACTACTTGGAGATTTTGTAGAGAAGATGCTATCACAGACGGTTCCAAATACCAACCGACTGTGAAGATGATATCATAGATGGTTCCAAATACCAACCGTCAGTGAAACATAAGCTATCACAGACGATTTTTTATTATGGAACCGTCTGTGATAAGAATCACTGACGGTTCCATTATAGAACTGTCTATGATATGTCTTTATAAGTAGGAGCCCGCTAGGATTTGCACCCTAACTCGCGTCGTCACTCCCCAGTGCCCTTACTCGTATGTTCCCCTCCCCACCCGAGTGCCACAACTAAGGCGACGTTGCCTTCCCCTCTTCCTCCTCCCCTCGGCGTGCGCGACCCTACCTACCTCTCCACCGGCGATATCGAGGTAAGACAGATCTATCACCTATTGATTTGTGCTGTTGGTATTCATGTGAACCGAGCTCCTCCTCCCTCTCGCCGCCAGCTCCCGCACCTCCGGATCAAGCATCCTCCTCCCTACGCCGCTGGATCAAGCTCCCAGTCCTCCCTCGCTGCGCCACCGGCCTTGGCTCCTCCTTCCTACACCGCAGCTCCAGCACTCCTTCTCCATCTCGCCGTTGGCTCATTGTGCTACCTCGGACCTCCCTCCCGTAAGTCCCCTTCTTGTCTTCTTGATGTTGTCTGGTTGTTGGTTGATGCTGATGGTGATGGCCATTGGCCAGAGCCTAGATGCTAAATGTGTAATACATACATACATGAAGAGAAGTGTATCATTGCATAGAAGTGTAAATGTGTAATACATACATGTAGAGAAGTAGAGAAATCATAAATACAAATGAATGCAATGATTGTGCACTTGTGCTGATTGCTGATTGCTGAATGAGTGAATTCAGAAGTGTAAGTGTTGTCTGCTGTTGAAGTATTGGGCTGTTGATATCAAGGTAGTCAGAGTCGAGATCCCGAGTCGGATCGATTTGCCTCCGGTAGGATCGAATCGTAGTATCGAATCGTAGAATCGGCGATTCTACTGGTTTGTAAAATACACATATTTAACATCTATACTATAAGTTTGTATGATTGTTATATGGTTTACCACTTGCATGTTCCTTAAAAGTAGCTAGACATACTCCAGAATAAAAATAGCTTATCATTATCAAGCTCAAGATTGCTCATGCCATAATATAGATATTTGTACTAGCATTACCACAATCGATACAATATTTTGCATGCTCCTTGTTTATTTATAGTTTCATTCTCGAAATTAATATCAACAAATTTTGCTCTAAAACAAAATATCGCAAAGCACGGCCCTAAAAAAATTGCCCTAAGTCTCTACGAGTAGGATCGACAAGAGATTTGGATCGACAGTCGTCGTGGGTTAAATAGAACCGTAAGACTCTAAGAGTAGGATCGCGATCCTACCTACCTTGAGTAGGATCGGATCGGCAAGAAGACTTGGATCGACAGTGTCGTCGTGGGTTAAATGAGAGTCGTAAGACTTTAAGACTTGGATCGCGATCCTAACTACCTTGGTTGATATGTATGGGATGTTGTTTGTTGATATGTTATATTGTTATGAGTTATGACTTATTCAGAAGTGTTAAGTGCTGTCTCTTCTATTGATATGTATGGGTTGTTGATATGTTATGACTTATTGGGTTGTTGATATGTATGGGCTGTTGATGACTTCCCCTGCCTTGCATGAACCAGCTGGTGGACGCCACCTCGAGCTGCGAGCTAATTAGCTTCCTCGACGCCTACATCGGCTACCATCAGATATTCATGGCCAGGGAGAATGATGATGAGGACATCAACCCTAAGGATGTAACCACTACTTCGACCTGTTGCACTGCCTCCTCTACTTCAACCACATCTTCTCCATTAGGACCTTCGACTACTGCAATGCCATATTACCCAATGGGACCGAGCTACGTCGACATGCCATGGTGTTACGTCTACATGCACGTCTACATGCCATGGTGCTACGTCTATATGCCATGGTGCTACGTCTACATGCCATGGTGCTACTCCACGTGTCAAGCAAGAGTTCAAGCTGGATACGTTCTGGAATCCAATTCGGCATCCGGAGTCAGCACCGACTTCAAACATGCATAACTTTCACATATGGAGTCCGTTTGAGGTCCACGAGTACTTGATGGAAAGATTATCTCGTCCTCTTTCCAACGGATCTGGCCTTACCTTCAGATTCACTATCTACACATCGCAATCATTCAAAGAAGGTGTTGCGTCACCTGTTTGGGCCAAATTAGGCCTTGTAATACTTGGGCCCAAGGGAAGGCGCCACCATGTGTGAACAGTACCATGAATAGTACATCCCCTTAGTTTTTAGCTATGTGAGGCTCCCCCTCCCCTATTTAAGGAGGCCTCACCCCTTTAGTTTTCCTTGGGTTTTTCTTAAGAGATTATTCTGCTTAGCAGTCTCGCTGCACGTTCGGTTGAGGAACCCCAACTTGTGAACTTAATTCTTATTCGCAATTTCAGATTGCATCTTCTACTCTCTTGCTTGTGTTCTCGATTCGCTTACAGGAGATAGCCTTCTTGACGAGGTCAACTGCGTTCAGCATGGTTGATAACCATCAGAGCAGTGGTGTAGTGATTGCGAGGGGTTCGATCTGTTTTGGTCGAAGCCTTTGGATCATCAACGTCGTGATCTCCACAATTGACTTATCACTACCTTTTGGAAGATTGGGCCACCGTCACATCAAATGAGGCAAAGACCACGTTCATCACCCTGGTCAGCACGTACTGCTTCACCAGGATGCCCTTTGGTCTCAAGGAGCAACCTTCACCCAACTCATCACAAAGGTCCTAGCCAACCAGCCCAGAGCCCTACCTAAAAAAGTATGGGGGAAAGAAGTTAGGGCTCCCTCGGAGCCCTACCTAAAAAAGTATGGTAGACAGTGGTCGGCTTCGCCTCCCCCTCGCATAAAAGGTTAGGGCTCCCCCGGAGCCCTACCTAAAAAATTATGGGTGACAGCGCTTGGCTTTGCTCCCCTCACACAAAAAAAGAAGTTTGGGCTCCCCCAGAGCCCTACCTAAAAAAGTATGGGGGACAACGCTCGGTGGCGCCTCCCCTTACACAAAAAGTTAGGGCTCCTCCTATAAAAGTATGGGGGACAACGCTTGGCTGCGCCTGCCCTTTGCACAAAAAGTTATTGCTCCCTTGGAGCCCTACCTAAAAAAGTATGGGGGGCGGTGCTCGGCTTCGCCACTCCCTCGCAAAAAAGTTAGGACTCCCCCATAGCCCTACCGCAAAAAGTACGAGGGACGACACTCGGCTTCGCCTCCCCTTGCTCAAAAAGATATGGCTCCCCAAGAGCCCTACCTAAAAAATAGGGGACGACACTCAGCTTCGCCTACCCCTCGTAAAAAAATTAGGGCTCCCCTGGAGCCCTACCTAAAAAAGTATAGGGGACGGCGCTCGGCTTTGCCCCCCCTTGCCCAAAAAATGTTTGGGCTACCCTAGAGCCCTTCCTAAAAAAGAGTGGGGGAGGCGCTTGGCTTCACCTCCCCCTCGTAAAAAGTTAGGGCTCCCACGGAGCTCTCTGCCTCGCCTACCCCTGTGTACAGCACGTCTGGCTCTGGCCGACAATACGTCGTTCCCTGCCATTGAGAAGCCCGACCCCCACAGTCTGTCCCTCCCCCTTTTTTCTTTGCCATGTAGCGCATGTGCATAGGCTACTGCTGCGTTGTACCTCCGTCGGGGCCCTACCGTAGCCAGTAAAAAAAGATCCATCCTTCGCCCCACCCATCGTCCTTGCAACTATTACTATACTCCCCGAGAGCCCCAGGAACAAAACAAAAACAAGAGGCGAAGGGAGATAGCACAGACGTGGGTACCCGTAAACAGATTTTATTCATCATAAGTTACAGATCAATCAAAAACAACATGCAAGGGACAAATGGAACACACACACACACACACACACACATATACAACACATCGGTGTACAGCAGCCACTCCATCAACTCCTCGTTGGAGGGCACATCTCCATAAACTTCAAAAGATCCATCTTCGCATATTTGCTGCATCCCGCCTCGGAGCTGGAGGGAGCCTCGTAGCCTAGGGCTAGGGCGGTGGACTCGGTGCATGACACTGAAGAACCTTCTTTAGGCACTGCATAGCCCCACTGCACCTAGAAGCGGGCGGCCTCGGACCAAGCTGCGGTAACCTTGTGTTGGCGGAACGCTACGAACTCCTCCATGGATTCACCCGGGCTCGCTAGGCGCTAACGCTGCCACTTCGCCCCATGATACACGACACCCTCGTAGCACAATTGTAGCGGCCAAACAGAACGAAGGCAACACTCTGCCTTCGGTTCACGATGAGGGGCTGTCACCTTCGTCACACGCCCCTCGGACGGTCGGAGCCCCCAACTAGCAACACATTGATACAACGCCAAGTTAGCCTGCATAAAATACAAGTCTATAGTCCATAACCAACAATTGGGCAAAGCGAATCACACGAGATCCATAGTGGAAAGACTTTTTCAATCAAAGGCTTTTTCATTCAAAAGCGGAGTTCATTGCAAAATGTAGCAAACCCCTTCGCTGAAACCCTCTCTGGATCATAGGCCCCAGAGCGAGCCATGCTACAGAAAAAAAGGAGAAAAAAGAACACAGGGGAGCTAACTAATCCTACTTACAGAAAACAAATATCTAGGCCACCCAGAGTGAGCAAGGGTCACACTTTGTTTTGCGGTGGTGGCCCCCCGCTCACCGACACCTTCGTCATCCGTCGTAGCCATCCCCTTCCGCTTCTGAGCCTGCACCGTCTGTAGGGAGTCCATCACTGCATCACGGCTGCGTGGAGCCCAGAAGTCCTAGATGAAGACATTGCTCGCCTTCTGTGTCTGGTGATGTAAGGCTGCACCGTCCTCCGAGGTGGCCACTGGCACGGAGTGGCTTGCGAGGGCGTCAACATGCCCGCAGCCGACCTTTTGTAGGGAAGCGAAGGCTGCCTGCCAAGAGACCTTCGCACAGTGATCCACATAGGCTTGAGCTGCAGGCAGGCACACCTCTCTGGCCCGGCGGAGGTGCCCCAGGGTGATGTCCATCTCCCCCACGTGGTGGCTCCGCGAAGGGGGCACAACACCAAGTTCCATCATAGCACCCTCCAGGGTCTCCATCGCCTCCCAGGCTACCTGCACACGGAGTTGGAGAGCTCCTGCTCCACCTACACCTCCGCTTCGAGGTCGACCCAGACTCCCCGGAGTGAACACACCTCCTCCCGCAGCCCGTGGTGCTCTCCCTCTAGCTCAGCCACCTTAGCTTCCAAGGCCTTCGCCTTGTTAGCGAAGGCCTCCCGCTCGACGCTCAGGGCCTCGCTCCACGCATGCTTCAAGTCCACCTGCTTCTGGATCTCGTCGAAGCTATACGCAACACATCGCCCTCAAGCGCCCGCGACAGCATCAACATTTGCAAGTCAAAATGTTAAATAGGTACCCTTGAAGCCAACGCAACCGAAGCGCAAAGAACATACCTTTGCAGTGTTTGCCTCGACGGAGCAGAACATGCCCTTAAGGGGGATGTTCCAAAAAAGTTCCCGAACATAGGATGGGGCGGCGAAGCGCACCACCTCCTCGCAAAGCTCCGCTACGCCAGTGCTCACCTTAAAGTCCATAGGACAAAGCGAACCCAGGCCAGTAGTGGCTGTAGGGGCCAGGGCGGGAATGGGCGAAGGCGTTGCCCCAGAACTTCGTGAGACAGAACCCCCTCGGCTCGTCCCCTCCCCATCGCTCACAGTTGCGAAACAAACAACACAAGTCTAGATGTGTGGGCGCAATGGAAAAAGTGCAGACCAACATGTGGCCAACGGAACGAAAGACTCACCGATCACGTTGCGTCCCGGGGTGGGAGGAACCACCTAAGAGTCCTTAGAGCCCCTGCCATAAATGTGTGACGGGGTGCTATCCACCGAGGACTCCTCGAGCGGCAAGCCCGCTATGCCAAACGAGCTCGTCACCCCTTCGGATGCTCCCCCATTACGCCCAGGGGCCCCCGGCATAGCACCGACTGCCGGGGTCGGGCGGCGATCCGACACAAAGGGGCTGCCAGGAGACGACCCAAGCGAAGCCTGCTTCGCCGGCCTATCCAGCCCGTCCGTCCTAGCACAGCGGTACCACGGAGATGGGACCCGCTATCTCGCATTCATCAAGGGCCCGGGTGCGTTTCTTCTTCCCCCCATCCGGGTCCCGGCGCTTAGGCAAGCGTGCCCCTTCCTTGTAGGCCCGGTTTAGTTGGGGCTCCTGTACCACCACCAGCTGTTTCACATGCTCCTCCTCGATGTAGGGGCCCAAAAGCACCTCCGCGCCCTGGACCGCCTTGTCAATCGGGGCAACTGTAGCGGAAGGCAAACCACAGTAAAAAACATGAAAGGATAAAAGGACTGAAGTTCTAGACCTTCGCGCCCGTCGACATCAATGGTTGGAGGCCAATCCTTGGGCTCCCCCGAAGTGATGCTCCAGCCTCGCGCGAGGGGCCATACTCAGAATGTGTAGAACTCCTCCACCAGGTCCCTCGTAGAAAGTCTGGCTGTCACGTTTAACAACAGTACAAGGTGGGTCTCCTCCCGCGAGGTCAACACAATCTCGAGGGAGGGAGTGAAATGGATGAGCCCATCGGTGGACCGAAGATCATCGCCCGCTGGGGACGCATGGTAGAACCACCTGAGTGCAGTCGGTCTCCCACCGATTCCGTGCCGCTGGAGCTAACACGTACATTTGGTGGTGGGCCTTTGGCTAGAAGTTCATGCTGTCAAAGTTTAGCGTCTCGCCGGTGTTCTTCTTCTTCTTCGGCTGGCACTGACCGTCGTAGAGATATGTGAACAGTCGAGCCTCGCCGTTCGTCGCTCCAGTGGATCACATGATCCGCTTGAAGACACCCCAGCTTCATGAGGGAGTTTGGCGTCAGTTGCGCCAACTCCACCCCATAAAGCTGGAGCACTTGGGAAACCAGCGGGACGCAGGGCATCCGAAGGCCTGCATCAAAGTAAGCCACGAAAACAACTGCTTCGTCTGCTCAAGGCGCCGACACCGTCTCCACCCCCAGAACGCACACCACCTCTAGGGACTCTAGCCTCCCCTCTTTGATGAGGGTCCAGAGCACGCGCTTTATCACAATCGACCGTCTGAGGTCACTGGTGTAAAACACCTCACCACTCCCGTCCTTGCTTCCTCGCGTCATAGCAAATCCCGGAATCCACAATGAGCAAGCCGAGCGTGCAAGGAAAAGCGTGTGAAGCAAAAAATCAAAAGGCCTAGGGTTTCCAATGAGAGTAACAGAACGTGGGAGAAAAATGAGGGGGGTCCCCTCCATTCTTATAGGTGCCAGGGGCGCAAAGAGACAAGGGGACACATACCCCCCACACAACATGACACATACCATCAATCATCGCGTGACCTGGGGATGCACCATTACTGCCACCCACCAGCATAATGACGCATACCACCCGATGCAGCACACTAATTGCGATGGCGTCCCCACGCGCTAATACCCCCAGCATCATGGCGTGCAGCACCCAACGCGCCACCATTACCACAGTAGCGGCCCGCACGCCACTCGAGGGCCCACACCAAACATGCTTCGACAGGTCAAAGGGGACGGTGTGCCTGGACCTTACGAGAAAAGGACGTGGTTTCAGCCATGGCGAAGTAGGACCTCGACCGTGAGGGGCTTGTCGTAGGGGCGGCCCACTGGCCCCAATGATTGAGTGAAGACCACAAGGAGGCCCCCGAGGGCCAAGGCCGAAGGTGCAACTAGGGGCCCCCGGAGGGCACCAAGCAGGCCTTCGGGGAGGCCCCGAAGAAGGTGCGAAGGCCGCCAAAAGGCATGTGTGTAGGATCAAGGATAACCAACTAGAGGGGGTGAATAGGAGGTTTTTAAATTTTTTGACTAATTATCAATTTAAGACAATTAAAGACTAAGTCTAAACTAGATACAATTCTAGCTAAGCAATTCTACACAAGGTAATAGCTAGAAATGTAAATGCGGAAATAGTAAAGACAAGAATAAACCACAAAGGAGACGATGAAGTTTTTCCCGTGGTATCGAAGACTTGCCTGTCTTCACTAGTCCACGTTGAGGAAGCTTGAACTAATCAAGCCGGCTCCACAAATTAAGTCTTCCCTCGATCACTAGTGGTTGTTCTTCCTCCGCTCCGAAGATGGCGAACACCAAACCACTCACAATTGACACCGGGCCTCTTCACAATCTTGTTGAAAAGATCACTGTACGAACTCCCGCCAAGCCATCTAGGTGTTGGCAAACACCAAGAGTAATGAACCACAATTTTCGCTTGACGTCAATCAAGTGCTAATGATCAATCTAGAATGAATGGACTTGAATTTGGCTCAACCACCTCACAATGAATGCAACAAGTGAATTGGAGGTGCAGAGAGTGTGCTCATGGCTCAAAGATGTTAAATGAAGTCTCTCACACTGTCCTTGAGCAGGTGGAGGGATATTTATACCCCCCACAAGCAAATACGACCATTGAGGGCAAAACCCCCAACTTTTCAGCAAATACGGTAGTACCGCCGTTCAATGACCGGTACTACCGCACCTTCCCAAAATGCACAGTAACGGCTAGCGCAGACGCATTAACTGCTCTGATCTAGCCGTTGGAAAAATCGGCGCGGTACTACCGCCATGCATTATGCGATAGTTCCGCTAAGCAGTCATACCGAAATCCAAGAGTGGTACTACCGCTTCACTTTGAAATCCAAAAGGGTACTTACTAGAAATAACATATCGCTACCATTTCGGTAACACCGAGGTGTGGTAGTTCCGTAGAAGAAATGTGGTCATACCGCTATGCGGTAGTATCGCTAAGTAAATCCCGGAACTACCGCTCATCGGGTGAGCAACCAAACAAAAAACGGTGTCACTTTGGAAAATACATACCGCCAACTAATCTTTGGTACGACCGGGTTGTGGTACTACCGCACCACTATCCTTGTTATATCATTGCATCTTGATAATCTGATAACAACACGCCGGTACTACCGATTGTCCTGAGAAGTGCAAAGTTGGCTTTCAAAATAAATTCTAAGTGCATGCATGATCCTATATTGATCCAAATGACACTAGAACATGCTATCAAGCTACTAGTCATGATCCCTCTTAATAGTACGGTATTTAATCTAAAATCCGGTCTTCCATCCATTTCTCCTAAGACCGGTAAATAAAAAGGATCCTAGACTACTTGTACCTTGTTTTTGAACCATATTGATATTTATGTTGACCTTTAGCATGCATCTCCAGGTTGTCATTCTCATCACTGGGACTTAACCTTGTATATACTCAATAAACATGTTAGTCCCATAATCACATGTAGTCATTAATTACCAAAATAATTTTTAGGGGTCTAGATGCTTTCAACATGTGGCCCAAGGTAGGAGGCGCGATTAGGGGCCCCCGGAGGGCACCAAGCATACCTTCGGGGAGGTCCTGAAGGAGGCGCGAGGGCCACAGAAAGAAGGCACACTTCACCTCCCCTCCCCTGAAGGGTACCGCGCGCGGGTACCCTCGGGAAGGCCGAAGGGTGCAGAAAGACTACTGAACACCTAGGATCTAAGAGCGAGGAGGCCCCGGGATCCCTGCTTGGGGCCACCTTGTGAGCACCAAAGGGCGTCCCCCCACCCCCTGGCCCGGGAGCACCTAGCATGGTGCGAAGGGATAGCAATACCAGTGGACCGTGCGTACTGGCCGGATGGACCAGGTCTAGCAAGGTCCACCATAGTCTGAAGGCTAAGCGTAGGGAGAGGAAAAGCCATTGCGGCCTCTACAGGCATAGGGTCTTTTTAGGGGTAGAATTGTAATCTCGTGTACCCTTCTTGGAAGGCTATAAATAGTTGCCTCCCCATGTAATAAAGGAGGATTTTTTTTCAAGACAATTAATACGCATTTATTTCTCTTGGCATCATTCCCCTTTTCCGAGGATCCCCAGGTTCTCCTCACAGTAACTGGGATCCCCTTTTTTATAGTGTCTGGTCTTTTTGCTACGACAGATACCACATCAACATTTAGTCCTATCAGCATCGCATCCCCGGGGCCTTTTGTTTTTGTTGCTTTCTTGCAACTTTTTGTTCTTCTCTTCTTTGATCATTTGGTTAAAAACTGCGGATTTCCTAAACGATTTACACATTGGGTTGTCTAGGTAACAATCCTTTTTTTTTTTGGCGAAAGCTCAACCAAACTTTGTGACCCTTGGATCTAGGTCTAATGCAGTGATGGAGCTTGAGCAAAATCTCAAGTGTGGGGTGAGGGTGGGGGGAGGGGGGTAAAGATCAAAGCACATTACTACCAGCAGGACTCAGGATTGTAGGAAGAATCAAGTCTACCAGCCAAGACAAGACAACATCAATAAGATTCAAAAGTATACTACTCACTACTGGTTGAACGCCCTACGCAGCGCACAGACTTGGCTATCCGACCGTCGGTTACGCATCTGTCGTCACCGTCGGGCTCGGCCGCGGCAAGCTTGTGATACACCAGCAGCCAGCGCCTCGTCTGCTGCTTCCGTGCTTCGCCGCCGCCTGCCGCTGCACGATTGAAGTCGCTGTCTCGCTGAATAGTATCTTAACTAGTAGCAAGCAACAATAGTGAGACTTCTAGATGGATCTGACTTAACTAAATTTGTTGGCTGTGGATTGCATGCATACTGTTAATTTTTTTCTTCTAAAATGCTGGGGGGCAACGACCCACGTTGGCCGAGCCTAATCTCCGTCCCTAGTCTAATGGATTTGGTGAACCCAAAACCCTAACCCCAACCGAAGGTAAAAAAATTTGGTGAATAAATCAACTTTGATGTTTTTCAAATGCACGAGAGTAATGAGATGGCTGTTATGTCGGTGCATAAAACTCAACGTGGTATTACATAAGGTGTCCACGACTAGGCTACGTCCCAACATATGTAGACTCCAGAGTTCAGCCGTAAATTTATTCAAGTCTAAATATAAGGAAGAACGCTTTTAAATTTGTGCTTTTCACTGCGTTGAAGCCACTCACACAAAGTAAAATGGCTTAGACGCGAACCGAGCTCAGCTCGGTTGGTTAAGCACTCCCGCTGTAGAGGCATCCGCCTGGGCTCGAACCCGCGGCGCGCACTCTCTTTCTTTAAAGCAACGGCGGTAGCCATCTGCTCCGCACGTCTTCAAAAAAAAAAAAATGGCTTAGACGCTCAGTCTTCCTCAGCTCAACGGCTTAAGCTCTTGAGATGAGATGGTTAGTTAGTGCATAAAACTCTACATCCATCGTCACGGAAAGGATGAAACACGATGCCCATGCAGCATCTAGTATGTGCAGTGGTACTTATGCCATATATGATCTTGTGGACTCCATGCATAAAGCAACGAAAGGCCAATGTGAGGCCAACTAAGTGGCAAAGGCAAGAGAGTAGAGACCCCTCACCAACCTCTCGTTGTGTCTCCTCTCCCTATAAGCTCTCTGCTTAAGTAACTATTCTCACTTTTGCTCTACTTCCAATCCATCAATAAGCTTTCACCTAGCATATATTACATGGCACATGCCAAGCTCGGCTCACCCGAGTCGACTCAGCCTCGACTCGGATGCACCGAAGGCCGCCACCACCGCCTGCTCGTCGTCGTGTCGATCATCGGCGTGGCTCTCGCCGTCGGCCTCGCCGTGTCGGCGGCGATTGCCGTCGTGGGGAGGTCGAGATTGACGTCCGGTGGGCGGCCGTCCACGGGCAGGGCACCGACCGAGGCGATCACGCGCACGTGCGGGGTGACGCTGTACCCGGAGCTGTGCATCAGCGCTCTAATGGGCTTGCCCGGCGCGGCGAGCGCCGGGAACGTCGAGCTCGTGCCCATGTCGCTCAACATGACGCACCGGCGCGTCGTCGACGCGCTGTACAACGCGACGGGGCTCGGCGGCGCTGCCGCGCTGCTCGCGGGCGCGCGGGCGAGCGCTGCCTACGGTGACTGCTTGGAGCTGCTCGACGCGGCGGCCGAGCTCCTCGCGCTGTCGGTCGGTGTCGTCGCGGCGCCACCAGCGTCGCCGGACTCCACTGGCTCGGCTGCTGCCGACATGGCTGGCCAGGAAGACGACGTCATGACGTGGCTCAGCGCGGCGCTCACGAACCACGACACGTGCTACGACAGCCTCCAAGAAGTCGGCGCCGATGACGACGAGGATGGCCGCATCAAGCCGTGGATGCTCGGATACCTCAGTAACCTCGGAGAGCACCTCAGCAACAGCCTCGCCATCTACTCGGCGCGCGGAAGGCCGGACGGCGACCTCTCCGGCGTCCCCGTCCATAACCAACTCCACCGAAGGCTACTAACCAGCGACGACAACACCGGCGGCAACGACGTCAGCTTCCCAAGGTGGGTAACACACAACGACCGCCGGCTCCTCCAGGCTGCGGCCGCCGATATCGAGCCCGACATGGTGGTCGCGAAGGACGGAAGCGGGACGCACCGGAAGCTCCGCGACGCCATCAAGGCGGCGCCGGACCGCAGCCACCGCCGCGTCGTGATATACGTCAAGGCCGGCGTGTACATCGAAAACGTCAAGGTCACGCGCAAGAAAACCAACCTCATGCTCGTCGGCGACGGCGTCGGCAAGACCGTCGTCGTCGGGTACCGCAGCGTCCACGACAACTACACCACCTTCCACACCGCCACGTTAGGTACGTACGTAGCATTGTACATGTACAAATGTACGTGCACAACACAATATACGTTACTGATCGCGCCGGAGTAAGTATCGATCGGTCGTTCGGTGGCTGCATGCAGCGGTGGCCGGAGCGGGGCTCATCATGCGGGACATGACGGTGGAGAACCGGGCGGGGCCTGCGAAGCACCAGGCGGTGGCGCTGCTGGTGAGCGGCGACCACGCGGTGGTGTACCGGTGCGCCGTCCTGGGGTACCAGGACACGCTGTACGCGCACGCGCAGCGGCAGTTCTACCGCGACTGCGACGTGGCCGGCACGGTGGACTTCGTGTTCGGCAACGCGGCCGTGGTTCTGCAGAACTGCACGCTGTGGGCCCGGCGGCCTCTGCCGCAGCAGAAGAACACGGTGACCGCGCAGGGCAGGCGGGACCCGAACCAGAGCACGGGCATCTCCGTGCACGGCTGCCGGTTGCTCCCCGCGCCGGAGCTCGTCCCCGTGCGGCGCTCCTACCCGACGTACCTCGGCCGGCCGTGGAAGCCGTACGCTCGGGCGGTGTACATGATGTCGTATATGGCGGACCACGTGCACGCCGCCGGGTGGCTCGCGTGGGACGCGTCCGGGCGCGCCCCCGACACGCTATACTACGGCGAGTACCGGAACTACGGGCCCGGCGCGGCGGTTGGGAGGCGCGTGGCGTGGCCGGGCCACCGCGTCATCAAGCTGCCCGAGGAGGCCATGGAGTTCACCGTCGGGAGGTTCATCGGCGGCTACTCGTGGCTGCCGCCCACCGGGGTAGCATTCGTCGCCGGCTTGACCGTGTGAGGACAGTATATTTCATGCAGTGGTGTATTGTGACTCATCATTCATTGTAGCTGAAGTTGGTGGGAAAAAATTCTATAGGAGCTGATCCACGACTCTATCTCAGTAGATCAACTCCATCGCGTGACACGTGTATTTACCAATCTCAAAGCGTACAGCCCTATGACCCCTGTCTTGCATCGAATTCCAAGGGGCCAGCTGTCTATTGATTCCTTTGAGTACATATAGGGCTGTGTGCTTTGAGATTGCTAAATATACATATCATACGGTAGAGTTGGTCTACTGAGATGGAGTTATAGATCAAGTCCTATAGGATTTTTTTCCGAAGTTGGTGGCATTCTTTTGCTACATTGGACTTCTTTAGGATTAGGTGCCAGTGACAGATGTCACGATGATTTGCATAAGTTAAAGCTAGCTGATCAGGCAGGAATATTTTACGTTATGTATGCGTTCGTCGGTACACGCCTTTTTAATGCAGGAATTTCACTGGAGTTTTGCAAAAAAAAAAAGCAGTAAAAAGTTTAATTCATGTAGCTAATCATTCTACCCATTCTTTCTTCTTCTTGAAGAGAATACCCGTTCTTTTAGTATAAAAAACTTAAGATGGGGCTAATTACACTGTGCCTGTTATTGTGCACACATAATCTGTAGTCCCACCAGTGCAGGTGCAAATGCTAAAGATGCCAAGCGAAAAGCTCCTTTAGATCGTCACAGGCTGATCACACTAGCGCAGAATATATGCTCTGTCTTTGTGTTGGATTTCCAGAAAATAGTACTAGCTAGAGCTACCCTGGAAAAGATCAGTGAGGATCACCAATAGAAAAAGATCAAAAGAATCCTGGAAAATCATGAAAGGAAGAATATGAAATGATGGCCATAAGTGATCAACTTACTGATGATGGTGATCGGAGAATTAGGAGAACAGAGAACTTATTTACATATACACATACTGTTCTCCGTAGAACAAAATGTATCTGCATCTACTCCCAATGCTCATGAATACTCATGTTTTGGATATCGACACAGTATCTTACATGCAATTTTAACCACGATTTTTTATATTAATATGTTCATAAAAATATAAAATTATTATATTATGAAGATATTTTTCATGGCTAATCTAATGATACAATTTTCACATGGCCAACTAAATAGTTTTTGTAGATATTAATTAGTAGCCAAAGTTAAAGAAGTTTGCTGCACACTTTCTAAAATGTCGTATATTCCGAACAGGTGAAGTAACAATTACGACGAGTGACAAAAGCAAACGATCTAAAACAATTAAATTCAGACGGCTAGTATTTTTGCCACACACGTAGCATAAATGCATAATTAGATGTGCATTGCATGGTCCCATACTCCCATGGGGTTGAACTGCATTGTCTAGGCATGCATAGCTAGAGTAAGAACATGTATAGTGGGTTTATGTCAGCCGTCTATAGTTATTGTCACGTAGGATTTTTACTGACGTGAATGAAAGAGAATAAAGAAAGAGAAATATGTTATCTATAATCCTGTAGCCGACTATAGTACAAGAAACAAGAAAATCATTAAAAGATTGTGTGTTCTATAAAGACAGCTAAAAAGACAGCAACTGTATGTACTATTGTATAAGCTATCTTTAGTACTGTTTACAAGTGATATGAAGAGTTGCTATAGACAGCAGTTGTCTATACCATTGTATATGCCCTAAGGCATTCACCTTAATCAATCCGTTGGTTTTTTCGTCCGTCATTTCCTACTTTAGCCGAGAAGCCATGGGTGCCTTCTGAAAGCAGGCAAGCGAGTGAATGAAGACGCCTTTTTATCTCAACTAACCAAAACGAAAGGTGCATCTTCTTTTGCCAAAGCAAAACGATGGTAGATCGAAGATTCGAAATGTGGTGGCAATATAATGTGGACCCCTTGGAAGAGTCTTGAGCTCAAAGCTGAGAATACGGCTGGTTAGGCTTAATTTCTTCAGATGATCTTGTAGTTTGTAGTCTTCTCCATAAGATAGGTTAGCAAAATATTGACACGTCTTAGAATTTCCACAATAGCACTTATACATAATAGTGTAGGTTCGAATTTCAGAACATACATGTAATTGATGGGACTCTAGCAAGTACTATGACAAGAAAAATTTGGGTGCCACACCCCAATTGGGTCAAACATCTTGAAGTATATTGTTAATTTCTCATCTTTCCTCAACAGCTTAATTTTTTTTTGACGGAACAACTTAAGTTTTTAATTGAATTAGTTGGTGCATGACTCAATAAAATGGATATAGCAGATTATTTACTTGTTTATTTATTGAAATGGATATAGCAGATTAGTCACAGTGAAGGACCAACCCGCATATCCTCTCTTTGCGTCTCTTCGCGTCGATCACAACATTTTGAGTTGGAAATTAGAACGCTAGCTGCAATTTCTCCTCATATTGTCTCGTAAACCTTTGTTACAGCATTAATTACTTAGCTTGCTAGCAAATTTTTTATTTGAGAGAATACCAGCACTTTATTGATAACAAAACATCGTTACAAAGAGTCTTTCGAATATATTTCGGTACACCATAACGAATAAAATAGCTAACAGAGTGCTAACAAGATTTAGCTAAAGTATGTGCCGTCATATTCACCACACTACTAACATAACGAAAAACAACTGAGGAAAAGCTCTTTGCCATAGAATTGATATCAAAGTTAACCGCACCAACAAAGGACCAGTCCCGCATCGACAAATTCAACCGTTGCATCATAGACAAGTAGTTAGAAGCAAGGATGACATTTTAATATCCTTCATCACGGGCGAGGGATATTACACGGTGAAATGCCAATGCTTCTGCTAACTCCGACGTAGTAATCCCATCAAGGCGCTCGCTGCAGGCAACCAAGTATTCACCAATGTGGTTTCGGACTACCATGCCAACCCCAATTCGACGAGAAGAAGCAAATAGCGCTACATTGATATTAATAAGGACCGTACCTACCGGCGGCGAAGACCATTTAGGGACTGAATGTAAGGACTCACGCCTATGACCTAGATCCGGATTGAAGATATGCAACACTATCAACTCAACATAAGTTTTAACTTTCGCAGCCACCCTTCGAGGATGCAACAAATCTTCATCGTTTTGTGCACTATTACGGGTCTCCCAAATATACCACAGAGTAACAGCAAGAACTATTGCCTCCCGAATCAAGGAACGTCCCGGGAAATCGAACAACCACTGCTTAGCACAATTCAACGTCTTGCGGCAGAGATGGAAGCCATACTCCAATTTCACTTCACGCCAAACTTCACGAGTAAACTAGCAGAAGAGGAAGGAATGTTTGATATACTCCTCCCTCCCACAGAAGACATATGTATCATTCGTTGGGATATGCCTCCGTTTCAGCTGGATATCACATAGGAGGCAGTCATGTGCGAAACGTCACAACATAATTTTCATCTTGTTCGGTGCCTTTATAGCCCAGAGTGTCTTCCAATGTTTTTCATCCACACCGTACGCTGAGGAGAGACCACGCCCAGAGCTGCTTCGAGAGGAATAAAAGCCCTCTATCCAAGTTAAAAAATATGCAGAACATACCGTGTAAGACCCATGTCTCATATGTGGCCATGAAGCAAAATCCTAACTGCCTTGCCTACTAATGGGCACCTGGATAATCTGATCAGCAACCACCCCAGGGAAGATAGAATGAACCAGGTCAATATCCCAAGAACCATGCTCCTCCTGTATAAGAAAATCAACTGTTTGATTCGCAGGTAAGGGACCAGTGGCTGAACCAGATTGGGTGCACTACCGGGTATCCAGTTATCAGATAAGATTTTGATACTTTTGCTATTGCCGACTCCCCATCGTACACCCTTCCGCAGCAATTCCTTCTCAAAGCAGATACTCCTCCAAGTATATGAAGAAGATCTTGGACGAGGGGGATTCCCAAAAATCACAGCTAGGAAAGTAACGACCCTTCAACACCTTAGCACAAAGTGACCCTGGCTCTGTCATTAGTCGCCAGCCTTGACGACCTAACATGGCTTGATTGAAGAGCACAAGATCACGAAAACCTATGCCGCCCAAAGCTTTAGGTGTAGACAACTAGTCCCATGAGCGCCAATGTATTTTCTTCTTGCCGTTCTCAACACCCCACCAATGATTAGCGATGGAGGTTTTTATTTTCTCACACGTCGAGACCGGCAGCTGGAAGTAGCTCATAACATAAGTTGGAATAACCTGGATCACCGATTGTAACATGACTACTTTCCCCCGCTCGTGACAACGGCCGGTCAGTCCATCCATTGATCCGCTTCAACACTCTATCAGGCAAGAAATGGAAAGAACTCATCAGTAATCGACTCATCTCAGTCGACATCCCAAGGTAGGAATCTTGGAGGGCTTCATTATGAACATCCAGCCGAGTCATGACTCCTTGTTTGACACCATCATTGCAATGCAAGCCAAAGAAAATAAAGAATTTTTCTAAATTAATTTTCTACCCAGAACATTCACAATACAAATGAAGCGTGGATTTCAATGCATTAACACTTTTTGCATCACTCCGAGCAAAGAAAATATTGTCGTCTGCAAATAAAAGATGTGATGGGGGGGGACGACCGTTTCGAATATCATGTAGCTCACCACGGCCCTCCTTGTGTTGCAAGAGATATGACAGACCTTCAGTGCACAATAGAAACAAATATGGACTAATAGGCCCCCCTGCCTAATACCCCTGGATGAGACCACAGGCATAGTCAGCTCACCATTAACTCGGACAGCATAGCGAACGGACGTAACACACCGCATGACAGAACTGATCCAAGCAGGAGAAAAACCCAGCTTATTTAGACAGCCATGTAGATAATTCTACTCTACCCGATCATACGCCTTCATCATATCAATCTTCAAAGCAAAATACAACCTTTTCGATTGTTGTCTTTGTATGGTGTGTAAACACTCGTAAACGATAAGAACATTATAAGTAATAAGCCTTCCAAGGACAAAAGCACTCTGATACTCGGACACAATCATATGCAGAAAAACTTACAATCTGTTAGCCAAAACCTTCGAATCAATCTTATAGAGCATGTTGCACAAACTGATGGGGTGGAAATTTTTTAGATGTTTAGGTCTCGAAACCTTCGGGATAAGAACAATAACTGAATCGCAGAGACCCTCTAGTATATCCACACCCTCTAGAAAGCTCCGGATAGCATGGCAAATTTCCTCGTGAAAAAAAATCCCAATGGGTATGATAGAAAAGTGCTGGGAAGCCGTCCGGACCCAGCGCTTTCGTAGGCCCTATCTGGAATAGAGTAGCCTTGATCTCATCATCATTATAAGGTTTACACAACTCAGCATTTATCTCATCATCCACTTTATGAGGGATAGCCTCAAGAACTGCATTCACCGAATCACACGGTTTAGAGGAAAATAGATCTTCATAAAAACTCTAAACCATACCTTTAATGCCATCTTGATTTTCACATCTAGAGCTATCATCCCGAAAAAGGGTGATGCATATCAAATCTCTAGATGAGATTAAATCCGTGGGCTGCCCGATCTTTCATGGTGGTATTTTTTGAACAAATATGTGGAGCACAAATTACAGGATGCAATTCGCGCTATGATAGATAATGCCCACAACCGTGCGCACCACAACACACGACCTGGGACAAGGGGATCTTAAGATCCAACGAGCAAATACCTACATCACAGTAGGAATCCTCACGCTAAGATGAAATCTTAGATAGAATTCATAAGAACAGACATAGAACAAAGATGAGCCATACCGGCCGAAGACCAACACACATGTTCTAATTCATAACTCAACTCTCAAAGCTCCTCCTTACAATTAGTACGCCCCTGGCTTTATAGAGCGTATATGACTCAACCTAAAGGTCCTAAACCGACTAGAACTCGATCTCACGCACCCACATACCCAAATAATTTATCCTCAGACTCGACTAACAGATGTAAAAAAGGAAACAAAAGGAATTACATGCCCTTTTACATCTCGGGATGGATTTTCTCTAAACCGACGTACTAAAATAACCCAACCCAACTCAACTGCTTGTGCGCATATAAAAGCTGGGTAGTATTCCTATATCAAAAAAAAAAAACTGCTTGTGCGCTATCTTGGTTTGGTGTAGCACACGTTACATGCAGGTGGGCCCCATCCAAGAGCACACAATATGAATAAAAGGAACGAACACACTGAGATAAGGAATCCATGCACCCGTGCAGAACCAGAATACAACGCCTTGATATATTGCATTCTAAACAGATAGGTTGCTTCTTTATGTCCCGGAAACTTGAAACAAATGGACTCCCTGATTTCTTGCCTTTTAGTAGTTTCCGTTCCTTTCTTATTTCCTTGAAAAGCTCTATCAAAAGTAACAGAAATGATTCTTCCTTGGAAACATTCTGTATGCAAGTAATAGAACCGAAAACAAGTTCTAGCTCAAGTGCATGAACAGGTGTACATGTGTTAGTCGACGGGAGAATTTTTTTTTATTTAATCCTTTTTTTAATTATATTTTAAAATTAACCCCTCGCGAACTTCGGTTTATTGCATCGTGCATGATGTTGTTTCTTATGCATGTAACCAAACCCTGTGCGCCATGTTATTCCAAGCTTTGTTATGAAGTCTATTTTAAATCGTAACTTTAAATCTCGTCGTCTTTTCGCTTTCAATTCTTCGCGTAGTAAGGCATCCAACAACATGACAAAAACGAGTTCCGATAGTTTACGGTTTGGTCTACGACCACAAACCTATGATTCCAGTAGGATATCTGCGCACCACCTATCATTCCACTAGGATGTCTACGCATCTTTCATCAGCGGTACTGTCTAGCATACTATCTACGCATCTTTCCACTAGGATGTAAACTCATTTTTTTCCAGGATGCATTATGTATCACTTCTGGGACACGCCCTAAAAATATTGTAAAGTGTCTAAGGTTTTCAAAGCACAAAAAGATTACAGGTCTACATATTCTATTTACTCTCAGCTAAAAAGGATGGTGTTATATTTGCTTATGTAGAGAGGTCTCTATTTTCAAGTTGTGAATAGAGACATGTTATATGTACATGGCATTATGTACCACCGTATCGAATCCAAACAAATTGGAATAGCGCCTGTCACGCCGTGATACATGGCGTGACAACTGCATCTGTCACGCCAATAAATAAGGCGTGACAATCGGTCTCTGTCACGCCAAGAAAGAAGGCGTGACAGTTGCCACGCAAACCCTCCACGCTGGTGCGGCGCGCGGGCGAGGGCTTACCTAGCACCTTTGGCCACGCCGCCACTGGTGGCGTGACAGTTCAATTTGGTCACGCCACAGGAGGTGGCGTGACCAAAAGGATCAGATTTAGAAATAAAGTTCGCGAGGGGTTAATTTTAAAATATAATTAAAAAAAGGATTAAATAATAAAAAAATTCTCGACGGGAACACATGCATACGTCGCTCCCTTCCTGGCTTGCACCCATCATGGTTCTGATCTTGCCCACGTACATGCTGCAAACAAGCAAGAACTCCATACGTTGCACGCTACTTGGTTCCACACACGCATTCGACAGTCCATGCGCCGCGAGACTTGGCACACACGCATACACCTCACATACAGGTTTAGTATCCGCACACATAGTCTCCTCCACGCCGTTAGTCACCTTTTTATGCACAGTATGAATTAAGGTTTCTTGGGCCACATCAAAGGGCCTCCTCGCATGGAAAAAAGGCAGTATTCCAGTCTCCCTCCCTGAGCTAGTCTACTCGAGATCGTTGCCATGCCATAGTCTCCTCCCTTTCAAAGAGCTCGCAGAGGCGGCGTTCAACCACATGCTCCTCCTAGATCATGATATCAGTGACATGTGCCAAGCGCAAAGACTTGATACGACGCCCAAGCTTTTGTATCTCCTTGCGCACCGAACTAAAGGACACTTTGCTCCATCGGCCAAGAAAATTAGCCAGCTGGTGCAGATTTGTCCAAGTAGATTGTAGCGAATGGGTGCCATCTCTACCCTCTACCCAAGCCTGCTCTATAACCTCCTTATAACCTGGTGCACATTGCCACATAGCCTCAAAACGAAAACCCTGCTGCACCAGAGGGCGCTCCACCGCCCTACTCTGAGAGGACAAGGAGATGGAGATAGCATAATGATCGGACGTTGTCGTTATGACGTTCTCCACATGACAATCTTCAAACAAGCGAGAAAACTTACCACTTTCCACTGCCCGATCAAGCCGAACCTTGACATTAGAATCAACAATTTGCTTATTCGTCCATGTGAATTTTAGTTCCAAAAAACCCAGGTCGATAAGCCCACAGTCATCTAAGCAATCACGAAACATGTTTATCTAGGAATCAGACCTATGTCTGAAACCCATGTGTTCATCATGGCAAAGGGCCTCATTGAAATCGCCACAAAAGATCCATGGATCATTCCATTGGGCATGCATGAACCTAAGAAAATCCCAAAATTCGTGCCTATGATCTCTTCGAGGTTCACCATAAATAAAGGTAGCACGCCATGTTGCACTGGACTCTGTTGACACAAACACATCGATACAATGGGAATTAAATTATTTCAAGGAGACCGTATATGGCTGCATCAAAAAAGTGCAAGGCTGCCACTGAGGCCTACACAACTGACTGCAAAACAACTTGAGTAACCCAAAGACCACAAGAAGTTTCAAACTTTATTATCCCTCACATTAGTTTCAGACAAGAAGAGGAGGGTAGGACGGTAATTTTTCACTAACCAGCAAAGCTCGCTAACTATCGAGTCCGTCCCCAAACCTCGACAGCTCCAACACAAGAGACTCATTGCATTTGACGGGGCTGTACCACAACCGCTGCCGGATCCGCCGATCGAGATGAAGCAACCGTTGAGTCTTTTTTGAGTTTCTTGTTGGAGTCACAGCTTTCCTCCGCACCATCAGAACCAGACTGCTCCGTAACTCCTAATACCGAGGTTGTACCTTTCGCACTAATCGTAGAGCCAAAGATATTCCCCATCAACAGCAGGAGCGAGAGTAGAAGAGTCCTGCCTATACTCATTGTGTTGTTTGCGCTTAAACCCCACAATGTTCTTCTTGTACATCTGAACATGGGAGCGATCCTTCCCAGCAACAGAACTTGTGCGGTTCATCACATCAACAATTTTTGAAACCGAGCTCTTAGTAGCTCCTCGGCAATAAGTCTTGATCAGCGACGTGTCCTTGTCCGGGTCAACATGCACACCACGGCTAGAACTGGAGCTTCCAGCCCCCGGTGATTTCGAGTGATTAAAAGTACCACCCGATGGCTCCTTTTGATCATGAGCAGCAGAGCCACGGTCCGTCGAAAACGAATTATTGCCGGACCGTACGCCTGACGAGACCTTCTTACATGTAAACGGTGCACAAAGACGGTCACTAGAGTACAGTAGCTTCCCATCAACATGTCGTTCCCCCCGCGTCAGACATTCCAAGGAGGAATGACCCAAACGGCTGCACAAGAAGCAGTAGAGTGGGAGGCGCTCGTATAAGACATTGTACCATTTCGTCGTCTTCCTGCTATTCGAGTAAACAGTGATGCCCCTCAAGAGTGGTTTGTCGACGTCCACTTCCACACGCACGCGCATGAAAATACCGCATCAGCTCCCTTGCGCATCCACATCTATCTTCTTCACATCACCAACCTGCTTAGCAAGCGCCTTATCCCAGTGCTCAGTCATCTAGCCAAGCGGAAGGTTCGTGATTATGATCCAAACAACCATCTTGTTGAAGATCAACTGGGAGGGCTGCTAGCAAATTAAGCACGTCGCGAATCGCACGACTTGTGTATATTCGCCCAGGCCAATCGATCGCTTTGAAACATTTTGGATATATTTCACCACGATCAAATAAATCCTCAAACCAGCAACAGTAACGAATTAACAAATCAACCGAGATGTGTTATTAAATCACATCGCTTGATACATAGCGGAACGGGGCATTAAACTTGAAAACTGGAATGATGACCCAGGCCGGTTCTCAACTCAGACAGCCGAGAATCAACCACTCTAGTTTTAGCAAAGAACAAAAGAAAAGAAAGAAACAAGTTAAGAAAGGGAAGATGCATCAGTTGATTTCCAAGTCGCGTCAGAGATCTCGATGCACGCACGTACGTAGGTACGCGTCTAGCTGCAAGCAAGGATCCATACAAATCCAATGGGAGGCCGGAGCCATGCATGCAGGGCGCGCGCGCAGAGGTCGATCGGTCTAGTTGCCGCCCATGCCGGTGGCATTCTTGACGGCGTCGGCGGCGCTCTTGACGGCGCCGGTGGCGCTCTGCGCGATCTGCTGCACCTGCGCGCCGGCCTGCTGCACGAGGCCGCCGGCCTGGCTGGCGCCCTCCTGCGACGACTCGTGGGCTGAGCTCGCCGCGTCGTGCGCCTTCTGCACCACCTCGTCCTTCCTCTCCTGCGCGTGGCCTGCCGTCTCTCCGGCCTTGTAGCTGAGGTTGGATTGGTCGGCCATTGCTAACTCGATCTGGAAAGGACGCTGCTCGTCCGAACGGTTGGTTTAATCTCTGTGAATGCTTTAGGGGGAGAGACACGGCCACCATTTATAGGCGTGGCTAGACCGTGGACGTGGTTAGTTTTGACAAGTGTCGTACATGCCTCGGTCGGATACGGCGGGCGTCCGGCGAGAGAGCGATTCCTCCGCATGCACTAGCCAGACGTACGTCCTGGGTTGGTTGGGCCACCTCCCCATTACTTCCGGAATCAACGAGAGGCGCAATGGCACGGATATTGCCGCCTGCTCGTTGTTCTGCCGTAGCAGAAAGATAGGCCGGGCCGGCTCGACAATTAGTTAGGGACTGCACGAACTACCAGCCAGGCCGCCACCGCTACCCGTACGTAACGGTGCGCAAGTCGCAAGCCACGCATTGTGATCGTTTGCCTGGTCGGCCGCCACCCGCCGCACCTCGGAGCGCGGACGCGGCATGCCCATGCCACGCACGGTGCGGGTAGCTGCGTGCGTGTTGTATTTTCAAACGTGACAAATATATATATATATATATATATATATATATATATATATATATATATATATATATATATATAAATGGTATGGTATTCTCGAGAGATACGTATCTCACCTCTAATATACCACTTAAATCGATGATGATACCTCTTTATCTATTTGTGCATACTCCAATAATGATTATAAGATACCCCAAAGTAAGTTCTATGAAAAATTTCATTAAATTCCACTTTTTATAGCTTAAATTTGTGTATATACTTTTTTATATATGAAAAAGGGTATATAACAAAAACAAATGACTCAATGAAATTTTTTCAATCAAATCGCATTTGAGTATCTTATAATTGATATTTAAGTATCTTGAAAATGATAAAGAAGTATAATATGTGCTTAAGTGGTATATTAGAAGTGGAGTACATACTCCTGTGTGTACTAAACAAGCGCCCTATATATGAAAATGGTATGGTACTCTCGAGAGTGCGACTTCACCTCTCATATACCACTTAAATCATATGATGATACCTCTTTATCCATTTGTACATACTCCAATAATGATTATAACATACTCCAAAGTGAGTTCCATGAAAAATTTCATGAAAATCCACTTTTTATACCAAAATCCGTGTATATACTTCTTTTATATATGAAAAAGGGTATATAGCAAAAATAAAGGGCTCCAATGAAATATTTTCAATTAAGTCATATTGGAGTATCTTATAATTGGTATTTAAGTATACTGAAAGTGATAAAGAAGTATAATGTATTCGTTTAAGTGGTATATTGAAAGTGGGAGTACATACTCCCAGGAGTACGAAAGTGGTATATATATAACGCACAAAATCGCCAGCAACCGCCCGGCCCGCATCCACTCGCCCCTGCCCTTCTTCCTCGCGGCAACCGTCCGGCGTCGCACCCCACCAATGCCCTATGCTCCCGCTGCACGCTTTCCCACCTCTCCCTCCCTGTTCTCCCATGCGCCATGCCACCGGCCATTGTCTCCTCCGACCGCAGCCAAACCCCATGAGGCGCTGTTTCCCCACCACCACCACCATGTCGCGCCTGGCTGGAGCCGAGCCAGCGAGGGGCCAGATTGCCCGCCAAGATGCGCTAGCCACAAAGACGCCGCCTCGAGCCTCGATCCCTCGCCGACGTGGCGGCACGGCGAGGATGGAGACGCCACGACGGCGGTGGCGGTGGCATTCGAGGAGCTGCACGGGATGGAGGCCGACGGCGTGGAGCTCGCCCGCCGCCTCGTTGTCGACGCCATCGTCAGCGTCTGCGACAACTCAATCCATTTCGCCGCCAAGCACGCTGCGCCAACCCCTTCCACCGGCTCTCGGTCTCGCTTCCCTCCCTCCGCTCTAATCCGCCGCAAAGATCTCGCCCTCGCCGCAGGGTTGCTACATGGTCGTGGTGGAGATCGACCCTGCAAGGTGGAGCTCATGGCGCAACGCGAGGATCTATGGGGTAGTAGAATGTTCGTGCGTTGCTTCTACGAACTAAAAATATTTATAGTCCCAAAGATGTCGGGTCATCAACCACCATCGTGCTAAGCCTACAATATGCCCTCATCTCCACCACCGGCTCGATCTCGTTTTGCATTCGCAGCCACGCCACCACACCCACCCGCATCGTTGTTCTCATGTCGCTACTGCTCATAGTGAAATTGAGCCTACCAAATTGGGAGAGGTGTCACTTGACGACGAGGAGGAAAACAAACTTTGCTATAAAATAAAGTCATAATACTTACAAGTTACAACTAAGCTTAAATCAAATAATAAGAAATGCATTAACTGAAGAACGGAGGAGTATAATCTAATTAAGCTAGCTTATCATGTAACTCGGCACTATGCAAAATATGTATTTATTACATAATACATAATTTCAGTCTTTAGAGATGAGAAAAGGGAAATGTTTCCTCATCCATTAACATCAAAATATACTTGTGGAACAATGTTAACATGAGAAAACAATGTGGTTTATTTGTAGTTGAACATTCTGGATTGCTGGCACATATTGATATTTTTCGGCTACTACCCACAACACAGATGTACACAACGGCTCGGTTCCATTCTTGCAATGGAATAAGGGATGCCATCGAAATCAACATCTGCAACCCTAGAAGCCTGCAGTTGTATAACCCTTTGGGATGAATGGCATTACTGACCAACACTAATGCTGCAACTACAAAATATTTACTGAATGTCACTATAAACTTTTATGTCCCTAAACTTCTAATGCAAAGCTAGCATTGTCTTTTTTTGGGGTAAACATCTAGCACCGTCTAGAAAACACATCAGATATTAGAATGAAAATTAACATAATCACTATTATCATGCACCACTATGTAGTAGAGCTCAATATTTATGCATTCAAGCACCACCCTTTCTAATAATGATTTTCGTATGTGTCATTTTAGTGTTCTTTGTTAGAGGTCGTGATCATTTTGGAATTTAAATGATAGGGGTTATCCCTTTTTATCTAATCCAATGAAAACAGGTTAACAAAAGCGGGTGAGTATATAATGTGTATTTTGACAAAAAAAAAATGACATGCTTAAATGGTGCAAGGGTGCCCAACATTCCATTTAAGTGCAAAGGACTAAAGCAAGGTTACTTTTGTAATCTTCCAAGACAATCTCGCATATGTTTGAACTGCACAAGACCATATGAAGAATCACCAAAAAGGGGTAAAAGAAACAACCTAAAATAAATCTATATTAACAAACCTTTTAACATACTCCTATGTTAAAAACAATATTAAAGAAAAATGAACCTCTGGTGGAATTGTGAATAATATGAATATGGCAATATGCTCACGATCCGAACCAAAGAAAAGCAGAAAACAGATAATGAATCCAAATGAGCATAATTAGAGGTAGCACCTATATATAGTGACAGTTTCTCTTGTCCAATGCGATGGCGGCGATCTTCACTTGCCAATCCATCCGGGGTTAAAATCCATGTCATATATTATAAGCAGATGACTCCTATTAGATTCAAATCGACCTCCAACTCTTGTGGAAAGCAAACATGCAAATATAGAATGATCATTGTTGAAAGTGTCCACTATAGTGCGCCTTTTCGCCATCGGGTCTTTGAAACAAAAGGCACTTTATCAAGAAGAATTAGACTACAATTCAATTCAAAATTGCCGAGGAAAGAACTAACCCCCATTGAGACGCCTATATGTAACTCCTATTACTTCCAATGTCCATTCAAGGATATCAAGCATTGTGGTCCACCTGGTCAATATGAGAACTCTGTGGCCATCATTTGCTAAAGAAGGTAAAAGTTCGCTAAGGCCCGAACAAAAAGTAAAAAATTAAAGTAAAGCACTAATTGTTAACAAAATATATTACAATCCTAAACATGCCTCTCTTGAAGATATTGTTGTAAAAAAATTATGGATTTTACCATTATGCTTTTTGATGGATAGAAACAATCGCATAGTTAAACAAGTAAAGAAAAAAAACACACGACATTTTGTCGATCCAAGAACATGCGCTTCATAGGGCACCCTTTGTACCAAGATCACCATATGAAATTAATAGTTGGAGAAAGTGAGAAACAAATGATATAAATGCACCGCAAAAAGATTAAAACAAGCTAAATTTTGGACACAAGGGATGTCTCTCAACAAAGAAAACCATGCTTTGCCCAAAGGCAACCGCTGACAAATAACAACACATCCATACAATTCACTTGCCTACACTTAATTATTTGGCACATAGAAGAAACTAACACCAAGCATGATAATGGATAATATGACCGACAATGAAATGTGCAAGACAATAAGACCCAATATAATTCAAAGTGAGCAAAGCCAATAGAAGGTGGAGTAGCTGATCAAAACATCGTAGAAGGAAAGAACAATAATTGGTGGATAGCAAAATCATTGTAGTTCTTTAGCTCTTGGATTGCTCTGCCCAAGGAACATTCAAAACCAAATGCACCTTTAGGGTACATCAACCTTGCAATTCGATCAACATCTTTGTCATCAGTAAACACACCTTATAAGCAAAGGATGATTTGCAATCTGTGGAGCAATGAAATAACATTTGAGAAAGACATAAACATTTTCCTGAAATTTTGCATCACAAGATAAGCTCACCTTACGGAACTGCATAAAATAGTTCGATATTTGACTCTTTCGAATTAATCCAACAACATTATTTGAAAATTTGGCCAAAGACTTTGCACTACAAGCCTAACAAGTGGCACGGTATTCATTTATGCAATCTACGGATCTCTATGGTCAAAGTCAAACAAGGCAATCATCACGCCGAGGTAATTATTGTTTACTGAACAAATTTGACTTGAATTTACGATAATAATGGAATGGATAATGTAAAAAGAATAGGACCACTTTGGGCAAATTTATTGAATTTTAATTTATTTCGATATGATTTACCTTTTTCTATATAGTTTATTTTTCTAATTGATTTTATTCCACCGAAATGTCAATATGTGACAATCGATAAAGTTACCAAAATTAGGACAAATGTTTATTCTCTCTCCAAGAAATGTTTAAAAATATCATTGATGATTGGTTCAGTTCACGAGAATCACGAGAACCGCAGTGTCCGATCAACATCTTAAAAATAATGAGGGAAAGCTCTATTCGCAGCCATTGATCACCAGCCACTAAATCTTTTCTTAACCACGTTACTTTCCCAACTTGGATGAACAAATCTGGCTTCTGAATTCTGGGGGAAAAAATGTGAACTTCCCCCTCCAGGCAGTTTCTTAATCCTAAAATAGATAAATAAGATTCAATATTGAAGATTCGCTTATGACGTTTCTCCTTATCTCTAATGCAAATCTAACCAATTGTTCAAAGCGACTCTAATTAAACAGCACACTCCTTGATTGGATTTGAACAATGAGCTTAGATATATTCTACTTATTCATTTCTCTTGTTTTGCTCCAATTTGATGCCCTACTTAGCACGTTTACACAAATCTTCCGAACAAAAAGAAGAAAAAGAAAGAAAGCTCAAATAGAACAGATATTCAACAGATGGGATCGGAGGGGGTCACCATGGCACGCCAATGCTTCGACACCACCTATCTAGCATGGGATAAGCATCAACAAAAGTAACCTAACCAAACAAATTTCCAAAGGATCGGGAGAAATCAGTTCAGCCATCCCCATGATGAAATCCCAACTCATCAAGAAACAGAAAATTACCAAGAAAAATGCCATCACTGCACGCCACTCCAAATCCCATCTCCGAGATACGAAGGAAATCCCACCTCCAAGATATCCTTCACAATAACAGAATCGAATCAGATGATTTTACCCATAACAGACTCCTTAACAACAATGAAAACAGATAACAAATATGTTTACCCATAACGAATCAAACCCAGGGGCTAAGTGTTGAATGAGCATTTTTGTCAAACACCCTGCGCGCGTCGTCCACGACCGCCCGAGATGCATAGAAGCGAAGCAATGCACAACGGATGTGCGTGTGCGGGCCTGCGACTATGCATGCTGATCTCCCAGAGGTAGCCGTGCCTTGATCGCCTACACGGCTCATTGCGGTGAAGAGTCCAATGGAGGCGTCGCGCGAGGAGGCGGCAGCGAGGCCGCTCACGAGGGTGTGTAGAAGAAGGAGAGGTAGGAGGAGGGCGAGGGGGGTCGCGGTGGGTGAGGGGCGAGGAAGGCGCGGGCGATGGGGACTCGCTGCTGCGTGGCCCCCGAACGACGCATTGTCCGAGTAGCTGATCGACGATGGTGCCGCCGCCATGGACACGATGGCAGCGGCGCGCGCATGGGCGGCAGCAGCGGCCGATGTCGACGAAAGATCGGCGGCGACCAGCAATCGAACCGGACTGCACCTCCTGGTTGGTGGGGCAGTGTTTGGAGCACCTTGCGGCCGGTGATGCCGAGGAGGAAGGAAGAGGGAGGAGGGACGTTGGTGCTAGGGATCGGGTGGCGCCAATCGCAGCGTGGTTTCCGTCCCGATGACGCTGAGCGCTGTGGTCAGCGAGGCACGGATGGAAGAGGCAGGGACGAGGATGAGCGGCGGGGGCGAGGCGTAGGAGGCGGCTGGGTAGGCGTAGCAGGGCTGCGAGGGTTGAGGCAGTGCGAGGAGGGGTTGCGCGAGGTGGTCGGCGAGGGAAGCAGTTCGGGTTGAGGGGTGACGTGCGGCGGTTTGGTGTGAGGGGGGCGATCGCATGCGTCTTTCGGACTTTCGGACTTCCGGTTGACGATTCTCAGCTTGTGCGGACGCAACTCAAAATTATAGTAGTTAACTAGTAGGATGCCGTACATTGCAACAGAACCCTAAAACTTACAGAAATAAAGTTTTCCTTTAATACATAAAGCAAATCAAGTAATTGAAAGATGATTTTGCATACGGGCATCACATTAGTGCAACAAGAACTCTGTGCGACAATTCTAGAAATGAACGGTAGAAACAATATTTTCCTATAATTTACTTTAATACATAAATAACTGACATACCGTCATGTAAATTAAGTACAAACTAACAAATAAAGTACACATCATGCATTAAATAATATTTCGTCATTGAAGATACACATCATGCATTAAATAGTAGGGTACCTGTGCGTTGCAATGGAACCCTAAACCTTACATAAATAATATTTCGCTTTAACACATAAAGCGAATCAAGCAATTAAAAGATAGTGATACATATATCTATGAACATCACATAATTAGTACAACATGATAGAACAAGAACTTCATACAACAATTATAGAAATAAACGGTAGTAAGATTCATTGTTTTCTCGATGGGACAATTGAACTTTGGTATTCATGACATTTGACCCATTTGTAAAGAGTGACAATTGAACTGAATTACATTATCTCTATGATTCATTGTTTTCTCGATGGGAAAAAATACAATTGCAAAAACTTGTGTATAAATGTCATGTACCATCTTTTTGTTCATTTACACAATTACGAATTTTGTAAGATAAACTGGGCATCCAACAGCACACATGATGTGTAGAGAAACGATGCAAAGATTCATCGCCCCCATCCTCGAACTCGGCTTCCATCGAGATTCTTCCTGCGCCTCCTCACAATTGGCAACTCCTAGATAAGTTGTGGTCTTTGGAAAAAAAGTTTTTATGATCGGGATAATAAATCATATATAGTACAATAGGAAACATCATATTACTTATCCTAGTCACTCTTTTTATGAGGCCTACTCATCCAATTCACTCATCTTGTCTGATTACTTGGGTTTGCTTGAATTAGCATCATGCTCATGCATAGCATCGTATGTGAGTGTCTTACCATTAGAGCCTTTGTTCCAGAGAACCTCAGAAGTGGTGAGATGTTGATCATCAAGCCTCTTCCATGTCTTGATGGACTTCACTCCTCGCCACTCACCGCTCACTATCTTCTCAAGTTGCACAGACACCACCCTTGCTCTCCTTGACCACCCCCCGGCCTTCCCATACGCATGGTAACCGAATCCACGGGTAAAATGAAAGTACTTTCCTCAAAGACTCTTGCAATCCAACGGTAGAAATCACAAGCCCTGAAAGCACAGGCTTGCTGTAACAGCTGACCTAAAGAAGCTTCACCAATCGTGGATATATACTGTAGGAACCTAATCAAAGTAAAGGGCTATCAGTCGAATCTCGAATGACAATACTATCACCAAACCAAATATTATGCACATATAATGGTGAAAAAAGATTTGGCGGTGCAAATAATTACTGAGGCAATATTGTTAGAAGGCAACTAAATTTGTTCAAAGGAAACAATATAATAATCAATTATTCAAAAATAGATAAGACTTATGGGTCACAGTCACTACAAATCTAAACCCCTAAGAATTCATTTCCTAGGATTTACAGAGCAAGAAAAGTAATTTGGTGTGCAAATGAGCATTAAAAATCGAGTTAAAAGGCGGACAACAATTGGTTCTCACAACATACCACAAAGCCAACATTAGATACAATATTTTGTAGTGAGTTTTGCAATCAATAGAAGAGAAATTGGTGAATAATCACTTCTCGCCCACTCCAAATCTGACCTTTATCGGAATAATTTCTTCCGAAGCTCCTCAGAAGGTATAAATGGGATGAACTGTTCCTAGTGCATGTAATCCTCTGCAGAGTCTTGATTTGCTATTTCTCGTATCTTATCTATTTTCTTGATTGCTGCTTTTGCAATGCTCGCAACCAGATCCTGTGCAATACCGAATTAAATAGTTGATGCGTGGTAATAATTGCATTTGCATCTATGCTACTCGATTCGGACTCATGCCCAACACCGGTGCTATTCTCATTTGCAACACTATCTCTCTTGCAGAGGATGAACATGCACCGCTCTAGTGCATCCATTGTCGCTTCACGAACCCAAGAACCCACATCTCCTCTCGTTGTCTATAGCATAATCATCAAGTGCTCTAAATAAAGATTGCATGACCTTATCATTTATGTATGCATATCTGAATCTACACCATTTGCGCTTGGATCAACAGGTCGATAATGTTTCACAAACCGAAATTAACCCCTAACAGAGTTCACATGTGCTTGACAGATCGGGGTCATCGAGCTTATCTTGCATATTAGATTAAACCGGACTTTCAATTTTAGCATTCTAGAAGTACAAAGACCAAGATTCCTTATTGTTTCAACAACTTTGCACACACGCATGCAGTCATACAAACAATTTAAATAAAGGATAAATACATGTTTCCTCGGCAACAAGGTGCGAGTTCTCTACATTCACAGTTTAATTTACAAATCAATATATCTTTGAAAGCAATAAATCTTTGTATATCTTGAAAGCAATATATACTGAAAACAATTCAAGTCAAGACAATAGTGCATGGAGATTTGTAATTTATTAAAGTGACCAAATCTTTATGTTGTAATTTAATGTGTATATATGTGAATATGCTAGAACAAAAGTCACCAAGATTTTTGGGATTTAGTTAAATTTTCTCCTTCTTTGATTTCTAGGAGGAAAGGCATAAAGTGCTTAGCAAGAACTTCACCTCACCGGGTTGTTCATCTCTGTTTTGGTAATGAACTTGGTCCTCATCTTTGTATTTCCAAAGTAGGCGTAATTCCTTTGAATCTGTGTTGTATGTGGTTCTCTTCACTCTAAAAAAGCAGAATGTCGGGGTAACTTAACTTGGAAAGATTGATGGTTCTAAAATGCGCACGATGGCACGTGCTCAAGCAACCAAAGGTCGAGCAAGAACGATAAGATACCTCAAAATCTAAGGAGAAGAAGGCAGCGGGTAAGTTCCTCTACTTGGCGTATGTCCACATTAGCGTGGCAAGAACATGGCGATATTAGGAGCTATTCCTAAGCGACTTGGAATATTGCATACCGCATGCAAAGCCATAGGTTAAATATACAATTGATGCATCCAAGTTATTTTTGTTTATTACGTTGTCATCTCGATGTAAATCCGTATGGTTTTACTTGTTTGTCAGAGACTTTCATGACCATAGCTAGAATGTGTGTCGATGCGAACTGCTTTTTAAAGTCAAAACTGTATTGAGTTGCTGATTGTTCTTTTCCATCTTTCTCAGGAGGACAAAAGGAACTCAATGAAGAGTGTACCGTCTTTTGGCTTCAGCATATCTAGGGTGTAAATTGGCGTTTGGTTGTATGATGGGCCTCCCATGGTGGTGAAAGTAACACCAAATCTGCACTCGTGCAACAAAGAAGAATCGACAAACAGTTTGAAAACTGAAATGATATTCTCATTCTTGCTAACAATGCGAAACTACCAAATTTTTTAAGAAACAGAAACTACTAGCATCAACTTAGAGATCATCGACCATCTTGGTATAAGGTAAAGGAATCGAGCTCTAGTTCGATCACTAATCATATCAAGCTTACATCTACTTTCATAAGAATGTTAGCGGAAAAAAAAAAGGTGTGACGTTTTCGGTCTTGTTCGAGGAGTGGTGAATGTGTATGTGTACCTTCAAGAAAGGCGCGAGGCGGAAGAAATCGCCCACCACGAACTCGATCTGTCCTCCACGCCATAGATCCTCGCGTTGTGCGCCATGAGCTCCACCTTGCGGGTCGATCTCCACCACGACCATGTAGCAACCCCCGCGGCGAGGGCGAGATCTTTGCGACGGGATTAGAGCGGGAGGGAGAAGAGACCGAGAGCCGGTGGAAGGGGTTGGCGGCGCGTGCTTGGCGGCGAATCGATGGAGTTATCGCCGACGCCGACGGCGTCGACAACGAGGCCGGCGGCGAGCTCCACGCCGTCGGCCTCCATCCCGCGTGCGGCTCCTCGAATACCACCGCCACCGCCGTCGGGCGTCTCCATCCGCCAGGCCGCCACGCTCGGCGAGGGATTCGAGGCTCGAGGCGGCGTCTTGTGGCTAGCGCGCGGCGGCGGGCAATCTGGGCCCCATGGTCGCTCCCAGCCGGGCGACATGGTGGTGGTGGTGGGAAAACAACGCCTCATGGGGTTTGGCTGCGGTCGGAGGAGACAGTGGCCGGTGGCGGGCGCGCAAGGGGGAGAGGAGAGGGAAGAAGCGGCACGCGGAGCATAGGGCATTGGTGGGTGCGACGGACGGTTGTCATGAGGAAGAAGGCGGGCGAGTGGATGCGGGCAGGCGGTTCTTGCGATTTTGTGCGTTATATATATACCACTTTCGTACTCCTGGGAGTATGTACTCCCACTTTCAATATACCACTTAAACGAATACATTATACTTCTTTATCACTTTCAGTATACTTAAATACCAATTATAAGATACTCCAATATGACTTAATTGAAAATATTTCATTGGAGCCCTTTATTTTTGCTATATACCCTTTTTCATATATAAAAGAAGTATATACACGGATTTTGGTATAAAAAGTGGATTTTCATGAAATTTTTCATGGAACTCACTTTGGAGTATGTTATAATCATTATTGGAGTATGTACAAATGGATAAAGAGGTATCATCATATGATTTAAGTGGTATATGAGAGGTGAGAGTACGTACTCCCAGGAGTACCATACCATTTTCATATATAGGACGCCCGTTTCGTACACCTGGGAGTATGTACTCCCACTTCTAATATACCACTTAAACGCACATATTATACTTCTTTATCATTTTCAGTATACTTAAATATCAATTATAAGATACTCAAATGCGATTTGATTGAAAAAATTTCATTGGAGTCATTTGTTTTTTGTTATATACCCTTTTTCATATATAAAATAAGTATATACACAAATTTCGCTATAAAAAGTGGAATTTAATGAAATTTTTCATAGAACTTACTTTGGGGTATCTTATAATCATTATTGGAGTATGCACAAATAGATAAAGAGGTATCATCATACGATTTAAGTGGTATATTAGAGGTGAGATCGTACTCTGTGAGTATCTATACCATTTATATATATATATATATATATATATATATATATATATATATATATATATATATATATATATATATATATATTTGTCACGTTTTGAAAATACAACACGCACGCAGCTACCCTGCACCGTGCGTGGCATGGGCATGCCGCGTCCGCGCTCCGAGGTGCGGCGGGTGGCGGCCGACCAGGCAAACGATCACAATGCGTGGCTTGCGACTTGCGCACCGTTACGTACGGGTAGCGGTGGCGGCCTAGCTGGTAGTACGTGCAGTCCCTAACTAATTGTCGAGCCGGCCCGGCCTATCTTTCTGCTACGGCAGAACAACGAGCAGGCGGCAATATCCGTGCCATTGCGCCTCTCGTTGATTCCGGAAGTAATGGGGAGGTGGCCCAACCAACCCAGGACGTACGTCTGGCTAGTGCATGCGGAGGAATCGCTCTCTCCCGGACGCCCGCCGTATCCGACCGAGGCATGTACGACACTTGTCAAAACTAACCACGTCCACGGTCTAGCCACGCCTATAAATGGTGGCCGTGTCTCTCCCCCTAAAGCATTCACAGAGATTAAACCAACCGTTCGGACGAGCAGCGTCCTTTCCAGATCGAGTTAGCAATGGCCGACCAATCCAACCTCAGCTACAAGGCCGGAGAGACGGCAGGCCACGCGCAGGAGAGGAAGGACGAGGTGGTGCAGAAGGCGCACGACGCGGCGAGCTCAGCCCACGAGTCGTCGCAGGAGGGCGCCAGCCAGGCCGGCGGCCTCGTGCAGCAGGCCGGCGCGCAGGTGCAGCAGATCGCGCAGAGCGCCACCGGCGCCGTCAAGAGCGCCGCCGACGCCGTCAAGAATGCCACCGGCATGGGCGGCAACTAGACCGATCGACCTCTGCGCGCGCGCCCTGCATGCATGGCTCCGGCCTCCCATTGGATTTGTATGGATCCTTGCTTGCAGCTAGACGCGTACCTACGTACGTGCGTGCATCGAGATCTCTGACGCGACTTGGAAATCAACTGATGCATCTTCCCTTTCTTAACTTGTTTCTTTCTTTTCTTTTGTTCTTTGCTAAAACTAGAGTGGTTGATTCTCGGCTGTCTGAGTTGAGAACCGGCCTGGGTCATCATTCCAGTTTTCAAGTTTAATGCCCCGTTCCGCTATGTATCAAGCGATGTGATTTAATAACACATCTCGGTTGATTTGTTAATTCGTTACTGTTGCTGGTTTGAGGATTTATTTGATCGTGGTGAAATATATCCAAAAATGTTTCAAAGCGATCGATTGGCCTGGGCGAATATACACAAGTCGTGCGATTCGCGACGTGCTTAATTTGCTAGCAGCCCTCCCAGTTGATCTTCAACAAGATGGTTGTTTGGATCATAATCACGAACCTTCCGCTTGGCTAGATGACTGAGCACTGGGATAAGACGCTTGCTAAGCAGGTTGGTGATGTGAAGAAGATAGATGTGGATGCGCAAGGGAGCTGATGCGGTATTTTCATGCGCGTGCGTGTGGAAGTGGACGTCGACAAACCACTCTTGAGGGGCATCACTGTTTACTCGAATAGCAGGAAGACGACGAAATGGTACAATGTCTTATACGAGCGCCTCCCACTCTACTGCTTCTTGTGCAGCCGTTTGGGTCATTCCTCCTTGGAATGTCTGACGCGGGGGGAACGACATGTTGATGGGAAGCTACTGTACTCTAGTGACCGTCTTTGTGCACCGTTTACATGTAAGAAGGTCTCGTCAGGCGTACGGTCCGGCAATAATTCGTTTTCGACGGACCGTGGCTCTGCTGCTCATGATCAAAAGGAGCCATCGGGTGGTACTTTTAATCACTCGAAATCACCGGGGGCTGGAAGCTCCAGTTCTAGCCGTGGTGTGCATGTTGACCCGGACAAGGACACGTCGCTGATCAAGACTTATTGCCGAGGAGCTACTAAGAGCTCGGTTTCAAAAACTGTTGATGTGATGAACCGCACAAGTTCTGTTGCTGGGAAGGATCGCTCCCATGTTCAGATGTACAAGAAGAACATTGTGGGGTTTAAGCGCAAACAACACAATGAGTATAGGCAGGACTCTTCTACTCTCGCTCCTGCTGTTGATGGGGAATATCTTTGGCTCTTACAGTGGTGCAAAAAGGTACAACCTCGGTATTGGGAGTTACGGAGCAGTCTGGTTCTGATGGTGCGGAGGAAAGCTGTGACTCCAACAAGAAACTCAAAAAAGACTCAACGGTTGCTTCATCTCGATCGGCGGATCCGGCAGCGGTTGTGGTACAGCCCCGTCAAATGCAATGAGTCTCTTGTGTTGGAGCTGTCGAGGTTTGGGGACGGACTCGATAGTTAGCGAGCTTTGCTGGTTAGTGAAAAATTACCGTCCTACCCTCCTCTTCTTGTCTGAAACTAATGTGAGGGATAATAAAGTTTGAAACTTCTTGTGGTCTTTGGGTTACTCAAGTTGTTTTGCAGTCAGTTGTGTAGGCCTCAGTGGCAGCCTTGCACTTTTTTGATGCAGCCATATACGGTCTCCTTGAAATAATTTAATTCCCACTGTATCGATGTGTTTGTGTCAACAGAGTCCAGTGCAACATGGCGTGCTACCTTTATTTATGGTGAACCTCGAAGAGATCATAGGCACGAATTTTGGGATTTTCTTAGGTTCATGCATGCCCAATGGAATGATCCATGGATCTTTTGTGGCGATTTCAATGAGGCCCTTTGCCATGATGAACACATGGGTTTCAGAGATAGGTCTGATTCCTAGATAAACATGTTTCGTGATTGCTTAGATGATTGTGGGCTTATCGACCTGGGTTTTTTGGAACTAAAATTCACATGGACGAATAAGCAAGATGTTGATTCTAATGTCAAGGTTCGGCTTGATCGGGCAGTGGAAAGTAGTATGTTTTCTCGCTTGTTTGAAGATTGTCATGTGGAGAACGTCAAAACGACAATGTCCGATCATTATGCTATCTCCATCTCCTTGTCCTCTCAGAGTAGGGCGGTGGAGCGCCCTCTGGTGCAGCAGGCTTTTCATTTTGGGGCTATGTGGCAATGTGCACCAGGTTATAAGGAGGTGATAGAGCAGGCTTGGGTAGAGGGTAGCGGTGGCACCCGTTCGCTAGAATCTACTTGGACGAATCTGCACCAGCTGGCTGATTCTCTTGGCCGATGGAGGAAAGTGTCCTTTAGTTCGGTGTGCAAGGAGATACAAAAGCTTGGGCATCGTATCAACTCTTTGTGCTTGGCACATGTCACTGATATCATGATCTAGGAGGAGCGTGCGGTTGAACGCCGCCTCTGCGAGCTCTTTGAAAGGGAGGAGATTATGGCACGGCAACGATCTCGAGTGGACTAGCTCAGGGAGGGAGACCAGAATACTGCCTTTTCCATGCGAGGGCCTCGGCGAGGAACGAGGATGCGCACAAATAAAATCAAGGCCCTTTGATGCGGCCTAAGAAACCTTAATTCATACTGTGCATAAAAAGGTGACTAACGGCGTGGAGGAGGCTATGTGTGCGGATACTAAACCTGTCTGTGAGGTGCATGCGTGCGTGCCAAGTCTCACGGCGCATGGGCTGTCGAATGCGTGTGGGAACCAAGTAGCGTGCAACGTGTGGAGTCCTTGACGCGTGAGGTTGCTTGTTTGCAGCATGTACGTGGGCAAGATCAGAACCATGATGGGTGCAAGCCAGGAAGGGAGCGACGTATGCATGTGTTCCCGTCGAACAACACCTGTACACCTGTTCATGCACTTGAGCTAGAACTTGTTTTCGGTTCTATTACTTGCATACAGGATGTTTCCAAGGAAGAATCATTTCTGTTACTTTTGATAGAGCTTTTCAAGGAGATAAGAAAGGAACGGAAACTACTAAAAGGCAAGAAATCAGGGAGTCCATTTGTTTCAAGTTTCCAGGACATAAAGAAGCAACCAATCTGTTTAGAAGGCAATATATCAAGGCGTTGTATTCTGGTTCTGCACGGGTGCATGGATTCCTTATCTCGAATTTTTTTTTAAATAATCTATTTTTTAATCGAAATATCAAAAATATTCTGACGAATTTGTTTTTTACAAAAATATACGTTTGTCGCCCAATGGTTGGGCGACTTCGAAGCGCTCATATGATTGGGCGATCGCAAGATGCCGCCCAACCGTTCGGCTTTAAAATTGCACAGGAGGCGAGCCGTTGGTGAAATTATTACAGTCGCCGCACGGTTGGGCGATAGGTTTGATCGCCAACCGTAAAAGCGATGCATGTCGATCGCCCTAACGGTGCGGCGGTTTCTATAAGCACCAAGACGGTCCCCAGGCGATTCGTTTCGGCGAGCCCAAACAGTCGCTGCGGGGAAGAAAGAAAGAGAGGGAGAGGAGAGGAAAAAAGAGGAGGAGAGGAGAGGAAAAAGGGGAGGAAAATAGAGAAGGGGGAGGGATTGGGAGAAGGGAAGAGAAATTTGGATTGCGAGGAGGTAAGTTTGATTTGTTTTGTACTGTATTTTTTTAAGTAGGTATTTAGTTAGTTAAAATAGTAGGTATAAGTAGCGCTCGTAGGAACATGTAGTTAGAAAAAAAAAGTAGAAAATCGAAATGTTGTTGATTTATACGTAAGTGTATTTTGTAGTGTATTTTTTTGGGTAGGTAAATAGTTTATTTAGTTAAATTAGTAGTATCGTAGCACCCGTAGGAAATTGTGGTTAGAGAAAAAAAAATAGAAAATCCCGTAAGTTTGTTTTATTTTGTAGTGTTTTCTTTTAGTGGGTAAATAGTTTAGTTAGATAAAATAATAGTGTAAGTAGCGCCAGAGGAAATCAGTAGTTAGAGAAAGCAGTAGAAAATCGAAATGTTGTTGATTTGTATGTAAGTAGAAGCGATAAAAACTTTAGAAAATCGTCAAACACCGAGCATAGTAATAAGATAAAATAAATAGATCGCGGACATTCAACTATAGTGTTTGATAGGATACTTCAAAGGAATCGAGTTTGGTGATACTTTTTGCAAACATACGGGAATGTAGAAATGTTATTTGCATATAGTCAAACCATTCGGACAACTATTAAAATGGCATACAAACTTTATTCCTTCGTGTAGAAGAACGTTTTCCGATCCCGTAGTGTGTGTGTGGCGAACCGGCAGAGATCATTCAGTCCACACACCCAGACACCGCTGCCCGGGCGTACTACACATGCGGGCATCACCTGCGTAAGTGTTTCTTTCGGCGTGATCGATTTTCCTCTCCCAACGTTCAATTCCTTAAATTTTAACTTCATCCCCACGTAATGGCGGCCGAGATGCGCTGCCACTTCTTCCAAAGGATCGGCGGCCCGGAGATGTACGACAGAGCATTCATCCAAATACATGCCGAACTACTCGGTGCGGGCGAGAACCGTGCGGTGGAAACCTTACGCATCGGACCTGTTGAGGAGGCACCGAAGGGCCCAAGACTCACCGGCGTAATCCATATCGATGACGTCGATTATCGATATTTTACATCCTTATTACGTAAGGTTTCCACATGCGGTGTACTTACATCCATCATACAATCGCGGGACATGGACAACTTCGACATACCACCCGACATGCACATCCCGCGACAAAGGCAAGGAAAGGCTCATGCGGTTGACCCCGCCCCAGTGTATCCGATCGCCGGCGTAATCCGTATGGACGGCGTGAGTTATGAAGAATTTACATCATTCTTACGATTTTCACTATCTGGTGCCCTTACATCACGGAATCGCAGGACATGGGCGACTTCGACATACCACCCCGGCGTGGGCGATCCGCGACAAGGGCAAGGAAAGGCTCATCTTGGTGAGCCGGCCGCCACAACAGATCCGGTCGCCGGCGTAATCCGTATCAACGGCGTGAGTTATGAAGAATGTAAATCCTTTTCACAATTTCAAATATACGGTGCACTTACATCATGGAATCGCAGGATATGGACGATTTCGATATACCAGCCCGACGTGGACACTCCCGCGACAAGGGGAAGGGGAAGGCCGGCGAGGAGTTCAACGCCGAGCTAGCAAGGAAGGGAAAATGACCCCGGTCCACGCAGTAGGTCAGATCATTACGTAATAGTCTAAAGGCATGTATACTTACATGGTCCGGATGCTTGTGTCACAATGTACCGTAGTAGTAGCGAGGATGACTAAAGCAATTAGCCGAACCATCATGCCATGTGACTACGTGTAACGCGATGTACAGACGCGGACTCTAATGTAGTTACGGTTCGAGACCCATCAAAGCAAGTCTATATTGCAAGTATGCCTCTTCTAGTGGAATCCCGAAAGAACCATTCATGCCGACATTGAATCCTCCATGTTTTAGGCCATCTTCATAATCACAATGAGCGTTCTCACCCTTCACTCATATTCTCATATAAGCTCCATAAAGTATGACATCAACTACGTGCGTACATACGCATATACGTTCGACGACTTCATCGAGGAGAGACTCCCTCGCGCATTGTAATATCACTTACCTTTGTATTTACATATCATTCTTGTCTCAATCGTCCTCACAAAATTCAACGAAATTTACCGCGACTACAACAATATACAACGATCACAAAATGTTATTGCAAGTCGACAAATTTCGTACCCATGATATTCTACGAAAATAACAAACAGACCAACCAACATCGTGACAACACTATTATTTTCAAAATAAATAACATGATATAATCAGATTTGCTAAATTTAATTAACCTACAAAATGTAATATTCATTACAACTGAATTAAACAATAATTAAAAGGTAAAAAGCACGTGGGGCTCCTATCGCCATAGGGTGGGGCGACAGGACCTCCTGTCGCCGTAGGGTTAGACGATTGGACCTGTTCGCCATTGTTAAGCGATCGCAAGCAAGACTCTTACTGAGGATCTGGCGTGGTTTGATCGCCCAAGCTTGTGATTTAATTTCAATCGCCCTACGGTTGGGCGACAGAATCAATCGCCCAACTGTTCGGCGACTCCATTGAAATCGCTCAACCATTGGGCGACAGACGTATATTTTTGTAAAAACAAATATCGCCGAAATATTTTTGATATTTCGATTAAAAAATAGATTATTTTAAAAAAAAATTCTCCTTATCTCAGTGTGTTCGTTCCTTTTATTCATATTGTGTGCTCTTGGATGGGCCCACCTGCATGTAACGTGTGCTACACCAAACCAAGATAGCGCACAAGCAGTTTTTTTTTTTTTTTGAAATAGGAATACTACCCAGCTGTTATAGGCGCACGAGCAGTTGGGATGGGTTGGGTTATTTTAGTACGTCGGTTTAGAGAAAATCCATCCCGACATGTGAAAGGGCATGTAATTCCTTTTGTTTCCTTTTTACATCTGTTAGTCGAGTCTGAGGGTAAATTATTTGGGTATGTGTATGTGTAGGATGCTCGTTTCGTATTTCTAGGAGTACATACTCTCACTTCTAATATACTATTTAAACAAACATATCATACCTCTTTATCAATTTTAGTATACTTAAATATCAATTATAAAATACACCGATGTGACTTGATTGAAAAGTTTCCATTAGAGCTCTTTTTTTTTCTATATACCATTTTTCATATATAAAAGAAGTATATAGACGGATTTTTGTATAAAAAGTAGACTTTAATGAAGATTTGAGTGGTCTCTCTCTCTCTCTCTCTCTCTCTATATATATATATATATATATATATATATATATATATATATATATATATATATATATATATATATATATATATATATATATATATATATATATATATCTTTACATACTCTAGAGTATACACTCCCACTTCAATATGCCACTTAAACGCATTATATTATATTTCTTTATCATTTTCGGTATACTTAAATACTAATTATAAGATACTCTAGTGCAACTTAATTGAAAAAATTTCATTGGAGCCCTTTGTTCTTTGCTATATACCCTTTTTCATATATAAAAGTATATACACAAAATTTGCTATAAAAAGTGAAATATAATGAAATTTTTCATGGAACTTACTTTGGGGTATCTTATAATCATTATTGAAGTATGCTCAAATAGATAAAAAGGTATCGTCGTACAATTTAAATAGTATATGAGGCGTTAGAGTACGTACTCCTATATATATATATATATATATATATGAAAATGGTATGGTACTCCTGGGAGTACGTACTCCCAGTCTGTCCACCGTTCATCGCCCTTCAGATCGTTGAGGGTGGTGGCAATCGCGCTAACGGTTTCCCCCCTTTGGTCAAACCCGGTCCAAGATTTGTTTAACTGCCCCTAAAAATACTCGGCTCCATTTCGTATTTTCTAAAAGGTGATTCAGATTTCCATCGCACGCGGCGGCCGACTGAGAGAACGACGCACCATACGAGCTGCTCGCCGCCACCGGCCAATTGGGAGAATGAGGCGAATTACGAGATGATGACTTCAGCCTTCCTCCATCCATCTGGTACTTGTCTCTTAATTTCCTCTAATTCTGAAATCGATTCTTTGGTCTACAGATTGATTGACCATTGGAAGGAATGATGGTGACTACGGCATGCCTCTATTGATCGCCTCCTTACCCAAAACCTACCCAAAATTTGCATCGTTGAGTGTGTGTCAACCGATTGAGAGCTACAGATGGATTTGTTCTTCACGGCGCCGTACGGCGGGCAAATACGAGGTGTTATTCTCCCTAGAGGCTGGGTAAAGAACACAAGCATGAAAAGGTCATCATGTGGGCTGGATCGACATGCATGCCATGGCCAGGAAGTGAATGTACTTTGTTTTGGTGTGCAATAACTAGTATACTCCTCGTATTGACCTATATACCTTCCACGGTTTGATCTTGTTTAGGAGCTTAGTCTTCATGATATGATCTAAGGATGAAGTTTATGCTTCTCTGGCTGCATCATTTTTCAATTTGTATAGATATCGACATGACATGCAAGCAAGTTCATAAATAGATTATAATCTTCTAGAATAAATTCAGTATTATACTGACAATTGTCTCCTGAACCATGCTTGCAATTACTTACTAATGTTTATAATACCCTTGCTGTTCAGAAAAAATGCAGCAAGTTTGTCATCATCTACATCTAGAAGGGAAAAAATGCAACAAGTTTGTCATGATCTACATCTAGAATGGGCACATGGCACCTGCATCAGCGGCAGTGCTTTCTGAATAGCTCGATGGAGATTGTTGAAACTGGGCTTATTGATTTAAGGAGCATACTTTCTCAACGGAAACACATCAGCTGCAGCATTGGGCAATTTGCAAGCACCTGACAAGGGGCACTCACTTAAATTCCACATGGACTAATTAGCTTGGTATAAACAAAGCTCCAAAAGTAGTACCATTGTACTAACTATATAATGTAGTACCATTGTATTAACTACGTTTCTTGTGTATCAATTCTGGAGGGTTTTTTTTCAATAAAAAGAAGTCTTGGTTCTCATTTGTACTATGTAATTTTGTGAATATACTCTCTTTTTTATCTTGCCTTGATGACTCCACACAAATGTATATTTGCATCGTGATACAACAATGTAGAATAAAAGCATGATTTTTAACTCTTTTGAATGGCGAGCAACAATATCTTGATAACCATATACTTATCTCAATTAGTTACACTACTTTTTTATTCTATACAAAGTAATTTCTAGCATTAGAACCACATGTAGGCACATGTTTTAGTGGTATACTCTTTTATCATGTAGTATATACTACATCACACATATCTTGCTTCCTCTAGTATATCAAAAGTATGGAATCCCTAGAAGTATACTGATTTCTCACCAAGAATATACTACTTAATTACTTCCGTGCAGAGGCTAGCGTTTGTGTACATAATCCATATGCACGTGTGGTTCCAGTTCAAAATTTGAATGGAGGACGCGTCGTCATTTCTGTTATCCATCCAAATAGGGTATCAACCATCCTAATGGATGAATCCAATAAAAAGGAACCATTTGGGCCAGCACACATCTCCAACTTGATGTAGGGTGGAGAGGTATGGAGCTCGATGACTCCCAAGAGTATGAATATATATATATATATATATATATATATATATATATCCGCTCGTGTGGTGGGATCTACAAGGGTGGAAAGGCCCAAACCACTTAAGCATTTTTGCAAAACACCCCCTGCGGTTCCCTTCTTCTTGCCGAAATACACCAAAGCATCCAGACGCACCGGCTTCCACTGCACCGCCCTCTCACTGGCCGAAGCAGCCGCCGCCCCTCCTTCCTCTCCCACTGTCATGGCTTCTCCACCTCGACGAGCCTCCGCGCCTCGTCGCCGCCGCCTCCAATTCGCCTCTGCGCCTCCTCGCCGCCGCCTCCAATCTGCCTCCGCCCCCACGCCGCCTCCTCCTCCTCCCCGTCACCACCTCCTCCTCCCCTCTTGTGCGTGTGCACGGTCATTTCAAGTCGGTCGCCTCCTTCTGACCCCTCACCTTCCTCTCACTGAAGCTTGCAGCTTACCATTCTTGTGCCTTGCTGCGGCACCGCCCTGGTTCTAGTGGCAAGTGGGCTGGCAACTGGCGTTACTGGCAAGGAGCCAAGGAAGGTGATTAGCCGATTAGGCGAGGTGAGCTCCTGAGCTGAGTTCAAAATATTTGATGAATTGATGTGTTAGTCAATTAGTGTGTAATGTGTTACAGACTTAAGTACTTAATACTTTGGCATAGCACTTTGGCTTGTATGACAGTATGAGTAAATGAGTTAATTAGTTATGACTTATGACTTATGATTTATGAAGTTAATACTTATGACTATGATTCAATGTATGACATATGACAGTGTCAGTATGGCAATGTATTAACTTTCTATTTGTATATTTTATGTACTAGAATTAGAAATACATGATGAAGAGGACCAAGACATTGGCATCTTATTTTCCATCACAATCCAATCAAACTCCGGAAACAATAGGAACGGGTGGTAGTAACACCCCACAAAACAATCCTCGTATTGTGCTTAATCCGGATGACATTGTTGCCAATCCCGGGCTTCGAAAACCAATTGAGGAGCTGGATGTGGATATTTGGGATGCCGCTAGAAGGGAGTATTTGCTATTGGGACCATGCCAGCCAAGTGGCCATAAATTTCCACGGAAAATGATAGGCGGTAAAATAAGAAGCTTTCATGAAGAATGGTTCAAAAGGTATGATTGGTTGGAATACAGTGTTGCTAAATATGTTGCCTTTTGTTTTTATTGTTATCTCTTCAAGCAAAGGAGACCTGACAACTTTGGTGTTGATGCATACAAATGTGGGGTTTAGTTATTGGAAGAATGCAATTCAATCTTTTAATGAGCGTGTTGGTAAAGTTGATAGTGCTCACAACAAAGCTAGAAAACATTGTGAGGCTTTTAAAAATCAGAGGCGCAGTGTGGCACATGTGTGGGCTGGTGCAACCAAGAAGGAGGAAGAATATTTGGGTCATATTACTATTATTTTAGGTGCTGTAAGGTTTCTTTTATTGCAAGCTCTTGCCTTTCGTGGACACGACGAATCTTCTATATCAAATAATAAGGGAACTTTTAGAGATCTTTGAAATGGTATAAAGAGAAGGATAAAAATGTTTGAAAGATTGTTTGATAATGCTCCAGGGAACCATTTAATAACTTCACCAGAAATACAAAAGCATTTGTGTAAAGCTTGTGCAGAAGAGACCACTAAAGACATTATGGATGATATTGGGGATAAACAATTCGCCGTCCTTGTTGATGAGTCTAGAGATGCATCTATCAAGGAGCAAATGGCTGTGATTTTAAGGTTAGTATGTGTTATTTGGAATTTTGTATTTCTTTTTTATTTTAAAAAAAGCTGACCATGTTAACTATGCTTCTTGTCCCTTGTAGATATGTTAACAATCAAGGGCAGGTGATTGAGATATTTCTTGCTATTCAATATGTTTCTGGCACGACATCATCTTCATTGAAGGTAGCCCTAGATGCTATGTTTGCTAGTCATGGCTTATCTGTCCATAGATTGAGAGGACAAGGATATGATGGAGCATCAAACATGAGAGGAGAATTCCATGGGCTGCAAAGATAGGTATTGGATGAAAATCCATATGTTTTTATATACATTGCTTTGCTCATTAGTTGCAATTAATGGTTGTTTCCATTGCCAAGTGTTGCTTTTCTGTCTTGGATTTATTTAACTACACCACTTTGATTGTCAACACTGTTAATGCTTCTTGCAAGAGACACGATCAATTATCCCAAGAACACCATGACAATCTTGTGAACAAATTGGAGTCTGGTGAAATTTTTACAGGAAGAGGGAAAAACTAAGAAACTAATCTAGCAAGATCTAGGGATACTCGGTGGGGCTCACATCACAAAACCTTGTGTCATTTTCTTCTCATGTAGGATGCGATCCTAGAGGTATTAGAGAATATTTGTGATGATGCCATTAATGCAACTCAAAAGACCACAGCTTCAAGTTTGTTAGAATAAATGGAGAGCTTTGAATTTGTGCTTATATTACATCTTATGATCAGAATATTGGGCAAAACTAATGATATGTCACAATGCTTACAAAAGAAGGATCATAATATTGTCCGTGCTGTAGGATTGGTTGGGACCACATTGCAGAAAATTAATCACATAAGGCAGAATGGTTGGGATGAGCTCTTTAAAGAGGTAAAGACATTTTGTCTCCAACATCGCATTATTGTGCCAAATATGTCGGGGACAATAACTGTTAGGGGTCGTTCGAGAGGTCGTGGTGGCCAATTGGTAACTTACTACCATCATTTCAATCATGAAATATTTAATGTGGTGCGTGATCAAATTATTGTTGAGTTAAATAATCGATTTGCTGAAAGATCTACTCAGTTATTGAGATGCATTGCTTGTCTTAATCCAAAGAATTCATTTTCCAACTTTGATGAAGATAAACTAGTTGAACTTGCTAAGATTTATGCCGGCGACTTCTCCCAATATGATTGTGTACTCCTTAAGGACCAATTTGAGACATTTAGTGCTGATGTGAGAGCTGATCCGGATTTCTTAAGTTGTAATGACCTTGGTAATCTTGCTGTGAAGATGGTTCAAACCGATAGACACATAGTTTTTCCATTGGTATATCAACTTATTGAATTGGTCTTGATTTTGCCTGTTGCAACCGCAACAGTAGAAAGATCTTTCTCAGCTATGAACATTATCAAGACTGAGTTGCGGAATAAGATGAGTGATGAATGGATGAATGATTGCATGATATGCTATATTGAGCGAGATGTATTTGCAAGCATCAATGATAACAAGATTTTACAACGTTTTCAAAGTATGACGACGCGTAAGCAGAAACTACCTCGTGCTAGTGGTATGTTACATTCTTATTTCGTAATTTGCATTAAAAATAACGTTATGGTCTTGTGTCTCTGATTTACATATGTAATTTTATCTTTGCAGGTTCAAGTTCTCGTACTATTGTTGATGAAGATATGATAGGATCAAATGAACCAAATCTTTGTTAATTAAGCAAAAATTACCTCATGCTAGTGGTATGTTACATTCTTATTTTATTTTTTTTCTACGTTTTATCTATTTTGTCGTATCGTTAAACATCGAATTTAAATTTTATTTCGATTGTGTATTTGTGTTGTACTTTTGTTACACCTCAGTGTTGATAGTATTTGATGTTAGTTATAGACCTATAATCCTTTAGTTTTGGGTCCGAGGCTCTCACAAATCTTGGCTCCGCCACTATGTGTCTGTGAGGAACACAAGTGAGGACGGATTCCTAGTGAGAGAGAGAGGAGTTGTGTGATTTAACTCACCTGCCCCACCGCCGGCACCGGGTGGCTCCAGGGAGGGATGATGCTTCGGGCTCGGCTACGACCGCCACCTACGGTTTGAAATCATATACTGTGAGCACCTCGACTACATCCGCTCATCTCTGCGCATTCCGGCCATTTTTCGCGACAGCACTCGCGTTTCTGGATTGGTATTTGCCTTGCCTAGCTAGAGACGAGGACAACGGAGATCGAGCAGGAACGAATACTGCAACATCAGCTATGTAATGCAATGTACGTTACGTACGTCTCCATCGTTATGCACTACGGCCTTGGGATCATCCTAACAATGTGATATTATAGGAGTATCGCATATTATATTACTATGCAGTATCGATCTGTACGTCACTGGTTGAGTTTAGTTTTGGGCTAATTAGCTTGGTTGCGAAAGCAGGCCGGCAAGGGACGAAGGCTGGTGGGCGGAGCATGCAGGTCGCCAACTGCGAGTCTGTGACACTTATTAAGGTGTTTGATCGCGTGCATTGGCTGAAATTCCACCGCGAGATCGTTGGGTTCTGAGTTTTGATGAACAAGCTGTTTACTGCAGATTCTAGTGCAGGAATAAGAATGCCCTTCTCTCTCTCTCACTTGGTTAGCAGTTATGCGGTGAACTCGCCACTGTGTTGGCTTTGCTCTAGAGCTCTTTTATGGTACACTCAATTTAACACGTGTCGTTTATTTTTTTTGATCCAGTGGTTCAAATTAGTTAGAATTTAGTTATACTATACTCGATAGTATGAGTAGTAGAATACCAAGAAGGGTAGAATTGTAATAGCCCATGTAGGGATCACATGGCAGAAGATTAATATTTTGAACCATAGTTGAAAATATCCATAATATCCTCACGGAAAAATTATAAATACAAATAAAAGTATATTATGTTATTAACAAATCAATGATCAGATTTGATAATTTATAGTACCACTATATACTATCGATAGAATGTACAGTAAAATTTCAGTTGTTCTGGCCTTACGGAGAGTTCTGTGTGCTGTGAACATATGCAGTGGGAATGTGTGGTAGGCTGGTAGCTCTATCTTCAACGAGCCACTGAGCAAATTACTAGTTCCGTGGGTGCCTATCTTCTTTTTGAAGCAGCTGAGCCTTGCGGTTGCAAGACGGGGTTTTTGCTTATTTCTCTTTTCTATGAAAAAAATGGGAGCTCTGGAGGTGTACGTCGAGAGGCTCGCTCGGTTCTAAATTTTTTTACTCATCTCAAGTTTCCTCTAGTGAACAGGTGAACCTCGTGTTTTGATTGCCGTGCACAGTACTGTAGGAATAGGATACTCCGGCATGGCAACGGAATTTGGCCGCCGCAGTTTTGGAAAAACGAGGAGGAGACCACGGCGCTCACGTAGTCACGTTAGTTTTTTGTGCCATGGGAAGAGCCGTCAAACGGAAGGGAGATCAATAGCCAGCATCCTGCATGCTGCTGAGCCAAAGGCAACGAAAGACGCCGGTTTGGCCTTTGGCTTGAGCCAGCGAAACGAAAGCGCAATCAACGCGGGATGTTGCTTAAAGACTAAGAATTAGCTTTACGTCCCAAAAGAAAAAGGAAAAGAAGTGAAAAGAAAAACAGCAGAGTCTATTTATCTATACAGTGCGTCTCTACTCTCTAAAGTTGGGAGTAGCTCTCCAAAGAAGAAACCAACCATATTATTGGCCGGTTGGTTGCTCACTCACTCACTCACTCACCGGTGCAGCAGCAGAATCGCAATAAACTCGCCTTAGATTCCAGCTTCCTGTACCTGTAGACTAGTAGTGTTTGGTGGTGCCCCTCTACCTGCGACTCCTATCATTCGCCTGTTCATCGCTTTATCCTCGCACTCGATTCGAGATCAGTGCAGCGAACGGTCAAGATTCGTCCACTTTTGTGGCCGTTTCGTTCCAAAGAGGACACGTCACATGCATCAACAGCGGCAGAAGTCTCCAAAAAAGCCCACTTCACTGCGCGCTCCGCTCTCCGCTTCGGCACAGGCCATTGCCACCCCCACCCAATCACGCTGTGCCGCCATAAAGCGGCACAAGCAAACAAGAGCAAGCGCCACGCGCGCACACACGCGAGCAACCACTTCCCGCAACCACTTCCGCTTCCACACATGCAAGCGCCAAGAACTCGAGAGGCTGCCGGCGCCACCATGGCCAGGCCGCCGGAGGCGCGGCCGGGGCCGTACTACGCGGCGGAGGAGCGCCCCGTGTACGTGCGGCCCCCCTCGTTCTACTCGTCCGCCCTGGCGTCCTGCCTCGTGGCGGCGGTATTCCTCCTGCTGGCCGTCGGGGGGGCTGCCGCGGCGCTGTTCATCCTCTTCCGCCCGCACCCGCCGGACATCGCCGTCGCGGCGGTGCGGCTGCCGGCCTTCGCCGCGGCCAACGGCACCGTCGCCTTCACCTTCGAGCAGACGGCCTCCGTGCGAAACCCCAACCGCGCGCCGCTCGCGCACTTCGACAGCTCCCTCCGCGTCGCCTACGCCGGCGGGGAGCTCGGCTCCGTCTACATCCCCGCCGGCCTCATCGACGGCGGCCGCACCAAGGACATGTTCGCCAGCTTCGCGGTCCCGGCCTTCGCCGCGGCCACCCCGCCGCCGCCGGAGATCGCCGCCTCGGCAGAGCAGCAGCAGCAGCCAGCGGCTGCCGCGGCGGTGATGGAGGTCGACTCGTTGCTCGTGGTCAAGGGAGGGTGACGGTGCTGCGGGTGCTGACGCACCGGGTGGAGGCGGCCAAGGTGTGCCGCGTCGGTGTCTCGCCGGTCGACGGCAAGGTGCTCGGCTTCCGGTGCTGAGTTGTTAGTATTTAGTAGTTCTTGGGTGATTCTCGATGGAAATGCAAGATATCAGGCTGGAATTTTACAAGAAAAACAATGCAATTCGTGTTCCGAAAAGGGTTTAGTTGGTGAAATGGCAGGTGCTGAGAGCCTGAGATGCATCATCAGCGATCAGACTGGTTGTATGCACATCCGATAATTTGGCATTTTGGCTGGAGCTAAATAGGACCTCGATACTTCATTAAAACCATCTCAACTCATTTCGTCCTCAATTGCATGTCACAATATTCAACAAAACATATTGGGTATCTGGAATTGGAAATGACCTGTCTCCAGCAGCATGTAGAACATATTTCATTGCGGCCAAAACGTCGCGAAACATGCCATACAGTTTTGCATACAGTATGGTATGCAACAAATACTTGTCCAACAGTGAAAATCTTAATTCTTACATGGTGAGCTCGCAAAAAACATATACCATTTCGGAGATCGAAAAGCCAACTCTACACGGCTATTAGTAGGAATGTGCCGCACCAAGAATTCACGGACCCCATCAACCAGGATCAGGTCCATAACCAGGGTCTATACTACAATGGGTTTACTTTTGGTACTCTTGTTTGGGGGGAAAATAGGCAGCTAAAGTACTCGCTTGAATAGGCAGATGCGGGATAAGCCATCGAAGCATCTGTTGAGCCAGAATCAGCATACGGTGGGTGCGCCCAGCGAACTCAGGAAGTTCCAGCATTGTAACAGAGGAGGTCCGAGCATCACTCACTCACCATATCTTGTTCTTGACCCAAAAGAGCATCAGTACTATCCCAATCACAATAGCAACAGGGGCATACTTCCGAATCAAGGCCTGAAAATCAGAAGAACGCATGTCTCAGAAATGAAAACAGAAAGTAAAAATGAGGATGGAAGCAGCAGCCAAGGAAGAACCTATGTCTCAAAAATGAAAATACAAAAGCAAAAAATCAACTATGGCATCTTGAATTTCATAGGAAATTTGAGAAAATTTTCAAGAAATTAGAGGAAAAAATGGACTCCCAGCGATGCTACAAACCAAGCAAGCACCAGTAGATCTACCTCAAAGCTCCTTTCCTTTCAGAAGGTTAATGGAAAGCTAAAAGTCACAAAACTTCCATGAATAAGAGTACTAAAACATATTTCATGGGATGTCCAATACAAATTCATCTGTTATAGAAGTACTCAACTCAGCTTAACTGCCTGGATGCATATACTGAAATAGCAAATGCAATCAAGGGGGCCATACCTGGTGATTGAGATCCTTCGCCTTATCTGCATAAATTCTAGTGTCGGAGGTCAACCTGCTGGACATTTTGCTCACCTCTGCAAAGAGAAACCTTTTGATAAGCAACTGTTTTGAATTTTGATTGACATGCCTGAGGGTTACAATCATGCAATAATACAGGAGGGGGCTGCAACAGCCAACAAGTCTTGCTAAAAGGGAAGCATTGGGACAACCCAGTTGAAAAATGTGACATTACACGAGTGTCATGAAAAAATAACATTAAGGCAGACAAGAATACTTCCATATAAGGAGAGACTAGGGATTCCTAAAAGAAGCATGTTTGTATGAAATATGTATAAAATCTGGAACGGCAAGGGCCTGTTGAAGGAAGGCATATAACAAAAACCTATAACCCAACGGAGAATTCATACAACAGCATAGTTTGTTGATATCAAATTGATTTGTGAACCCAACAGCCAGCCTATTCACTGATGCTTTTTTAGGTAAACACTTACAGATAGACTCTAGTTAACTCTAAATGTGCACAAAAATCATCCACAGGTCCGTGATGCCAGAAAATATAAGAAAGCAGCATAATGCAGATGACAGTGGCAAACTCACGATCAAGTTTTTCACCAACACCAAGAACTTCTTGAACATTGCGAGTCATGATCTGGTGCACCTCATAGAGCTCATCATTCAACTTGGCAAGGTTCCTTTGGGTTCTGGTATCCAAATACAGTTTCTTGGTCTTCTGTATAAATGTGTCTAAACAGAGACATATAAGCTATCAGCTAGTTGATAATAATGGAATGAATATAAAGAAAGTACATGAATCTGAGAACCATACCAAATTTAATAAAAGCATATGGCCTTGCAGCAGTTTCAATTTGGCTGCCATTAACTCTCTCGAATTCATTTTTGAGATCTTCTAGATACTGGAATGCAAGTTTCTTTGGATAGGAATGATCGCACATTGTCAAATAGCACACATGGCCCTCAATGATGTAACTGTTTTATTGAATTAAGGTGCAACAATAGTACCACAACAAATTTACTACACAAATAGGCTAGAAGCTACAGAAAAGAATTAGCTTCTCAATATACATCATTAGCAATACTGGTTTTGGTATCATTTACTCACAAATGTGTTATGAAGACAGTTGATACTCGATGCTTGATAGGCATATGGAAGCTGTTACTAATGCAAAAAGTTAGTGCAAGTAAACTGTTTTGCATGATATAGTCGATCATTATAAAGTCACCAATTTGCTCCCCAGAAAAGCAATAGCTGTATGCTGTCTTTGGAGGAATGTAAAGGCAGGCCTGAATGAGCAGGTCGACGATTAAGCTCAATATGGACCCCCCCCCCCCCCAAGTAGTGTGTATTAGGCCCTATATCTACTTGGAGCTAAATAACTAATTGTTTTCTTCAGCACTGCATCGTTAAAATTTGCAGCCTAGAATCATTAAAAAAAACTCATGTTTGCAAAGTCTACATAAAAGCTATTGCAAAATTTCTAACAGTTAAAGGAAACTATAGTCACCATAAGCTATCTCTTGTATCTTTTTTTTCCTTCTAAAAACACCTTTGTAATTTCTTTATGGGAGAATTGATTATTTCCCACTACAAAGAAGAGTCTTTTACTATTTGCCACTGCTAACATTGTAATTGATAATTTGCCACTTTAGAGATTGGTTGGTTAATAATTTACCATTTTGACCTTTTAATTACATTTTCTCTCATTTCTCTCCTTTTTCCCCAAATGAAATGTCCTTACTACCCTCGCTTTATTAACACACCACGCAGCCCATCTCACCCCATTCGCCCGATACGTCTCCTCCTGCGGCCTCTCCCTCTTCTCCAGGGGCGGCGGCGACGGCGTTCTCCAGGGGCGGCGGCGGCGTCTCCCTCAAGAGGACGGCGGCGTTCTCCAGGGGCGACGGCGGCGCCTCCCTCAAGCGCCGACCTTCTCCAGGGGCGACGCGGCGTCTCCCTCAAGCGGCGCCTTCTCCAAGGGCGACAACGGCAGCCTCTCCCTCAAGCGGCGCCTTCTCCCTCAAGCATCTCCTTCTTCCTCACTCCATGGATCCCAGCAAGATCCCCGCAGGGTATGTTGACACCCCCTTGAGCATGTATCGTTTGTTCAGCGATTCGGTCACAGTGCAAGGACGTAGCAATTTTTTTATTTTTTTCCTTAGGATTGACCTTGAGTCAGCGCCGCCATCGCCCCTGGAGAACGCCGATGTCCGCTTGAGGGAGACACCGCCATCGCCCCTGGAGAACGCCGCTGTCCGCTTGAGGGAGACGCCGCCGTCCACTTGAGGGAGCCGCCGCCGCCGCCGCCCCTAGAGAAGAGGGAGAGGCCGCAGGAGGAGACGTATTGGGCGAGTGGGGTAAGATGGGTTGCGTGCTATGTTAATAAAGCGAGGGCAGTAAGGACATTTCATTTGGGGAAAAGGGGAGAAATGAGAGAAAATGTAATTAGAAGGCCAGAATGGCAAATTATTAATCAACCAATCTTTAGAGTGGTAAATTATCAATTACAATGTTAGCAGTGGTAAATAGTAAATGACTCTTCTTTGTAGTAGCAAATAATCAATTCTCCCTTTCTTTATGCAGTACATGCACCCCTTTTACACATGATGACTTTTTAGTAAAATATAAACACATGAATTTGCAGAAGCAAATCGAACTAGTAATGAAGAATTCAGGAAGTTCAAGCTACTTATCCAGTTATGCTGCCTGGACTTGCATCATTTTTTTTTCATTCGCACAAGACACACATCGAAGATCATGAAGGGAAAACCTTTTTCTGAAAGAGAAAAGGTGCTGCAAATAACATAAGGATTAAGGATACTGGAAAAGGTATGGTCCAGTCTCAATTGACATCCTTGATGCTTCATGCTGCCCTTTTGATAAGTTCTTGAACAACAATTTTGCTTGCTGCTTGTAGAAGTCAGCATCCTTCAGATCCCGACCATCATCTAAGCCCTCCGCCAGTGGAAGGCCATCAGTGACTCGCGCTATCATTGTCAGCTTCACCATTTTGCAAATACAACAAGAAACAAACTAGCATAGTAGCATAGGTAATCTGAAGGTGCCACCTGCATGGGAAGGCAGACAAAAGGTACTTCAGACATGTCTCGCCATAAACCATTAGCTGCAGAGTTCGTTCACTACTTCACTACACCACAACGAATTATAAATCTAAATATCTAATGGACCATATCTAATTTTGGTGAAATTGAATTTCAAGCGGACTATACAAATCCGAATAAAACTTAACAGCAACTTATGACTTAATCTCGCTTTTAAACTAGTAAACAGCGTAATTTTTAGCAACCATCACAACTTCAGAGGCAAAATACATGAGCCAACAGGACAGTGGTCTAACAACCCCCAGGACCAAGGAGAAACACATAAGGAGACTTCTATTGTTGAAGTAACTTTCTCCATCTATCCTGCATATGTTAATTCTATGAAACCAAAATCAGTAGCCTTAGATTAAATAAAGAAAAGGATAAACACATCCATGGTATTCTTCTGCTTGGCTAGAAGAACATCAAGCAACTATCAATTGACAAGGGCTGCATAAGAATAATGCAATGGAACCAGCAACAAGACATACCAAACAAGTTGAACCTATAAATAAGCAAATTTTACTTTAAAAAACTATTGATCATTCTTCTCAGCTACAGTTATAAACTCTAATTACAGGTTACATAAATCAACATCAGCGTAATATATAGAATAATTGCTTCTTCTTAGGGCCTGTTTAGTAGGGCTCTGCTCCTCATTTTTCAGCTCCCAGCTCTGGCTCCTCCAAGGATCCACTCCTCTGAGAATCTGGAACTACATGAGGGAAGCATTTGGTAGAAGGTTGGTTCCCAAAACCATGAAAGAGAGGATTGGAGGAAAACAGACCATGCTACCCCAAGTTTTAAGTTTTAACATTTCAAATCTATTTGTACTTTATTCTTTTCTATATGTATACAGATTTCTGAAATTTCTTCGCAATTGTCGCATTCATTTTGGATCTGATCGATGTGTGATGACTTGCTTATGTATGAAATACAATTAGGCTTACTTTCTCATTACCGAATCAAAATCGTAGCCTCTCTATATACTCCAGATTTGGTTCATCCAAGCATGAAGCATCCATATAACACAAGTTCATTCAAGCGACAGAACTGAAAAGGAATCAATATGAACACATGCTCATTCAATGAATTATAGTGTTCTACTCATTGCCCTCTACATTCCCTGTCGTCTGCATATTTTTGCATAACAACATCACTACAAGAAACGGCCATAAACAAGCTGCTGCCTGCGCATCATCTTACATCAATACAAGAGCAGCCAAGACATCATTTCACATTACCAGATTGGAAAGGGTATAGGAGGAACAATAGCTGGGGCATGTAAAAGATTGCAAAACTCAGAAATTGATTGCAAAAGATTGAAAAGTCAGAACTAGTTTCAGAATTTACGCAATGGTATATTTCAACCAATTTGACATTGCCCTCTGAAAGTTTTACACATCTCTGACAATTTATACATTTCTGAACTTTGAACTTGTTACAAAATCTTAAATATCACTCAGTTTGACATCTCTGAAGAAAAAAATGCATCTCTATGCAATTACAATCTCTGAACATTTACATAAATCTGAACAATTACACCTCTCACATTTGAACTACTGTCAGGTAATGATGCATCCATGAACATGTTAAATTAACAGTAGGTACATATTGCAAATGATAATTCGATGAAAGCAAGAAATCAGCATGAACAAGCATGCCACATACATGTTTCCTCTACTGTCATCACTCAAGCATCATTTTTCCTCAGATCTAGGAATTTGGGATGAATCTACACAATCCAAAGCAAAGCAAAAAAAAAAAACTACCAAGGGTGGCTCAAGATATGAAATTTCTCGGGGCGGCCGGCCATGAGAACAAGGGAAGCGAAAGGGGAGGGGCGGCCGGCGAGGTCTTACCTTCGGGAGGCGCGTACGAAGGAGAGGTCACCAGCGACCAGTTGAGAGGGTCAGGGAGTCGGGGTCAGGCGGCGACGGGGATCGGAAGATGGCTGCGAGGGAGTCCGGGAGCAGCGGTTATGGCGAAAGATACCGGCGTCGAGTTACTCCGGGCCGGCGGCGTGGGCCTCCCGGCCGGCGGCGAGGGGATCCCGGCGCAGCGGCGTTAGGTCTTTCTGCTCTCCATGCGGGCGAGAGAGACGGAGCAGAGAAACGGGGGCAGAGGGGCCAACGGGCAAGGAGGATAAGTGGTTTTTTTATATACGGTGGCATCTGATAGGTAAATATATTAAATTTTTTTGAGTGTTTCGTAATCCAAGAGCTAAATTTGTGTAGCCATTCGTGGAATTTTTTTTGAAATAATATATTTTTTAAAACAAATTACAAAACTAGGTTATCATCTCAAAAAATTGCAAAAATAGGTTCATGTCGCCATTTCAAATGGCGATAGGTTCGACATTTGAAATGGCGGCAGAACCTGTACACTGAGGCGAGTTCTGTCGTCATTTCAATTGCACAGGAATATATGAATTTTAAATATAGCAAATAAACTCAAAAATTACACAATTTTTGTGGAGTATCAGATAGAGTGTTCTTACTTGTGTAATTTTTTCATAATTTTATCCATTATGAATTTGTCTCTAAAATTCATTTAAGTATACTATTTGTAGAATTTGTAAATATACCAAATAAAGTCCAAAATTATGAAATTTTTGTGAACACTTATTACATAGTGTAATTGTTTTTGTAATTTTTCAGAATTTTATATTCTCTGAAATTATCTCTAAAATTCTGAATTTATGTTTCCGAATCTGATACTTAATTGTGTACCCTTAATTGTTGAGATAATTTCACAGCATATAAAATTCTGAAAAAATTACAAAAACAAGTTCACTATGTAAGAAGCGTTCACAAAAAATTTCATAATTTTTGGACCTCATTTGGTATATTTACAAATTCTACAAATAGTATATTTAAATGAATTTTAGAGACAAATTCATAATGAATAAAATTATGAAAAAATTAAAAAGCAAGAACACTCTATCTGAATACTCCACAAAAAATTTTGTAATTTTTTGAGTTTATTTGCTATATTTAAAAATTCATATATTCCTGTCGCCAATTGAAATGGCGACAGAACTCCCTGATGTCTGGGGTTCTGCCGCCATTTGAAATGGCGACAGGAACCTATTTTTGTATTTTTTTGAGATGATAACCTAGTTTTGTAATTTTTTTAAAAAATGTATTATTTTTTAAAAAAATCGCCATTCGTGTACAAGTAGGGCTAGAAAAATAGCTCAAGGCTCGCAAGCTAGCTTAGCTCGAATCAATATAGGCTCGGGCTCGGGCTCGTTACTTTTCAGGCCGAGCCAAGCCTAGCTCTTGGCTCGCAATTTTTTCAAGCCGAGCTCAAGTGGCTCGATCGACTCGTTTGGCTCGTTGCCTCCCTGACTCCCTCTATGACTCTATGAGTCCTGACTGTGCCCCCAAATGCCAAATCCCACAAATCCTACTCCGCTGGCGTCCTCAGAGGAAGGCCTGTCGTGTCCTCTGGCTCCCCCCTCCGGCCCCCGCTGCCGCTCGCCTCCGATCTAAAGGCCAAGCTCTCTGCGGCGCAGGCACGCAGCCCGTCCCCGCTGAGTCCGTCCGCCTCTCCCTCAACCGCTCCGAGGAGCTTATCTCCCCTGAGGCCCCGACCCCTCCGCCACCCTCACCACCCTCGGACTTGCATTCGGTGACCTCCTCTACTTCACGCTCTCCCCCTTCCCACCCTGCCCGCTGGATGTGGTGATGGTGGAGGCCATCGATGCGACTAAGAGTTCGTCGAGCTTCGTGATTGGGATTTGAGGTTCTGAAGCGGGAGAAGGAGGCAGAGATCTCCTTCTTCATCTTGTTGAGCACAGCGGTGATCTTGGCACGCCCCGCCTTCATCACGGCTGTGGCCTACTCCTCCAACTGTCGCACTTCCTCGGAGGCATCCTTGACGTCACCCAGCTCGGCCCGGATCTTGGCATCCCGCTCGTCCATGAGCTTGCCTAGCGGCATGAAGATCTTGTCCAGCGCCACCATCAGCAGCAAGAACTTGATCGCGATCGACGGGAGCGTCGGGTTGAAGTCGAACAGCAACGCCTTCTCCATCTGCTCCACCAGCGTCGGGAGCGGCACGGCGGCCACAGCCGCCGCCACAATGAGCCCCAGGAGCTGCTTGAATAACCTCGGCCGCCTGGGTGGCGGCGCGGCGCTAGAGGAGGCCACGAGCCTAAGGAGGAGCGACGTGCCTCTGGGCTCGAACGAGCTCACAAGCCTTTGTTTCTAGGCTAGGTAGCCTGGGTTGTCCCTGGCTCGAACGAGCTCGCAAGCCGGCTTGAGCTCACTTTCGAGCCGAGCCGAGCCCGGGTTTCAGCTCGTGACTTAAACGAGCCGAGCTGCATGTCAGACCGAGCTTGGGCGAGCTTGACTCGAGCCGGCTCGGCTAGGCTCGTTTCCAGCCCTACATGCAGGACGGCAGGAGCGTACTGTGGGGGCATGGCCCCATGGGGTTCAGTTAGGTTCAGTCAGAGGTGGCCGGATGGACTCTGTCGGTCAGGTCGGCTCGAGGCACAGTACTGTTGGTCCGATCTAGACATAGCACGGTCCATACTATATATGGGCAGGGCCGGTACGACACTATGGCCTAGACCATGCTTGGGCTGCCTCGCATCTTTGGATCGGCTCGCCACAAAGACACACACGTTGGGTCGTGCTAGGCACGACACGACCCGGAACAGCTCATATGGCCCACATAAGAGGGGAGGGAAGGAAGAGGGTAGCAGCGGCACAGCGAGAAGGAGGTTGCCAACGCCGAGGAGGAGGAGGAGAGGAGAAGGGGATGCTGGTGTGGGCACGAGGCGACGCAAAGGCAGTGGGGCGCGGAGCCGGAGGGAGAAGATAAGAGGCAGGAGCCACTAGGGAGGGAGAAGAAGGAGGGTGGGGGAGGCAGCGGCCGGCACAGAGGGAGAAGAGGGAGGAGCCAGGGAGAGACGGTGGGGCGAGGACTGGCGCAGAGGGAGAAGATGGAGGGTGGGGAGGAGCCACGGGGGGGGTGTAGGGCGGGGGCGGGAGCGGCGTGGAGGGAGGAGACGGTGGCAAGGGTGCGTCGCGGCAAAGAAAGTGCGCGCAGAGGCGGGCGAAGCAGGCGCATGGTGGTGTCGCATGGGAGGAGAAAGGGGCAAGGGGCGGGTGTGCCATGCCTAGCACGGCACAGCCCTAGCGAAAAATGGCCATTGGGGCCATTTAGACACGGTGGGCATGCCTGGCACTGCATGACGTCCCATTTGACCAGTTTAGTCCGCACCGTTCGTATTTTCAAAAAAAAAAACTGATCGTTTTTTTACCGTTTAGGGCTTCAAAAGTAGGGGAAAAACAAAAAAAAATCCTGAAAATTTTTCTATAAATGGCCACCATACCCCCTTATTCAGCACCCATCCATTTCTTAATCTCTCTTTCAAATTCTGTTGTGCAAATTTAAATTCGTTGTGAGATAATTTGGCAGAATTTAAAAAAATAATGCCAAATTTTGGAAATTTCAAATTCCGACAGCAAGTCAACAAAAGAGGTACAATACTATTTTTTGCATATTTTTATTGTTATTATTTTCTATGCTAAGATGAAAATAATAATAGTGTTTGTTTTGTTTTTTGGCATACTTTGTTATGAAAAATTACGATAGTTTTGCTCTTGGTGATTACAGACTTTCACCGGAGGAAGTTGCATCTATGGAGGTTGTTGCTGCCTCAAACTAACTGGAGTTGTTACCGGAAGGGCAAGGCAGAGTTCTGTCATTAGGCTCCACGACAGCATCTTCGTCGGTGACCACCGAAGCAAAGAGGTCGAGGCCGTGTACATGAGAGTTTGGGAGAATTTCGACAGACAACCAAGCCAGATGCACAAGGAAATCAGGTACCATATGTTGTTTGCAAAAATTGTTGTCATGAATTGTCTGCAATGTCTTCAGATGGAATGAGGCACTTACTTAGACATGCTACAAGATGTAAGACCAAGCAAGGATTGGTGATGAGGCAGACGTAGCTGCAATACAACCCCGACAGTACGTACGTAGCTGGGACTACAATTCTGAGGTAGCCTGTCAATCTCCCTGTCATTTAATTGCTTCTAAGGAATTACTGTTAGGCTTTGGGGAGCCTACTGCTTTCCAAACTTACATTAGGACTGCACATAATCCTAGATTTTCTACTGCTTCTAGACAGATAACAACTAGGGATCTAGTAAAATACTACAATGAATGTCACAACAAATTAAAGGAACTATTTAGTATGTTGACATTTTCGGTGGCCCTAACCTTGGACATATGGAGTGGTTGGACTAGATAGGATTATCTTAGTGTAGTTGTTCATTATGTTAATAACAGCTGGGTAATGGAAAAAAGAATTGTATGTTTCAAATTAATTTATGTAGCACACACGGGTGAGAATATTGCAAACTGTATTATCAAAGTCGTGGAAGACTTTGGTCTTACAAACAAAATATTCTCGATTACTTTAGACAATGCCGCTTCGACCTCTAGGGTCATGTATATTCTTACTCCAGTGTTGAGTACATAAGCCGATTCCTTCTTGCTACATCAGCGATGCGCTTGTCATTTTATTAACCTTATAGTCAAATGCGATTTAAAGAGATTGACTTCGTATATTAAAGCTTTTCGCGATGCTTTATCTTACTTGAATAATTCTAACATAAAAAATAGCAACATATAAGAATCATACTAATAAAAGTTTCAAACATAATTTGTATCTAATCAACAAGTCACATATAATCTTATCACAAGTCACAAGCACATATAATTTAATTATCCTGTAACACCCCAACTCAACATGAGCCTAGAATGCTACTAAAATAACATAACAGAACACTAAGCTAATATTTTTCTCTAAATTTCGACAGAGCCTCCTTTGAATCTTTGGCCATAAAAGGGGTTCTTAACATCTAACAAGAATATGAGCAAGATAATCATGTATAAAAACTTAAGACATATCCATAAACATTTCCATGAAAGCACCGATCAACTATATTACAAAGTAAACAAATACACCTCGATGGGTGAATACGATCATAAAGATAAATTATGTTCTCTAGCATGTTCATCCAATTAAACTTAGAATTCAAAATTAACGAGCATGGTGTTTAACATGGTGGAGTGCATCAAGTTTTATTTATAGCCCTTCCTATGCATGTCGCCTTCGCAAGAGGCACCTAAAAATAAATAAATAAAGCAACAAGCGTGAGTCCACGATTCAGCAAAGTGTAAACAAGACAATAAGCCAAATCTCATAAACAGACTTTGATTTTAACACATTCAGGCATCCACAATAATATCATAACTATTCAACTTTTATTGCCACAAATGCACATTTCTTTTCTCTTTGCATTTACCGGTAATGCGGAGTATACATCTATCGATGCATACACATGCCTGTGATTTTAAGCACAGGGACCTCAAACCCATACTCCACGAGTGTGGGGACTTTATGCCCATCTAATACATGACGAGGACCTCAAAATTTCTCATTATTTGGCTACAATGTAGACCAAGCCTCAAGGATCAAAGAATGATGCAAATGATGGTAATAATTCATGAACCTTCATCTCTTAGATTAAACATAAATACTTAATCTAATCATCAGCTATAACATAAACAAACATTCAAATACATCAAACATAAAAACTTTATGAACATTCTCCGCCTATGTTACCAACTACTTGCACTTGTTTCAACCGTGTGTCGAATGATGTCAAGTAGAGGGCATTACCCCCTGATTCACACCACCACCTTAGCATTCATAAACATACTAAGAAAACAATCCAAAAGCATTTCCATATTACCAAAAGAAATAACCAACATGGCTCCTAATCGCAACCCCAAAATAATGACATTCCTTCCCGAACACCATTCTGTCCAAAATAGAACAGTCAGCTTAGAAGAATCATGACTTTTGATCTATAGCTCCAAAAATCACGAATTCAGACTTTCTGGAATCTACACACATATACCCACAATTTCTTAGGTAATCGAAAGTTCATATTATTTCGTCTAAACCCTTGTTTTTAACTCCGAAGATAGATTTGCCATCTTTGGTAATATCGACTTAGAAATTCCATATCTTTTAATTGGTTCATCAAAAAACAGTGATCTAAGATATTTTGGGATCCACAAGGAATTAGCTATCATAATAAATTTAAGCTAATTTTTCTATTCTGCAACAAATTTCACTAACTTAACACTTTGCCCTGATTGTTCCCAACAGAAAGTCAGAACTGAATTGCATAATTCAAAATTCCATAACTCCTATTATACTTGTACAAAAAAATGTGTTCTTGGTCTTTATGGAATCGTTATAAAGTCATCTATCATCAAAATTCCAAATTCGTCCATTTTCTAATTTTTAATTTATATAACCATGCATGCTGCCCGAAACCCAGAAACTGAACAGGCAGTTGAATTGTAAAAATCATAACTAATTATCTAACCATCCAATTAACATGCACAAAAACTCTGTGGAAAGCTATTTGAATCCTGTACTTATCTTTAGGAGGTGAAGTTTCCAGATTCTACTCAATTGGAACTCAAAACTCAATCGCAACAGAAACAACTCTATCGATCTATTCACGGAACTTCCACCGACTAGACAAAACAATAAACCGAAAGAAATTTAACAATCGAGCATCACCCTTGGAGATTGAGATGAGGGAGGTGAAATCTCAGCGAATCCCTACGAAATTTCCCTTCTCCTCTTCCTTTCTTCTTCCTCCCTCCTCTTCTTCTTTGCTTCAGCTAGCAGTACACAAGAACAGCAGGGTTACGCCTGGGAGGAGATGGCAGCAAGGGCCAAGGGTGTGGCTACTGTAGCATGCGGGGGTGGTACTATAGTAGGCTAGGTTTTGGTGCATTGATCCCCCTCCCTTGCCTTCAAGTGGGCTACCAGCCCCCCATGGGCCATGGGCCTCTAAGGCTGGCTCTTTCCCCTGCGACTATGGGTTGGCGACCCAAAACTCTCTCAAATTTCTAAATTTTAGCTACTACACTCAAAATTTTTAATTCCAAATTACTGAGGTTTAAGCGGGATATTATATATCCATAGAAGATTCTTCAAGTAACTTATGCGTGCATACACATATCTATCTACAAAAGATCCTACCAACTCAAAAGGTGGGAAGGAGAGGTGGTAGATGGCTAACTCGCCACCACCACTAAGTCCTTATTTTATGATAGTAAAGATACACTGCTATTAGTACATCACCACACAACAAACTACATGGATTGCAGTATCCATCCCAGAAAGATTTGGAAAATATACCCCACAAGGATGTTGATGGGGGATCTTTGGCTGGAGTCACCACGTCGGCCGCCAAAGAAGGGGAGGGGCCTAGATCTGGCAAACAGTGGAAATGAAGGAAGAAGAGAAGAGGCGGAGAAGAGCTCACCACGTCGATCGCCGGAGAAGGGGTACCAGATCTGGCAAACGGTGCAAACGAAGAGAAGAGGCGGAGAACGTCTCGATCGCTCCTTGTGGTCTTGGGACTTGGATCTTCTGACCTAGTGAAGCTAAGTCACGGCGTGCAGTCTCCTTCAATATCCACCGTCCACTACGATCTAACGACCCCTCCTTCTCTGGCCTACCATCGATGTCGAGAGTCGGCCGTGAGGTGAATCTAAAACAAGAAGGCACAAGAAAGATACCGTACAAAAATACAATTGCTTGATGTTCTTTGCCCCTAGAGGGTTTGTAACATATTTGTTTTCCCCTTTACATAAAACCTTTCTTTGTCTTATATATATAATACTTCCTTACTTAAACCGGTAATTAGTTGTTCAAAAAAATTGTCAGATTTTCTTGTAATACCCCAAACATTTATTGGAGAAAATAAAATTCGGGAAAGCGAAATTTATTCAATTTCAAACTCAACCAAATTCTATAATCGAAATTAAGTTCCAAATTCAGAGTTTGGGGAAACTTAGAGCTTGGGCCTCCGGCTTATTTGTTAATATTCCGAACCTCAAATGAGAGAGAATAATATTCGGGAGAGGAGAATTAATTCAAATTCGTTTGCTTCAAAGTTTAATGTAATACCCTGAGTTCCGATTAGAGAGAATTTAATCGGGGAAAAATGTTTCAGTGTAATTTTCAGTTTTGGAGAGGGTTTAAAGAGGTGGGCCTCTGGCCCAGAATACCTTGGTCTGGTGGAGGGCCTAGCAGCCAAGAGGGGAGGCGCCATGGGCCTAAAGCCCATGCGCCCCCACCCCACAAACCCTAGTCAAGGCTGCCCTTTCCTCTCTCTTTTTCCCTTGGCTGTTTTCCTGCACCAAGCCGCCGCCCCCTGCTACTGCATCTCCAGGCCGCCACTCCCTGCACCAAGTGGTCGCCCCTCCCTGCTTCTTCCTCCTTGGTGGCGCCCCCTGCCCTCCCTGTTTCTTCCTCCTTGGTGGCGCCTCCCTGCTGTCCCTGCTTCTTCCTCCAACCGAGCCCCATTTGGAGCTGCCCTTGGTGGCCGACCAAGAGAAGAAAAGAAGAAGGGGGAAGGGGAGGTTCTTGGGGGAGCTTGTTCATCATCTTCCTGGGTTCTTCAAGGGTAACGGTTGTCATTCTTAGTTGTTGATTTGTTGGTAATTGCGAATTGCATCAGAATTGTTTGGATCGAATGGTTTCTGCTGTAGTCCCGTTCTGTCCAGTCAGTTGCGTGGCTAATTTCGAGTCCTTAGTGACAGAATTCGAGATGCCCATCTATTAGAGAGTTGTAGATTATTTCGTCAGGTTTCCATAGCCTCTGAGTTCACCTGAATCCGAGTTACGGTTTGAAAGTTACGGCCATTTTTGTACCACTGTCCAGAACATCGATTAAATCCTAGCAGTCACTTTGCGTGGCAATTTGAGCATGGTTAAGGTCCGAATCAGGAATCCTCCCTATTATGATAATTGTAGTTTATTGTCTTAGCTTTTCATAGCCACCAAGATCACCAAATTCCGACATACGGATCAAAAGATATGTTCATTTCATTCTTGCTGTCCAGATTTCTGACGAGATTAGTATGTTGAATTGTCTTGGGAAATATGTTTATGTTAGAGGAAAATTCAGGGTTCTCACCCAACTAGAGTATTTTATCAAATTTTATAATCTTTCCATAATGTTAAAGAACGCCTTAATCGGAGTTGTAGATCAATAGTTGTGTTATTTTCTTTACTGCTGTGCGTTTAGTCGAGACAGACTCTGTCTCTCATGTTCAGCTGCTTGTTAGCATTTTGTTTTGGCCGTTTTGGCTCACCTCGTCAACTAGAAAGTTGTAGATGGGTTCGTTAAGTTTCTTTAGGGACTGGGCTCACCTCGTTCGGAGTCCCAGGTTATTAGTTTTGGTCTTTTCCGTGCCGCTGTCCAGATTCACTTGTTTGTTGGCGTTGTCCGTTTTAGACTAAGTCTATTAGCTGACTCTTGGGTGTTCGAGAATGCATTGTAGAATGTAATGGAAGCATCTTGTTATATATTGTTCTTATTTCGAGTACATATTGTGTAGGCGGAGGGGCTTCAGGTTTAGGAGCACCGCCATTGCCTACTAACGCGTCGCATCGTGGAAGGCAAGTACTTTAACAGTCTTAATGATAAAATGTGAATGCCTGATGCTGGTATTATGTTCCTAAGATCCATGTTACTGTTTAATGTTCATAATACTTCCATATGTGTTATCTCCAGGATTATAGAATATGTCTTTTCAATATTCATATGTCATTCTATGCATCCATCATTCATATTTCATCCACGGGAGTGGATTAAAAGAGACCCATCAATTCCAGTATGGGCACGTAAGACCCACCATTCCAATGTGGGCAGTTTGGGACACCCGTATGAAACGTTCTTCATACGGGACTTGGATCCCCGCATTTTGTTAAATGCGGGCTTAGGCGAACACCGACGGGTGTATCGCCAGCAATACCGGTATATGCATGTGTGTAGTCCCTTCATTTCATCCAATTCAATCATTCAATTCATTCAAGTATTCATTCTGTATTCATTTCATATTCATCAATGACGATGTCATGACCATGTATGTTGTATGTACTATTTACTTATTGTACTTGCTGAGTCTCGGACTCACTCTTGCGTTGTTTGCTTATTTTAGGTGACCATTGAAGTTGGCTCTTTATTGGGAGGGAGTAGGCACACACTACTCAATCACTTCATCTTAATCAAGTCCATGATTACGTTTTTTTTCTATTTCTTTTATTCATTAATCGATGAACTGTGTAATAAATAATGTTAGCTGTGGTTGATGACCTCTCTCTCCGTTATGAATGTTTTCATACTGCGTGTGATCTTAGACCATCCCTTGCTTACATTTGCTTGAGTTCAGGCTATATTCCTGTTATGGTTATGTTAATTATTGATTCCCTTATTGTCTTGATATTTATGACTGTTGGAACCTCCTGTATAATTGATTATACAAGGGAGGTTCTGCCGAAATTTAGAACTTTTAGGTGACATCTTGGCTTCCGAATAGCTAGGGTGTTACATTTTTACCATTGAATTGACATTCGATCGTCCTGATTTCTCCCACTCCCTCTTATTATAATCATCCCCATCTCACTGTAAGCCACCAAACCCTAGTCGTACCACCGCCTTGCCCCTCGCCCCCACCCCACACACTACCACCCTCCGCCACCACTGTCGGCGCCAACCCCTCCACCCATCTAGTTTTTCAAGGATCAAAAGAGAGATAATTTCACGAGAAGTTTCTAGACTATCCAATTTTTTAAACCAGAAATCCTTAGAAATATCTAAGTGATTTAGATATTTTCTTTGAACAAATTAGATTGTGTCTATTTTTATGAATTTAACGGTTATAATTGTGTGTGTGTGCGTGTGTGTGTAAGTAAAATACATCATTCCTCATATGCAGTTATGCTAAGATAGAGCATAAGAAAAGAGAAAAGTGTGAGACCTAGATATTTGGTTTTTTTTTAAGAGTGACTTGTAAAAGAGTTGTGCTCAAATACAATGTATTGCTTTTAACCCATAGGTCTGCTAGTTGGGCTGTCTAAATATTTAGTGTGTTGCTCCTCTAAGTTTTATTTTAAATGATGCTATGAACTTTTCATGGTAAAATATTATAATTCTATATTAGTATAAATAAAAATAACAACTTTATGAAAAAGCTGTTAATGGAAATGTCAATCTAGATCATCGTAAATATATTAATTGTCAAATTTTAGAAATTTTGATTGCATAGATTCTAAAATGCCACTTAAAAAGAATGCAAATAGTATTAAGTTATATCCTAAATATATTATAATGTTTTATTTCAAACCCTCATTGATAAAGTTCTATGTTTGACAATGTTTGCATGCCATGACCGATATCGCAATGCAATCGCAAAGGGGCACAAAAAATGGCGCACAAAACCACAAGCGTCCCTCCTAAGGGCAGAGGTACCGACTACAACCCACCCCCATCGGATGCTAAATCACACACCAAATGAACATCATACCCACGCCAAAACCCTAGCAACTCGGCAAACCGACCTCAAATCCCTCATGAATCCGACCAACAACAACGGCGTGGCGAAGCGGGGTGCTTGCATCCAAGAGCATATCTAGCATAAGCAAGCAAGATACACATAGATTACGTGCGGATGCAGCAACTATTGGCTCGGTGGATTGGGGAGGGTTGGAGGCATGGGAGCGAGGAATCATGGCTTACCATCTCGTGCTCGCCTCATGTCATGTTGTGTAGCTGTGGCAGCTTTGCTTTCGTTCGCGTGAGAGAGACGGAGGAGAAGTGAGCAGGAGAACACCAACGAAGCGCATCGTTTTTGTTGGGATGGAGAGAGCTCGTGCCGACTCGAACAACACAGGTCAAACACATACCAAGTTGGGTCTAGCCGGGCTCATGGGCGACCAACCTGTGTCATGCAATTTTTTTAGCAAGTGTCATCGAATTTTGAATAGGCTAAAGACCTATGTGTGGGGTGTTTGGATCAACGGAAAGCAAAGAGAATTAAATTAAATTCCAATGGAATAGTACCCATTCGTGGGAATTTTGGAGGAATAAAAAGATTTGTTCAAAACTGTCTGGCCATGCTGTGCAGTGCCCAGTTTGCAAGATAGGGATTTTGGATTTTTCTAGATTCATGCAAGAATTGAGTTGTTTCATGTGAAATTCTGAAGTTCCAAATAGGCTAATAATTTTCATCAACTTTAGTCATAAAAGATATTTACATTACTAGAATTTTCATCGATTCTAGTAATAATTTTTTATCAATCCATACATATTCCTATGGAAAATTCATAAATACATACAAATAGGAATAAAAATTTTAAAAAATAGCAATTGTATTTATGTACTAATTCCAAACAAATATAACTAAAATTTGGAATAAAAAACAAAACAAAATTTACAATTTGATTTCGATAAAAATTCCAAAGTAAAATCCTAAAATAACTATAATTTGAAATAAAAATTAAATAAAAAACACATTGAATCAGATACAAATTCTAACAAAAAATAATTGAAATTCAGAAGAAAAAATAAAATAAAATTTGCGATTTGATTTCCAAAATAAAATCCTAAATAACTTAAATTTGGAAAAAAATAATACAATTAGCAATTCGATTTGTACACGAACTCTAATAAAGTAATCAAATCAGGATAAAAAATAAATAATTTTATCAAATTGATTTTTAGATGAATTTGTAAGGTAAATTAAGTAAATAAATATAATTTGGAACTAAAATTTAATAAAAATAGCAATTAGATTAGTATACTTATTCCAATAAAAAATAGTTGAAATTCAACATAAAAATAAAATTAACAATTTAGTTTCGATCTTTAATTCCAAAGTAAATGACCCACATAAGCGTAATTCAAATTAACAAATAAAAAATAGCAATTGGATTTGTATAGGAATTTCAACAAAAAACAATTGAATTTCAGAATAAAAAATAAAAGATAATTTGCAATTTGATTTCCATACTAATTCCAATTAAAATCCTAAATAACTAAAATTTGGAATAAATTAAATAAAATTAGCAATTTGATTTGTATACAAACTCCAATAAAAAGTAACTAAAATTTTAAATAAAAATAAAAGTTATAATGAGAATAGCACGAATGGTGTTGGGGGAGAGCATGAAACAGTGCGATGGTGTCTATCTTTTCTACAAGATGACATTGACCCATGGGAAAACGAAGAGGCGAGGCAGTGATGGTGGAGATGAGGACAATGTCGTGCTGCTCACCTTAGCCGTTCGACGAGGATAATGTCGTGTTACTCACTAAAGCCGTTGAAGGGAAAAGCTAGAGTCGAAGGAGCCTAGGGCCACGATGACGAATGTTGAGAGTCGACGTTGTTGAAGAAGTTAGTGGCCATAGATGCTTGATGATGGGGAAGCCATGGCATAGAGGCGATGAAGCTTTGCATTGAAGACGAGCTATGGACGATATGGGACCATCGGTTAGCTAGGAGCGTGCCATCGCTGGTGAGGGACATGTCGTCACCGATGATGGCGAGAAGATTCTCTATATCGTTAGACAACAACTAAAGCAGACATGCTAGCATTAGTAAAGATGGGAGGTCACCGCGGTTAGTGAGGAAGTTACAGTGTTGAGTTGGCCAACGTCGAAGAAGAGGAGCGACCAACACAGGAGAAGAGGACATCGAGCATGCATAACATCATGCATGTGTATATACTTGTATGCATGATGCATCCGTACAAATAGAAGGACGAGCGTACATAAATAGAGGAGCAGAGAGCTCAGAGTAGAGATGGCGTAGCCATAGGGAATATGCTCAGGGCCACCGGAGAGTGTGTCAGGTGTCCCTGGCAAGGATCGGCGTTGGTTACACGTGTATGCGTGTTGATGTCGCAACTATCAGTATTAAGCAATAAATGGAGAGAAGTAGAAGATAATTATGCAACAAATTATTTCATTAGAAGGATTATCAACTGGGAGAGATCGGTCAAGAATTAGGCTTGTTGTTGGAGGTTGAAGTAAAAAAGTTGTGGCGGCGAAAAGAGATAGACACACGATTCGATGAGGCAGTCGTCATGTGTGGGAAGATAAGTTCAAGGTAGGTAATCCATGGTGTGTCGGTGTATGGGTGGGCAAAGTACTCTAATAACATGTAAACTAATAAGATAATTTGTCGCACACATAATCAACATATTACTTAAGATTAAACAGATGTACATGCGCATACATACAGTTTGAAACAAAGTAACTAATGGAGGAAGGATAGGGGCATGCAGCTACATGATCCATGCGTGATGGAGAGTGATTACGTTTCTAAGAATCCCAACAACTTATTGTGCTCAATGACTTTCTTCCATTAAAGCTGGTACTTCAATTATGTTCCTTAAGTTATATTTTCCTTCAAGCTTCTATTGTTATTTCCAATGTTTATAATGTATTAAAATCTAAATCACCTACAAAATAGGCAAATATATTCTCAAGCATCTAAGTTATGTCATTTTATACTATAAAATTTGAAACAAATTTAGCCGTGCAAATGCGCGAGCCACCCTACTAGTTAAGATAGAAAGCACATAGGTTACAAAGTTGCTGCTACAAACGAGAAGGGGTAGGAAAAACAATAAAGCTAGACTACACCAGAACGGACTAGATGGAGCTCCTAGACTATGCAGCCGCAAGCTGTTGTGCTATCCTTCATCTATGAAGTTCTCGTGTTATAATTTGGGGGCAATTCGCTATATGCTACTGAATAACTTTAAATCTTCACAATATGCCACTGGTGTCTCACTGATATATGGGCCTTGGGCCCACATGTTAGCCTCACAATGAGTGGCATATTGTGAATCATGTAGTTATTTAGTGGCATTTTATGAATTTTCTCTATAATTTGTCACTTCTTCCCGCCTGATCTGTAGTTGGTGTTAGACTTGGTTGCCCAAATATTTGCAATATGAGCCTCCAAAGTTGGAACATCCAAACACAGTTAACGAAAATATGATCCACATATCTTTAGTTTGTTCAGATATTAGTATTTCTTTAATCAGTTACTTTTAGTTAGCAAACTCAAGGATGCGAATTAAACAGCTTCAGTTGGGTGGTGCTTCTTAGCAAACCCAACCTATTCAGGTACCCTTTTCTCTTCATCTCGTCCATAAGCCAAGGTTGATGTTTCTCTCCATGCCACTTCTCAGTAGCACATGATTTCTGAGCCTGAGCTGAATAGCTAATGCAATAGTAGCTGCCACTTGCGGAACAAAGAAAAGTAGTAATACATGCTCAAAGTTCATCAGAAACAAGGGCGAATCCAACGGGGGGCTTCATTAGGCTCAAGCCTACCCTCCATCAACAGCCATGGAAGAATAGAGGGAGGAAGAAGCAGAGAACAAAGGACAGAGGAGGAGGAGGAGGAACAAATGACACATGGCCCAAAAGGCAAGACCACAAGGCCCAACAACGGCTTCAACAATGGCCTCACCCTCACATCCACCCCACATCCCCACTCGCTAGACACCCCACCTGCCCACCCGATCGACACAAGCTTAGGACTAGGAGGAACGAGACGAAGATGCGTTGTGCACCTGAGGAGATATGAAGACACGAGGAAAAACTCTAGGTGAGGTGGTAATGGCGCAGAGCGACAAGGCTCGGTGTAATATTTTGTTTATTCATAAGCCTAGAAAAGAGATAAAAAGGGGGTGAGAAAAGAAAACAAGAGAGGAGGGGATGGAATGGGCTGGGCTGGGCTGGGCTAGGCCAATTGAGTCCAAGTTGGACTTGGTGTGGGCCGTGAGCCACATATAAGGGGAAGGGAGGGTCTGCTGCAGCTAGCCCTAGCCACTTTCACCCCCTAGCAATCCAGACCCTAGTGCTATGCTGCTGCCATAGCCCCTGCCGCAGCCGCCCCTGTTGTGTTGCCGTCGCTACTGTCGTGTTGCCACTGCTAGTTGCCACACTCTGCCATTGACTGTCGCGCCAGCCATGCCATCCTGCTACCTTGTTGCCACACCAGCCTTGCTACATGCTACTACTATTGCTAGCTACCACGCTGCGAGCTATTGTTGTTGTTGTTGTTGCTGTTGCTGCAGAGGAGGAGCAAGGAAAAGACAAGGAAGGAGAAGGAGAGGAAGATCAAGGGAGAAGAAGGAGAAGAGGAAGAAGAGGGAAGAATTAAGGTTCTGTGATCCAATCTCCTTCGTCATTTGTTTTTTAGGGGTAACGATCTGGAAAATCCTTGCTGCGTTAGTAGATTACAATTTAATCAAAGTTTAGGGTAGATCGATAGCGAGAATTGGTGTTTTGATTATGCCATGTTTCAGTTAATTGTCCTGTCGAGCCTTGCGAGGGATATCCACATCCTATTTTATAGCTTTGCCATATTATAAAAGTTGTAAATTATTGTTTAAGATTTTCATAGAGTGCAAGACCCATGGATTTTGTTAAGCGATGTAAACGTTATGGCTTTTGGAGCGCTGTTGTCCATAATTCCATCATCGTTAATGTAATATCCCGTTCAATTAAAAATGAAATAGAAAGGTATTAGGGATGTAATTGAAGAGAAAAGAGTGGGAAGCTAGGGTTAGTAGGCTGTCGGCCCAAGCCCAAACCGAGTCCACCTTGGACTTGGCAAGGGAAGGGTCGGGCCACCCAATAAAAGGAGAGGAGGGGGCTGAACCCAAACCCTAGCCGCACCACCCCTACCCCTACCTCTGCCTTGTCGCACCTCCTTGCTGCCCTAGCCGCGCGCCTCTTTTTTCTAGATGATTCCACACTATTCTTGAAGAAAGGAAAGTAAAATACATAAGGAGATTGGGAGATTCCATATTTGCCTTGCCAAGAAATGGGACAAAATCTGTCAATCATCTTGCAACATAATTTTCACAACTGAAACAACTTCTAATAAAAAAACACATAACTAGAAAGTTGTAGATCTCTCCATGTAGTACAAAGTTGCAGGCTGCATAGAGAATTAGAGTCTGCAACAGAGTTAACTTCCAAGGCAAATTTGGCAATGAAGACAATGTTTTAGGAAAACCTACACAAATAGAAAGTTGAAGTTCTCTGCGTTAGCTAAATAGAAAAAAATCACTCCATTCCAAGTTCAGGAGCAAAAGTTATGTCCTCTAGAAGGTTCGCTACAAGAAGGAAAGCAGAAAACCGACTGAATTCGAAGTGTACTCCAAATCAAATTCAATGCTGGTTGTTTCCAACCCTACCACGTCCAAACCATGACCCTCCAGCCCCTTGGCCTTTAAATAGGACCCCAAGTGTGCCCTCCAAAGCAAGTAGAAGGATCAGCAAGGAAGAGGATGGAGAAGAAGAAGGAAGGAGAGGAAAAAGGAAGAAGAAGGAGGTAATTAGGGCTTGGTGATCCATCCATGTTCGTCATCCAATTTTCATGGTTAACCTTACTTTGATCTTAGATTGATGTTTATTAGAGATTTAGATTTGTTTGGTCGCGGGATTTGGACGTTTTGGCATGCCATATTTCATTTAGTTGTACTACAGAACCTTACGGAGGGATGTTAGGGTATCTTCGTCCATATTTATGACTTTTCCATGTTAGAAAAGTTGTAGATAATTTCATAAGCTTTCCATATAGTCCTAGATCATTAAATTTGGATAATAGGTTGATACATTATGGCCTCGGGAGTACGACTGTCCAGTTTTCCGTCGTCAATTACAACAGTTGTGTAGATTTCTTAATTACGTGCAATAGATGTTGGATTTAAATTTTGGTCATAACTAGGTTTAGCTAGATAATTCTCTGTAGTTTCCAAAAGTAGTATGGTTTTCTATTTTTCATGTTGTATAAAATAGTTACAAAAATGTGAATTATGTTGTTTTGTTAAGTTCTAGAATAACTTTCAGGTTGAAAACAGGGAATTAGATGGCTAAACCAGAGTATTTTCATAACTAAGAAATTGTGGGAAATTTTATGTAGATTCCATATAATATAGAGTTTACTATATTTGGAGTCCAGAAGCAAAATTTATGGACGTTTGATCACCGAGGCAACAGGTAGGTTAATTGTTCGGTGAATATGAGTTAAGTACGTCGGGTTTGCGCATAGGTGCGATTGCGTATTGTTTTATGATTGTGTATTGTTGTGGAATGTTTTGATATGTATTATTGATGTTTATCCAGGGAGTGTTGCTTCGAATTCGGTGCCGCCTTTGCATCATCCCAACTTTCGTGGCTAAAAGGTAAGTGCGTGGTAGAGCGGTAGACAATGGTTTGTCGGCCCTTGTATTTACAATTGAATTGATATGATAATTATTTATGCTTTATTATGATTATTTAAAATGCCGTGATAATGATGATATGACATGATGATGACATGACCATGGGGATGACATGGTAACGATGATAATGGATAACATTGATAAGTAATGAACATTGTTGCATCATTTGCATTGCTTCGAGCCAGGGTGGTGAGTACTGTCATGTATATGGCTAGTCTGGTGTGCTCTTGATAAAATCCTATCAGAGGTAGGGACTCCATAGGATGGAGGATAGACCCCACAGGATGGGGCAAGAGTGTGTCATTAACGAGTAAACACTCCGCCATACTGTTATCAGCTGGTAAAGTTGCATTGAGCATTTGCATACATGAAAAACATAATGATGATAATTGAGTAAATGAGATATGAGAATGACATTTGGATATGCTTATGATATTGTTAGTGATTCAATTGAAAGATGAGCTGCTTGTTTATTGTTTTATTTTGTACTTACTGATTCGTAGACTCGTCAATGCTGTGTTGTTGTTTTTAGGTGGTTGTTAATGGCGACACGCATAGGATGGAGTAGCACATGTGCATCACATGCAATTATCACACATACATTATTTATATTAGAGAGTTTCATTAAATCTAGTGACATGATTATTCCCTTTAGGATTGATTCATAGACTTGGTTATTAATATTGATTCTGATGGTTGAGACTTTGCCTAAATCTCTATTATTTTGATTTATTATTACTTGTTGCCATCCTATGTACCGGGAGCATGGTCCCGGCATTCCTTGGGTGCGAGTATCCCAAGCGTTTCTCCGATGTGGGTATCCCGAGTGTTTCTCTAGTGCGTGTATCTCAAGCGTTTCTCAGGCACGTGTGACCTTAGCATTCTTGGCGCGTGTGACCAAGCTGTGAAAGTTAACCCTTTACGCATTTATATTGTTAATTTGCTTGTCCTATGACCCGTTATGGGTTTTTGTTCAATGTATACCTTGCTGGAATTTTGGTTAATTAAGGTTTAAATTAGTAGTTAGAATGGGTTAGGTGACATTCTAGACTCAGTGTTGAGCCGATGTGCTACAGTTAATAGCAGTCAGGAGGTTTGTTTTATTACGCACAATAGATGGTCGAATTAAATTATGGTCATAACTAGGAAAAGTTAGGCGATTTTCCTCAATTTCCAGAAGTGGTAAGGGTTGCTACTTTTCAAGTGGTAGAAAATTAGATATAAAATTGTCAAGACTGTTGTTTTGCAATGTTTCAGATTGACATTCAGGATTAAAAATCAGGGTTTAGATGACTTAATCAGAGAATTTTCATAACTAGAAAAGTATAGAAAATTTTGTGTAGATTCCAGAAAACATAGAGTTTGCTATGTTTGGAATCTAGAATTAAAAGTTATGGCCGTTTGATCAGTGAGACAGCGGGTGGGTTATTCGGTGAAGAGGGGTTAATTATGTTGGGCTTACACGTAGGAGCGATGGTGATTTGTTTTATGTTCTTGTACTGTTGTTGCATGTTTTAAGTGATTATTGGCTTTGTCCAGGGAGTGTTGCTTCGAGTTCGGTGTCGCCTTTACATTGTTCCGGTTTTCGTGGTTAAAAGGCAAGTGCATGGTAGAGCAGTAGACATCGGTTTGTTTGCCACTTATCTTTACAATAAAATTGTCATGATATATTTATAATTTATTCATGATTATTACAATGCCGTGATGATATGAAAATGATGACGATATGATAATGATGATGGCATGGCAATAATGATAATGTATCATATTAATGGATAATGGAAAACATTGCATCGTTTGTATTCACATCATGAAAAAAGTGCATTTGAGCCAGGTCGGTGAGGAATTCATATGACTAGTCTGGAGCGGTCGGTGATATAGTTATATGACTAGTCCATAGCGCTCTAGAGAAAGGCCTACTTCGGTAGGTACTCCACGGTAGTGGAGGTTGGACCCGTATGAAAGAGGATGGGGCAAGAGTGATTCATCGACGAGTGAACACTCCACTATACCATTATAAGTTATGAGATGTGCATGTGGACATATAGAATAGCCAAGCATTGCATTAATGAAACAATGAGGTGATGATGATGGAAAACATAAATGATGGTGATAATGGAAAACATGAGTGATGATGATGGTGGAATACATGAATGATAAAATTAATATGTGTATGTTTATTGTTCTATTATGTACTTTTTTTGACAGAAATTGTTCTATTATGTACTTGCTAATTCTTGGACTCGCCCCTGCTTTGTTATTATTTTTAGGTGATCAATGAAGGCGACATGCATGGGATAGGAGTAGCACATACGCATCACATGCTATCAATCACACAGTTATCATTATTCAGTTGCTATCATTTAACCTAGAAACTTGGTGCTTTCATCTAGAGTTGATTAGTAGACATGGATTTCATTATCTTAATGATTGGGACATGAGTGATTTAGTTATGATTTATTTATTTAGTTTTGTTGCTAATCAATGTTTCCGGTCGCATGGTTCCGGGCATTCTCGAGCGTGTGGCCCCAAGTGTTCTTGGGCGCGAGGTCCCAAGCTATGTGAAAGTTTATCCTTTATGCATTTATCTTGTTATGATTGTTGGAAGGTAACTTGCTGTGGGTTTCATTCCATGCATTGGTTGTTGGAATTATAAGTAAATATGGTTTAATTTGAGAGTGAAAAATGTATAGGTGACATTCTGACTCAGTGTTGAGCTGGGTGTTACACTAGGGACTTGGGAGTCGGGCGCGCAGAGAAGCCGGGGCAGTGATGCGACAAGGCTCGGGCGTGCCAAGCACGGAGAAGTCGGATGGAGTGGTGCTCCGGATGGCCATCTGGTCGTGGTCAAGGCCTCTTGGCCATTGCTTGCATCTTGACTGCAGTAATTGTGGATTTGGGTAGGGCATGGGGTTGGCCTAGCCGGTTAGGGTGAGCCAAGAGTGACAAAGATTCATATATGTGCCAAGCCGTCAATTGGTATATATTCTTTAATCTTTACTCTTGACTCTTGTTGATGTTGTATAGTAATATAAGTTGTATTTTCTGTAGTGATGATTGATGAAATTGGTATTTGGTAATTGTCTAATTGATAATTTTAGATGAAGTGATGAAATTTGCATTTTGTTCGTAGATTTGCCATAATGGAGAAATGAACTTCACGTAACTATTTGACAAGCAATTCAAGTAGTACTCCTCCAACCTGTAACATCCCAAAGTGTTGTTACCAAAATAAAATTAAATAAAGTTATTATTTTGGAATTTCTGAAATTTGAAAGAGTTTGATTGCTTTTCTTGAATTTCTAAGGTTTCAAAAGTCAAAAATAAAATTTATTAAAGTTTTTGAAGTTTTCTTAGAGTTAAAGTGAAAAATAAAATTTTAATTAACTTCTAGAATTTTCTGGAATTTTAAAAGCTTTTTCTTAATTATTTTAAAGCCAAAATAAATTATGAGCAAAAACTATTACCAATTTTAAGTTGGAAATATTTTATTTAAGTCCAAAATTCTCTTGAGAATTTTTGTGAATTTTCTCATGATTTTTGGATTTTATTTGCTATTTTCTAAAGCCCTTTCTAATTATTTGAATTATTTTAATTGGTAAATCAAAAGAAATTCTTTAAACAGTGAGTGGGCCGAATCTATCACGGCCCAACTTCTTTCACGCGCGCGTGCGGCCCGTCGGCCCATTTCCCCCACGCGTTTCCTCCTCAAACCAATCTCAGCCGTTGGATCTTGGACGAACGACCCGATTTTGTTGGCACTCCGGACAGTCCGATTGTCTTAATTGATGCGAACCGTCCGATCTAAATCGGACGGCCAGCACACAAGTCCCTCTTTCCTTTCTTTTTTGTCCGCCGACAAGTGGGCCCTCCCACCTTCTTCTCCTTTCCTTTCTTCCTCACGCACCGCTGCTTTCCTTCTTCGCCGTCCGCCATGGCCGCAGATTGGAGACCTTCCAAACTCGTTCGATTCGTTCAGATTATCCTAAGATCCCACGCGCATTTAAACCTCCGCGTCACCCCGCGCCCAATCCGGCCCTCACCTTCCTTTCTCCCACCCTAAATCCCCTAATTTTCGTCGGCAGCCCCGCACAAGCTTCGTGTGCTCCACGGAGAATCAACCCTGACCGCACCCCTATAAGTAGCGCCCCGGGTGCGCCCTTCTCTACTCATCCCAACCCCCCAACTCTCCTCTCTCTAATCCCTCGCTAGCGACTGATTTTTGGAGTTCATCGTCGTCGACCGAAGCTTGGAGTTTCTTCAATTCCAGCGCCGCCATGGATGCCTCGACCTTGCCTCTACCACTGTCGTCTTCACCGTCACCTGGGCTACCCCGTGCATGCAACCATTTGCCTCGAGAGCCACCGGAACGCCACCTCCACCGGAGACCGAACCTCGCCGCCGCCAAAACCCTCCCCGCCGGCCACCTCATCACCCTCTACCACCGCAAGGTAGTGCATTAGGCTCCTCCTCACTCCATCTCCCTTTTGCGCGTGTCAGTGAGGCTCGCCGTGGCGCAGAGCGCCGGCGAGCTCATCACCGGAGCACCGCGAGCTCCAGGCTAACGTGGATCAGCCACGTCGACGCATGCGTCCCATTCGGTCTTCAGCGTGGTCGCCACGCCGACGGCGGTTCCAAAGACCTCAACCCTTTGCACTGTGCTATGAGCCGAGTCCATGGTGGACATTTGACCAAGCGTGGACCGGGTCCATTGACCGCTGGCCCACCCGTCAGTGACACCACTCGGGCGCTGACATCATCTAGCGCAAGAAAACCGGAGTTTTCTTTAGAAAATTAATTCGGTAATTCATTTAAATCTGAGTTAGGGTTTTTATTTAGGGTTTAAAACTTCTAGGTTCTCGTATTTCTTCATACGAACTCCAATTTAGGTGTTTCAAAATTTTAAATTCTTATAAATTCAATATCTAGCTAACTAAACTAAAATTATTTAATTTGGAGTTCATTTGAATCTTCATTTGAATTTTGTTTGAATGTAGCTTATTTTTGCGTATAGATTTCGACGACTTCGGAGAGTCAGATTTCAACGTTGTTTGAGAGCAACTACTTGAGCAAGGCAAGTTACATCTTTGATTATGTTTGATCCCATTATTTCAAATTATTTAAATTTTGTTTTAAATTATTATTACATGCGTATTTCTATTCAATGTAATTTAAATATCTGTTTTAAATTGTAGTTATGCCTAAATCCTTTGTACTGTCAATCTTGATATTGAAATAATTCATATCTTGTCTCCTTAGATAAAAATCTAGTTTATGCAATAGTATGAACTAGAACTTTTTGGGAAAACTTATGCTCAGTCATGCTTAGACCCAAAATTATTTGATTTTGGAATTTTCAGCCAAAAGTCAAATGCTGTTTAAATTGTATCCATAGCATCAGTGTGCCATGGAAGTTTGCAAATGATTTTGGAAAATAAAATCAAATTAAAAAAACTGGTTTGGACTTGGGCGAACTGGATAGTTGGTGGGTGCAAATTTATGCACGGGCTCAATGCAGCGACTGGTTGAGGCCTAGGGATTGTTTTGGAAGTCGCCCAGTCAATTAAAGACCGGTCTGCGAGCTTCGGATTGTTAAGCCAAAATCGTACTACCACATGTCTCGAATGGGCGGGACCTGGCTAACTAACTTGCAATGTTTCAATGTGGTTGTGCCATCCGGTTGTGTGGGTGTCGTGAAGACTTATTGTTAATACTCACAAGGCGCAAGAGGGGGTTATCGTTTGGTGCGAAGCCTATTATAGTGAAACCTTAGCGGGCATAACTACTTTGGGATGGCGCATTGTAAAGACCTTGTGATAATCACTTAGTCGCACACCTACGGAAGTGTGTGTGCGGACATTAAAAGTTGATTATCTTTTGCGGGTAAAGTTGTACAACCTCTGCAGAGTGTCAATCTATTCGAATAGCCGTGTCCACGGTCATAGACATGCTAAGCAAAGCCTTTCGCGGATTAGACTTTGGTTTTATTTTCAAAAGGTTTTGTAAAACAGTTTTTGGCATGGATGGGTGTCCATGCAAAAAGTTATGGGTTGAAGCCCCGGGTTGGTGCCCGTGTTTATGTTGGTGTTAGCTTGGTGCCTACACTAGCTTTATCAATTCATATAAAACTCAATTTTAATTATTGTAAAAATTGAGCCTTTGAACTTAGTATTGTATTTAAATTGTCAAATATTGCTTTTGCGCAAATAACCCTATAAGCCATCCTTTGTTATATCCTTGCATGCATTAACTCTGTTATTGGGTATAACTTGCGAGCACGGTAGTTGTGCTCATACTTGCTTTATGCAAACAAATTTCAGAGGAGAAGGACTTCGCTACCGGTGTGGATCTTGACGACTAGGCCGCTACCCCAGTCGATTGCCTGTGGCAGATCAGCTGGACTCCACTACTTCTTCGTCTTCAACTGTGTTCTTTATTGTTGGCTTGTAAGCCTCTTTTGTAATAAACTCTGTTGATTATTAATAAAGTATTACGATTTATGGATGTTACCATATCTGTTTACTGTGTGAACTAGCTACTGATCATGGGACTAGTTCAAAAATACACAGAGGATTTGGGAGTGTTAATCCCAGGTCCGACACAACCGATGATCGCTACTCACTAGAAGCACTTTTATATGTGTTTGGGGATGCACTTTCTATTAGCAAGGTATCTTCATTGTATTTCTCTTTTTTGCCTTGCTTCTCTTCTATTCATGTATGAATTTGGATTGCACAGGAGTACAAAACTATGTTTGTCACAATTTAGCTGAGTCCTTTTAAACCCACCCTCTATTTTCATTCTGGCTTCGTCGCTGATCAGAAAAGTCACACTACAAGTCCTTTCTGGCTGCTGAATCATTCCCCTGGTACCTACATAGAAAATATTGTAATATCTCGTTTAATTATTGGAGAAACTAAAAGAATTAAAAGAAATAGAAATAGAATTTAAGATTGCATTTTCAGAATTTTAGGAGGAGGAAAAGAACCTGGGTGTTCGGACAGTCCCTTGGCCCAAGAGAGGAGGGGGATGACCAGCCTTAAAGAGGTGCAAAGGGGGCGGCAGCCCCCAAACCCTAGCCTCCACCTCCTGTCTCCCCTCACGCCTGCACTCTGCATCCTAGCGCCACCTGCCCTGTGCGCCACTCTTCTGCATTGCTGTTGCATCGCTGCATGCAATTCATTTTCCAGAACCTTGCGAATCACCAACCAAAACGTCAGTCCTTCGTGAAGTTTGAAGCCACTTGATTTGATGGCTTCAGGTGTTGGCGCCACTATGGCACAGTCTTTGAGTTGTCGCTGCCGCCGCTAGCTAGCTTGCATGCATGCATTTGCTAGCATTCAATGCTGCAAGCAAAGCTCCTATGTTGATTCCTATGTTGTCTTGAGCCCCTGTGATGCCCTATAGGCCTGTGCAAATTGGCACCGAACCAAAAAAAATTGTACCAAAAAAACTAAACTGAACCGGTCAACTCGGTTTGACCGGTATTCGATATTCGGTGCAGGATCTAGAAATCGGGTTTTTTTGGGAGTTTGGTTTTTCGGTAAAAACTGGCTGAAAACCAAAAAACCAAGTGTAATGAAATAAATTAACTAGCCAAGTCATCCCTTCCTTTCCCCTCGACTCACTCGCCCTATCCCTCCCCACGCTACAACGCCTCCTCCTCCCTCGCGCTCTCCCACCCCGCCGCCACATCCTCCTCCTCCTCTCTCGCAGCTCACACTGCCACCCGGTCACAAGCTAGGCGCCTCGCCCATACCGCGCCCGCCCAGTGCCCACGCCAGATCCGGCCCCTCCCTACGCCGTGCGCCTCCTCCTTGATCCCCCCCCCACCCTCTTTTGGCTCCTCCACTCCCTCGCACTCTCCAACCCCGCCGCCGCATCCTCCTCCTCCTCCCTCAAGGCTTGCGCTGTTGCTGGATCATAAGCTCGGCATCACGCTCTTCTGCCTTGCTCACGTTGTGCTCGCTCGCACCAGATCTGTCCCCTCCCCTTCCTCTCCGACCTACCACTGGTGAGATCTAGGGTGAGGGGTGAGGGGCGACATCGTGAGCCCGCGATGGTCGACCTGCACACCACTCGTCCACCTAGGCTCTGCACCACTATAGCGGTATCCACGTGCTGCCTCCGCTGGTCCGCACCACCCGGCCGACACCGCTCCCACTCAATAGCCTCCACAGCTGCACTCCCGCAAGCCGCCTCCATCGATTCCCATGTAAGGTATTCTCTAGTCCTCCACCTCTAGTTGACTAGTTCTAGTAGTGTCTCATGTATGTGTTTGATGCTTGAATAATGAAGATGTGACTTTTGTTATTGGTTTGGAAATTGCAATTTGTAGTATGAGTAATCTTTTGTTACTGATTTAGTGGACTTTGAATTATTGAATCTTGTGTTGTTGCCTTGATTGTTCACTTCAAGCCTTCTTTAATTGTAAGTACTTGTAGTCTGTAGACTAGTAGAGGCAGAGGACTGAGACTTAACTAAGTGTGAGCAATGAGCCAATGAGCATACATGATACATCTCAGATAGTCTTGATGGTCGATCTTGGTCTTCTGCGTCTTTGGTGCGATGGTGCAGAATTGCAGTCTTGGGCACTTGAGCGATGGGCACCGGCATGGTTCTCTGCTTCTTTGTCGTCTTCTTGAACAACTTTGAACTAATGCCTGCTAGTGCAGCTTATAACCTGTAACCACACTACCAGTAGGTCTAGTATTGCTTAGCTTAATGCTGATGCTTAGGCCCGGCTGTCAAGTGTAAAAATTTGTGACCACAGTTGTGGACTCATGGTATCGTTAGCAATTCACGTCAACTTTAGTAAATATGGTATTTACCGATAATGAACCGAAATAAAGTGGTATTTACCGATGCCGAACCTTATTTTAAAAAATATCGTATTTACCGAATTAACAATACCGTATTTACTGTATACATCATATTTACCGAAAAACCGAATGAATAGCCCTACTGCCCTATGTTGCCCATGTTCGGCTGATTGCATGTTGTGCTTGCTGATTTTCTGCATGCTGCATGTTTCCTTCGAGAGAGAGAGAAAGGGGAGTAACTATTGCACATGATTCTTTGCATGCATGGCTATGTTGTCGGTGCTGCTGCCGACCAGGAGGAGAAGCAAGAAGAAAGGAGGAAAGGGAAGGAGGGAGAGGGGAGTAAGAGAAGGGTTTTACGCGGGGTTCGTGATCGATGTTGTGTTCTTTAAGGGTAACATCTGTTAATCCCTATAATTACCTTGGATTAGTCGTTGTACGATTTGTAGATCATTTTGACCTTGGGAATATTGGCTCTCAGCATGTCCTAGCTCGTCGAGTTTCGACACATAACCTTGCAAGGGAAATTCAAGGTATTTAAGATCGTATTCAGGGTTTCATCCAATTATAAAATATGTATATAATTTTGTTAGCTCTCCATGAAGATCTATATCACTAGATTCTGAGTAGCGAGCGAAAGTTATGGCCCCGGCAAGGTTGTTGTCCAGAATTCGGGCATCGTTAGCAGAGATTGTGTTGATGGGCTGTTTTCACCTAGTAAATGAAAGAATTAAAATTTGGTAATAACTTGAATTAGCTAGGACATTTTGATTAGTTTCCATAACTAGTATCGTTCATATCTTTTCAAGTTTTAGAATTAAAGGTACGAAAATATGAAGTGGGTTGTCCTAACTAATTATGGGACCTTTGGAGAAAGAAACAGGGGAGAAAACGGGGAATTCAGGAGTTCTCCATAACTAGGAAATTGTAGGCAATTTTGTGTGGATCCATAAAGTCCTATTTTGCTGGATTTGGGGTTCATATGTGAAAGTTGGATCATTTTTTGCTACTAGGACAGCGGGTAGTGCGTCTGATAGAATTTGGTTAATTGTGTCGTCTAGGTGTAGATATGCGAGGGTGATTAATGTAATGTTTTGGTGCTGTGATGATGTGATCTTGAGATTATTTTGAATTATTTGCTCAGGGAGTATGGCCTCTAGTGCCCTACCGCTGCCTCGTTATCCAGCTCCAAAGGAATAAAGAGGCAAGTGCTTGGTATAATGGTGAACAATGGATGGTTGTCGTTATATTATTGATTTAATACCATGAGATTTAATTATATTTTTTAAAGTTATTTACTTTCCATGGTATCATTGATGAAAAGAGTAAGATTGTGATAATGATGCAACTAACATGTGGATGACATGGTGAGATTATTATTGCTTAATTGTGATTATGATATGTTGATGCAATTTACATTGGGATGACATGATAATATTGTTAAAGATAAATGAATTATTGCATCATTCACTTGCATAAGGGCCAGGGTGGTGAGTACTGTCATGATTATGGCTAATCTAGCGTGCCCCGTGTTACAATCCTATAGAGGTAGGGACCCCACCCTCAAGAAGGTGGGGGAGAAAAGTGTGTCACCGACAGGTGAACACTTCGTTATACCAGTATCAGCTGAAAGAGATGCATCATGGCATTTTCATTCATGAGAAAAATGTGGATGAGATTTGAGAATGATGAGTATGAGATTTATGATAATGTACCAAATGTTAATGAACTTGTGTATTTACCATTGTAACTTGTACTTGCTGAGTTGTGGACTCACCCTTGCTTATTTGTTGGTTTTAGGTGCACGGTGACTGCATCTCGCATGGGAAGAGATAGCGCACATGGAATAATTGCACTCACTTCAAATACTTGAATTACATGGCCATGAGAACGTGTAATATAGTGTGATGATTTATTCTTTCTAGGATTTGATAATCACTGAATAATCTTAGGTGATTGGTTGAAACCGGTTTATTCATTCATTAGACTGTTTATGAATTGTTTATTGCCTATTGGTTCTTTATTCGTTATTGCTATCTAGTATGTTGATTCTTATGCAGTTTAGTTGCATTTAATATTTTCTATTGTGACCCGTGGACAGGATTTATCGTTATATGCTTGCTAGAATTTATTGTAATATATGATTTAAATTAGTAGTTAATGTAGTTGAGTGGCATTTCGGGCTCAGTGTTGGACCATAGTGTTACAAATATCTTGCCAAGGTCACATACAGCCAAAGCCAGACTTTCAACATCACAACAGAGAAAGAATAAACATCTAATGTACCAAAGAGGAAGCTTCACTTTTATTTTATTTTATTTTGAACAAGGGGCAAAAGAGTTGCCCTGATTTAATTAAGGTCTTTTGCCCTGATTTAATTAAGGGAAAGGAGTAGAGTTCAGATACAGGAGGGCCTGCTGTAAGACAGGTAAGAGTGTAGCACAGTAGCTTCGAAAAAAACTATGGTATTACGAAACTAAGCGGTAACTCTACCAGATTCTTGGCTCCCATGAGGGCCCAAATTCCGGCCTCCTCTTTTATGCAAGCAATCAAGGACTCTAGTGTGGATGCTGTTGATCGGAAAATACATGCATTTCGTTCCTTCCAGATTTCCCATGTGACCAACATTAGGAGCATCGCCACTGCTTTCTGTGGTACTCCATGCATGTGGATAGCCGATTCCCACCAAAGTCGGGTTGAGAACGAGGGCTGCCAGTTTACCAGGTTCAACGAATCGCAAGTTGTCCATTGCGCGATGGTTGTCCAGATTCTTGCAGAGTAACGACATTGGGCCAAGAGGTGGATGGCAGTCTCAGGCGCATGTCTGCAGAGTGGACATGTTTGTTGGCTCGGCCATCCGCGCCTAGATAGGCGGTCCGCTATCCAAATTCTATTTTGTATCGCTAGCCAAGCAAAGATTTTGCATTTTTGGGGTACCCAAGTCTTCCAAACGAGGGCATTCATTGTGGTCTGAGTTGCGCCCAGGAATTGTGCCTTGTATGCCGAGGCGGCGCTGTAAACTCCATTCGGAGTTAGCTTCCATGTGGTGGTGTCCTCATGGCCGTCCTAAAGGGTCGTCGTGGGGGTAAGGCCCCAGGTGACAAGCTCTTGTATGTGTTGTTCAATTATCCCAGCCGACAAATCTAGATCTTGAAGCCATTTATTGTCCTATAGTGCCATATGCAGAGTGCAATTCTTTCTTCTGGAGGCACTGTAGGTAGCCGGCGCAATGTCCTACAGTCGATTTCCATTTGCCAAGCTGAGTTCCAAAAGGATGCCCTCTTTCCATCACCGATTGCTATACTGGTTGCCATGGCAAAGAGCACCCGATCTTGCTCATCACATGGTGTTTCCATCCCTTGCCATGGCTTATTTTCGGCAGCCCAAAGGAAACGTCGTGTTCGCCTGTTGAGGGATTTGAGGACGCATTTTAGTGCCTTTATGGCCGTAAGGAAGTAGGTGGATTGGGCCGTTAAGATGGATTTGGCGAGGGTTTTCCTGCCCACGAGAGTTAGCAGTTTCCCACGCCATCCAGCTAAACGGCTGGCATACTTGTCTTCTAGCACCTAGAAGTCCACCCGACGGAGTTTTTTTTATTGCAAGCATTAAGCCTAGGTATTGCAAGGGGAAGGATGAATGCACCACCGGCAGGTAGTGTAGTATGGCCTCTAGGTCGATCTGATCACATCTAATCGGTGCAACTCGACTTTTTTGAAGATTAGTTTGTAGCCCCATTGTGTCACCGAAGCTTTGTAGGATCTGAACCAAGTTGTGAACATCCTCCTGTTGTGGGGCTAAAAAAAATAGCCGCATCATCCGCGTACAAGGATGTTCTATGGGCGGCCGCACGACCATCCAAGGGTTGTAAAGGGTCATGGTCCATTGATATATTGAGAATCCTTTTGCGGCGGGTCTATTGCAATGATGAAGAGGAAGGGAGATAGCAGTCACCTTGTCGTAAGCCTCTTCGATGCTGGATTTTGTCCCCTGGGACGCTGTTGAGGAGAACTATGGAGGTGGCGATAGAGAGAAGACATGACACCCAGTCTCTCCATCGTGGTGGGAATCCTTGTTTTTCTAGCAGGTTAAGCAGGTAGTCCCAGCGAACTAAGTCAAAAGATTTTGCAATGTCGAGTTTGAGGAGTAAGGCCGGCGTTATGTTCTGATGGTATCTTTTCACCAGATTCCGGACATATAAGAAGTTGTCCTAGATGCATCTCCCCTTTATGAAGGTGCTTTGGCCTGGGAAAACCAGTTGATTCATGAATGGTGAGAGCTGCAAGGCCAGGATCTTTGCGATGATTTTGGAGAAACTGTGAATGAGATTGATGGGTCTAAAATCTGCCGCAGCTTGAGCTCCCTCCTTTTTCGACAGCAACACCAAATTTGCCGTGTTTGAGCATGGGAGGTTGTTTGTCCTTAGGTCGAAGAAGATTTGTAGCACTGCCATGAGATCGCTCTTTATGATATCCCAGCATGCACGGTAGAAATTCCCATTGAATCCATCTTGTCCTGGCGCTTTGTCTACTGGTAGCTGTAGGACGGCGGTATGGACTTCTTCCTCGGAGAGAGGGGCGACTAGGGCGTGGAGGTCCAGCTGTGCAGTTGCAGGGTGTCCCAGTTGAAGGTGGTGGTTTGAGGAAAGGTGTGCCCAAGGACTAGGGATGAAAACAGATCTGATAGTTTCCGTTCGATTCAGACGAAAACGGATTCGGATGGTTTCGGATCGGATTTTTTTGTCAGAAACGGAAACGAATACGGTAGGCATGATATTCGGTGGATACGAATACGGATTATCCGGATAAGAGTACATCCGGATATCCGGCACTTAGGCCTTAGGCACTGGGTTATTGCTTATTGTGCATTCCTTCTTGATTCTTGGCGCCACCACCACCCCTACAGCCACTCCTGGCGCTCCTGGCCAACGCCGCCACCCCCCCCCCCCCTCCCCAGCTCCCTCCTCCCCTGGCGTGCTCCACAGCCGGCGACGCCGCCACTCCCCACTCCCCCGGCTCCCGCCTCCCCTGGCGCGCTCCTCCCCGCCGGCCTCCTCCCCAGCACCCCTCCTCCTCCCAGATTTAGATCTGGATCTAGATCAACCCCGGCGCACTCCTCCACCTCCCTCCTCCCCGGTGCACCTCCCTCCTCCCCGGCGCACCTCCCTCCTCCGCGCCGCCCTCCTCCACCTCCCTCCTCCCCGGCGCACCTTCTTCCGCGGTGACGCCTCCTCCTACGGCTCCCTTCCCCGTTGCCTCCTCCTCCGGCTCCATCGCCGACCCTCCCCTGTCGCCTCCTCCTCTGGCTCCATCCCTGACCCTCCCCCATCGCCTCCTCGTCCGGCTCCATCCTCCTCTCCCGCGCCCGACCTCCTTCGTCGTCCCCGTCACGCTCCTCCCCGCTGGCCTCCTCCCTAGCACCCCTCCTCCTCCTAGATCCAGATCTGGATCTGGATCAACCCCAGCGCACTCCTCCCCGTCGGCCTCCTCCCCAGCACCCCTCCTCCTCCCAGATCCAGATCTGGATCTGGATCAACCCCAGCGTACTCCTTCACCTCCCTCCTCCGCGCCGCCCTCCTCCACCTCCCTCCTCCCCGGCACACCTTCTTCTGCGGCGACGCCTCCTCCTACGGCTCCCTTCCCCGTTGCCTCCTCCTCCGGCTCCATCGCCAACCCTCCCCCGTCGCCTCCTCCTCCGGCTCCATCCCTGACCCTCCCCTGTTGCCTCCTCCTCCGGCTCCATCCTCCTCTCCCGCGCCCGGCCTCCTTCGTCGTCCCCGTCGCCCATCCCACGGCTCCCCTCACTGACCCAGGCCCCAGCACCTCCGCCGGATCCCCTCGTGGCTTGCCTCGCCACCGGCACCAGCACCTCACCGGCCCTAGCACCTCACCGTCGCCCATCCCCGCCTGCCCCCCTCCTGAGGCCTGACACCCCGGGATCCCTCACCGGCCGCCTACCCTGCTGTTCTTGTTGGCTATTGCCCACCAAGGTAACTAGGTAAGGATCTTGACATTGTAGTTTTGCCAATGAGGCAATGAATCAATGGATTGAGCTCCTAGTGCTAGGCTGCTAGCTAATTAAATTCCATTCGTTTAATGTTTTTGCTAATTGAATTCCAGCTATATCTGAATGAATGCAGATCTAAGCAAATAAAGATGGTAATAGATGGTTGTGATTTTCTTGCTTGAGCCGATCTCCTCCTCCCTCCACTATGAAATGATTCCTGTTTTTTTGCTGCTTAGATGTGAAATATTTTTGTTGCCCGCATATTGATCAATGTATGAATCGATGAATGATTCCTTTCTTGTACAATTAGTTGATATATATGCATCAATACCTGATGGTAGTGTATATGGTTTGTGCTTCAACCTATCGTACTTAACTTTGAAAATTGAGCACCTTTGTTTCTCTTTGTTATGCATCAACATGTCCACTGAAATTGTCTCATTCATAGTTGAATGCTCATACCATTGCGATGTCCATATGCATGCCTGTTGTTATAGATAATTTATCCTTATAAAATTTTACTATCAATTCCATAACTAATTGCTTTGATGTTGTTTAACTGGTTAATTTCTATCTCTTAAAAATGGTTGTAGCTTCTAATTATACACTTGGGGGTACATGTGAGGGTAGGGCGAGGTGCCTAACACTGCCGATGCCGGTCCCAAGCTCGGGAAAAAGTGGAGGGGGCATGAACTGTTTGTAATAGTTATTTATGTAATAATTATTTGTTGTAATAAATTTTTATTGTAATAATTGTCATTAAATACGCTAATCCTTGATTCACATGGTGGAGAAATTCGTGCAACATGTTACAATTCGGTGCTTGATCAGTTTTATGACCTAATTGAGGTTGGTAAGGTGTACTTGATATCTAGAGGATCAATAAAACTTGCTCAGAAGTAGTTTACAAAGACTATGAAGTAACTCTAGATGCTGAAAATATGAACAATTCATGAATGTTTGCATCAAACAAACTAGTTATATGTTTTCGTTAATTTTTGGCATGCAATTTAAGGGGTTTTTATGTTCTGAAAAAAATATATGTGACCGTATTCGTTTTGATTCGTATTCGCTCCGTATTCGTATTCGATATTATTCGCATCCGTATTCGTATCCGGGGTATCCATATTCGTATCCGTATCTGGGGGAAAAAATGAAAACAAATATGGCAGAGCCATTATCCGTCTATTTCCGATCTGTTTTCACCCCTACCGAGGACGCTATCGAAATACTGAAACAGCACTTCCGCTTTGTCCTCATGTGCGATGGCCCAACCTTGGTCCCTTGAAAGCTGTTGGATAAAGTTTTTTCGCCTGCGTGAATTCATTCGATTATAGAAGAATTTTGTGTTTGCATCCCCCTCTTTAAGCTAGTTGATGCGGGATGCCTGTTTCTTCCGGGATCCTTAAGCCAGCTTCACTTATATGATTATATCCGCATATATTACTGAATCAGTTGTCCGAAAGCAAAGCTTTTATGGGGAACCGCATGTCTACATAGGTCATCGGAGAGTGCAAACAAAGAACATGTAAGATGGTAAGGTACTGCACAAACATGGACAATATATACTTGAGTTGGACAAACTAGAATTATTCCTCACAGTTCACACCCTTTAATTTACATTAAGCATCAGGAACAGTTTAAGGCCTGAAGATTCTTCCTAGTTCATCCATGGAAGCAGAATATTCACAAAGCAAGACTCACACAACTTACAACTGCCTTGTCAAATACACAATAGACCATAGACTAGAACCCATCTAATAACCAGGTTTTCAGTTGAAGAGTTCATCAAGATGGCAATCCATGATCTGTGAGACGGCTTCCATGAATGCCTCTTCACTTGTCCCAGGAAGAACAACATCCTCTGCCTCTCCAACAATATCTTCGATCAAGGATTTGTTCTTGATGTTTTCCCTACACAGCATCCTACCGATGTCAAAAGGAGTCAAACCTCCATCAGCGCCTTTCTTCAGAAGCATGGTGCTTATGCGAAGAACACGGGCACACTTCGATGGCAATTCCCAACCATAGAACTTGAGCATCTTGATATCCTCTTTGGCATCAAGCGACTTTATGTAGCTGAGAGTTTCTACACTAAAAGGTTCGCGGGCTTGGGGCCAGTAAAGCCACTCAAATGTGCAGTCCTGAAACTGTCATTTAACACGAAAGGAAAATAAATTACTAAAATTGAATCAATTCAAAATACATATATGAAACATAGACAACAATAGTTGTTAATAACCAAATTAATGGTTAGAGAATTTAAAAATGGAAGCGGCTAGGGAACGTTATAGCGTTGTAATGGTGTAGCAGCAAGTTTCATGAGGACATTTTAAAGTTTTAGGTTTCAGCAAGTTTCATGCGTTTCTGGAAGTTTCCCTAGGATTCCAAAAAAAGTTTCAAACCGAGTTTCAACGAGTTTCAGATTTTAGAACACAAATTCGAAGAAATTTTAGCCGGAGAGTTTCAAGAGGTTTCAATAGGTTTCAAAACAAAAGTTTCAAGAAATTTCAATAGGTTTCAACGAGTTTCAATCAAAGTTTCAAGAAGGTTTCAACGAATTTTGACCAACTCACATGACTACAATGGCACTGTTGCGCCGCCATGGAGCCACCCGACACCGTTCACCGCCGATGTACCCTCTTCTCCGGCTCCAACTACCGCCGCCGCCACGACGTCGCTCGCTACCGAATCCATGCTCGAGCATCCATGTCTCTCTCTTCCCTAGCCCCAGCCCGAGTTCCGCACCACGCCGCCACCGGATCCGGTCGTCCTGAGCCGCGCCGCCACTGCCCATCGACAATCCAGAGCTGGAGGTGAAGCACTACGCCACCGCTCGTGCCAAATTTGGAGCCAGAGTTGACAGAGGAGGAGGAGGGGCGGCGCTGGAAGTGAAGAAGGGGGTGGTCACTTGCCTCCGTCGGTTCGACGGCTGCACTCCACGGTCGAACGTGGGAGAGAGAGATCGAGGAGGGAGGGATACGCGAGAGAGAGAGAGGGGGGGGGGTGCGAAGGAGACGTAGCCTTATGATTTGTGGGGGAGAGGGGGGATCAGACGACTAGGACCTATAATGTTACAATGCTATAGTGTTCCATAGTATTTCTCTTTTAAAATGGACATCCAAAAGTGCACATAGTTATTCCACTTTCTTGATACGCTGTTTGTAACAATAAATTTCTGAATTGCCATTATCATTTAAAAAAACTTAAGTTTCATTTCATCAGTGATCTAGTGAATGGAGTAGGGAAGAATAATTGCAAGTAAAATTCAAAATATCCGAGAAATCATTTCTGGGTAACTTGATATCACAATGTATAACAAAAAAATGCGTGCTTAATTATATACTATATTTACTATACTTTTCAACCATTGTGTCAAATCCTTAGGAGCATATTCTACAATTTAGAAGGTAAGTTCATCTCACTCTCCATTCTATTGTGTAGAAGATCAAAACTCTGCAGTTGTTGGGAACTGCCATGCTCACACAACTAGCTACTCCAATAACACATTCTAGGCATAAAATTGACTCACAGAAAGAGAATACTTTGAATAGAATAATTCCCCACAGAGAATCATTGCACCATATGATGATTTCCTGATATGGCAAGCTATGTCTATGCCACAAGAAGCATAATAGCAATCAAAATCAAACTCTATTTATCTTGATAATGCTGAATAAACTGCATGGTGTTTCTCATCTGAAGCTAAAACAAAGACACCAATGAAAAAACAAAGTAGCAAACTATCTCGAAGTTTCATTTTATCTATTGAATGATGAAGTAGTGAAGTCTACAAAATATTATGTGATTCTTGAACGAATCTAAAACAACTACACTAGCCCACATTTATAAGCTAGCGAAGTTAGGTCTATCCGGTGATTAGCAACTAAGGGTGGCAATTTCTGGTATGAAGTTAATTGACTTAATTCACCTCAAATAAACAACATTCATGAACATCTTCAGGTATGTTTACCTCGCCATTCATGCAAAAGAACAGGGGCACAAAACAAAGTATCATATAAAACTTTAATCGAAACAGACATACAAAAAACACTCACATTTTCAGGCAAGCAGTATCCATGATCAATTGGTATCAGCATGTACTGCCCATTCCCATCCTTGTGAAACAATATGTTGCCGGCATGGCGATCAGCGTTAGCCAGCCTCATATCCAAAACAGCTATCTTGTGGACCTCCTGCTCAGGGAAAGCCCGAGGACCCATATCCTCACAACTCCCAGAATTCTTCATAAACATCTGCAAGGATCCGACCTTGAGTTCCTTCTCCACACGACCATTTCCGATGTGATCAGCAGAACCATGCAAGCATCGGACCAAAACAGTTGGAGGAACACCGGCGAACCCGGCTTCATCACTGACGCCGCGACACCCAGCAATAGGATGGTCAAGGATATACGCTGCGACCTCCCTGAACGCACCTTCCCCTACTCTCGTTCCTTTCTTTAACCCTTCTCCATCCATTGACAGAGGAAGCCCACGAGGATTGTTCTCCGCCATTGGCTCTTCATCAATCGGCTTAAAAACAGCAACATACTCTTGACCTGATGCATCCTGCATGAAATAGGCTCCACCAATGCCCTCTGAAGACATCACAGGTGGATACCCTTTCTCTAGTCCGGCAAATGTAGCCTGGATCATGCTCATGAGGGCCGGAGAAAGCCCAACCGTGACAGCAACTGGTTCAACCAAGGGAATCCTCTCCTTTGCCTTCGTAGCATCAGCTTGCAACTTATTTTCCACATCCGAAGCAGTAACCGATAGCTCAGAATCTCTCTCTATGGGCTTTGTGCTAAACTTTGCTGACTTGCTGATAAGCAAATGAACAGCAGCATTATTGTTCTTGCAAATGTCAGTGATTAGCCTATGGTCCTCGAGCTCGTCCTTGTCAAGCAAAAGCTTATGACCCCCAAGATCGCTGAAATACTCGCCCTTCTTGGCGATCTCCTGCTTGATATGCCCGACATTCCGGCCATGATCCACTTGGAACTTGACCTTCCTCCCATAAACTGTCCTCACAGTGATTAGACGGATTTCGGATAGCCGGACCACAAGATGAAGCACTCCCCCGTAGCCCACACCGTAGTCCCGGATGAGGCAGTCGTTGCGGGAAAGCTCTCGGCCTTCGAACACCAGCTTCTGGTTCCTGACCACGAAGCCTTTGCTGTTCTGTATCCGAAGCTTCACCGATGCGATTGAATCAGACGTAAGCACTTGCATCGGGGCCAAGGGTGAGTCCGGCACTGCGAGGTAGATCAAAATGGCCTCTGGTTCGCGATATGACGACCGACCGGCAGCTAGGTCCAGGCCGTCACTGCTTGGGCTTACTGCAACACCAGTCGATGCCATGCTTTTCCAAGAAGCAGCTGCTCTATTCTCCACCGATGATGCCTAATGACGCCTACGAATGGTGTAAAGTGGAGATTTTTGCTACAATATCGTGAGAGCCATCTCCAAAGATCAACTCTAGATGGTGGGAATTGGTTTACCTGCGCAGTAAAACGATGCAATTAGAACTAGTCATACGGACTTATCAAGAAAGTTTGCAACCGGAATTAGAAATATGGTTTTGCAACCGGAATTAGAAATATGGTCACTTTGAACAACAATTTGACGGGGCGTTATCTAGTGCACAATTGTACAAACTTTTGGTTTAGGCATCAAATCAACATGAAAATTTTGAAAAAAAAAATGTATATGCACTTCTATAATTATTCTACTTACGTATAAAATTTGAAGTTCAAATTCATTCCACATTGAGAGTAATAAAGATGAGAAAATACTAATAAATGATAAATCAAAAAGGGAAGGAAAAAATAAAATAAAAAGGACAAATGTTACTGTTCACAGCAAGCTTTTTTTTTCCTTATAAACATACTTTGAGTTTGAATTTCAAATTTTAAAGGGAGATACAACACACTATAGGCTACATTCAATGTTTTTTTTAGATTTTTTGTGCTAATTTGATGTCCAAAACAAAAGTTTGTGAACTAAATATCTCCCCCAATTTGACATCATGATGAAAAAGAAAGCAAATGCATCAAATCAAGGTAAAAATTTTCAGCCCTATTCCACAATCGAGGAGCAATGCTCATATATTGCCACAAATTTTATTCAAATATTTTCGTAGGGGTGACCCACCGGCCCCAACTATCCGTAACGCCCACAGGCCGGGCCATGAGCAGAAGCGCGATCTGAGGCGGGGCCCTAGGGGTACCAAGTCGCCGAGAGGCCTCCTCGAAACCGCCAAGGATGCGGGCACCACGGATCCAGAGCGAGACCTGCTGGCTGAAGGCTACCGAAGGACTGCTGAGCACCACGGATTCAGGAGCTAGAGACCCTCAGGGGCGTCAAAGGGTGTCTAGGGCCCCTCGGTCCAGGGATACCCTGCACAGTGCGAAGGGAGGAGAGCACCGGTAGATCGAGCGTACCAACCAAATGAACCAAGACCAGGAATATCCACCATAAGCCAAAGGCTACGCATATGGGAAGGAAAAGCACCTGCTGCCCCTATAGGCATAGGTCTTTTTAGGAATAGATCTGTAATATCATATACCCTGGTCGGAAGGCTGTAAATGGGCGCATCTCTCATGTAATAAGGCAGGCCTTTTTCGAGACAATTAATACACAATTAATACACATTTACTTCTCTTGACATCGGTCCCCCCTAGAGGATCCCCTAGTTCCCCTCGTAGCAATCGGGGTCTCCTTCCTATACTGTCTAGTCCTCTTTGTTACGACAGATGTTTTAAATTCCACATTCTATCCAAACAAAAGGTTTTTAGGCAAGGCACATCCCAAATAATATATCCCATAAAACCCAAAGCACATTCAGTATGACTAATATGTTGGAACTAATCTTGTTGTTTATGTGTTCTTTGTTTATTTATGATTGAGTGTAACATGTATAGTGGCTAGAGTCCAAGTTAGTTGAAACGTGTAGCATGGCGTGGCGGGTGATTAGCGATCGTGTAGTGAGTGATTAGCGACCAGAGTTGAGTGCACGTATGTGTTACTTGGAATTAGCCATACATGTTATTTGTTGGCCTAGTAGTTGGCGAGTCTTCGATGGTGAGTGCTAGACTACGCGAGTGGAGATGAGGAGTCTTCAACGCAGAAGATGATGAGTCTTGTTGTGAAAGATGAGGAGTCTGCATGCAAAGTAGTTAAGTGTATGTGTGAGTATATGTTTGCATGGTCTGCATGTAACCGCATTAAATGCATGCGTGGAGTAATGGTGTAGTGCTTGCATGTGTGTTAGTGGCGATATGGAGAAGTGGCTGCATGTGTGTTAGTCTTGTGTGCGTGTGTGGCTATTAAAGCCTATTTGACCAATTGTTAAGGGGTTAACAAGAGAAATACAATTCAGAAAATTGCCTCAACTGTGTGAGTTTTCTCCTGGGAAATCCCAACAATTGGTATCAGAGCCGTACGTCGGTTCTGTGGAGATGTCCAGAAGCGATGGGATCAACCTTGGTGGCAATGGAGGCCATGGGGCGACTCGGCGGCGATGGCGGCCGGCAGCCTAGTGGTGCAGCGGCTCCAGAGGCGGGGTGGCGGTGCGCTATCCCATGCTCACGCGGACAAACTACACCGAATGGGCTCTCTTGATGAGAGTCAACCTGCAGGCTCAAGGAGTTTGGGAGGCCATCGAGCCCGGCGATGCGGGGTACGGCTCGGCAGGATGGCGTTGTCGACCATCCTCCAAGCGGTGCCATCGGAGATGTTAGCGACAACGGGCGGCGAAAGACTCCGCCAAGGTGGCGTGGGAGACCGTCGCGCATGATGCGCATGGGTGTCGCAGCGTCTTGCGCGAGGCAAAGCGCAGACTCTACGCAAGGAGTTCGAGACGATCCGCATGAGTGACGGCGAGTCCATTGACGATTCGCCATGCGATCGACGGCCTCGTCAACAACATCCGTACTCTTGGGGACACGCTAGAAGAGGAAAAGGTGGTAAAAAATTTCTTCGTGTTGTTCCCTCCAAGTACACACAGGTGGCCATCTCAATCGAGCAACTGATCGATCTGAAGACATTGTCCGTCGAGGAGCTCACCGGAAGACTCAAGTCAGTGGAAGAGCGGTATGAACTTGATGACAACGGTGGTGAAGGTGGGCGTGAAAGTGGCCGCTTACTTCTCACGGAGGAGGAGTGGCTGGTGCGCATGAAGAACCGCAAGGGCACCGGCAAGAAGAAGAGCACTTTTGACAAGGCGAAAGTCTTGTTGCTATAATCGCCAGAGTCTGGGCACTATTCTTGGGAGAAGAAATGCCATGAGTCGAAGAAGGAGAATGAGGCGCATCTCGTTTTGGCGGACGCCGACGACGAGCCAACGCTACTTTGAAGACCGACGGGAGGTGCTCAAAAAATAACGACAACAAGATTAGAGGGGTGATTGTTGGAACTAATCTTGTTGTTTATGTGTTCTTTGTTTATTTATGATTGAGTGTAACATGTATAGTGGCTAGAGTCCAAGTTAGTTGAAACGTGTAGCATGACGTAGCGGGTGATTGGCAGTGCGTAGTGAGCTGATTAGCAGCCAGGAGTTGAGTGCACGTATGTGTTACTTGGAATTAGCCATACATGCTATTTGTTGGCCTAGTAGTTGGCCGAGTCTTCAGTGGTGAGTGCTAGACTACGCGAGTGGAGATGAGGAGTCTTCAGCGTAGGAAGATGAGGAGTCCGCATGCAAAGTAGTTAAGTGTATGTGTGAGTATATATTTGCATGGCTGCTGCATGTAACCGCATTAAATGCATGCGTGGAGTAGTGGTGTAGTGCTTGCATGTGTGTTAGTGGCAGATATGGAGAAGTGGCCTGCATGTGTGCTAGTACTGTGTGCGTGTGTGGCTATATAAAGCCTATTTGATCAATTGTTAAGGGGGGTTAACAAGAGAGAAATACAATTCAGAAAATTGCCCCAATTGTGTGAGTTTTCTCCTGGGAAATCCCAACATAATATTTCTCCATATTTGAGCACAAAATATGCTAAAAAATGTTAGCTCTGGATTAATTCCCCACGATAAACACCAAAATGCACATCAAAACCCCCTAACAGACCCTTAAGAACAAGCGATTCAGCGAGATTAGGAGACCAACAATCCAGAAAAAAAAAACAGAGAATAAACAGGGCAGAAATAATCTAATACACAATCAATCCTTACCGAAGTGATGGACACGAATGGGGCTGGTAATTGGTGGATTCTGAGGAAGATTTCAACCTTCCTATCAAAATAGAGGATGGTAAGAACTGAACTGATCAAACAGGAGTGAGATTCTGGGAGCAAGGGGAGGGCGATGGCAACAGCCCATCGGCTGACACCCTCTTTATATAGCCTCACACTGGGAGTTAAGGGTGAGCTTAACGTCATTAATGGAGTATCAAATATTTTGGACAAGTACAAGTTTGCCCTTTCATGGAGTAGGATTTGTTGCACCACTTCTTGCTTTGGCATTAGCTCCTTTACCAGAAAAATGTTTCTGCAATAGCTCTTTTATTTGTTTGTTTCTGCAATATATGGATCTGCATGTGCTATTACTATATAGTTTAATCATTATGCTATTAGATTATGATACTATATAAAATTGCCTTTGATTCTTCATAAGAAACAGGAGAAGAGTGTCACTATTAATGGTTGCAAGAACCTCCGCCAATCGAGCTTTATTGGTATGCATGTTCTAAAATGGTGTGTTTAGTGATTATATTGCCTTTTTTCTCAAAACTAGCCATTTGTTGTAATACTAAGTGTGATATTCCATTAGTTGTATAAGAACACTCGATAGAATAATCCTTCTTGTAACATTTTTCTTAGGATCTGCTTTTACATTTTATTCCGTTGCAACTACAATATTTTATTTAACCAAATTTTACTGCTAATATAAGATAACAATAGTTCTAAGATTTTTGAGCAGATAAAGTTTTAAAACAACCTTAACAATATTTTTCACTATGTAAGTCTTCATTTTGTAGTCTGACTTGTGCCTATGAAATGCATGGTCTAATCCCGTTCTAGCAGATTACAGTTGGTGTTTTTAACACGGTAAAAACAAAACCGATATTTCATAATATTAATAAGTTTCCAAATGTTTAGCTTCATAGATAGGGATATCCAATGCAAAACTTCTTAGGGAAATTAAATTTTATAAGAAAGAATGTTCCCATACTTACATAACTTTTTGTTGACCTTCCATGGAGGATCCAAAGACAGAGAAATCAAATCAAATTCTCTAGGGTGATGAAGATCTTCGACACTATCCTCTTGGTCAAGCATAATTCCATGGACATATCCTGCATTATGGGGGATATGAGCACTTGCCTACCGATGCCCGCCACCACCAACGACCGACTCCTCGAACCATGACTTGGTTGAGGTAGTTTCAAAGATCAAAACCCTTGAATGGGAAGAGTGTGGCATGTCCAGAAACTCTCTCGATGAATGATGTTGTTCTTCATCTGTTGGTTGTTTGCATAAATCATCTGTACCACCTACTAAAGAGAGAGACTCGTCAGCGACAAAGCATAAGAGCGATGAGTGCATAAGAGGAAGCGATCAAACATAGGGTAAATTATGAGGGAAAAAAAAGGAGAAGCATGGTGTAGGAGGTACTAGTCCTTCATAGTTAGTCGTAGTCGGCGAGGTTGCGGAACGAGGAAGAAGGGAAAGGATTTTTTTTTATTAATTAATCATTTTTAAAATTTTATTTTAAAGTTAATCCCCGGCGCATTTTATTTCCAATTCTGACTTCTTTGGTCACGCCACCACCCGTAGCGTGACAAAACAACACTGTCACGCCAGCCCGTATCTAGGGCAACCTCTTGTCACACCACCACCCATGATGTGACAGTGCTATTTAGCGGACTTATTCTATGACATGACAGCGTTGATTTGTCACGCTACGGGTGGTGACGTGACCAAAGAGGTTAGAATTGAAAATAAAGTACGCCCAGGTTAACTTTAAAATAAAAATTAAAAAAAGAATTAATTAATAAAAAAAGTTCGAAGGGAAACAAGCGTGCTAAAAGATTATTAAAAGGTCGCTCCGAGCAGCACAAAAAGGCTAGCCGTGCCCAGACTGGGAGCCTCGACGGTTTATAATAACTTGAATTTCCGAATGTGGGCCTTCCTTTTAGTAGCTTTGATATTTCAAAATAATATATGTTATTTAATATAACTTCACTTTGTGATACATTGTGCTCATTCTAATAAATGATAATTTCCAAGTATTTACACCGTATAAAAAAGCAATTCAGATGCAAAACCAAGTCTCAATAACTGTGCTTAAGTATATCCGTATATGTTACGATCAAGTGTATCTTATGTTTGCATGCCATGAGTCCTAAATCATGTTGTTCTCCACGTAGTTCTTTTTTGCACGCACATGCTCGCACTTCAGTCGGTTGTTTTACCCCTTGGAAACTAGCATGGACGTACCTACAACTACATTACACAAGAAAACATTCAAAAGTGCATGCCACAGAGGATCCCTAAGTGCTTTAGAGGACCAGTGGCAGATTGGCAAATAAATGCAACAAGCATGGGGACACTGTAAGGCTGGTCCATGGCAACTTAGCAAATAGAAGCAAAGTCGAGGGGGCAGTGGTGGACGAGAGGGGATATTTTGTCATGGAGCGAGGCTGAGTTGGAAAGTGAGGATTATACTACAAAATGCTGGTGTGACGTGTTCCCTGGCCTTCTATCTTGGTTAAAGTTGACTCGAGCAGATGGCTTCTAGCAAGCCTTTGCAATGCAGTGTGCAGCAAATCGTTTGTTTTCTCATTTTCTTACACGGGATGCCTATTCTTTGGCATTTTCTTATTTATAAAAGTTTCGTGTTTGTCTTGCAGTGTAGTGTGCAACAAACTATGGGATGGCTCACACTTAAGGAGAGCCTAAACCATGTAGAGAAATATGATTCCATGGCATTTTGCTCTTTATAAAAGTTTATTGCTTATATGTCTTCATTTTTTTTTGCATGGGGGGATAAATCTTTTCTAGCATAATGTAGCAAAAGAGTGACTCTATTTTGTGATGAGGATGATTATGGAGGAAAATGTGACCTCGTTGCTATCTTTTGTTCTGGAAGCATGTAGCGAAGGTTTTTTTTTGGGGGGCAAAATGTGACCTTGTTGTTTGATGGGCCTAAACTATGCAGTGAAAATATGATCCCGTGGCATTTTTTTTATTTATAAAGGTCTCTAGCTTATGTGCATTCTCGTTTTGTTACATAAGAGCATGAATCTTTTCTAAAAACATGCAGCAAAAAAAGGCGACTCTAATGTGCGATGAGGATGGTCACGGAGGAAAATATAACCCCATTGTTATCTTGCATCTTTATAAAAGTTTTTGTGTTTTTGTTTACATGGTAGGAAAGTGTTTTGGCAGTATGCAACAAAAAACAAAAACAGAAAGTAACCTTATTGTTTGACGAAGCCTGAACTATGGAGAGAAATCTGACCCCATGGCATTATGTTCTTTATAAAAGTCTCTTTTTATTGTCTTATTGTTTTCTTGCGCACAAGGATGAATCTCTTTTGGAAGTATGCATGAACATGGCCCTTTCGTGTGATGGGGTTGGATTATAGAGGAAAATATGACTCCATTGATAGGTTGTTCTTTACAAAGGTCTCTTCCTTATCTACCTTCTCGTTTTGTTACACAAGAGCATGAATCTTTTCTAAAAACATGCAATAAAAAAGGCGACTCTATTGTATGATGAGGATGGTCACAGAGGAAAATATGACTCCACTATTATCTTGTGTCTTTATAAAAAAAATCGTGTTTTTGTTTACATGGTAGGAAAGTGTTTTGGTAGTATGCAACAAAAAACAAAAACAAAAGGTAACCTTGTTGTTTGATGAAGCCTAAACTATGGAGAGAAATGTGATCCCATGACATTTTGTTCTTTATAAAAGTCCCATTTTATCGTCTTATTGTTTTCTTGCTCACAAGGATGAATCTCTTCTGAAATTATGCATGAACATGGCCCTTTTGTGTGACGGGGTTGGATTATAGAGGAAAATGTGACTCCATTAACATATTGTTCTTTACAAAGGTTTTGTTTATCTGCCTTCTCGTTTTGTTACACAAGAGCATGAATCTGTTCTAAAAAGATGAAGCAAAAAAAAAAAGGCGACTCTATTGTGTGATGAGGATGGTCACGGAGGAAAATGTGATTCCACTATTATCTTGTGTCTTTATAAAACTTTTTGTGTTTTTGTTTACATGGTAGAAAAGTGTTTTGGCAGTATGCAAAAAAAAAGTAACCTTGTTGTTTGATGAAACCTGAACTATGGAGAGAAATGTGATCCCATGACATTTTGTTATATAAAAGTCTTATTTTATCGTCTTATTATTTTCTTGCCCAAAAGGATGAATCTCTTCTGGAATTATGCATGAACATGGCCCTTTTGTGTGGCAGGGTTGGATTATAGAGGAAAATGTGACTCCATTGACATTTTGTTCTTTACAAAGCTTCTGTTTATCTGCCTTCTCATTTTGTTACACAAGAATATGAATCTTTTCTAAAAACATGCAACAAAAAAAGTGTCTCTATTGTGTGATGAGGATGGTCACGGAGGAAAATGTGACTCCATTGTTATCTTGTGTCTTTATAAAAGTTTTCATGTTTTTGTTTACATGGTAGGAAAGTGTTTTGGCAATATGCAACAAAAACAAAAACATAAAAGTAACCATGTTGTTTGATGAAGCCTGAACTATGGAGAGAAATATGATCCCATGGCATTTTGTTCTTTTTAAAAGCCCATTTTTATCTTCTTATTGTTTTCCTGCTCACAAGGATTAATCTCTTCTGGAATTATGCATGAACATGGCCCTTTTGTGTGATGAGGTTGGATTATAGCGGAAAATGTGACACCATTGACACGTTGTGGTTTACAAAGGTCTCTTGCTTATCCGTCTTCTCGTTTTGTTCCATAAGAGCATGAATCTTTTCTAAAAACATGCAGCAAAAAAAGGCAACTCTATTGTGTGATGAGGATGGTCACGGTGGACAATGTGACTCCATTGTTATCTCGTGTCTTTATAAATATTTTCGTGTTTTTGTTTACATGGTAGGAAAGTGTTTTGGTAGTATTTAACAAAAAATAAAAAGTAACCTTGTTGTTTGATGAAGCCTGAACTATGGAGATAAATGTGTTCCCATGGCATTTTGTTCTTTATAAAAGTCCATTTTTATCGTCTTATTGTTTTCTTGCTCACAAGGATGAATCTCTTCTAGAATTATGCATGAACATGGCCCTTTTGTGTGATGGGTTTGGATTATGGAGGAAAATGTGACTCCATTGACATGTTGTTCTTTACAAACGTCTCTTGCTTATCTGTCTTCTCGTTTTGTTCCACAAGAGCATGAATCTTTTCTAAAAACATGCAGGAAAAAAAGGCGACTCTATTGTGTGATGAGGATGGTCACAGACAAAAATGTGACGCCATTGTTATCTTGTGTCTTTATAAAAGTTTTCGTGTTTTTCTTTACATGGTAGGGAAGTGTTTTGACGGTATGCAACAAAAAACAAAAACAAAAATTAACATTTTTGTTTGATGAAGCCTGTACTATGGAGAGAAAGGTGATCCCATGACATTTTATCCTTTATAAAAGTCCCATTTTATCGTCTTATTGTTTTCTTGCTAACAAGGATGAATCGCTTCTGAAATTATGCATGAACATGGCCCTTTTGTGTGACAGGGTTGGATTATAGAGGAAAATGTGACTCCATTAACATGTTGTTCTTTACAAAGCTTTTGTTTATCTGCCTTCTCGTTTTGTTACACAAGAGCATGAACCTTTTCTAAAAAGATGTAGCAAAAAAAAGGCGACTCTATTGTGTGATGAGGATGGTCACGGAGGAAAATGTGATTCCACTATTATCTTGTGTCTTTATAAAACTTTTTGTGTTTTTATTTACATGGTAGAAAAGTGTTTTGGCAGTATGCAAAAAAAAAGTAACCTTGTTGTTTGATGAAACTTGAACTATGGAGAGAAATGTGATCCCATGACATTTTGTTATATAAAAGTCTCATTTTATCGTCTTATTGTTTTCTTGCTCAAAAGGATGAATCTCTTCTGGAATTATGCATGAACATGGCCCTTTTGTGTGGCGGGGTTGGATTATAGAGGAAAATGTGACTCCATTGACATGTTTTTTACAAAGCTTCTGTTTATCTGCATTCTCGTTTTGTTACACAAGAACATGAAACTTTTCTAAAAACATGCAACAAAAAAAGTGTCTCTATTGTGTGATGAGGATGGTCACGGAGGAAAATGTGACTCCATTGTTATCTTGTGTCTTTATAAAAGTTTTCATGTTTTTGTTTACATGGTAGGAAAGTGTTTTGGCAGTATGCACAAAAACATAAAAGTAACCATGTTGTTTGATGAAGCCTGAACTATGGAGAGAAATATGATCCCATGGAATTTTGTTCTTTTTAAAAGCCCATTTTTATCGTCTTATTGTTTTTTTGCTCACAATGATTAATCTCTTCTGGAATTATGCATGAACATGCCCCTTTTGTGTGATGGGGTTGGATTATAGCGGAAAATATGACTCCATTGACACGTTGTGGTTTACAAAGGTCTCTTGCTTATCTGCCTTCTCATTTTGTTCCAGAAGAGCATGAATCTTTCTAAAAACATGCAGCAAAAAAAAAGAAGACTCTACTGTGTGATGAGGATGGTCACGGTGGAAAATGTGACTCCATTGTTATCTTCTGTCTTTATAAAAGTTTTCGTGTTTTTGTTTACATGGTAGGAAAGTGTTTTGGCAGTATGCAACAAAAAACAAAAACAAAAAGTAACGTTGTTGTTTGATGAAGCCTGAACTTTGGAGAGAAATGTGATCCCATGGCATTTTGTTATTTATAAAAGTCCATTTTTATCGTCTTATTGTTTTCTTGCTCACAAGGATGAATCTCTTCTAGAATTATGCATGAACATGGCCATTTTGTGTGATGGGGTTGGATTATAGAGGAAAATGTGACTCCATTGACATGTTGTTCTTTACAAAGGTCTCTTGCTTATCTGCCTTCTCGTTTTGTTACAAAAGAGCACGAATCTTTTCTGAAAACATGTAGCAAAAAAGGCGACTCTATTTCGTGATGAGGATGGTCACAGAGGAAAATGCGACTCTATTGTTATCTTGTGTCTTCATAAAAGTTTTCGTGTTTTTGTTTACATGGTAGGAAAGTGTTTTGGCAGTATGCAACAAAAAACAAAAACATAAAAGTAACCTTGTTGTTTGATGAAGCCTGAACTATGGAGAGAAATGTGATCCTATGATATTTTGTTCTTTTTAAAAGTCTATTTTTATCGCCTTATTGTTTTCTTGTTCACATGGATGAATCTCTTCTGGAATTATGCACAAAGATGGCCCTTTTGTGTGATAGGGTCGGATTATAGAGGAAAATGTGACTTCATTAACATGTTGTTCTTTACAAAGGTCTCTTGCTTATCTGCCTTCTCGTTTTGTTCCACAAGTGAATGAATCTTTTCTAAAAACATGCAGCAAAAAAAGGCGTCACTATTGTGTGATGAGTTTGGTCACAAAGGAAAATGTGACTCCATTGTTATCATGTGTCTTTATAAATGTTTTCATGTTTTTGTTTACATGGTAGGAAAGTGTTTTGGCGGTATGCAACAAAAAACAAAACAGAAAGTAACCTTGTTGTTTGATGAAGCCTAAACTATGGAGAGAAATGTGATCCCATGGCATTTTGTTCTTTATAAAAGTCCCTTTTTATCGTCATATTGTTTTCTTGGTCACAAGGATGAATCTCTTCTGGAATTATGCATGAACATGACCCTTTTGTGTAATGGGGTTGGATTATAGAGGAAAATGTGACTGCATTGACACGTTGTGCTTTACAAAGGTCTTTTGCTTATCTATCTTCTCGTTTTGTTCCACAAGAGCATGAATATTTTCTACAAACATGCAGCAAAAAAAGACGACTCTATTGTGTGATGAGGATGGTAACGGAGGAAAATATGACTCCATTGTTATCTTGTGTCTTTATAAAAGTTTTCATGTTTTTGTTTACATGGTAGGAAAGTGTTTTGGCAGTATGCAACAAAAAAACAAAAATAAAAAGTAACCTTGTTGTTTGATGAAGCCTGGACTATGGAGAGCAATGTGATACCATTGTATTTTGTTCTTTATAAAAGTCAATTTTTATCGTCTTATTGTTTTCTTGCTCACAAGGATAAATCTCTTCTGGAATTATACATGAACATGGCCCTTTTGTGTGATGGGGTTGGATTATAGAGGAAAATGTGCCTCCATTGACATGTTGTTCTTTACAAATATATCTTGCTTATCTACCTTCTCGTTTTGTTACACATGAGCATGAATCTTTTCTAAAAACATGTAGAAAAAAAAAAGGCAACTGTATTGTGTGATGAGGATGGTCACGGAAGAAAATGTGACTCCATTGTTATCTTGTGTCTTTATAAAAGTTTTCGTGTTTTTGTTTACATGGTTGGAAAGTGTTTTGGTAGTATACAACAAAAAACAAAAACAAAAAGTAACCTTGTTGTTTGATGAAGCCTGGACTATGGAGAGAAATGTGATCCCATGGTCTTTATAAAAGTCCATTGTTATCGTCTTATTGTTTTCCTGCTCAAAAGGATTAATCACTTCTGGAATTATACATGAACATGGCCCTTTTGTGTGATGGGGTTGGTTATAGAGGAAAATATGGCTCCATTGACATGTTCTTTATAAAAGGTTGTTTGTTTATCTATCTTCTTGTTTGTTTACATAGGAAGATGAAAGTTTTTTGGAATTAAGCTGGAAAATGTGACAACATTGTTTGATGGGATTGAATTTTGGAAGAATATGTGACTTTGTTGTTTGTTTTTTATATAAGAAGATCCATGTTCATTATATTTTTGTTTGCTTACGGAGGAGGATAATGGTTTTTTTGAGCTATACAGGAAAGATGTGACCCTTTTGTGTGTTGAGGTTGTGTTATGAAGGTAAATGTGACTATGTTGTTGTGTTGTTATTTACAAAAAAAATTATGGTCATATATGTTTCTGTTTATTTACATGGGAGGATGAAAGGTTTCTGGAAGTACGCAGCAAAAAATGTGATCCTATTGTGTGATGAGGTTGGACTATAGAGGAAAATGTGACCTCGTTGTTGTGTTGTTCTTTTATAAAAACTTTTGTGTTTATCTATTATTTTGTTTGTTTACAAAGGAAAATGAAAGTTTTCTTGAATTATGTAGCAAAAAATGTGACCCTGATAGCCTGCGTCATGGATTAAAATGCGACATTATTGTTGTGTTGCTCTTTATATAATTTTTTTGCTTATTTATTGATTAATGTTTTTTTTTGGAATTATACAGCAGAAACGTGACCTCCTTGTCATCTCCTTCTTTTCACCTTGGTATGATAGAAGTTTTTCTGGAATTATGCAACAAAAGTGTGACTTTAGTGTCGTCTTCTCCCCTGCCCATGGGTGCACGCACACTTCTGACTAGCCTAGGAACCATCGAGAATAAGAAAGAGGAAAATGTGACCGTATCGTCGTCTTATTCTTTACACTGTATAAAAAGGAAAAGCTTGTAGATTTGCGCTCGTAGATAAAGAACACCCCAAAAAAAAATCTCAATTGTCAAAAAAAATTGGTCAAGTTACCCTTTAAAAATGGTTAAGTTTCACATGAATGGATTACACTAAAACGATGATAACTTCCGAGTGTCAGTTGCGCAGCCATGGTCACCGGCAGATTTAATGTCGTCCGCAATTTGACTTGGTTTCCCTATTCTGGAAGCAGAAGCCCATTAATTTGACATGAATAACAAGGTGCGAAGTGCCCAAGTAAAGCTGTCAAAGGCGATGTACATAAATCTTAAATCTCCCAACTCCAAGAGTACTACTACTCCAAACTGTTGATACCATCGTAGGTCCCAGTCCAAAGCCCACACCGTGTTTTGCTGTCAACTTATGGCTCCATCAGAATGACAGTAACCAAAGCCATCACTTCAGAACAAAACAAAGCCATAGTCACCTCTCCATCTCATGACTTCTCATTTTCCATGCAGGAAAATGAATAGCATTCTCAACTTTCTGCTCACAATTTTAAGGAGAGCTATCACAAGTAGTACACAACAAGTTTATAGAGGAAAAAGGGTTACAAGAATAATAGCCATCTTTCCATTTTGCAAATCCTTCATTGCTAGCATCTTGCATCACAACATGGTTCAAGACGCTTAAATTTGCTGATGACGAAGAACTACTTAGCTCCAGTTTCCCTCTAAAGCTGTAAGACTGATATAATTCAGTACTGAATAACATGAAGCGAGAATGCAGTTTCCTACTGAAACATAACTGAAGACATCATAGCTTGATAAGTCAACCTGCAATAAGATGTGGGATGACATATATATACAATTTACTTTACAAGAGCATCCTACCCTCCTAATATTGCTTAACAAAGACACAGCATGAAACGTTGCCTCAGACCATAGAAAAACAGTAAGACATGGCAACGGGATAGACGATATCCAGCCAAATAATAGTCTTTTTTTCTTTTCTGAAGATTTTCATTGCTTAGCTACAGAGATTTGGTATGCAGGCACCCTCTGGGGTCTGCTGCTCCTTCCAGATCCGGCCGGTGATCCTCAGCTTCAGCTCCTTCCGGTCGCCCCCTGAGATGAACAGTGCCATGTTCCTCTGGATGATGAGGCCGTCGTGGCTGTCTCGCACCTTCTGGTGGCTGTCCCGGACGCTTCTAGGGGTGCCCTCCCATACCATCTTCCTGCCATTGGCCCCAACCTCGAGGCTGTAGCTGTAGTTCCTCGCCTCAATCTCATCCCCCATGAAACGTAGGAAGGCCATGTACACTGGTGCCATCCCAAGCTGGAAGGCCTCAAAGTGCAGGCAGAAGTACTGCCCGAAACAGTGAAAGACCTACTCAAGAGACCAAATAAATGTATCAAAAATTAGTAGATGGAAATGTAATTTACAGGGTTACAAAGCTTTTGTATCAAAAACTATTTGTCTTGTGGGGGATTATCTTATATCCAGCTAATGCACTAATGTGGGACAAGAGAAAACAATTCTATTGTAAATACTTACCGTCAGCATCCAGGTGGCATTTTCAACCTCTCGAGGGTTGGATTTGACGTATCTATGGTTGAATGTGCAGCCGCTATGCATATCAACTTTGTGATAATCCTTCAAATGGGCAACAAGATAAGGGATATCACCAGCCACAGCACACTCAGAACCAGCATAGGGACAATTATATGTTCTAAAGCCACATTGCGCTTCATGCTTTATCTTGCTGTAGTATGGAAGGATTTCTTGGCACCCCAAAGAGCAGTACTTACAGGGAAGCTCAAGTGATTCGGCTACTTTCTCCAGTGCCAAACACCTGATATCACCAAGCTCTTGTCTGCACGTAGGGCAACGATTGTGTACCCTAGCTTTGCATGTGGAACACAAAGTATGCCCATTTTGGCACTGCAAATACAATCGAAGAGATGAGAATAATATCCAAAAACCAGCAATGCAATTCTTGAATTGCACACCCCTACATTAATCCAACACACAAATAGATCGGCAATTACCATAATATTTCTCAACATTTATTTGGACAACCAAGTATATACTCCACCAAAAATTGCTTATTGATGTTCAGTATTTATCTTGCCTAGGACCAAGATGTCAATATTAACATCCAAATCTTCCCTTTTAGATTAACTAAGTTCCTTCTACTTAACTTACATTTCATATGCATCACTGATCTTCACTTCAATATCTATTCCATGCTTTGCAATCCAAGCAAGGGCCAACTCCCCATGCCTGAATGTTAAAATTCTATTTTTACAATGACTTTTGTAGAAGATAAGTTGATTGGCCTCTACTCTACTCTGCGTCCTCCACTTAGGATGGATCATAGATTCACAATCAGGTCAAGGAAAGAAAATGGAGTTAGAAAATACAAAACGAATTATGAACCTATGCAACTTCCACTGGGAAGAGTGTACAAAGAAACAGGTGTGGGGAATGATCATCCTATAAACAAACAGCAAAATACCATAGGAAGCAAAAGTTTATAGGTGGGATTGTTTTGGTAGCTCATTCCAGCAAACTAACAGTTTATGTTCCACGATACCAGTTTCTGTTCCACGATACCAGTTTATGTTCTACTCCTATTTTCACAAGCTATCTAACAGAAGACATCTAATAGAATGATCATTCCTAAGCCTAGACTACATAGCAGGAAGGAGCACTAAAATTACAAACAAGAACGACAATACAGGGAATAAACAGCTATCGGTCAGTTGCTAAGCTAACCCAACAATTTTTTCGTTGGAGGACGGCAGAACAAGTCACTGAAATTATCCCGAAATATGAGAATGGGAGTCAATCCACAACCCTAAACGAAGAGAAGTCAAATCCCTTTACTCGATTAGGATTTATCCACGAAACCTTTCAAGACCAGAAAGGAATCAAATCGACACAGTAGCTTCGTAAAAATGCAACCTTTAATCCACCCCCCAGTTCCCAAACCCAGATCGCCATTCCAAACCCAAGAATCGGCCCAGTCCCGACATCCAGACCCACCCACACATGGCGCGCCAAATCAAGAACCGGGCAGGCGAAATCAAGAACCGCCCCCGACCTGGTGGATCGGCGGGTACATGGAGTTGGTGCAGACGGGGCACTCGAGCAGCTCGCGCACGCCGCTCGCCGGCGCGGCGCCCCCAGCTACAGCGCCTCCCTTGGGGTAGGCGGCCCGGGCGGCTGCGGTGGCGGCGAGGAGCGTGCCGTGCGCGTGGAGGGCGAGGCCGACGTCGTCCGCATCCATGGAGGCGTCGGGCAGCGAGAGGCACTCGACGCTGTCCACGTCCATGGCGTGCGCCCGCCCGCCACGAACTCCCGCGTCACGTCGCGCGCGTGCTCCGGGCTCCAGTGAGGGTGTGGAGGAGAGGACCGGGTTGCGTGGGCTCCGGCGCTTTGTTGTTGTGGCGAGGGGCTCGCGCCGCGGTTTCCGGATGCGGTCTAAAAAACCGCGGGGCAGCAAAGCGGCCTGATCTCCCTCTCCCTCTCTCTCTCTCTCTCAGATTAAGTGAGGGAAGCTACGTCTGCTGCTATTATTGCTGCTGTCTCCTTCCTTCGGCATGGGCTCTTAACCTGTTTTTAGGCCGGTGACATCGAGACGCTGGACCGGACTAGACCCCGGCGAACACGGCACGGTGACTTGGGTGGCTTTGCTGATGCGTGTTATGATCTGATCTCGACACTTGACTGGATGACTTGGTTCAGAGTCAGTCTACGCTGTGGTCAGTCGAATAATTCAATGAGTTTTGTCAGTTGAGGGCAGAGATGATTTACATATCCTGTGCCACCAACTATGCACCTTTAATGTGTAACTTTTATAGACGGCGATCCGGGCTTTTGGGTACTTTTGGTCTCCACTCCTCCGCGTTGGGCTAGGTCCGAATTTTTTAATTATTTAATCTTCTTTTTAATAATATTTTAAACTCAACTCGTCGCTAACTTTATTTTCAATTATGACCCCTTCGGTCACGCCACCCGCCATGACGTGGAAAAAATGTTCTGTCACGCCACATAACTCGGCGTGACCAAACATGCCATGTGAGCCATCGTCTGCACGTCGTGCCAGCGTGGAGATTTTGCGTGGCTGTTGTCACGCCATAAGTTATGACGTAACAAGCCTGCCTCGTCATGCCAAAGCACGTGACGTAATAGTGTCGACTTAGGTGGAGGCGCCCACCAGTTCTTTATTTATTTTTTGGATTAATTCCTTATTTGCCATTAGAAGTTGGCGGACTCGCCAAAATCTTAGTGAAAAATTGTTAATCCTTTTTTTGCTCGTTCTCGACTTCTCTCCATTTATTGCCACTCCGTGAGTTGACAGTGGACTTGGCGTTGACTTAGGCGAAAAAGGCGATTTTGCCCTAAGTGAAGTTAGTAATCTTTGAGATCTTTAGGGAATTATTTGACATAGTAATATAGTTCAAAAATTATGAAATTTTTAGGAAAGTTCTGACATAGTGTAGATTATTGTGTAATTTTATAGAGTTTTATTTTCAACATGTTTTTCTCTAACAATCTTTCAAGTTACAGCGAAACTTGAAAGATTGTTAAAAAAATAAAAATTATAAAATATAAAAAAAAAAGGAAAAGAAGAAAGAAAGAAGTTGAGCAGTGGCAAAAAGGGATGAGTAATTTTGATGGCATTAAAACGCCAACTTAATAACAAATAAAAATTAACCCTTTTTTCCCCAGTGCTCTCTCTTCCTCCCGCGCGCCCTATCTCCTCCCCGCCCCCAACTCCCAAAATCCGGTGGTTTGGAGCCGATTCGACGCCCATAAACCTTTGGAGATCATCCCCCAAGGTAATATCACCCATTCCATCCAATTATTTCGGTTTAAATCGGTTTGATTTGTGGATTTAAGGTTTATGCCGAATTGGATGTTTGAGTGATTTGGCTTGAATGTTTGCGCGTCGGATTGAATGGGATTGCATTCTAGATGTTCATATTTACATGACCAATCACTAGCACTCTGATGGCTCCATTGTAATGCATGGCTTGATAGTGTCTTGAGAATGTTATTAGACAATATAACTACTTGAGAATGTTATTAGACAATCTTATCTGTGGCATTTTGTTTTGCGAGGACTATTTATGGCATCTTTGGAGCGCATGAATTTCATATGAATTTTCTTATAAAAACAACGCAATCCTATGAAATCCTTGTGTATCATGTGTTCCAAATACAGTATGTCAAGCTAGCAGTTAGGCCCCCGTCTAATTTGGAACAGAGTGTATTCTCGTAAGCACTTATGAAGGGTAAATAACCATGTCGCCTATATATATTCTTGTGAAAATAACTGCATATAGAGTGAGTACAATATATATACCTTTATCTATTAAAATGTGTAGCATTGTCCTGTATGTAGGATAATCGGTGTAAGAAAACTATAATAGTACCTTTTTCACCCTTAACTGCGAATTCAGGGGACAATGTATGTCATTATTTCCAAATTTTAGCGTCGTAACTCTCTTGATTTCTGATTACGTGTAATTTGTAACCGTGCCAGATAGAAAAAGAATAGGGGGTGAAAAATGTCTAAGTTTTAACATGTAAGTTTTAACCATTCCCTTCTTTTGAAATGTTAAACATCTCTCTTCTTTCAAATTCTTAAGGTGTTTTGAGATAAGATAGTGTTTAATGTTCTTGGCTTAGGGATATCATTATCAATATTCTTCTATATTTTCTATTGAACTTCTCCGATGTATGTTTACTTCTAGTTGCAATTGCTTTAAAGCAATTTTTGTTATTATTATTCCTCCTTTTGTTTGTCGTATATCTTCTTCTGGTTGTAGCTATGTCTATATTATTTATAGAATTTGGACCTTTTTTAGTTTTAGTAGAAATTATTTTCTAGCTAGTATCTATTATGCATGTTTTGGACCGCTGTTCTTGTAGTGCGAAAATTATTGTTGATTTTTTGTTCCGTTCACTCCATTGCATTTTCTAGATTGTTTTGTACGTCATGTATACTAAATAATTATTTTCTGTAATCTGACCATGCGAGATCTTGAGCACCGCGATCGTGTTGCTCCTCTCAGAGTACGATGATGACCACCGCGCACACCACATAGCCGACGAGGGTGTGGTGAGATTTGCTAATCTATTGTTCAAACATGCTTCCAACTTATTGACCATGCAGTTGTTTCACTTATATATTTGCATATCTCTCTGACAGATATTCTAGCCACTTTGCCCTCGGACCCACACCCCTCTAGATTGGGTTAGCAGTACGTGCCATACGTCCGCGATGCCAGTCTCTTTGCCTTGGTGTCGATTGTTATCAACGGGCTTCCCCGCATGGACGATGCTGCACTTACCGCACTGGTGGACTCGGACCCACACGTTCCACCTACCATCAGGTGAGATGACCATCACGCTTCAGGATATTGGTACAATTCTGGGCCTCCCCATAGACGGGCTTCCAGTGACTGGGGATATAAACAGTGTGGGTTGGCAAGACCGGGTGGGGGAGTAACTAGGAGTGCGACCGGAGGATCCAGCTGCGGACTCGAGGGACAATCGACCATCCGCGGTGCTTGCTTCCTAGCTACGTGCAAACTTCAACGTGTGCCCATCGGACGTAGATGTGGTCACAGTGCAACGCTTCGCACGGGGATGGGTTTGGCATCTGCTCAGCTCTTTCCTTTTCCTAGACGGTACCGACAACGTCATCTCCTAGATTTACTTGCCCATGTTGGTTGATTTAGGAGTGGCAGGGACTAACAGTTGGGATTCTGCCATACTGGTTTGTCTTTACCGACACTTGTGCGATGCGTGACGATCACAGAGTGCCAACGACAACTTGGGTGGATGCACATACCTCCTGTAGGTCAGGATGTGGGAGTGTTTGCCCGTGGGTCGACTCACTTATACTACCTTGCAGGTACGGATTTTTTTTTCAATTATCATATATGTCTCGTTCCACAAAAAATGCGACTGAAAATCTATCTCCATGCAAGCATGGCCCCTAGACGACCCTACGTCGCTACCGATGGTAGCCTATCTCTGGAGCTCCATTGTGCCACCTACTGGACGTCCGAGGTCGTGGTACCTCGGGTATACAAACGAGCTCGATGTCATCACTCAAGACCAAGTACAGTTTGATAAGTTAGATTGCTTGCATTCACCTGTTTGAACTATGATTTAATCCCTACTATCTTATACATCTGGTGCAGGTCACGTGGCTGCCATACACCCATGACGAGGTCCTCGAAATGGAGTTGAACCCGATATGCGAGCGAAACGATGGCTTGTGGATGACGCTCTCACCGTTGGTCTACTTCCATGCGTTGGAGTACCACTTGCCCCATCGGGTGATGAGGCAGTTCGGGAAGCTTCAGGACTGTCCACTAATGGAGTTCTCGATAGATCCGAACCTTCCTGGGTAAGGGTACCTATCGTCGTTCCTATGTAGCTTTCGTAGCGGTTTCCATGCTATGATTAGATTGTGCCGTGGCGAATTAGCCGGCGGAAATACCGCTTTGTCGGCCGGGCCCATTATCACCATGCCTACGTGTTGGAGTGGGTCGGCCGGTCCAATCGGTCGAGGGACGTGCCGCAGATCCATCAGAGGCCTCACTTCGTCAGCTACCTCCGGTGGCTCCACGGCGTCACGCGCCTCCAGCTTTGACCAGCCACCCAGGCGGATATAGGGGAGGGTGACTCATCCGAGGAGGATATCGTGGACGAGTACGACGAGTTCACACGAACGAGCATGCAGGCGGAGAGGGCCCCCATCAACGCCTACTACGTGAGTAAAGTTTATCCTACTACTAATTTCCAATGTCACTGTGCACAAACTAATTTACTTTGTGAACCTGTTCACAGGAAAGGCAACTCGCACGCATAAGCAACGAGGCCGGTGAGGTCCTCATGCTACTGGAGGGTTCGGAGGGGAGCTTCCAACGCATAAGGCAATTTGTTGAGGTATCACACTTTTTCTGTATATTCAAATCGAGGGATCTGAAATAATATAGTTTTCGCTAGTATAGTTGTTATTGGCAAATTTTATTGATTAATTGGTGAGAATTTCTCATGCGAACTCTGCGTCGAAACATCTGTGGAGAGATATTGCATAGTTCTCACATTGTTGTTTTCCCTGTAAGGGGACAGTTGTCGTTTGGCTTGTAGTTTTTAAAGTCTTACTAGTAACTTTAAGAGATCTTGGCTATAATTGACATTAATGTGTCAAGTTGCTCTCATTTTCTGTTTTGCTGGGACTTGTGTTGTGTAGTACATATAAACTTCTTGCACTGCAGACATGAGATATACGAATTTTTTTTATAATCTATTTTTTATTCCGAATTGTAGAAATAATACTTCGTTTTTTTACAGTAATAATCCATTGTCGCTCCACAGTTGAGCGATTTGGGCTAGTCGCCCTACGGTTGCGCGCCAAGTGTTTGAGTCGCTCAACCGCTGGGCGACTAGACCCTTCGGCTCTTAGTTGCTCAACGGTTTAGCGACTTAGACACCTGTTACTCAACCCGTGACCGTAGTCGCCCAACCGTTGGGCGACTAGGGGCGCTTATATGTCGCGCACATGTGCCGATCGAGCCATTTCACCATTTCTTCGCAGAGAGCAGAGGGCGAGCAGGCACGAGAAGAAGAGAGGAAGGAAAGAGGAGAAGAGGGGAGGGAAAGAGAAGAGGGGGAGAGAAAGAGAGGAGAGGAAGAGGGGGAAAGAGAGGGTCATTCCTCTCGGCAGAGAACGAGAGCAGCTTGGGCGAGGAGAAAAGGGGAGGGAGAGAAGGAGAGGGGAAGTGAAGACGGGGAGAAAGTAGGGAGACTGGGAAGCAGAGGAGCTCGGGAGAGGGAGAGAAGGAGAGGAGCTCGGGAGGTAAGAGAGAAAAAAGAAGGAAGCTCGTTGATAAGAAGAGAAGGTCTTCGCGTGAAGGTAATAGGCTTGTCCGTTCTTGTTCTCGTCCGAATGTAGGCAATGTGTAACTACTTGTTGGTTTAGCACATATTTGATGAATGTATGTTGAGAAATCGTTGGTTGTAATGTTTGAAATATTTGCAGTGATAACTCAGTCATGTTGGAGCCCACAATATTAAAAGTGCATTACGGTGTTGGTACGGCTCGTGAAAGTCCATACAGTGTTGACCTGAGTGGTTTCCCGCAAGTCAGTATGGTACACCCGGACGTGGATATGTCCCATGTATTTCTTATCCCCTAAAGGCATGCGTGTATCATCCTTGGTTCGTTAGCCTGCGTGCCATGTAACCCCCTTGTACATCGCAATATCACTTACCTTCCTACTTACGAATCATTGTTACCTCAAACGTCCTCATAAAATTCTTTAGAAATTTACCGCACTACAACAACATACGACGATCAAAAAAAGGTTATTGTGAGTCTAACAGATTTCGTATCTTTCAGAATCTACGAAAATCACAAACGGACCAACCAACCTTGTCTGCCCTTTTATTTCCAAAAAAATAATAAGCTACAAACAAGATTTGCTAAATCTATTACCTACAAACATTGTCATTTATTCCACCATAATTATTTCCATCGGATTAATATAATAATAATAATATTCATTCAAATAGCCCAACGGTTGAGCGATTTGGGCTAGTCGCCCTACGGTTGTGCGCCAAGTGTCCAAATCGCAACACCGTTGGGCGACTAGGCTTGGTGAAAAATCTAGACCCGCCATTATGTGTTAATGGAGTATTTTGGTAATTAATGACAATCGTCATGTGGGGCTAACTTTTTTCATGAGTTGAGTAAATAGGTTATGTTCCATAATGATGGAGACTTTGGATGGCAACATGAGTTGATCGTCGTCGAGTCAAAGGTCAAGAAGAGGATGCATCATGTGTTGATGCATATCAAGATCTCAAAAAAGAGATGATCATTAGTTAATCATCAAGTCAAGAGAAGACCCATCATGTGTTGATGGAGGGTACGTGAAGAATGCATCATGGGTTGATGCATATTCAAGTCAAAAACTTGGAGTAAAGGAAATTATCATGTGTTGATGATTATATCAAGTCAATAACCCGGACTTGAAGTGAAGATATGCATCATTAAGCTTCAAGTGAATGTACAAGGCAAAGGTATGACTAGCTAGGGCTAAGAATATGTTTCTAGTCTTTTACCGATCTTGGTGTTTGGTTGGAAGACCGGATTACTAGTATAGGTTGTTGTACTATTAAGATGGGTCTTGACTAGTAGCTTAAGAGTGTCATGTGTTGATAGCTCATTGTGCTTGCTCTAGCTCTCATTTGCATGTTGCCGATATTTGCGAATGTGTTTTGCAAATAGTCGAGGCTTATGCAAAATCCTTGTAGCATGTGACTTTAGTTTGCGAATGTGTTTTGCAAAAGAGTTAAGTCCATGTACCTTATTCCTTGTGATGTGATTCTAAAAGTTGGCAAATGTGTTTTACAACTTGTTGAGAATCTCGCATTTATCCTTTGTTTGCATCGCGCATCAATTGGCAAATGTGTTTTGCAAATTGAGTTGAAGCGGAATGCAAAAATCTATGTTTCTTAGCTTTGGCGGTCTGACCGCAGGTCTTTGGGCGGTCTGATCGGCCGTTGAGAGTTTGACCGGGCTGTGTGCCGGTTTCTTGTTCTAGCGGTCTAACTGCCGTGGTTGACCGGTCTGACCGTCATGTGTTGGCCGGTTTGATCGGACCTCCGGGTCATGTGACCCGGTCAGCTTTTTCTAGAGAATGTGTTTTTCTGGTTTTAAGTGCTGGTCTCACCGGACCTCTTGGGTCATGTGACCCAGTTAGGTTTTTCCAGAAAATGTGTTTTTCTAGTTTTGGCTTGCTCTTTTATGGAGTGATCGTAGCCTCTGGCGGTCTGGCCATTTAGTCGATCGACCGCCATTGGTTGTGATCGGACGGATGTGGGTCCAATGGCTAGTTTTATAGCCGTTGGAGCAAGGGCAGTCTGACCGGCCATTGGTTGGCGGTTAGACCGGGGTTCCCTATTTTTTCAGCAGATTCTCTCTAACGACTAGTTTTTCTTGTGTGGGTATAAATACCCCTTATGGCAGGTTGTGGGAGTGTTGTTGCTGGTGCTCTTCATTCTCTTTAGCAAATAGCAAGCCCTATCATCTCTTATGTGCATGTGTAGCACTAAGAGAGCAAATCATAAGTGCATGTGTTGCATTAGGTAGTGGATTGTGTATCCATTGAGCTTAGACACTTGATTCGTTCAAGTGAGCGTCTCCGACTTGTTACTCTTGGTGTTTGCCGACACCTAGATGGCTTGAGGGAGTGGCGATGGTGATCTTCTCAAAGAAGGTTGTGAGAAGACCCGGACGGTTGCGAGTGGTTTGTTACTCACCATCTCCGGAGTGGAGGAAGAGCAAACCCGAGTGGATCGAGGTGTTGGTTCGAGTGGTGAACCAGTCCAAGTGGTTGGACTTACCTCGAAGGTGTTAGCTCAAGTTGTGGAGCCGGTCCAACGTGGTTGGGCTTACCTCAACGTGGATTAGGGGAGACCGGTAAGTCTCCGAACACCACGGTAAAATATTGTTGTGTCATTGTGGTTTGCATATTTGTGCTTTACTCTATTGCAATTTATATTCCTAGAATTAAATTACTTACATGTCTTTGTATGATTGCTATCATTATCAATAGTCTTTTATTGTTGGTGCACTTAGTAAAGACTAGTTGATTTAGGCTTTAATTGTGCAAAAACGAATTGATGTTAGCTTCCGCATTAGAAATCGGTTTTAGCCCAAAGTATTTTTAAAATCGCCTATTCATCCCCCCCCCTAGTCGGCCTCCTTGATCTTACACTTGGTCGCTCAATGGTTGAGCGGCTTAGACACTTGGCGCTTAACCGTAGGGCGATTAGCCCAAATTGCTCAACCGTGGAACAACAATGGATTATTACTGCTAAAAAACAGAGTATTATTTCTGTAATTTGGAATAAAAAATAGATTATTAAAAAAATCTAAGATATACTCTATTTTTCCTTTGTAGATGGTTCGTCGCCAATGCCAGCGAATGGCGACTAGAATGAACTGCACCACGGCGACATGAGATGTTATTCAACCGGCCCTGGCTCCGAGTGTCTCGTCACGTGCAACATCATCACGAGCAACGATATCTACTTTGGCCGCACGACACAAGGAAAAGGAGGACGACGAGGACAAGCACGATGAGGACGTGGATGCCAAGCTTCCTAACGAGATGGTCCTCTCAGACCTTGTTGGTGCACTGAACCCACGCAGCCGACTCAGGACATGCCTCCACACCGTAAATACCGTGATCGCGTGGATATTAGTTCGGTAAACATCATCAAGGGCACGCGAAGCCAACATCCAGCATCTAAGTTCCCACTAGGAACGGGTGCGCCGAAAGCGCAAGTGATGTAATAAATGAGTTTATGCATGTATGTAAGATTCATGTTGAAATGAAATGAGATGACTGATGGATGATTCTTGTTGAATGTAATTATTGCATGAAATGAATTTTCTGAATTGATTTATGCATACATGTTGTTGTTCGAATGAAATGATTGAATGATACATGCATAGATGTTGTTGTTTTCTGTTTAGAGGAACCATCACGCTAGGGATCGTGGCATGATAGATTTGTACTGTCACGCCAGTGATAGTGGCGTGATAGGACTTGGCACCAGAAGGAGGGTGCTAGCTTGCAACTCCTCTGGAGTTGCCCACACATTGGCATGGCAGCACGGTTCTGTCACACCAGTGACCTTGGCGTGACACATTGCTCTTATCGTGCCAGGATTCCTGACGTAACAGGACTTAGCACCATTAGGAGGGTGCTAACTTGCAACTCCTCTAGAGTTGCCCACGCATTGGCGTGGCAGCACAGTTATATCATGCTAGTGATCTTAGCATGACTACTGCTATCACGTCATAAGCGGGCTTGTCACGCCATGGGTGCCGCCGTGACTACTGCCACGCTGGCACGGTGCACGTCCAAGGGTTTGCGTGGTAGGTTTAGCCACACCGAGGAAAGTGGCGTGACAGAACGGTTTGGCCACGTAACGGGTCATGGCGTGGCCAAATGGATCATAATTGGAAATAAAGTTCACGAGGGATTAAGTTTAAAAGATTATTAAAAAAAGATTAAATAAAAAGATCGCTAGGGCCACGTGTTATTGACTCAATAGTACAACTTATGAGATTTTATTGTGGTATTGAGCAAATTTTTTTGGGACAAACATTGCAAAGATTATACCTTTATGTTCTTGCTAATGCATGTCAATGCACTATAATATATGGAGTACGTACAAGTCGATCACAGTAGTAGGACTGAAAAAAAACGAGCTGAGCTGTATTCTGCGCGCACTTCATTGAAGCACGTACATATTCACAAGACAAGTCCTACTGACCGTAAGTGGTTCCATGTTCTAGCGGTTAGGACATTGGACTCTGAATCCAGTAACCCGAGTTCAATTCTCGGTGGAACCTTGTTTTTGTTTTGATTATTTTTGCCACATGGACAATCCCGTACGTGACGCACTTTTCGAGTTTTTAGCAGATACGGCGAGTTTTGATCTCGTATTTGCAGATCTGACTACGGTGTAGCCATATTTGTAAAAATGTCACCACCGTGCGCCAACGATGGAAATCACGGTGCGTGGCGTTTGCGCATGGCGACTGTGCGCCAACGTCGCCGTAGCCGACGCATGCCCGCAGCCGCCGCCACCTCGGTGGAACCTAGTTTTTGTTTATTATTATTATTTTTGCCACATAGACAATCCCGTACGTGACGCACTTTTTGAGTTTTTGGCAGATACGGCGAGTTTTGATCTCGTATTTGCAGATCTGACTACGGTGTAGCCATATTTGTAAAAATGTCACCACCGTGCGCCAACAATGGAAATCACGGTGCGTGGCGTTTGCGCCTGCGGCATTGTCTTATCGCCGCGCCATGGCCAAGCCAAGCGTGCGCATACGCCACCACCTCACCTGACACCGCTGCCACCTCAGTCACTCGCGCATGGTGACCATGCGCACATAGTAGCAATTAGCACACAACAGCAATTAGGTTTAATTAGGTAGGTTAATTAGTGAATAGGTTAGTTAGGTTAGTTAATTTTAGGCTGAAATTTAGAGAAATTTTAAAATATAGCAAATGAATCCAAAAAATTATGAAATGTTTTGTGGAGCCTCTCAACACCGTGTACTTGCTTTTGTAAATTTTCTATAATTTTATTCGTTTAGGATTGTTATCGTTATTTCATATAAGTGTCCTGTTCGTATGAATCAATAAATGTAGAAAATGAGCTCAAAAAATTATGAATTTTATTTTGAAGGGTCCTCACGCAGTGGACTTGATTGTGTAATGTTTCGACAATTTTATATGTGTTCTAGTATTGTCTCGAAAATTTATAATTTAGGTTGCGAAAATTTCGATTTTAGGTTTCGGAAATTAGGGTTTTATGATTTCATGTAACTTGGAATGTAGAAAAAAAAGCTACATTGCAACTCCATTAGAGATGTCGATATACAATATGGCATTGGAGTATACATGTAATAACCAAAATACGCGTATAAATATAGCAAAACAAAATATAAATACAAATATATCCAAACATAATCGCATAACAGGATATACCAAAGTCTACATAAGCTTGTGCATGAGCAGGATGAAGGAGGAGGTATTATCACATGTAACTTCGATCAAATAGTATACTCTTTGTACATGTAACATGTGATAATACCTATTTTGTGAAATGATGGATGAACATGAAATTACAAAATAGAGATAACAATTCTGAATGAATAAAATTATGAAAAATTACACAATCAAAATACACGGTGTTGAAAACTGCACAAAAATTTTATAATTTTTGGACTCATTGCTATATTTTAAAATTCCTCAAATTTCAGCCTAAACTAACCTAATATAACTAATTAACCTAATTAAACCTAATTGCTGTGTGTGCAGCATGTTGGCCATCGCTAAAAGCTGGCGGCGTATGGCCACCATGTGCGATGGTGAGGTGGCAACAACGTCGGGTGAGGTGGCGGCGATCAGCGAACGCGGCGTCGGTGCTTGCGCGACGTGTCGATTTCTGGCGACATTAGCGCCTGATCACCGTGCACCAACGTCACGCACCGTGATTTCCGCCACTGGCGCATGGTGGTCGTCGCCGTGATGACATTTTTGCCAAATCTGGCTATCTTGGTGGTCGGATCATAAATCTGAGATCAAAACGCGTCGTATCTGCCAAAAATTCCATGATAGTAACATAGTAATTTCTTATTGGGGTTATACGTCCATTTTTTAACCCATCTACAGTAGAGTGATGCATAGACATAGGGCTTGTTTGGTTGATGCCCTGGATTCTATGCCTGTGAAAAAGTGGTGCCTGGAGGTAGCTTAGAAAGTAGATAATTTTTGTCTGGCCAGACAAACCTGAAGATAAGTTGTTTGGTTGAAAGTTTGTGTCTGGAATTGGTGAATAAAAAATAGAACGTTGGATCAAACTATCAACGTGGATGGAGCTGCCTAGGAGGCCTGGCTCCCAGGCGCTCATTTCTACGCCTGGCTCCTAGGCGCTCATTTTCTACGCCAGGCTCCCAGGCATCGAACCACCTGGCCTTCTGATGGCGCCCGAGGAGCTATCCGGCGAACGCGTTGCCACCAAGGAGCGAACCAAGCAAGCCCATAGTCACTCGCAAGAAAGAAAAAACCCAGTCGAGAAAAGAAAAGAGAACCAATAAAATCCCTCCCAAAAATAATCCTAGAACAACCAAGCGGTCTTGGCCAAGCAGGTGCGCCCGGCCGACACGACATGGGCACAGCTAGGCGATTCAGCCACAGCTACTATTAAGTCTTGCGTCTTTGAGGTGGCGACCCGTTAACCCGTCGGGCAGTGTAGCCCGTTTGGTCCGTCAGAACAAAAAACATCCAAAAAAAATCTAGAAAAATTAGAAAAATATTTAGAATTCAGAAGTAGACATGAAAATTAAAAAAAATGGGACAATCATATTGAAAATGTAATAAAGAGCTTTATTAATGTTCAACTAGCTGCCTCGTTAAAACCTTGGTCAAGTAAAAACTCAAAATGAGAAAACATTGGCAAAAGAAAAAGAGTACAGCCTATAGCTCTACAATTTTACATACATTATACATCTTTGTTCTATGTGTCGGTGTCATTGTCTAAGTACAGATTTTCGAACACCCCCGACAACTCTGGATTTTTCACAGAGTGTTGTGTTCGTGAATCAGCTTGTTCTCAGTCTTTCATAGTTAGAAGGATCTTCACCATCTCACTTGTGAGACTTGTTCTTCTCTCCTCCAATATTCTTCCAGAAAGACTGAAAGCAGGCTCGGAGTAAACTATAGAGACAGGAACAGTTAACACATCATGTGCAAGTATGGATAGCACGGGATATGTTAACTTATGGGCTTGCCACCATTGCAAAATGTCGAAGCCTTCTAAGTTGAAATCCACAGTATCGCTGTCCAGATAGGTGGATAGTTTTCCGCTCCTTGTGGGTCTTGGTTGAGCAGGCGTTGGTGTAGTAGTAGAAGAAGAAGCCCTAGACCTGGACCTGGAGGAAGAGGCACCGAAGATCGCGCCCCACATATTTATCTTCCCACTTGAGGTGGGGAGCTCTTTGGAGGTCGTTCTTGACGGACTCCTGGAACCTATTTTCATACCTTTGGTAAACCTCGTATAGCAGAAACGAACTTTTATAAAATAGTCGGTATAATCTAGCCAGTAGCATCACTAAGAAGATCAAATCGATACCAAATGCATCAATTTTAGCCCTAAGATCTAAAAAAAATGCAAATGCATATAAGTAAGGGATTTCTCTCAATATTTAAGGTATTTAGATTTCATGGAAACAACGACATCGCGTAAAACTAATTCATTTTCAAACATTTTCAATTGAGTAGCAATCAAGTAAAATAGTATGCACAATGATAGGAGATGTTGGATAGTAGGCGGCGGACAAAGCAACAGTTGCCTCATAAAAATTTCTAAAATGACAATATCTTCTCGACAGCGAACCAATGTTGCTCGATTAATAGTATAGTATAAATCGATTGCTAGGATAGTGCGTTTGAATAAATACTGAGAAAAAATGCTCTTATATGGTAAAAGATTCTTAAGCATAAGGTAAGTAGAGTTCCACCTTACCTCCATGTCCAAAAGCGAACTTTCTTGGGCGTACACCCATCGCCCTACAAAAGTTCTTATATTATGCTATTCTTACGTTAGAATTATTCAAGAAAAAAAATCGCATCATAAAAGCTTTAATATCTGGACTCAACCTCTTCAAACCACATTTGACTATAAGGTTGATAATATTTCAAAGCGCATCGTTGATGTAACAAGAAGGAATCGGCATATGTACTCAACCTTTGGAGTAAGAATGTCCATGGCCCTAGAGTTTGAAGCGGTGTTGTCTAAAGTAATTGCGAATATTTTGTCACGTAAGACCAAAGTCTTCCGACTTTGATATCTGATTCATAATATTCTCCCGTGTGTGCTACATCAATTAATTTGAGCTATAATCCTTTTCTCCATTACCCGATCGTCATTAATATAATGTGCAACTACACTAAGGTAACCCTCCTAGCCCAACCACTCCATATATAAGAAATCAGGGGCCACAGAAAATCTTACGTCTGAAATAGTTTCTTTATTTTATTACGACGATCATTATAGTATTTCACTAGATCTCTAGTTGTTGTCTGACTAGAAATGGAAGAAAATCTAGGATTATGCGCAGTCCTAATGTAATTTTGGAAAGAAGCAGACTCACCAAAGCCTAACGGTAAATTCTCAGAATCAATTAAATGACAGAGAGATTGACGGGCTACTTGAGGATCGTAGTCCCAGCTAGATACCGTACCGTCGGGGTTGTATTGCAGCTGCATCTGCCTCATCATCAATCTTTGCTAGGTTTGACATCTTGTAGCATGTCTAAGTAAGTGCCCCAATCCACCTGTAGACTTCGTAGACAATTCATGGCGGCAAAATTTACAAATAGCATATGGTACCTCATTTCCCGCTGCATCTTGCTTGGTTGTCTTGTCGAAATGCTCCCACACTCCCGATGTAGACGGTCTCGACCTCTTTGCTCTGGTTGCCGTGGAGCTTGATGACAGAACTCCACCTTGCTCCTCCGGTAAAACCTCCGGTTGGTTTGAGCCAGCCGCAGCCGCAGCCGCAGCCGCCTCCGTAGACACAATTTCCTCCGATGAAAGTCTGTAATCACCAAGAGCAAAGCTGTTGTAAGGACTGTCCATAACGAAAACTACAAAATCGAAACTAACACTATTACTACTTTCATCTTAGCATAACAATAACTAACAATAAAAGTATTACAAAAAAGTATTGTACCTCTTTCGGTGACCTGCTGACGAAAATTGAAATTTCCAATTTTTGGCACATTTTTTTTGAATTTTGCCAAATTAGCTCGACACGGATTTGAATTTGCACAACATAATTTCAAAGAGATAATAGAGAATGAAGGGGTGCTGAATGAGGGGGGATGGTGGCTATTTATAGAAAAAAAAAATCGGGATTTTTTGAATTTTTGCTATTTTTTAAGACCCCAACGGTCAAAAAACCCCTAATGGTCAAAAAAGGGTCAAAAATCAGGCCGTGCCATGCCGGGCATGACCCAACTGCCTCGTGCCATCCTTCTTCTCCTCCTCCCCCACTTTTACCTCTCTTGCCGTCTCTAAATGCGTCTCACGCGTCTTGCCGCCTCCCGCCGCCTCCTCACTGCATGCTCAAATCGCCTCGTCGCCTCCCGCCGCCTTGTCCCTCCTCGGCCTTTCGCCTCCTCGTCACCTCCTCGAAGCCTCCTCGGCGATGGCCCCGCCGTCGCCCGTCGCCTCCTCGGCAGTCGGTCCTCTGAGTCAGCTCCGTCGCCCGCCTTTGCCACTGCCCGCCTCCTCTCCTCGGCCACGCCTTGCTTGCAGCTCCATCGCGCCCTCCTCCTCCCCTCCGCGGTGAGACAGTGCAACTGCGTGTCTTGCAGCGTCCTCCTTCTCCCTCCGCTCTGGCGGACCACGCAGCACCGTGCGCCGCGACGCCCTCCTCCTCCCTCCGCTCTAGCGCCCGCCGCCTCCGGCCCTCTCGCCTCCCCGCGATCGTGCCTCCGGGCCACATGGATCGTCTTGAGTGCTTAGCCTTTGTTAGTGCCGGGCCGACCTTGTCTTTGAGTGGCGGCCCGATAGGCCCGACTCATTTGGCCAACTTTACCTCCCAATCCAGAATCCCATACAGGACGTCGAATTCGAAAGCCTTCTCGACCGACTCGACCGAAATCAAGTCAAGGTCCCTGCCACCCCGCCGCCTTGTCCCCCCCCCTCGACGCTTGTCGCCTCGTCGCCGACTCCGCCTCCTCGACGGCGGCTCCGCCGCCTTGTCGCCTCCTTAGCAACCCGCCGCCTCCTCGGCAATCGATGCTGCATAGCGCGGCTCTGTCTGCGCCTTGCATTGCTGGCTCGCCTCCTTTCCTCGATCAGCGCCGCCTGCTCCCGTCTTGACATCTCCTCCTCTCTCGCTCAGGCCTTGCCCTCGGCCCTCGCCTCCACCTCCCATGATTGTGCCTCCGGGCCACCGCAGGGCTGAGTGCATGTACGCAGACGACCTTGTTAAATGTCATCTTGGCAGCCTGCCGTCTGCGAGTGGCGGCCCATACTGACACAGGGTCTCGTCTTGGGCAACCGCGCCTATAAACGATCACGGACCGTCTTTGTGTTTAGACCAGAACCTCTGATGTCGTACCTTATACCGGTCCGATAGGCCCGACCCATTTGGCCAGCACTAAACTGAGCATTATCCCACCAAGGTGGCCAGGCCACGTGGTTCCTAGTTCATCCTGACATCCTCCAATCATTTCCAACCTCCCCAATTTTTCTCCTTCGTTTCTTCTTCCTCTACTTCCCCCCTGATCCATTTCCTTCTTCCTCCAGGGGAAGCAGAGCACAGGCAGTGTGTACACAAGCGCCGCCAATAATGGCAGCCTCCCTCTGGCTGCATCTCCCTTCCCCTCCTGCCCCTCCTCTCCACAACCTCCTCTTCCTCTCGAGCAGCCACTACTCTTCTTCTGCATCTCCTCTGTTGTGCAAGAAGCATGCACCAACCAGAGGCAATCTTGTCTGCAGTTGTGCTTCAGTTGTGGTTTAGCTCCTCTTAACTCCTCTTCTGCTGTGACCAAAGAGGAGGGAGCAGGAGAAGGATCTGAGCCTGCGCTTGTCACCTTCAGGGATGACCCCAACTTCAGGTCTAGTGTGACCGTGTCATGATGTAAGCATGGTAGCATAGCACATTTATATTGTGTCGGTCAGATCCCAGCAAAAGGTTCCATGGTCTAGCGGTTAGGACATTGGACTCTGAATCCAGTAACCCGAGTTCAAATCTCGGTGGAACCTCATTTTATGTATCTTTTTTTTACACTAGCATATCTATTGGCTGGATTTTCATGGAACCTTACCCTTTGAAGATTGCTTATGCATAAACTAAGACGAGAAGAGTTTTTTTTATATAGTAAATTTCACAAAACCCAATGTATATGATCATTTGTAACACAAAACCATATGTTTTGTTTCTCTTTGCACATAACCACATGCACATAAGCATTGTAACACAAAACCACGTATTTTAGCTTTACCCAGTCCAAGCGAGCATTCTCGACTCCAACTTGCACAAACGCTGGCGATGATTTCTACCCGCCCTTAGGGTTCGACTCGTGCGACCTGAATTGATCCCATAATCTCGACAAAGGAATGGATTCTTACTAGCTGCGGCTGCCTGTTCCTCTGCCTTTTCCTATCTCATCAGCAATCGAGACGGTCGAAGTCCCCGATCGCTGCCCTGCCATCCCTTCTTGGTCCGCCTCCCTTCCACCTGCACCCTCTCTCCCCATCTTGGCGCTGATCAGAGGGCGACAGGTGCGTCGCATCCTGCCCCAATCCCACCTACTAGTAGGCAAGCCAATGTACATGGAAGGAAATCCTATGGGACGGGGCCTCCGTGAGGCCAGTCCCCAATCGATGGATCGGGGAGGCGTGATAAACGATGATGGGGCGGGGCCTCCTGATGAGCTCCGTCCATAGCATTTTCTTTCAATGTACATGTGGTTATGTGCAAACTGCAAAGAGTTCCAAAACATGTGGTTCAATGTTACAAAGGGCCATGTACATGGGGGTTTTGAGAAATTTACTTCTTTTTTTGAAAATAAATGGGAAAGCTAGCATTGGCTGTTTTGCTGTTGGGCCAGAGAAGATTTTTTTTTTCGGCTGTATCTGATATATCTGTAATTCCATCTCAAAATTTAATTTGATTCCTATCATCTCAAAAATTAGTTTGATTAATATGGTGAGTTTCCAATGCTACTAGATACATAGGGGCGGCAAGGGCTGCGGCAGGGACGAGTTGGAGAGGGCTACAGCAGGCGGATCGAGGCGGCATAGCCACCGTCCGAGGCCGGTGGTAGTCAATCAAGGCCTACTGCCGTGCCCGGCTCGTCGCGTCCGTGGCGATCTGCGGCGCCGAGGGCAAAAGCATGGACAACGTTGCATCCGGCAGGGGAAAGAAAGTCTCCTCCAGAAAAAGAAAAGGCACGTATGATAAAGCACACAACTATCATCTATGATCACCTGACTATCTTGTGTAGTTCACCTACCCGCTGAATGTTCATGAACACCTTGTACTGCACCAGGCCAGACACCATGCGACGCTTCGAGTTATTACTCTAGGGTAATCATACTTAGACATACGGATTACTACTTATTTACTCAGTAGAATACTGCTCCAATGAATAATAAATCTTTATCAGAGTTACGCAGCATAACAATAAAATAGAAACTGTACATCTTTATTTCAGTAGTAGCCACGAAATGCTATGATTCTTAATACAAGTATTATATAATTACAAAAGGGAACCTCTCCGCTTCTCTCGCTTTTACTGAAGTCTGCGTAGCCTATTACGTCCCTTTCGTCGAATCTGAGTCCATCTTGCCCTGCTCCTTGTAACAAGTGCCCTCATCCCCTACAACCTCATTTGTACCTGCGTGTCCCTTGTCTCACTCGGAATAAATCCCAACCGAAATAGGGTCTAACAAAGGAGAATACTAACAAGATTGAATACAAATGTACTCAACAAGCATTAATAGCAAAAGATGCACTGGATGACTCATCTCGGTTGGTTAATACATTTTCTAGCTCATCTCTTTTTTGAAAATAAACAAGTCGTTAAAACATTAAGTGGCAGATTTTAATACTGAAAACACTACGTGTCACTCGAATAGAGAATAGACCCCCTAGTGGTTCCCGTAGACTCCAATCCAAGAGACAGGCATGAATTCATGATTTTGTTTAGCACTGCGCAGGCTTGTACCACTTTACCCATAGCTATTCTGAGCTCTCTCTGAGCTAGGGCTCCCGCATTTCCTTTGATACGGTTTTAAGTTTAGAATACAGAACGTTTTCTAAGTTACATGATTAAATATCCACCCATTACCTTCCATCGGTGCTGACCCTATCATGGTGCTGACCTATTCATCCACCGAGTTCCAATAATGTTGGTTCGGCCGAACTCCCCATGACCCAACACCCCACCTTAACACTATAGCACCCCCACTCCGGGGTTCCTCTAACACACTCACACATATTACTTACCCGATGTGAACAACGTAATCACGTAACACGGTAGCACTTTCTGCCCGTCGACACGGGAAAATGGCTGGCACTGAATTTACGGCCTCTGATCCTGGTGAGAGTTTTATTGGTCCTTATAAATTAACCATATGTAAAGGGGCCACACCTCTTACCTCATCATCATCGTTGCGCTCCCCCTGCCCGAGCCCCCTTTACCAGCCGTAATATTAACTCTTTCTTCAACTTATTCTCCTTTCTTATCTTTATCTCATTTTCATCTTTAATCCGATTTGATTTTTAGAAATAGTTTTGATGCAATACATATATGATAGAGCAATATACGGTTTACATTTAATATAACTGTATTCATGTTCAAGGGGATAGCTTGCCTTTGGAATTGTAGAAAAGATCGTCATCGATGAAATCTGTATCAACTACTCCAGCCTCGTCGGTTCGCCTCCTGCAATTATGCGATGGAGCGAATAATAAATAATAAGTAAATACTTAGTGGCAATTGGGTGCTACTAGGTGTACATTAGTCAGATGATTCCTTTCGTTAGCGAGTTTTAATTTAATAACACTTTTCGGACCCTCGTTCAGTTAGCACTCCTCGACTGCAATCGCTCTACAGTCTATCGGCTTTAGGATTGAGGTTACCAGTACTAGCGTTTAATCGCACGAACATAAAATATTGTATGCACTTGCATGCAACTATGTTTAATTAATTTTATGCATGCAAAACAGCCTACCCGATTTTATTCCGGTGCGGATGCATTTATTTAATTCTTTAAATAAATTCGCGATTGATTAATTTAATTATTTTAACTTTGATTAAATTATTTCAAACGCGTCACGCTATTTATTTATTTTAGCAGTTCAAATCGGTGATTAATTTATTTTAAAAATCTCAAATTAAATTTCTACACCTTTTTCCTAATTTTAATTTAAACCAGTCTATCTACTATTAAATGTACTAACGCAGTTTAAAAATCTATATCTTGACGATTCGTTCGAAAATCGCGGGTTGCCACGTACGCATACTCACTTTTTATTAATAGCATTTACGATACTTTATCTTACTTTAATTTCTTACACAGCGGAATGATTTTATCCTTTGCTTGTCTCTATCGACCTAACTACCTGTTTGGTGAATATATATATATATATATATATATATATATATATATATATATATATATATAGAGAGAGAGAGAGATAGCTTAGTACTACGGGAGTATGTACTCGGTTCTAACCACGATAATCTACTTATTTGCCTAAGATTCTAGGGTTAACGCTAAAGATGCAGGAAAAATAACCCGTTTTTGTGTTTTCGCGTTAATTTAATTGAGCAGGAGAATATGCCCCGATTTCGGCTGTGTGGAGCTTCGTTCCCCCTATTTCCATGGATGCATCTGTTGCTTTGCACTTCATTAAATCACGATTTCAGCAAATTTTCTGGATGGATTGGGCGGCAGCGACTGCTGAGCTCCTCCTCCCCACAAAGTCCCGCCTCCTCCTCCTCCTCGCCCGCCCACTTGCCTCGCCTCCTTGTTGGCCCCCTCCTCCTCCCCGCATGCCGCCCTCCTCCCAGCCGCGCCTCTCCTCCTCCCGCCGTCCGCCCCCTCCTCCTCCCCGCCCAGCCCTCTCCTCCTCCTCTCCTCCTCCCCACCCGCCCCCTCCTCTCCTCCCACGCCCTTCCTCCTCCTGCCTCCGGTCCCTCCTCCTCCCCCGCCTCTCTCTCCTCCCCGCGCCCCCTCTCCTCCTCCCGCCCCCTCCTCCCTGGCCCGCCCCCTCCTCCTCCCCCAGCCTTGCCCTTTGTCTTCTTCCCCATGACCTCCTCCCCATCGGCCATCTTCCTCCCCAAGCTGCGCCCCAAGTGGGGCCTTGTGGCCAGCAGTGGAGGCTGGAAACCCTCTGAGTCTGGCAGCTATGAATCTCTGATGTGAATGGCGTGTTGGTGTGGCTGTTTCTATTTTGGCTGCAAAGCTCCGATCGCTCTGGTCTGGTCTGCCTATGTCTGCTTTCTTGCGAGCACCAGTACCTGCAGCGTCGTCGGCTCGGCGGCGAGATTCGGCCAGCGTTAGCGTGGCAGCGTCGGCGTCAAGGCCCTATTCCATCGCCGCTCTGGCGCCGGCTGCAACCCGACCTCGCACGAGATGACACAAGAAATAGTTGTAGCGGTAACCGACCACGCCGGCGGCACCTCCTCGCTCGTCGGGCTCGACATCTTCGTCACCGCGCCGACCCCATCAAGGGCCCATCCTCTCCACGCCAACTCCATCCTCTCCATCCTCGCCGCCGACTACCTCGTCGTAGCAACACCTGCTACATCTCCGGCAGCGGCGACATGTTGCTCACCCTCTGAGGCCATCGCCGAGAGCCACCAAGATCGCCACCATCTGGGTGCCCTTCTGCGCAAAACGACATCGAGCGCGTGGGCCGATAGCTACGCCGAGCTCAAGTCCCACCCTCGTGGGCGCCGTGGGAGTTCTTCAATGACCGCCGCCCGCGTCATAAAGAATGCTGACGAGTTCAAGGCTATCTGAGATATACTCCCATGCGGAATACTCCTTTTCAAATGAAATACTTCTTTTCAAATGATATACTCCATACCAAAAATGGAGTATATATAACGAAATACTCCCTTTTCAAATGATATACTTCTTTTTCAAATAATATACTCCCTTTTGAAGGGTATATATATATATTAGTTAATGAAAGTATGCACTTCAAAACGGGTATGAACCCTCCTAATGGATGTATCCATTACATGAACCGTTTGAGTCGATCGCATCTCCAAGTTGATGAGCGGTGTGGAGGTATGGGAGCACATACTCCTAGAGATGCAAGCAGACGTTATATATATATATATATATATATATATATATATATATATATATATATATATATATATATATATATGTATACACCGTCCATCAACTTGGAAATCGTATTGTCCCATGGTTTAGGTAATGGATACATCCATTGAGAGTTAATACCCGTTTTGATGTCTTGATATTATAACTAATGTCTTCTTTAATCCGGCGGGATACTCAACTAAATGCTTGAAAGTAGGACTCGTCGACTAGGTTTCTTTGCACTTCATAGCAAAGCTTAAAGCCTGGCCTTGTCGTTTTGTCTTGATTTCTTTGCTCCGGTGTTGCATTAATGGAGAATGTGGGTGAATACACTTTGCATCGAGGATTGGATATGCAACCAAATGTTACTTCAGGTGATGTAGCGTCCATGGAGAAAGCGATTGGAGGTATGAATCCTTTAGCTTCATATGCTTGCGCGCTCGGCCGAGAATCATGACGCCATCGCCCATCGCCCATCGCTTTGCCTCCTCGCTCTGCATGAGCAGCTGCTTGCTTTCATGCGCGGCGCGCGGCATCCTTGACCATGGGCGGAACTGAAACGACCTAAGCGCCGCATCCGAATGCCCATGCCGCACACAACCCTAAAGGTTCAATCCCATATCGATTTCATTATTCCCCATTCCTCCTCTGGAATTCCGTCGGGATCTTGGCCTTGTGAGGAAGAACAAGCGGGAAAAAGCGCGCCGAGCAGCGTGTCCTCGGCGGGTCAGTCTTCTTGGCCAGCCACAAGTAGCTGCGCCTTGCGACCGAGCGAACCCGACAAAGAGCTGCGTATTGCGGTCTTGAGGCTGCGGCTGATCTTGTGGTTCTGCAAATTGCGAGGGCTGCTGCTGCCACTCGCCTCAGCCAGCGGTATGAGACACCGAGGTCGAAACCACCAAAGTCGGCGGCGCCGCCGGCGTGAGCGTCGCCGGCGGATGTGGGCGTGGAATTTTTTATCTTTGTTTATCATCTGGCTTCGATTGATATCTCGATTGAATGTCATGCATCTTGTATTTTTATCTGCGAGGAACCTTTGCTATATGCGGATTGGACGGATGGTGTTAAGTGAAAGGTTAGGCATGACAAATGGTGCTATCATCCCATTGAAAGGTTAGTCATGACAAATGAGTTCTTGATGAGTTCTTGATGAGTTATTGAATACATCATTTTGCATATGTTATGAATTCTCAATAAATATCGATATCCTCTTTATCGGTATTAGCATACTTCTTAATCGATGTCGAAATACTTCTTTATCGGTATCAGCATAATTCTTAAATCAGTATCAGCATACTTCTTAAATCAGTAACAGAGGAAACTAAATGATGAGTGTTTTGCTTAATACATTAGTACATGCATGTTTTGAAAACTAATGCTTGTGTTTATTTGAATCGGTGTTATGTTAGGAGAGTCGAATGAAAATCTTGAAATTCCATCGAATCTGCGATCTGAAGTTATGATCTTGACCACGAGGACGATCATTCAAGGCGAAAGGATGCCTACAACTTGTATAACCTGTATGCTGTGAGAATGGGTTTTGGAATCCGTCTTAACAAGTTCCGAAACAATAAGAATGGTCATAAAACGATGCAGGAATTCTGCTGCTCGCACCAGGTAATTTGTTGACCTCTGCGGGGATACTATCGCATATTAATGGTTGCCATTAAGTGTTGTTGTTAATTTGATCTCGTGTTATACTGCTTTGATACGTAGGGGAATAATCCGAAGACAAAGAAAACTTCAGTTCGTGTTGGTTGCGGTGCAATGCTTAGGGTGAATCGGCACAATGGCGAGGGGTCATGGATGGTGTCAAAATTTGTCACGGAGCACAACCATGCTATGAAACATAGAATCGGCGTTACTAGAAACTATCAGTCGCACAACCAAATCGGTGAGGGAACAAGGGGTATAATTATAGACATGGTTGACAGTGGAATAAAATCTACAAACATGTATGGTTTGTTGGCTGGGTTGCACGGAGGACCTTCTATGGTACCCTTCACCCGACGTGCGATGGATAGGTTGGCATATGCAATTAGAAGAGACGAGAGCAGTGATGATGTGCGGCGAACACTAGAGTTGTTTAAGAAATGAATAGCAAAAGCAAGAATTTCTTCTCTGTGTTCAAGTCGATGAGGCTTGTCGTATTAAAAACATTTTACGGTGCATGCGATATCACGGATAAATTTTGAGTATTTTGGAGATGTAGTGACGTTTGACACTACATATAAGGCGAATAAGTATGACATGCCATTTGCACCCTTCGTTGGAGTGAATAATCATTATCGATTGCACTTTTTTGGTTGTGCACTACGCCGTGAGGCTATTTGATTCATTCAAATGGTTTGTTTAGAACTTTTAAGGAATGCATGGATTGTAAGGAGCCCAAGTCAATCTTGACGGTAAATACTTATTTATTTTAATATTGGGAGATTTGAGTTTCTTGATTCAATATTTGAAGAGGATTGCTATGTTTATATTGTTTTTAATGCTTATGCGGATAATTGTCATCAAATGGCGCTTGCAATTGCGGATGTATTTCCCATTACATCTCATCGTGTTTGCAAGTGGCATGTACTAAAAAGCAAAGGAAAATCTGGGCAACATTTACGATAGCGTTAAGTCATTCAAAGATGAATTAAACAAGGTGATAAATCGGTCATTCACGATGGAAGAGTTAGAGAAGGTTGGCAGAAACAATTTCCAAGTTTGGATTGGAAAATAGTGTTTACGAGACAAATTTGGGATATCGAGAGAAAGGTGGGCATTCGCATATTTTTCGGACAAATTCTATCTTTGGGATGACAACTACTCGAGAGGTGAGTCGCTAACCATGTCTTCAAGGCGTTTGTGACACCGTCGTTAACGATGAGTGGATTAGTCAAGAGGTATGAAAGATTCTTCAATGATCGATTGCGACTAGAGGGCCTTGAAGAATTCCATACCGAAAATGTGAGTACATATGGCATTTTAACATAGTTGTTAAATACTTTATTTAATGTTATGATTATTCATGTATGAATGAACACCACGGGAGAAGGTTGAAATAAGGACTAAATCACCTCTTGAAAGGCATCTTTTGCAGTTTTTATACTAGAACCATGTTTGACTTATTACACAGCAACTATCGGATGTTTATCATTCATGGTTGAGGCGTCCGATAAGGAAAAGGTTTTTAAGGTTATTCGATTGGGCGATGGGACAAGCGATGGTGGGCGCATGGGTATGGCGTGTACTCGGACGCCAGCGAAGAATTTTCTGTGTGTGCAAGATGTTTGAACATAAGGGTATATTATGCGATCATGTATTGAGGGTATGTGTTGGTAACACAATATTCGATGTTAAATTCGTTAATATGATTTAATCACTAACTATTTAGTGGTTTTTTATGTCGAGTTATACTCTGATTGGAGTTTGTCGGATACATGAGAGGTATGTCTTTGAAACGTTGGACAAAGGGTGCTAGGGATTATATACCTCCTCATCTCTCTGGATATAAGGATGATGTGGGCCTTGCATGCTTCTAAGACATCTGAGCATGCTATGCTCCATAAGTCATCGGCGAGTTGGTTAGGCTTGGAAATACCAACATGGGGACATACTCGAAAGCCATGGATGTCATTGAGTGCGTTAGTGGATGATCTGAAGAAATTAGTATCTTTAGGAGATGATGGTGCCAATATAACATGCGAAAAGAAGGTCGGATGACAAGGAACATGTCCAAGCATGTGCGGTGGATGGAGATGGTAGCTTTCTTGAGGAGAAGAAGAATCCGACTTTGAGTTACGGGAGAAGGCGGTGGCGAGGATGGCTAGATCTGGATGAGGTTTTGCCACCATTGAAGAAGCGTAGTAGAGGAAGGCCAAAGGTGAAAAGAATGAGGTCTCGGGGAAGCGACAACCATACAAAAGATTGGTGAGAAAAAGGCGACAGAATAAGAATAAGAATAATGTTGATGTCATTCTGAGAATCAAGAAATATGGGTGCACAAAATGGCGATGGCAACATTGTACCACAGTCCGCCAAGGTATTGTGGTGATTGTGGCGGTATAGGGCATAGCAGCTAGAGCGTGTAGTAGCGAGACGAGTTACATTAGGAAGTATCATTACAAGTTATAAACCCATGAGATTTAGAAATAATTAAATTGTTGTTACATGTGTTGAGATATGTTCAATTCAAGAATTTCCTTCTATTTTCATTCACACGTAATTGCTTAAAGTAAGGAGTATATTTACAATTTCTTTGCATACCTTTATGTGCTAGCGTCGAAGAGCTACGAGATTGAAATTTGGATGGGTGAAATCCGCTTAGTTACCTTATTCCCAAGGTTCTATCACTGCACTCATTTTGTTGTTTGATAACTTTTATGCTGCACAGGTGTAGTTCTTTGAATGTGTTATTATTAGGAACGTTGAATACGAATATATAAACTTGTCAATCCCATTGTGTTCTGTAGCAATCAAGCTATTGGCATTGGCTGTGACACATATTCCTCAGTCATCAAGCCGAACATTGTATACCAATGGGGCCTCATCTCTCACTCAAGTTCTCACATTGATATTAGCTCTCTGAAAGAAGATTTCATGAAGGATGTCATATATGATGTCTATGGCAAGATAAATTGGTAGCATTCGGAGCTGACAATGTCCATTGTTGAGCAAATCACAGTGCCAAAAAGAATGTCTGATCACTATGTTTACTCTAAATACTCTTGCGATATATCTTTGGTCGAGAACTTTCTTGTATCTGGCTTACATCTTGTAGCAATGGCATGTAAAATGTAGGTTTACATTGTGCTCCCTAACCGGTGTGTAATGTTCTCACGTGAAAATAGCTGCTGCTTCTAGGTTGCATTCAAAGATACGTGTATAGTTGATTTTCTTGCCAGTATGGATAGTTCATTTGATTAGCATGTATTGTTACTGTTGTAAGCTGCAGAATAGGCCTTGCCACTCGAGCATTAACAAAAGTGTTATTTCTATACACACACTATACAATATTTTGGTGCATATTCCTTCTTTGGATTTTCATAAGAAATCAAAGTTTTATATGTGAATCTTGTCGTAGCTTTGAGATACAAGTAGGGCTGCGGTGAGATTTTTATTCGGCATGGGCTCTTTTGGGATGGAATGGAATCAAAAGAACATCGGCAAGAATCTTGAGTTGGGTAAAGTCGATGGCACGAAATTCTCTTTCATCGGTAGCGATGAGCGATGGAGGCGGTAATTCATATAACCTCGCTTTACGCAAAATCATAACATTCGATAAGCTCATCGACAGTTGTTGACAATTAAGTTGTACTAAATTGTGTACATATCGACAAAATACCGGTCTGCGCTTATGCCTATAACCATGACATCAAAAACATCGGTAGTGGAGGTTATCGTACATGGGCAATGAACAACAGTGACGCCTACTCCCATCGGCGCTACGGGTTGTTGGCACTCTACAACGAGCTAAAAAGGACCTACTCCTAGTTCTTATATACCTTTGGTTCTAGATATTCAACATGGTAATCCTAACAAAATGGGATTTCATCTTTGAAGCGTGATATAAAACCTTACGGTTAAAAAACAAGCCAAGCAGTAATTCATTTGGTGAGCTTCCTTTGTAATATGAGTAAGAAGTGAGCAGACTACTAAATAAACACAAAAACATGGAGTTTAAGTTCAATAATAAACTATTTGAAGCTGTGTGGATAACTAGAGTCTTGAAGAGTATGTCTCTCAAACTTATATATCCACTCGATGTTCAACACACCCGTCACTTACTCTTTTCATAGTTATGGTAACATGTAGCAGGGATGCTTTGGCTTGTAGTAGTCGACATTGAAAGCGAAGGTCTCTCTCTGTCATTTCCCTTCCGATTTGAGAATTTACAAGAGACAACATTAAACCCATAATGCAGGACAAGAATTCATCACCCACAGTTTGTAAAATAATTGCAAATAGCTTATTGTATTTGAATATTGTTTTACAAGATCTAACATGAATTGCTAGCATATAGTAAAGTAGGATCTCAAATGGTGATAGTTCTAATTCCTAAGAAGACTAATTTCTTTGGCGTCGTAGTCTGGTAGAGTCACTTCGTTATCTTTGAATGTCAACAAGTGCGGCATGAATTGTTTCCTTAGTTAAATGCGAGTCTGTATGACAACATTGAACTTGATTAAGTAAGTATTGGAAAAAATAAATTATATGTGGCATCACAATGGTCTCGTTTCCTTGATGATATTAGAGGGACTCGGAAAGAATTATCTTGTTGTTTCAAAAAAACTGAATTACAGCAAGGTCTCGCTCAAGATATTCTGAGATAGAGTATGTCTTTAGTGCAGACTTATGCGTTTCATCGTGTGTTAGAGTTTATGGGGATATCCATGGGAAAGTTGAAGTCAAGGCAACCACGAGGTTGCAAAATCCACATGAATCGACACACTCTGATTACATTTGGAATGTCTTGTGCACATAAGTATTGCAAACAAGTATTGCAAACAAGTTTGAGTATTTATCTTGATTAAATAATGAAGTATGTCTCAATTAGAAAAACCATGGTAGCAATGTACACGAAGAAGGAAGTAATTAGGATGGTATTACGAATGCATGCGGTACAAGAAGAAGGAAATATACATATCTGACACTAGTTTGAGTATTTATAAATCGAGCGATTGGGATCGCTATGAGATATTTAAGTATTTCTCTTTAACAAATTGCTAACACAAATTAAAGATGAGTTACAATGTGTTGCATTAAATAGTATATGTGGACAACAAAATAAAGGGTAAGATTGTATAACATATTTACCTCACTTATGGGATTAACAAAGGCGGTGACCATCCCAATTCCACATGTAGTTGAAGGCGAAGAATCCTGTCGATCTTGTATGCAAAAATAAATAGCTTGTAGACTTTCATGGAATATTTGTGTGATATATGTGATAATGAAATTGTGGCAACTAACTTTTTTTTCTTTGTGGTATATTATCCACAATTTCATAGTCCCAACCCTCTAAATCTTCATCCCAACCGGAATGGATATTCTCATGCATTGCATTATCTTTGTCGCATACTGATACTTATCTTATCATGTCTTGTGTCGGGATTCACCGGAGGACCTATTTAAGCAGAGAATCTAGGGCTGACTATCTTCTTATTCACCATGTCGAAAGCATATAGTGAATAGTGGTTGAATAGATGAGCAGTAACAATATCGTATGACAAAATAATTTTTAGAAATCATGAGTGTAAAACATAGGTATCTGTGGTGCATTGTTTGGTTGAACTCACCATGTGACAATCCGCGACATCATATACTAGTTACGCCTGTGAAGTGGGCAAGGCGATGTGTGGGTTCCCAAAATTCCTCTCCGACCCTTTGCATACATCGAAGATAAATCTATGAGTACAAAGATGTAAATGGATGAAATGATTGTAGTTAGCATTGAAGAAGGAATTACCCCAAAATCTGGTTTATGAAATGCCTCGGCCCAAGTAATTCGTGTTTACGAACACATCAATTTGATGCTGATGCGATATCTGAATTGCAAAGTTCAAGCAATCCGAATCCATGAGGCCATCCATTGCAATAGTTTCCTTGATATTCCTTAGTGTCAAAGATATCTTTGAGCGGGTATGTGCTTTTCAACCATGTTTATTTGGAAAAAAAAATTACTTTGAGTCATATAAGGGTAGTATGGAAAGCAACAACTACACCAATCACTTACTCGGTGGCGGTGTCTATTGTTGATGCAATGTCTGAATCTGATGCATCGGCCACCCTTGCATCGTGCCTCTCAAGTGGGCAATGCTTTGTCGGGAAAGGTGACATAAGTTTCTTGCTCGGCTTTATGCTACGCTTGGTTTTTCCTTTAGAAGACAAGAGGTGGTTTCTCAGCGGTGTATTTCCGTCTCTTGCAATCCTCGTTTCCATACTCTTGATTAAGAGAATCTTGCATTGATTAGTCATCGAAATCTAGGAGCAAGGGTGACATAGATGGTGTCGCTTGTTTGATGCATCTGTTGTGCATAGCATGGTTATGCACATGGTTATGGGAAATATTGATGTCACAGTAGTATGTATATGTTACGTGGGATTAGAACCTTTTGTAGGAGTGGATAATGACGGTTATTGTTCTCAATGGGGTTGCATAATGATGCGGAATAAATCGTACTTGATTCTTGGCTTATTCAAGATCAAAACTAGGAGGTGAATATCCATAGCGAGAATAATTTATGCGAAGTGGGCGATAGTGGATCTCACCGCCTTATGAAAGTCATTACCTTGTAAAGAATAAATTGCGAGAAAATAAAGGGATATTCATCGGCATGGTTTTAAAAATCGGTATAGTATAGAGTACGAAAAGTTTATCCATTGATTATAGATACTAGTTACATAATGGGAAATTACTTGTGCTTTCTAGGGTCTTAGAGTGCTAACCTTCAAGAGTGTGGCGGTATGGTTGGAAGGTGCAGATCACGGTATTAATTGGCGTGAACTACTGCTCATTTATAAAATAATGGATTTTGTACAAATCGGTCTAATTAAGCGAGTTCATGCATGCGATCTTTGAAATTATTCAATGTAAAATTCTAATTGATTCGGAAGAAATACGATTGGCCGTTTGGTTCACCATTTTTTGATCGTTGGTTTCTAAAACATTAGAGCTGTAGCCTTGATTGCTATGCAAAGTGCATAAGTAATAGTGGTTTCAAGAACTTTCTTTGAACCTCTGTCTTTGCTTCTATGGCGGTTTTGTTGTTCTTGATATCGACAAAGTCGAAATGTCGCCCAAAATAACATTGAACTCTGCAAGCTCTCGTCACGCATCATTGATCGATGTATGTGCCTTGAAATGGACGATAGCGAGTTTAAGTATTTGTTACATGTAGTATGATTAGAGCAAATGCAAAGCAGTATGATTGTATCAGGGGACATATACCTCAGAACCAACAATTGCAGAAATCTTTTTTGATTTAAAACGGCTTAGCACAAATTGGGAAACAAAATCGTGGCATGGTTGGTTCTTGATTAAGCTTGCTTACTTGATTCATGATCCATGTGGGACTCATCGGACAAGCGTGTAGATTAATCTTCGTGCTTCCGCACCTAAAAAAACACATAAAGTAGAAATTAATATAAATGTAAGAGCGAGTGATTTAAATATTTGAATGCTTTACATACCTTCAACTTGCCATATTGAGGAAAGGGTACCCATGGTTTATTTTATCCGGAAAATCTGCTTGTATCATCGTACCAATGTTTTCATCATTGAATCGAAATCTTGGGAAATGTTTTGTTAGGGAGCTCATCTATACCAAATTCGATATTATCCGGATAGAAAGTGCGCAATGATTAGAACAAAAATTATGATTGGAGTGAATCAAGAATATGTGATCGTGTCTGACATGTGCATACCATTAAGAAGAGGATGCAACCATTGATGGATCCTTGAGACGCTTTTGGAAACTTGTTTGGCATAAGTTCAGCACATTTCTTGAGGTCATCAACAACAAATTGTGACCAATTATAGTTCAAAATGTTGTCTACATCGGCAACAGCCCCGATATACCTTGTGGATATGTTATTAGCTAATGATTGTGGAGCCAACAACTTAGTCATCACGTATAAAACAAATGCAGCCTGGATAGACCTCTTGTCCTCACATGCCAATGGGTAAGAATATTGTTTCTTCAAAATTCCTTCTAGAAATGTTGTAGTAACATTAGAAAAATGAGAAATCTGAAACAGTTCACATAAAATCCTTTTGCTCTTATGAACATCGACTTGTGAGCATGGGACTATGTCTTTCCACTCGTGAATGGTATCCCAAAAGCGTGTTGACATCGATTGCAAGAGAAGGTTAACACCTTGTTAGATCGAGATACAATGGTGCAATTTCTTGGGTCAACTTTGCTAAAGCCATGCTCCAAATTGCTGTTAACTTTAGTTAGCTTCAATTCAAGAATTCCCCAAACCCAATTTGTGAACTAACTCTTTCTTATGTTCATCAAATTCCTTAATTAAACTCACAACACACCTTGGTTGGCATCGACAATTGATTTTATAGTTCATGCCCTTCCTTTTAATACGATTTCAAAGCTCTGTTCTTCTTGTACTTGCTTACCACACGGGCAGCACTCAAAGTGAGGATGCTTCCTCTGTACGACGAGATAGGAATTGGAGTATTGTTTTCATAATAATTGATAGATTTTAATCCCTGCACCAAGTAATTGCTATTAATAATAACGTGGACAAAGGTATGAACATTATTACTGCGTTACAGCCGAAGGTTCATTATTAGAAGTAGTATATGCTACTCAACAATGACATGTAGTATGTACTAATAAGGAGTATATTAAAATAGGAGATTGAGTGAAGGTATATCGAAAAGTAGTGTACATCTTTGAACCATACAATAGCAAACTCATTCCCCATTCAAATTGTTGTGACCTCTCGATTATGGTTACATAAAATTTTGCAATCTTATGCGAAATGCATAACTCTCGATTATGTAGGAAAACCGTATTGAGTCACTACTCATTAGACTTGAGATACAAAATAGTTATTGGAAGTAGTATATGCCTATCACAAGAAGCATGTACAACTAATTGCTATTAATAATCATGACCTTTCGGGTTCATTATTGAAGTAGCATATGCTACTCAGCAATGACATGTAGTACATACTATGAAGTAGTATATGCTACTCAACAATGACATGTAGTATGTACTAAAGAGGAGTATATTAAAATAGGAGAGTGAGTGAAGGAGTATATCCGAAAAGGTGTACATCTTTGAACCATCGATAGCAAACTCATTCCCCATTCAAATTGTTGTGACCTCTTGATTATGGTTACATAAAATTTTGCAATCTTATGCGAAATGCATAACTCTGATTATGTAGGAAAACCGTATTGAGTCACTACTCATTAGACTTGAGATACAAAATAGTTCTTGGAAGTAGTATATGCCTATCACAAGAAGCATGTACAACTAATTGCTATTAATAATCGCATCCTTTCGGGTTCATTGTTAGAAGTAGCATATGCTACTCAACAATGACATGTAGTACATACTATGAAGGAGTATATATTGAAATAGGATCTTGAGTGAATGAGTATATCGAAAAGAGTTTACATGCTCGGAAAAAAAATTCTTGTGTTAAGTAAAAGAAGTATATTGCTAGTTAAAAAAAGCTGGAGAGCTCGATGCACAACATACTCACGAGAATGAAGTATCTAGTAAACTAAAGTCCTATACTATAATCCTGTTGATGTTTTTTGTGCTAAAAAGCGAGATTCGAGATTGAGTAAGAGATCAAGTATTGGCAAACAAATCAAACAACAAACCAGCAAACAATATCTTTTGGTTACGTGCAGGATGAGTTGATGCGATTCTCTGCTGCGGTCTACAAGCAGGATTAGTATTCGGCGCTCTCGCCGCCTCGACTAGTTGCTTGGCCTCCATCGGAATCCTAACCTCGGGAGCTCCGCATGAGCGTGCCAGCGAATCCATTACTCGATAGCTCGACACAACAAAGAAAACTGATGTGGTTGCCGAAATCGATCGCGTGACACCACAACGTGGAGAAATCGAGGTGAAGATCGCTAGGAAACTTCGGAGTAGCTAAACAAGGATTTGAAGAATTACGAATATCAACGAGGTGGTGATGTTTGTCACCGAATCCTTTCTAACGAGCTCACACGGTAGAAATCGATGTGAGGATGGGTTATCTGCCGATTAGATACTTAGCATGAAATCATTGGATATCTTCTTGACCACAATCAAACGACCTCGCCACACCAAAAACCGAGGTTATTGATGTCCATGGAAATCGGACGAAACATCCGCCCAGGAGATATCAAGATGAAGAAAGCCCAAAAAATCGGAGGATCTAAACAAGTTTGAATATTCTGGATTATTCTCCGGCGTGGTAAGGATCGCCAAATCCATCCGGCAAAATCGGTTGAAAACAATGACGAAGGAAAGCGGTATGAATCCATCCATAAATCGAGAACGAAGGGGCGCATAAGCGGGTTTCTCTTCCGTACCTGTAGCGTTAGCACCGGTAGCGAAATATCGTGATGCGATCGTTAGATCTCTGATGGATAAGCAGAATGCGTACTCCGGTAGTACTAACCTATTTTCCTATATATATATATATATATATATATATATATATATATATATAATATATATATATATATATATATACATTTTCCTAATTATTTCCATACTTAAATTACTAACCTAATTTCCTAATTTTAATCCTCTAATCATCTAATCCCTAATTTCCCAATCCTACTTAACTTTTCCCCTTTCCTATCTCTTTTCCTCTCTAACCAGTCACCTGGCCGACACAAAACCCAGGCTCTATCTTCTTTGCTTCTCCCTCGTTCTTCCCATCCCCATTCTATTGGTTTGCTCCTCTCCCCATTGATCCTCCAGGGGGCTTGCTCCGGCTGGATCCTTCCATGGTGTCGCCCTGGCCCCCTGCGCCTCTTCCGGCTCCGGCTTGCCGGCCTCTGGCTTCCCGGCGCTGCGCCGCCTCGCCTCCAGCGCCACCTCCGGCTCCGCCCCCTCTCTCCCCTGGGTTCCAACCAGCGCCGTCCGGGTCCGGCTCCAGCTGCGCCGCTTCCTGCACGCCTCCCCTGGTGCTCCCACGTGGCTCCCGGTCCCTCGCTGCTCCTCTCTGGCCTCCGGCCTACTACGGCCCGGTTCTCGCCGCTGCCGCCTAGCGCGGCCCGCTTCCTCCTCCGGCTCCTGCGCACAAAGCGCCGCCTCCTCCTGGCCCGACCTCCTCTCGGCCCGCCTGATGGCCTGGCTCCGGCTGCGCCCTCGGCTTCTCCCCTGTGCTCGCGCGGCCCAGCGGCTTGGCCTCCGGCCGCCGCTGTGCTCCTCCTCGGCTCCCGCCTCCAGCTGCTCCACACGCCCCCCCCCCCCCTCTGTTTGGCCCGCGACCGGCCTCCGGCTCCTGGCGCCGCCGCCGCCTCCGGCTCCTGGCGCCGCCGCCGCCTCCGGCCTTCCCCTGGCCTCCCCGGCGTGGCGTGGTGGCCAGCGCCGCCGCTCGGCTCTCCCTTCGGCTCCTCCTTCTCTTACCCCTTCCCTGGCTCGGCCCCAAGCTCGGCACGCCGCCGCCTACGCCGCCTTGGCCCGTGGGGGCCCCACTCTGGCTCAAGCCCGCCCCTGACCTGGTTCCCCCTTCCCTTTCTTTCTTTTTTTTATTATTTTTTTGTTAAGCTTTGGTTTTACTGATATTGTTTGATTTAGTTTTTGATGACAATAGTTGATGCACGATGGATGCAATTGGTGGTGGGAGGTGGTTCATCCTAGGTTCCACTGAGGTACCTCTCTTTCCTCATTGACCCCTTCCCTCCCCTGCTCTGTGATGTACTTGGATGCTGTTATGGTTATTGCCACTGTTAGTGGGTATGAGATGCTACTATGGCTTGCCTTGGTGGGTGTTCTAATGGTGATGATTTGATGGCTTGAACTATGGTGGGTTTGGGATTATCGAATGAGCTCCTGGTGCCACGTTTAGTTCATACAGAGTTAGTCAGTTTTGGGCAAAAATGTACATGGGGGCAAATGGTGGGTTACCTGGTTGGTTTCGGTTTGGGGAGATGGCAATGGTGTGTTGGTGATGATGGCTGCGTGGTCGTGGTGCTCTCTTGCTCCCTTGATGTCCTCTGTGGTCGTTGCCGGTTCGAATGTCGTCGTTGACGCTGTCCTTGCTCCGTCGTCTTCCCTTTCACCTTGTGCTCTTCTCCTCCTTCTACTTCTCTGTGGGTGTTTGCAAGTGATGGAGATGGTGTGAGGCTTGGGTGTTCTTGGTGGCAGTGGGACGTGGGGTTGTGGCTTGTGCACTTTTGGTCCTAGTTGTTTGTGGAGGGCAGTGGAAGTTCTTGCTCTTTTGTTTTGCTCTTGGTTTGTGGATGGCTTTGCTAGCTCTTGTGTGTTTTTCTTGCTGGCTGTGACTTTGTGGATGGAAGAGGGCTTTGTGATGTTGGCTTGGTGTTGGCAGGTGAAGCACTAAGCTTATATGGGGGAGATGGCTCCTGGGGGAGGTGCTTCAGCTGCCCTTATCCTTGCCCTGTGCAATTCCCTTATTACCATGATCCTATCCCTTTGCTTGTGCTCTGCCTGCCTTCGGCTGAAAGGAAATGGGAGGGGATGTCTCTGGCTATGGCTGGGCTGTGCTATGTGGGTGAGCTGAAGATGGCTCTCGGCCAGGGGGAATGGCTCTACTGTGCTCTCTTTCTTTCCTCTGTGTAAGGCTCTAAGGGTTGATGTTGGATGCTTGTAGGGTTGTGCCGGCTGCACAACAGGGGTACTAATGGTGCTGGTTTATTAGGGTTGTGGTAGTCTGGGAAATGTTGGGAGTTAGGCTTTTAAACTGCTGCCGGGGGGGGGGGGGGTGTTGAAAACCCACAGATGTGACAGATGCCGAATGACCTCGGGTGGTCTGGTTATCTTGACGATCAAGGGGCAGACTAAACTCCAGTTGGTCTGGGTATCTTGATGGTGAAGGGACCGATTGCTCAGGTTGTTTCGGGTATCCTACTGCACTTTTGGGAATCTGACGGCAACCGCCCTTTATGCTAACTCATAGATACCGCACTTGGTTTACTAACTGCATTTTGATCTCGTTGGTCGCTTATGGAGATTCGAATTTGGGAGAGGTCTAATAGGTTGGCGATAAATGGACAGGATGACCAAAGAGGGATTCGGCGATATGCAATGCAGGAAATTTGTTTTATTCTTTTGTAATTTACTTAGGATTGTGATTTATTATTGGGGTCTGTTGTAAATGATTCTTGTAATAAATTCTGAGTTTGTAACAAATGTTTTATTTCGACTTATAGCAAACTCTTGTAATTAATTCCGAGTTGTAATATTTTACTTTCGCTTGTAATGAAATCATGTTGTGATTAATTCTTGTATGCTCCTTTGATGTAAGGAATTATGGTAATTTAAACCCGTGTTTGTACTTAATGTTTTACCTCTGATCGTAAAGGATTTTTGTAATTGACTCTATATTGATGAATCAGTATTGCGGCAGTAATTTATATTATAAATTCTGTTGTTGTGTTCTGATTGGATTATTTTATATGAGATTGTCTGGCGATGTGTTTAATTTTAATTCGAGATTATGATTTGCTCTTGATTAAAAATTTTAATTTACCGCTAAAAACCGATTAGCGCTAATTAGATTAGTTTTAATATCTCGGGTTCTCACACACCACCATCCTTTGATAAATGTCGTTAGCATATTAACTGTGAAAGTGCATAAATCAACTGTTAACAGTGATGGAATTAGGGGATCTAAACATAAGGCTGCATTGTTGTGCTCTCCAAGACCAGCAGATGCATAAACCCATTGAATTCCAGACAGTAAGGTTCTGCTTAGTTGTGCTTGTAGTTGTACAGCACCAGCTGATCTCACTTGGCTTACCAACTTGCAGTGCTGGAGAGGGGACATAAGGAGAAGGCAACCTGCAACACCGAAGCTTCAGATTTTGTTTCAGGCTTAACATTGTCGAGATCAGAGTGTTCGACGCAGTGTTGGAATCCAGCCTGCAAGATTATTGCCGATTAGGAGGTTTCATATAGTTGGGATTGACGGCACACTCCAATGTTCGCCTGGTAATCTTGGTTTGCATCTTGCTGCCAAGTGCAATAGCCACACGGTGTCTGAAAATTCATGGAATTATATTGCCCTGTCAGTGGTTTCTTTGTTTTTCTGATTGCTCGACTCTCGAACATGGTACTCTCACCATCAATTAGCGTTTCCGTCGCACGCACGACGAAGACTTTCAGCAAGCAAAACATGAGCTTATGTTGTCGTCAGATTAGCCAGTCTAACGATCAGTAAAAGGAACCAAGAATGGGTATTTCTCACTAATCTATGTTGCTTCACTGATAATATAAGCTGATTTGTACATCATGTTTCATACATGAATAGAATAAACAAAAGCTCCTGCCACCTTCCAGCAGGAAGGTTCAGAAATGAAACATTCTGATCAGCTAATGGGGAAAAAAACTACATGTCATTTGCATGTTCCTTCGATTCTTTTCCTGAATTTGGTGAGATGTCCTCTTCTATTATCCTTTCGACAAGATACGCAAGAGAGCCAGTGAAGAAAAAGAAAAACAGACGCCCGTTATGTGCTTTCACCTTGTCGCACTTCCTACTGTGTCCAGAAACTAACATCAAGATTGTTGCAAAATACAATTGGTTCTGCAGTCATGAAGCCAGTGCATGCCAAATTCCCATCAAAAGAGAAGTTACAACTAAATGTTTATACTGTCAGCTCAGGTGAGGAGGCCTGACTCCAAATGGATTACTTGGAGTTGCTGGTGAACGAATTGTTGGTGAACCCTGCACCCTCTGCAGAAAGGAAATGGCATAAGGTACATTGTCATATCAGTATTTTCCATCCTTCTACGAACATATGGACAATATCATCATCCTTTGCTTGTCTTATCGAAAGTTCCATTATTTTAGGAAATGCCTATAAACTACTAGAAGCCTTTCAACACAATTTTGTGGATTGTCGAAGTGGATAAAATCGACAAAATTCCCACATCACATGCAGAGGTTGTTGGAATGAGACGTTGATCTATTCCAATGGGCCAAAAGGCCAAATATACAAGTTACAGTGTAGGTAAATATGCAACAAACAACCTATACAAACTAACATCTAACACTCCCCTCAAACTCATGGTGGATCAACAACACTGAGTTTTGAGAGGTAGAAACTATACTGAAATCTAGTATGTGCCTTGGTGTTGTGGTTCTTGGTTCTTGATCTCAGGCTATACGTATGGGAAGGACAAGTCGGGTCTTTTGATTCCCGGCGTGGCTCTCCTTGCCTCGCCGTGGCTGATACTCCGTGACAGAATTAAGACTCAGAGAGAAGAAGCTATCTTTATTTCTTTTCCTACCCCTCTGCTAAACCGCAAGAGAGTATTTATAGCTTACAATTGCAGTGTATCAAAATACCAATCGGTTACAACTTCTTATACGAGTTACAAAAGACTTTCCTAATGCAATGATGTACTAAAAATAGAAGACGACTCGGATTCCAAACAGAGTTTATTATGTCTTGCTGGACTTGATGGCATGTTTGGATAAACGCCATAATGCTTTCCCAATAAGTATCCACAACATTTCCCCTCACGAGAAACGGCTCGTCCACAAGCTGAAAATTAGGATATTGGCGCTTGAAATCCATAAGAGGAACCGAGAAGCTTCATATCTTTGGTTGGCCATCCCATTGCACAAGTACCTCCAGTTATCTTTGAAAAGACGCGAGCTAGCGATCGATCGATGGAGTAAGCGAATCGACTATTGAGTAGAAGGAAGAATGGAGGATCTGAAGGTAGACAACCGGTGAATTTCTTCAAGAAGGATACATGGAAAACATCATGAATTGAGGCGGAAGAAGGAAGCTTAAGTTTATAAACAACGTGACCAATCGGTCAATGATTTGATATGGCCCATAATACTTGGGTGACAACTTGGAAATTTTGATGTAATGCCGTGACGTGGCGATAATGAAAGCTTAAGCAAAACCCATTGGCCAATGTCAAATTCAATTTCACGGTGATGTTTGTCATAAAAAATCCTTCATCTATTTGTTGAGCTTGCATTAAGCGTTCACGAATTTCAACCAAGAATTCATCACGTGAACATAAAATAGAATCAACCGCAGAACTTGAGTGATCTGCATTGTGAAATAATGGCGGGAGGAGCTCGACCATACACAACTGAAATGGAGTAGCAGTAAGCGAATGATCTGACGTGTTATATGAAATTCGCCCATGAAATAGCGAACCCAATAGCGAGGGCGATCAGCTGAGACAACGAGATACATTTCAATTATGCGATTGGCGATTTCACTTTGACCATCAGTTAAGGGTGGAAGCGGAAGTCATATCGAAAACACTCTACCAAATGAAACAATTCTTTCCAAAATTTGCTAGTGAAGATAGTATCTCGATCACTGACAATAGACTCAGGAAAACTATGGAGTCGAACAATGGCCTCAAAGAATGCATGAGCCACCAATTGAACCGTATAAGGATGAGCCAATGGAACAAAATGAGCATATTTAAAAATCTGTCACGACCCAGTCAAAGCGGTGATTTCCCATGTACTCGAGGAAAGCCATCAATAAAATCCATTGAGATATGGGACCAGACCTGGGTAGGGACCGGTAGAGGTTGTAACAAACCAGCGGGATGAAGGTGTTCCACTTTATTGCGTTGACAAATAGCACAACAATTAACATGATCACGAACCAAGTGTTTAAGGTTGGGAATATAGAAATCCTTTCGAATGCAATGCAAAGATTTTGGATTCCTTCATGACCAATAGCATGGGCTGTCGAAATAATGAGTTGAACACAAGTGGAGGAGGCTGGGACAAATATACACCCACCGTACAAAAATAATCCATCAACAAAAGACCAATTTGGAGGGAGTTCATTTGCGGCCAACTGTGACTGCTGACGAGGATTAAAACCTCTATGTATCAATTTAATACATAGAAGATCATACGTCTTCATTGTCGTAACCCCTAAGGCTAACGACCTCCTTTGGTCGTGAGGATTTCGAGAGGTTACGATGGGTACCACTGATCCGGACAAGGCTTTGTTTCTAGGCTCAGACCGGATAGTACGCTTCGGAAAAAGCTATGAGCGGACATTTATTACCGTATGATGAATGGAACCGTGTTATATGTTTCATTAGATGCGATGATATAATCCTAAGACACCGACAATTAAGCGCCTACGGTTAAGCATCTCTGAAACAACCGCAAGGTAGTTGGCACATTATTAAGCGTCTTACCGTTTCACCAATCGTAACGTTTCACGAGGGCGCCTTCTCCGAGTAGCTTGCCACCTCTTGAAGTTATTTAAGGGTGGGCGCGAAGACAAAGGGCGGGAAAAACAACAACGAGAACACGAGGCGACAAACACGAAGCCTAAGCGGTGGAATTAGAAGCAAGGCATTGGTTTGACTCGATTCTAAGCTTTGATTACTTAGTTTAACATTCCTCGCATTGATTGTATTTAGGGGTAGTCCCTAGCGGTCTTGTAAATCCAGTTCATATCAATAAAGAGCGGCCCCATTCTATCGATATACTTCATGTCATTTTCCTCTTTTATTTCATAAGATCGGCGACTCAATAAATCGACAGTGGCCGCCGTCAAGTGAAAAAAAGCGCAAGTTTCTGAAAAACTCTCCGCTCATCAAATCTCGTTCATTCCGTGTCGTCCGATGCGACTATGCGAGGTTTGGAATGAGGAGAATTGGTTCGATTTGGCGGACTCGCAGACCTCGACTTGGAATGATGCATCAGGTGCCATGGAAGAAAATGGCATGTCATCCTCATATTCCTCCTCCGCGGCTCGCCGTCGCTAGCGTTAGCGAGGTCGGCCGGATGGGCGAGGATCGCGTCACCACAACCAGATGGCGCAGCCGAAGGAACCACCATTCCGATCATTTCGAAATGTCGAGGGACCTCCACAAGCGGTCTTCCGGCCGTGAAGCAGTGACAAAATTTCAAAGACCACAATCAAGAATCTCAATACTCTCGATGAGATTATAGTGAAAGATATTCACCTCGACTTACGGCAATTCGAAGCGAGTCGACACTGTAGCAGTGTCGATGAAACCTCCATTGATGTCGTAGGCCATATGGGGATGATAAGGCTCATCTACGATCGGCGATTCGCGGGATCAGTTGAGTCCACCAAGAAGGCCTCGGGATGTGCTCATCTCGGCCAGCTCTCCGTCGTGGAAACTTCTAGCGAAGTCTTGAAAAGCTCTCCATTAGTTACGATGGAAGCTCATCGGAAGATCAATCTTTGAGGCACGAGGTCAATCGATCGGAGATGCAAATCAAGATGCTCTGCGGTCCTACACTCTCTACCACGCCATCACGTGTTGTTAGAGATGATCACGAGCCATCGGGCACCAACTTCGGAGACAGCAGAACCGATCAGCGTCTGTCGGTTAACTACGCTTTGCACCGCCCCACCAAGAGTAGGCGATAGGACACAACAAATCCGGAGGTCGGAGAAGGTTCAGACCTGCGTGCACCTCGACCGATCTAAACCTCCGAGAGATCTTGATGGCTGCCTACAAAACTTCGGAGCGTTCAAGATATGTTAAATAATTACGATCTACTTTAGTAGAAACTCTAGGCTTTATGCATTTCGTGAGGCCAAGTATCAAAATTCTCCAACAGACTATACAACGCGCGAGCGTCACAAGAACAAAGGGTCTCGAGGAGTCAAACCATGACTTCGTCCCAACATTCCTTCCTCAGCAGATGACAGCATGGTCATGCTAGGGAACAATCGATACCAAGACCTCCTCGATGATTCCGACCAAGGAATCATAAGGGACGAAGGCTATTCCAAGTAGCCACTCCCTCATCACGTCGAGAAGAACCACGCTTGGACACGACAATCTCAGACATCGCTGCAGAATCAATTAGGTGGTCGAAGGCATCATATCAATGTCCACGGCCGGGATCGGCTGCGGAGTTCGGCGTTCCAATCTTAGGAACCGATCTCCAACAGATTACAATCGGCACCTTCCTAGAAGACACCATGAATCGATCACGGGTTGTCGAGCCTTCTCTGCGGGCTCAAAAGGCGTGCGTTAGCCTACCGGATTCGGCAAGCCAACTTGATAAGTTCAACGGGACTCAAAACCCTTGGAATTTCTCCAAATATATACCACTTGCCATCGAGGCTGCGGCGATGAGAATGTGATGACCAACTATCGCCTTGCGTGCTCAAAGGGTGCACGGTAAATGGTTATTAAACCTACAGGTCGGATCAATCTATACTTAGGAGCAACTCTGTGATCTTTTAATTGCAAACTTCGAGTCGCATGTCATACAGAAAGAGGATGATCTCCACCGAATCGGCGGGGCTCGATAAGACTTTCGTCAATACATCAAAAGGTTCACTAGGTTAGCAATTCTATGCAGGAGTCCTGAGTCATCTGTTATTGAGTTTTTAAAGCAGTGCGAGGAATCGGCGGTTTCACGGAGGACATAGCAATGAACCCTCAAACAACTTAGATTGAGCTTTTTGACATGGCCGACAAGTATGCCACCGCTTAGCGAAGCAATCGAGTGGTGTGAAGCCGATGATCGGAAGACAAGATTCCCACTCGACTGGACAAACCCGAGAGAAAAAGAATAAGAAGTCTCTCAAGAAGAAAAAGAACCATGGAACCGACGACAAGGAAGTCCTCGTGATTCTGAAAAGTTCACGAAGGGTAAGAAAGATTACACCGTCGAAGCAAAACAAAAGCTCCGTGAAAGGATTCGAGAAGAACAAGAAGTGGTGTCCACTTCGCGTGACGAGGGCATGATCTGCGCTGTCGAGTTTGGCAAAAAGCGGAGGATTATTATGCGGGTAAATGACCATTTCCATAATCTGAGGAACCGGAGAGGCGAGTTCCAAAAGGACAAGGATGGCGGCGAAGAGATGGAGTACGGGATCCCCAACACACGGTCAACATGATCTTTGGAGGATCTTCTTCATCAAGTCGGCGTGTCATCTGAAGGCCATAGGCGGGAGGTCAACCTCGTCGAATCTCCGACCATCATCAAGCTATCAAAGTGGTTGGACACGGCAATCTCCTTCAACAAAGAAGACTGCCCCATCCTTCGACTTCGACGGTGTAGGTTCCTATTGTTGTTGAACCAACTATTAATAATTGTAGGGTTAATCGAGTCCTAATAGATGGAGGTAGCTCTTTGAATATATTATTTAAGGGAGCTTTAGAAGAAATCACGGTCCGTGTCAAAGGTGAAACCGGTGAAATATGGTTTTCATGGCATAGTTCTGGCTCCGCGCTAAGCAGATAGGACAAGTTTCCCTACAGGTTCGTTTAGAAGGCTGATAACTTCGAGCGAAAAGATTGGTTCGTTGTGGTAAACTTTGAATCCAAGCGTACAAGAATCCTTAGTCGGCCAAGCCTTAGCAAAATTCTTGGTAGCCACGCATTACGGTTATCAAAGTTTGAAAATCTTAGGGACTAAAGGAGTCATCTGGTCGAGAGATCGAAAATGGCTTATGTGTGTGATCGAAATCCTTTGAAGCTGGTTGATGAACTTCCACCGAGAGGCTAATCCATCTACCATGCGAGGCCAAGCACTCGAGGCGAAGATGACACCAAGCCTTGGGCCGGACAAAGGTAGTACCACTCGACAAAGGCGCTTCTCACGGGCGGCGCCAAGTCGCCACTGATCGAAAACACCGACTCATCTACATAAGATTACGGTTAGGGCAAGACTCGACCCCGAATAGGAAGAGTCGCTGTCTCTTTCCTCGAACCGTCGGGGCGTGTTACTTTGCAAGCGTCCGATATGCTCGAGTCCCCAGAGGTGATCGAGCACAAGCTAGCTCTCGGCGACAAAAACCGATCAAGCGAAGTTGCGGCGTTTTGCACCTGATCAGAAGGAAGCAATCCAGTCGGAGATTGACAAACTCCTCGAGGCTGGGTTTATTCGTGAAGTCGACCACCCTCAATGGCTCGCCAATCCTGTGATGGTTCAAAAGAATAATGGAAAATGACGAATGTGTATCGACTTTACAGATCTTAATAAAGCATGTCCGAAGGATGATTTTCCCTTTCCACGCATTGACCAACTTGTAGATTCCACTTCTAGGTGTGAGTTACTAAGTTTTTTAGATGCGTATTCGGATACCATCGAGTTAATATGTGTAAAGAAGATGAAGAAAAACTTCCTTCATCACCCCATATAGCACTTCTTGCTATGTTAAGATGTCGATTGGTCTCAAAAACGGTGCAACTTTTCAAAGGTTGATGCAAAAAACCTTTAGTCCACAAATAGGTTGAAATCTAAAAGCCTTCGTTGATGATGCGTCGTAAGAGCACCAACGCTAGCGATCACGTTCGACTTACAAGAACTTTCAACAACTTGAAAGACATAACCTCAAGTTGAATCTGAAAAAATGTGAGTTGGAGTTTCTGCGGAAAAGCGCTCGGTTTCTAGTCTCGGCTAGAGGTATTGAAGCAAATCCAAGAAAATAACGACCATCGACGGATCGCCCGACCACGAAGAAGGAGGTTCAAAACTAACAGGGCGTATGGCAGCGCTAAGTCGTTTCATAGCAAGATTAGGGCAAAAAAGGATTACCTTTCTTTAAGCTTCTTCGAAAACATGGAAGTTTTGAGTGGACTAAAGTGGCTAACGATGCCTTTGAAGAACTTAAAAAGTACCTTACGAAAACCCCGGTTTTAGTCTCTCCGAGATCGGGGGAAAACATTGCTAATTTACGTGGCGAAGAACACCACGAGCATCAGTTAGCGGTGTCTTGGTCGAGAAAGGAATAACATCCAACGACCTGTTTATTACGTAAGCGAAGTCTTACATGGACCAAAGGAAAGATACCCACAGGTGCAAAAGTTGCTCTATGGTCTCCTTATGTCTTCAAGGAAGCTAAGGCACTACTTTCAAGCCCACAAAGTGGTCGTACCAACCGGGTATCCCCTTGGTCAAGTCCTTGGAAACAGGGAATCATCAGGACGAATAGCAAAATGGGTGGTTGAGCTAGGGGCGTTCGACCTCCATTTCATCTCATGAACACCAAGCAAATCCCAAGCAATAGCAGAATTCATTGCCGAATGGACAAACCCTGAACCCACCCAAGGGCCCGAGTACGAACACCACGATGAGTGGATAATGTACTTTGACGGATCCTTGATGCTAAAAGGCTCGAGAGCTGGAGTTGTCTTGATATCCCTTACTGGCGAACATATCAAGTACACCATCCAGTTAAATTTTCCTACCACAAACAACATGGCAAAATATGAAGGTTTACTAGCAGGACTCAGAGCAGCCCGTTCGCTCGGGATTCGCAGATTACTAGTGAAAGGCGATTTTCAACTAGTAGCGAACCAAGTAGGGAAAGAGTATCAATGCTCAAGTACCAAGATGTCATCTTATCTGGCGGAAGTACAAAAACTCGAAAAGCACTTCTTGGTTTTCGGATCCAACATATTCCTAGAAAGGAAAATTTTCTAGCAGACCGGTTAGCGCGGATGGCCTCCACAAGGACAACCGATCCTTGGGAGTTTTTCTCGAGCAACTCGATTCACCTTGATGGTCAAGCCTTCCGAGATCATGCATGATTCCTTATATGTCGTACATACTGATCGTGAGAACATGGATGCTCCAATTAGATTGACGGTTGGCCATCACGATCAAGGTAGAGATTGGATGACATCGATCTACAATTATCTTGACATAACATAATTCCGAAGATGATGTAGAGGCGATCGTATAGCGAAAAGCCAAATCATACACTCTTATTGAACGTACCTTGTATAAACGAGGATCTCACGGAGTGTTGATGAGATGCATATCTCAACCGGATGGCATTAAGTTGCTAACCGAAATCCATGAAGGAGTCTGTGGAGCACATCATTCCTACAGAACACTGATCGGTAAAGCCTTCAGACAAGGATATTACTAGCCAACTGCCCTTCATGATGCAAAAGAGCTCGTGACGAAGTGCGTACAATGTCAGTTTCATAGCCGACAAGTACATCAGTCGGTACAAGCTTTACAAACAATTCCTCTTTCTTGGCCTTTTGCAACCTGGGGACTGGACATTCTGGGATTTTTCCCAAGAGCACCCGGGGGCTTCGAATTCCTTTTCGTCATGATTGACACGTTTATAAAATGGATTGAAGCCGAGCCTGTTGTTAAAACTACAACTGAGGCCGCTTAGAGATTTCTGACAAAAAATGTGATCACACGATTTGGTGTGCCCAGTCGTATAATCACAGACAACGGTGCCTAGTTCTCAAGCGGTCAATTCCAAGAATTCTGCGACGAACTTGGTATCAAGGTTCATTTTGCTTCGGTTGCTCATCCACAGAGCAACGGAGCAGTTGAGTGAGCCAATGGTATCATGCAAGGGATCAAACGCCGAGTATTCGACCAGTTAATCAAACGGTCAGGAGCTTGGGTTCAAGAACTTCCGTCTGTATTATGGGCCGTTCGAGCCACGACTAGTCGTGCGACCGGTGAAACGTCATTTTTCTTAGTTTATGGTGCTGAAGCCATGCTTCCTCCAGAATTAAAACTTGGCTCTGCTTTCGGTGATTGTTTCAGCAAAGCGTCGGAATGAGCAACGACTTAGCGATATCAATCTCCTTGAAGAACGCGAAACCAAGCCTGATGCGATCGGCAATATATCAACAAGCCATGCGAAGGTACCATAGTCGTAGGTGCAACCTCGCTGACCTTCTTGTGGTGATCTGGTTCTCGAAAAATTGAGAATCGAACCGTCGTAACAAACTTTCTCCCAAGTGGGAAGGTCCTTACACTGTGGTCGAAATTACCCTACCAGGTTCTCTACGGCTAGCCACGTCGGACGGGCAAGTTTTGTCAAATTCTTGGAACATTGATCAATTGCGTAAGTTCTATGTCTAATTCTTTTTTACATTATTTCAAGTCTTTTCATTTCATTAGTGCATTCATTCATTTCTTTTCGACGAGTGATATGGTTTATATATCTATACCTATATTCTGGTCACCTATTATTGTTGTTTAAGATGGTCGGAGAAGACAATTTTCTCTCCAATATCCTTTACCAGGATCTCTATTACTCTTTAGCAACGACATCTGTGTCATACGCTGTATAGGTCCTAGTCGTGATCATTCCATGAATGATTCCACACGCAACCATCTGAAAAAGAGCATAATACAAAAACTTCATGTAGTGCTTTATACTATTAAGATTATGAAGACTATATTTCTTCATTTCAAAAATCATTTTACTCTCGTTTGGCTCTTGGTGGGACACGGAAAACCTCCTAGTCGAAGTCTCTCCTTTTTACATGTGGTGGTCACCTTGCTGGAAGAGCTTCCTAGCAGCGGTTCTTTTCTTCGATCCTCGCCCGGTCGGACTTGAGCTGAGCACATTTTGCGAAGTGTTTTCTATATCTTCTATTCTTAGGAGTATTTTCCGGCCGGTTTTGGGTCGATATATAAATCGATCACTTATCGTTTTGCATGCATTCTTGCATTTCTACTTTTATCAATACAACAAATCTTTTTCCGACCATAAACAATTTTGTTTGGTATTTAGATTATGACAAACAAAAGATCTATAACTAGTCAAAATCATACCTTGGTTCAGACCAAAATGATTTACTAGTATTATTACGATCGATTTTGTCTTGTGATCGATATAAACCCTCAAAACAATGGTTTCAACTTTTTATTTCTCCTTCTTGGCTAATTGCTTGTTTAGTAAAGCTCTTCTACTACAAAGCGTTCGGGGCTAGGGAGTATCTGAGAATTTTTAAAAAAGTCAGCGGGATAAAAGATGATTGTTGATGACACAAAGGTAATTTTATTTACAATTCTTATATTACAATGTCCTACTCTTGAATATCTCGGACTAATTCTTTGCTTCATGGAGATCCGGCCTCCATCTCCTCTACAATTTTGTCTCCAAGTGGCCTAATTTCTTCCATAAGCTTGGTAGCCTCATCGAGTGACGGTTGAAATCATCCTCAACGGCTTAGAGATTAATAGAGGTCGGAAGCCTTGATTTTACCGGTATAAAACTAACTCCGGTAATGCGCCTTCTTTCATAGTCTGGGCATAATTCTCTCGAATAGTTTTGAACAGACCACTAAGATCTCCTAGAAGTTGGCCCATGTAGTTCATTTTCTCTATTGGATTTCTTAAATTATGCATGTTTGATCCTGATCCCATATCAAAGATCATCTTGTTCAAAGCATGAATCTTTTCATCAAGATTTTTTACAAAAGTTGTCTCCTTTCCTTGCTCAAATTCCAGAGCCTTTTCGGTTCTGTTCAGCACTTGCGTTTACTCTACACGAGTAAAACAAGTAGTAAGCACAACATGATCAGAGGGAGATAATAAGTCAAGTCTACGACCTATTACCTTCAATTCTCTTGTTAAGTGTCTCATTCCTGGTCGATGCCTCTGCAATCGTAGATCCTTAACGATTCTCTTCTTCAAGCGAGTTATTACGGCTTTATCGGCCACGATTTCTTCTTTTATTTTCTCCAAATCTATCGAATCGATGAGGAGAATAATTAGAGAAGGATAAAGTATTGAAGAAAGAAAAAAGGTTAAGTGGGAAGTTTTTACTTTCCAATTGAAGTTTCTGCTCCAAATCTTTAATCCGCTGGGTTAGTCCTCCGACCACAGCAAAGTTCTCGACCAGATGCTACACAAATAGCATTTTCTCTTTAAGTTCCCTATAAAACTTTTAAGAAAGACTATGAAACTGGTCGTAGATAATTACCCGGATTGCCAAATCATTATAACCGCCAAATATTGAATCAGGATGCATTTTGATTTGATGATCCGATATTTTTCGTCAAGCTCCTTATCCTCGATAAATCGGAGGTGAAAAGGGAACTTATCAGGTTGATAAGGATTACCAACATTGGTCGGAACCTGTTGAGGGCCTTTAGGGGTATCTACCTTCGCAGAAGGAGTTAGAACCACCAATGGATCCAACTCGACCGTTGGCTTTGACACCTGCTCGGGGGCTTCTTCGACCACTTTTTCCTCGGGAACTTTGTCCTGGGAAGTGTTCTGGTCAGGGGCCTCCACATGTGCCTGGTTCTCAGGAAGGATCCGGTCGGAAGCAACCGGAACACCAGAAGACCTATACAAAACAAAGAAGGGAGTTCAAAACACCAAATCATCAAGAAACTATTAAAGGTATGCACACATCGACCTCTTTCATTTGTGCATACCTAGTTAATTTCTGGATTTGACTTTGAAGCGCTTGGTAGAGTAAATTCATGCATCGCGACTTTCCTTTTCTTCTCAACCAAATTAAATCGGTTCGAGCAAGGCGGGGTTGATCAAACCACTCACATCCTCCAACAAGATGTCGGAAGCAATGTCCTCGTCGGTTCATCAAGGATTGCACTCTTGACCATCGGGTTGGAGGGAGTAGTTTCATCAACCTCCAGATCAGTTGTTTCAGTAACAACTGTAAGGTCATGAACGACCAGCCTGGAGTCTACGACCTTCGCAGTTACGCTCTGCGGGCCTTTAGCCTTCTCCACCTAAATCAAAAAACGAATTTGATTGGGTGATGAAATCTTTTATCTAAAGTACATATAAAAACGCTCTATTACCTCGGGAGATTCATCTTCTTCCGGTGCATCCGGACACGAGTTGATCGGAACCACGGTGGGATGTTTATCCTCACCGGTTGTGTGATTCGCAATCCCGGCCAGAGCTACAAAAATAGAGCATGATCAAAAATCGATCGGAGAATATGTATACATGATAAAAGAAATTTTGATTGTCTACCTTAAGCCTTGCCAGTTTTTCTTCGGCAGAAACTATTGCCAAGATCTCGGGGAAGGTAGCCTTTTCACCAAACTCCCCAGCGTAGATCAGCTTGATCCGCTCTCTGACTTCCTCATGAGAAAGGGCTTTACAAGAAAAGGAAATAATGGCGGATTTTAAGGCATTACGATAATCAAATAAAATATACTGGTCGGACCTTTTCTCAAAGACTTACTACCTCCTGAGATAGCTTCATCGCGACCAATGGACCAAAGCAAGGAATGAGTCCGGAGCTTCAGAGGGCTAATCTGACGCTTGATGAAATCCCTCACCACATGCCAGGAAGTCAAGCCCTTGACTCGCAGGTCGTAGATGGCATCCACCCATCTTCCGACCACCCCTGCCTTCTCCACGGTCTTCCTCATGGGATTTTCATTTGCTCTAATTAAGTAGAGGGCCATCGTCTCGTGAATCGTCATGTAGAACCAGTTCTTCTTCCATAACGACCACGAGGATTTCGAGTACATGTGGATGTACTCGTCGGCCTTCCCATCGTGAAAGCATAATGTACATTCTCCGAGAGTCGTAGTGGATCTCCCCATCACTATTCGGTAGAAATACCTGAAGAACCTCAAATTCAGTGGCACTCCCAGGTATGCCTCACACAAATAAGTGAAAATCTTGATATTAGCGATGGAATTGAAGCCAAATTTACCAATTCCACCCGTAATACTCAAGAACGCGAGAAGGAATTTGTGTCTCAAGCAACCTCAAATTTCACATTCGATGTAGGCAAGGAAAGCGGGATTTCCCCATCTTGGCGCTCGGAAAGTGCTCTCGATCGCCGATCTCCATTTGATCGATTCTTGTCGGGAGCATCTCGATTTTCTCCAACGCCTCAAGCTTTTTCTTGCTCAATTCCGAAGGCAACCACTTCGTGATTTGCTCCGACATGATGAAAATCCTCAAGGATGAGTAGTGGTCATAGGAGGCTTTGTGATCAGAAGAACAAGAAAGAGGTCTAAAGGATTTTTCTTGGCAAGAAGCTGAAAGGGATCAAAAGGGGATCTGGAAGCGCAAAATTCTAAAAGCCTGGCGATGGGGATTTTATAGCTTCAGATCTTTAAATTACGATCGGAAGTTTCCCACAAAAGTCCAACGGGCAAAAGCTTCTTTTTTGTTCAACGAACAGAAAAACTCTTCGGTTCCCAAGGCAAGTTCTCAACTTTAAAGTGAACACAGACCACCTCGTATATTACGACATTAAATGAAGTGCGCCTGATACGACTTCATCGGAAGAAGGTATATGCACGACCTGTTCATTTAAAGTTCGGGGGCTAGCTGACGAGGATTAAAACCTCTATGTATCAATTTAATACATAGAAGACCATACGTCTTCATGGTCGTAACCCCTAGGCTAACGACCTCACCGGTCGTGAGGATTCCAGAGGTTACGATGGGTACCACTGTCGAACAAGGCTTTGTGCCTGAGGCTCACCGGATAGTCGCTCGGAAAAAGCTATGAACGGCATTTCTTACTGTATGATGAATGGAGCGCGTGTTATATGTTTCATTCCGTGCGATGATATAATCCTAAGACACGACAATTAAGCGCCTCTACGGTTAAGCATCTCACGCACAACCGCAAGGTAGTTGGCACATTGTTAATCGTCTTACCGCTCAGACCGATCGTAACGTTTCACTAGGGGCGCCTTCTCCAGAGTAATCGCCACCTCTTCGGAAGTTATTTAAGGGTGGAGCGCAGAAGACAAAGGGACGGGGCAAAAACAACAACAGAACACGAGACGACAAACACAGAAGCCTAAGCAGTGGAATTAGAAGCAAGGCATTCAGTCTTAGACTCAGATTCTAAGCCTGATTACTTAGTTTAACATTCCTCACATTCAGTGTATTTAGGGGTAGTCCCTAGTCAGGTCTTGTAAATCCAGTTCATATCAATAAAGAGCGGCCCCCATTCTATCCCATGATACTTCACGTCATTTTCCTCTTTTATTTCATAAGATCGACGACTCGATCGTCGACAACTGCAATATCTGAAACTCTGAAAGTGAACTCATTTCTTCTTTAAGCTAGTCAATCAATTGAAAGGTTGGAATAGAGATGGCCGAAAGTGATGGGAGCTCATCTCGACGAGACAAAGCATCAGCGACTGTATTTGTTTTACCTGGTTTGAATTCAATCTTAAAATCAAACCCAAAGAGTTTGCTAACCCAGTGGTGTTGAGGTATCGTGGTCAAATGCTGATCCAGGAGGTATTTTAAGCTATAATGATCAGTGCGAACAATGAAAGGCTTGCCCCAAAGATAATGGCGCTAGTGACGCACTGACTTGACCAAACCGATGAGTTCGCGTTCATATGCAGCTAATTTGGCGTGGTGAGGTTGAATTGCTCGGCTGAAGAAAGCAATAGGTTGTGATCCTTGATGGAGAACAGCACCAAAACCACTGTCAGACGCATCACATTCCACTATAAAAGGCATGGTGAAATCAGGAAGGGCTAAAAAAAGGGTGTGCAAAGAGCGTCCTTTAAAGAAGAAAAAGCGAGTTAAGCCTCCGAGACCAATGAAGCTGTCCTTGGATTGTAATTTGGTTAGGGGAGCTGCAATGGATCCAAAGTTACGTATAAATTTACGATAGTACCCTGCCAGCCCCAAAAATCCTCTCAATTGACGAGAAGAAGTAGGGATCGGCCACTGGTGAATATCTTGAACTTTGGATTGATCCATAGAAACCCCAGCTGCTGATATAACATGACCCAAATACGATACTGAAGTTGTGCCAAAGGAACACTTTGATTGCTTGAGGAAAATTTGATGATGCTGAAGAAGAGAAAAAACTGTTCGAATATGGCACGAGTGTTCAGACCATGAGGAGCTGAAAATTAGGATATCATCAAAGAAGACCAACACGAACTTGCGAAGATACGGTTGTAGAATAGCATTCATAATAGCTCGAAGGTAGCGAGGGCATTAGAGAGATCAATGGTAAAACCGGATATTCAAAGTGACCTTGGTGCGCTCAAACGTCATATGAATGTCATCCGGATGCATCCTTATCTCGTGATAGCCTCGACCGTAAATCGGCTTTTGGTAAAAATACTTAGCATGTTTTAATTCATCTAGTAATTCATCAACCACGGGAATAGGAAATTTATCCTTGACGGTTTGGGCATTAAGAGCACGATAGTCCGCGATAGTCGCCATGATTTATCCTTTTTCTTGACCAAAATCATCGCGAACTAAAGGAGAAGTATCTTGGGGCGTATTATACCTTGTGATAACATCTCGCACGCTGTTTTTCAATCTCGTCTTTGTGGTGGTGAGGTAGCGATAAGACGGATCGCCACGGTTTGGACCGGATAAAGGTGAATCAAAGATGGTCGAGAGCCGCTTGAGGTGGCAATCCAGAGGATTACGAAAAATGTTCGAAAGTTCGACAAAAGAGCCGGTAGTAAAGTTTTAGTAGGTTCATCGATAGCAAGCAGACGCAGAAGAAGACCGTTGAGGATGCCCAAAAATTTAACTTGATGTCCCCGATGCGAAAAGACATCGATAGTGTGGAAAAATCCCATAAGATTGGTCCTAAGGTGCGAAGCCATTGAACTCCTGAATCAAGTCGAAACCACGAAGGGATAAGGCATAGCAATTGGTAGAAAACTCTTCTTGATCAATGGTGAGCGGCAGGGGCGGCAAATGCGGGCAAGGTAGTCGTTCTCCGTTAGCCACGCCCACGTGGATGCCTGCTTCGATCTTGCAAAGGAATAGTTGACAACTTAGCAACCTTGATCTCGATGAAGTTGTGGGTAGATCCCGAATCAACCAAGGCACATAACTTGTGGTGATTAATGAGGACTCAATTGCATAGTATTCCGGAGGAGATTCCAAGTTAATGCATGTAAAGAAATTTGAGGTTGGGATCCTCATTCTTGTCCTCTAAAACATCATCTTCATCCAAGATCTCAATCTAATATAACCGCTTGCAACGATGGCCTCGTGTAAATTGTTCATCACAATTAAAGCAAAGACCTTTTTGTCGTGATTGACCATCTCGGAAGGTGTAAGGCGCGAAAAGCTCACATGCGGTGATGGCACTTTCAATGGAGCAGAAGGGCTAGAACCTCGGAGCTTTGGACAAAAGTGGTGCGATTACTACAGTGAAGATTGCGTTGCCACCGAGGCCAGGCGCCACCTTTGTTTGGCGAAAGAACATCCCGAGCTATACAATAATGTGTAATGTCGTTCATTTGCTTTGGCCAAGCTAATCTGCGGTATCAAAGAAGAAGGGTTACGTAGCTCGACATCCGACTTGATGAGTTCTCCCAATCCACCAAAAATAATCCAACTTCATGTTAGGAGAGAGATTGTCGTTGCGGCATAATACGTTAGAACGCTTGAGCATAGTCTTCCAGAGCTTGTCTAACAGTAGAGCCGATTCAAACAGGATTGGATCGAAAGGTGGACCAAAACGCAATCGGCGGGAGTTTTGAAACCGAGGCCATGATGGAATTCATCATGCGTCCAATTTGTAATACCACTCTTGAGCAATGCGGGCCATATGGTAGGTAGCCAACCAAACCTTTTCTTCCTCGAGGGTACGATGACCGCGAAGAATTGATCGCAATGAAAAGCCACTCGAGAGGATCGGAATTATCGTCAAACAAGGGAAATCAACCTTGTAGAACCGACACAGGATGGAGCTGCCGTTTGATCGCCGAGAAGACATCGGGTCGATGGGTTTGCAGAGTTGGTGATCGTTGTTGGGAGGGACACGTGACCTTCAAGATCCAAGACAAGCGGCTGAAGATGTGCATGGGCGGAGCTTTGTTCTTCCTAACGCCGCAATATTGTGCCTAAGATCTCCTTCGATTCGCGTAGCTCTGTGGGAGTGGATCGTCGACCATGGAATCGATACCAATTTGTTGTGGTTCTTGGTTCTTGATCTCGAAGCTATCGTATGGGAAGGATAAGTCGGGTCTTTCGATTCCCTACAAGGCTCTCTCTTGCCTCGCCGTGGCTAATACTCCGTGACAGAATTAAGACTCAGAGAGAAGAAGCTATCTTTATTTCTTTTCCTACCCCTCTAACCGCAGGAGAGTATTTATAGCTTACAATTGCAGTGTATCAAAATACCAATCTGTTACAACTTCTTATACGAGTTACAAAAGACTTTCCTAATGCAATAATGTACTAAAAATAGAAGAAGACTCAGATTCCAAACATAGTTTATTATGTCTTGCTGGACTTGATGGCATGTTTGGATCGCCTGCCATAATGCTTTCCCCAATAAGTATCCACAACACTAGGTGAAAAAATCAGCTAACTAAAGCTCTGAAGGCACGTATTGAAGAGCAATAACTTGATCTTGCACTTGTGATCTCATGTACAAAGCATCGACTCCAATGTGCTTGGTGAGCTCATGCTTCACAGGATATCGAGCAATGCTGATTGCACCAGTATTGTCTGATAAAAGTGGAGTCAGTGCAAAAACTGAAACATCGAAATCCTCAAGTAACCACCAAAGCCAGGTAATCTCAGTTGTCAACGACGCCGTGGCTCTCAGCTCAGCCTCAGCACTCAAACGGAAAACAACAGTCTGCTTCTTGGTCTTCCAAGCAATCAAAGAGGAACCGAGGAAAACACAATAGGCAGAAAGAGACCGACGATCAAAATAATCACTAGCCCAGGTCGCATCAGAGTACACCTGAAGCTGCAAAGAACTGAAGCAAGGAAAGAAAAGACAACAAGTGATGGTCCCACGAAGATATCGCGGAACACGAAGAAGGTGACTGTAGTGGAGCTGAGTAGGAGCAGAGACGAACTGACTCGGGATGTGAACTGGGTAAGAAATATCAGGTTGAGTGATCCCAAGATAGACACGGCTCCCGACAAGATGGCAGTAGCGAGTGGGGCCCTCAAGAGGCTCACCATCAGTAGACCAAAGGTGAACACCAAGCTCTATAGGAGTATCCGCCATGCGTTGATCAGTGAGACAAGCGTGAGCAAGTATATCTTAAATGTCCTCCTGGGAGAGCTAGTAGCCCTCAGGCGTAGAAGTGACCTCAATCCCAAGAAAGTAACTCGCTGGGATGCTCCTTCACAAAGGCAATGTGCTGAGAGTCATCTCCAGTAATGATCATATCATTCACATAGAAAAGGAGGCGCGTCCGACCTCGATGAGAGGTGTGAACAAAGAGGGCAGGGGTCATGATCACTGGCCGAGAAACCGGCAGCAGTGACAACAGAGGAGAAGCGGTCGAACCAATCACGAGGGGCTTGTTTGAGCCCATTAAGAGAGCAACGAAGGTGACAAACCATACCAACAGGGATAGAATACCCAGGGGCGGCTGCATATAGACCCCACACAACTCGCCATTGAGAAAGGCATTCTTGATGTCCAGTTGAGAGATGGATCACTGTCGAACAGAGGCCGCAGCAAGGAGAGTGCGAACAATGGTCATGTGAGCAACAGGAGTGAAGGTCCCATCGTAGTCACGACTATGCTCCTGTTGAAAACCATACGCCACAAGACGAGCCTTGTAGCGCTCAAGGGAACCATCCTAACGGGTCTTGATCTTATACACCCACTTGCATGTAATGGAAGTGACGCGTAGGTAAGGGCACAAGATCCCAAGTGCCAGTAAGCTCCAAAGCAGCAATCTCTTTAGACAACGTGAGCTGCCACTTAGGGTGAGCAACAGCCTAACGGTAGGTCGTAGGCTCAGAAAGAGTAACGGCTGCAAAGCCGTAGCGCTCAGGAGGCCTAACAGTGTGACGATCACGAAGATCGTATCTGAGAGAAGATGGAGCTGGAACTAGCAAGGACGGAGAAGAAGAGCTGGGAACAGGGCCCAGCAAAGACGGGGGCTCAATTGGAGGAGTAGGCCGAGGACGGCGAGAGTAGTGCAAAGGAAATGGTGGAATCTCGACAAAAAAGCGGGAAGGAAAATCCAGCAGAGGGGGAACAGGTGGAGCCAGAGGAGAGGGAGGCGAAGAAGGTAGAGGATGAAGCGAAACAGTAGTAAAAGGCTAAGAGTAAGAAAAAGTCAAAAAGGAGATCGACTTAAAAAGAGAATCTGAGCTGACAGTGGGGGAACGAGAGCAGTAAGGTCGGGACTCGTTGAAAGTGACATCCCGAGATATCCTCATCCTACGAGCAGCGATAACCCTTATGATTAAGACTGTAGCCAAGAAAAACACGTTCAACTGACTGAGATTGAGAAAATGAAGAGCAGCAAATAAATTCCTTCAGCTCTTGTATGGCATACTCCTTCGAGTACATATAAGTATTTCTCTTTTTTTGACAAATAGATAAAAGGTATCTTGGTATTCCTTTAAGAGGCATGGGAAGAATGTAACACTGATCAATGACTATTAAAATTTGCCCTGTAAACGTGCACTGGAGGAGGCGCATTAGGTTTTGGGGTGAGGGTGTACGTATATGACTTAGTGTCTTTGGATTGGGCTGTTGAGCATCTGGCGCTAGGGACCTAGATTTAAGCATTCTGATGGGCTGACTGGGCTAGGTCGTGTCCCATATGTGTCCTTGATGTGTCGGAAAAGAAAATTATTTTCTCTTGGGAATATTTGGAAACATGGAAAATACGTGTCAGCGGCATGTCGGAGGCGTATCCGTGCTACATTACTCCATAAACACCACCTTTAAAACCAACAACTCACTGATGCAGCATTTGAAGGTTGAACAAGAAAATGATATGTGATTTCTACCACACTACTGAGGAAAAAAATCCCGAGTAAAAAATCAAAGTTATGCTTTATTCCCTAGATCCTTCCCATTTACGAGGCAGCTACATCCAAAATGCATCCTACAGATATCTAATTTCAGAAGGGAAAAAACTAGTCATAAACTAAGCTAAGTATATCGGATTTCAGAGAAAAGTGACCAGTTCGTGCTAGGGCAGCACCAGTACGTGTACTTCCTCCAGTAGCACCTCACAGGAAGTTCCACTAATATTTACTTAAATATTGCATTGTATTTTTAATTATGAAGTAGCTGAAGTTCTGGACGAGAATGATTGATATTGTAAATGTACCTGTGCCACTGCTGGTTGAGTGAGATAGTCCATGAGCTGTTGCTTTTGCTTGCTGAATAAGTCCTTAACTCGGTTCAACAAATCTTCCCCTTTTCATATCCTCAAGAAGCCTTTCCTTCTCCCAATTCTTAAGTTTAACTTGCTCTTCCATTTCAGTGATAGTTCCAGGTAAGTTTGAAACCCCATGGGCCATGGCTTACAGTTACAGTAAATTTTACTTCTATGTTTTTCCTACAAAGGTCATTTATAATAACTAATAAAAAGTGATGAAAGGTATAAAATGGGTATAAAAAGATAGCAATACTAAAAGTGCAAATTAATGTAATCAAACTGCTTTTAGTAAATAAACCAGGGTAAAACAACCATGTCGGAGAGTGAAATTCTTCTTTTGAGAATAAGTAAAACTACAATTTGTATGTCATGAGGATTATTAATGAAAAGAAAACGTAATTACATCGTTTCTTGGTTTTGCTTACTGCATAGCTTTTACTTGAACTGATATTACTGTTTCATTACACATGTCATGGTTGGCTGTAAGCCTGTAACAAGTGTCTAATAAATTGAGCTTGTGAAGGGAAAAAAACAGGATTTAAATAATCATTTTATTCTAAACAGTGAAAGTCTACACTAATGGAAGGACACACGGAATACGGTAATCAGGACAATCTGCAAAAGGATAAATTGCATATTTGTGTACCTCTCACCAAGGCAGAATGAGCTATTAGGCCTCAATATACCACCATCCAAAGAAACCGCACCATCATTTATCAAAGGAATAGCATGTCGCAAGTCAGCTCTGGTCTTAGAAACTTGAAAATGAGAAAACAAACTGTAAAACAAAGTCTCCCTAAGACCATGGCCATTGGCTGTGAGACAACTCAAGTATTCCCGGTCCAAATGTATCATATTTACTGCAAAACCCAGAATACCAGGAGGGAACTCCGCGCTAGGCAACCTTGGTTTATGCAACGTAAGCTTTCTCTGTGGATCATCAATCATAACATCAACAGAAACTGGTGGTGGTACTGCTGACTGTAGGCTAGGGGGGGCACCCTGGGTGGTACAGTGCAACTTTAGGTGCGGTGTACTCCTGCCTGGGAGTAGCTGGGAAGGCAGCATCTTCATCGGGTGAGTTTGTGTCGCTGCCACGCCCAACCTGATGAAATATGTTGTGTTAGTATGTAACAACGAATAATTTGATGTAACCAACAGTAATGCAAATACGAAAGAAAGTAAGCATTCACATCATACGAAAGAAAGTAGGTATTCACGTAGGAAATACCCTGCTATGAGAGTGCGCTCCTCCTGGCTGGTCCTGTGTAGATGATGTGCGAGGTAACAATGATGGTGTGGGAACACCGTGCTGCAAAAAAGGTCCAAGTTAGTACAACGTGCTGCAATAATAACATAAGTATGTACTATCGTGAACTCACTATGCCTCCAATGTGCCCTCCAACCCCAGGCGAGTGTACGGACGGTGATCGCACTAGTGATACATCCCCACAGACGTGCGGCTGGAAAATTGAATGAAGTTAGCACAACATCAAGCAACATCAATAAGTATGACATAAATTGAACATATCGTACCTCACCAATCTGGAGTTCGGATGACCGACAGGTAACGCTAGGACGACCGCCGGACTCACTAGGCCGTGCCGACCTAGGCAAGGGGCTAGGTCGATCCACTCGGTGAGCATCCCGAAGCACGTCATCGCTCGTCGGACCACAACTCAAGTTTTTGACAATCTGCTTGGCATCGTCGTACATGGACTTAACCAGCCCAAGAAGCCCTTGCACGGTGTGACCACCCCTGCGAAGGGCGGAGCCTCCTATGTCTACGATCCGTCGGGCCCTATCAAACTACATTGACACGGAAAAGCTATTGAGTAACAAGCACTAATAGTATCATGTAGGAAGTGAGGAGCAATTACGATTGTTTTACCGTGTCGTCACGTCGCCAAGCTCGGTGTCGATCGAGGCCCATCTGTAGCCCATCCTCGTGTGTAACATGCTCCGCTCGCTCTGGCGGAGGACGAGTGAGCCTGGTGCGCGTTCGTGGCACATACCACTGCAGGTACTCATGGTAAGTCCGAACGTCGTACGGCCTCTGTTCGTGTACAACCTCCGTGTGTGCCGTCTGCTCCCACGCCGTAGTCCATGGGAGTTGTACTGCAGTCCAGTCGTCATTCTTTCGACCCTTCCTCGCTTGCCTGCATTGGACACGGATAGATGTGAGAAAAATGGATCTAGCAGGCAGCAGTAAACAGTAGTCGAATGGTGTTGTACTCACAGGTGGGCACCTCGCGGGAGCATCCTGCCGTCGGGGGGAGGCACAAGCTGAAATAGACCGAACTGCCGCATTACGCGCTGCGGCGCGTAAGGCTCCACTATATGGGAAAAAACAAGGTGGCAAGTCGTCGCCCACCACGCAGCGTCCTGTGTGCATTGCACAGACAATCCATGTGGCGCTATGTCCAGCATGAACTGTGGGCTCCATGGAGACCATATAATGTCGTCCTCGTGCAACATCTCAAACTCGTTGTGAAACACCGGGTAGCACCTAGCCACTCTCTGTCTAGCCCAACCTAGCTTGGCACCTGTCCACCGGGTGCCCATGGTGTGTCCGTCTATTGGGTCGTTGCCCATGCCATACGGGTGCACTGGGACCCGTATCATGGGGCGCCCGACAGGGAAATGCTCCCAAGACCACAACTGTAGCAACACATAGCACACAGCAAGCACTGGTGACTCACCGGTGCTACGTTGCGAAGCATCACACAACCCCCTGTAGGTCGCGCAAAGAATAGCTGATCCGAAGCTGTACTGAGGCATCTCCCCAGGCTCGGCATCAACCAAAGACTCGGCGATGTGGATGAAGCTAGGATACACCCAATCACCCTGTGTAGTGGGAAATAAGGCCCAACCAAACAGAAATAATAGGTACGCTACGAGGTGCGTCCTAACAACCTCGTCAGGTGCACCCTCTGGGCAGTGCATGAAATGCCTAAGCCATGACTGAGGGACACCACGGGTCCTCTCTGGGACAGGTCGACCAAACCGATGCTCCAAGCGGACCTTCCAGTCCGTCGACTTGGGGGGTAGAACAACTGCGGCTCCCCTAATCGGCAATCCGGTCAACATGGACACATCCTGGAGAGTGATCGTCATCTCTCCCCATCGAAAGTGAAAGGTGTGGGTCTCGGGTCTCCATCTGTCAACTAGTGCCGACATGAGAGACCCGTCTAGTGTGAAGTAGTGGCCGATGTGGAGCATCCTGGCAAAGGGCAACAAGCCTGTGTCCCGAAGGAGTGGAACGTAGCGCGGGTCAAGAGGCCAGTGATGCTTAGCTGACCTAAGGGTAAGGTGTGGAGGACCATCTCCAGTGATCCACAACTTGCTACGGTGATGTTCATCATAAAATGGCTCCAGTAGCTCTGGTAGAGGAGCCTCAGCCCCAGTCCCTCCCACCATGGCCTGCAAGAGAGGAAATACCGAGTCAGTGCACAACAATAAGAATGCAACAAGACATGCAAATGAAGCAGTAGAACGAATTGAAGTACAAACACAACAGTATGCAAGAATAGTACCAACGATCATTACAAGTGCAAATCTTACAACATTGTGCATTATTAGAACATTAGAACATTACAAACGTGTAACCGATTCATGGACAAATATCATTAAAAGTGCAAATATTATAACATTACACATTATTAGAACATTACAACATACAAACAGTGGTATTACAAACATTACAAACATACAAGGAGGTGAACTCACGACATACGAACTAGTTACGCCTAGACGAGCTCGATCTGTTGAGGCAATCCTTCATGGAGTGCCCTGTGGTCTCGCATACCATAGTTATCAGAAACACGGTTCGTCCAAGTCGCGGTACGGGATTCGGGTTCATAGTTTGCCGCTTTTTCTTCCAATTTCCACTACGAACACGAACCCCGTAGACAATCACCTAAATAATTTGCACTATTTAATCTATATTTTCCTACATCACCAAAGCAACTAAACTTTGCAAATCCTTACCTAATTACGTTACCTAATAATTGGCTAATTAACATACTAGTAAATTAATGACAACTATTTTCCTAATCATGCGCCTCCAAAAATGTCATAACCATCAATGACCTTGTTTACATATTTTTTGTACATAGCCAATAATCTTACTAACCACATTCCCAACATTTACCAGATTTGTTTTACATACGCAATACAACATTATTTGTACACAATATGTACATTTTATTTGTAGACAATCACCTAAATAATTTGCACCATTTAATCTACATTTTCCTACATCAACAAAGCAACTAAACTTTGTTAATCCTTATCTAATTACATTACCTAATCATTGACCAATTAACATACTAGTAAATTAATGAAAATTATTTTCCTAATCATGCGCGTCAAAAAATGCCATAACCATCACCGACCATGTTTAACCAATCATAACATTGCCAAATAGCTAATCAAACACTAATCACATACCTCTCATCAAAGATCTTTTGCTGATCTACAATTTTACCAACTAAAATTGGCAGCAAAAACTGCTCTAAATACACTAAAATCAGCAGCAAAACCCGCAGTTCTCACAGCCCTTTTTTTCTCTGCCTCACTCTGTCTCTCTGCGCCGATCAAATGAACCCTGTGTGGGAGAGAGACAGTGCGCGGTTAAATGGGGACCGTGGCAGCTACCTCCTATGGTCCCGGTGCACGGCAGGAGACATGTAGCAGAGTCGGTGCGTGGCCGGAGACAGTGAGAGACATTGACTGGACTGGACAGGACAACGACAAGATCGGGCGGGAAGGTGCAACACGCCTGGAGCGTAGTAGGGCGCTTAGATAGGTGTTGCCCACCTAGAGCGCGGCAAGCTGGCTCCAGCGCATGGGGTGCACGGCAGGCGACATGTTGCGGTTCCGAACTGTGGTAGGAGTAACCAGCAGTCCAGATCCACGGGAGGCTCGATCATGCGATCCGGAAGCGTGGCAGGAAGGTGTCACGGTCGTGGTACGTTGCATGGGACACATGTCACCTATCTAGCCTACCGCGGTGCCAAATGTCATTTCGGACGGGAGGGGGCTACATTTGCTATTTTGTTTCAAAAGGAGGCAAATGAGCCAAACAGTAAATACAAGAGCAAAGCTTCCGAGATTGAGAAAATGAAGAGAAGCATATAAATCCCTTGAAGTTCTTGTATGACCTACTCCTTTGAGAGCATAGAAGTATTTCTCTCTTTTTTTGACAGATAGAGAAAATGTATCTTGGTATTCCTTTCAGAGGCATGGGAAGAACGTAACACTGAACAAATGACTCTTGGAATGTGCCCCGTAAGTGTGGACTGCAGAAGGCGTATTAGGTTTTGGAGTGATGGTGTACGTATAGACTTAGTGTCTTTGGATTGGGCTGATGAGCATCTGGCGCTAGGGACCTAGGTTTAAGCATTGTGTTGGGCTGATTGGGCTGGGCCGTGTCCCATATGTGTCCACAGTGTGTCCTTGACGTGTGGGAAAAGAAAATTATTTTTTTTCACTTGGGAATATTGGGAAACATGCAACATACGTGTTAGCGGCATGTCAGAGCACCTCCTCGACTTGTCCGTGCTACATAGAGTTTGGATACTCCATAAACACCACCTTTAAAACCAACAACCTATTGATGCAGCATTTGAAGGTTGAACAAGAAAATGATATGTGATTTCTACCACACTACCAAGAAAAAAAATCGCGAGGAAAAAATCAAAGTTATGCTTTATTCTCTAGCAGACCCATCCTGCCCTCCATCCCACTTACCAGGCAGCTACATCCAAAATGCATCTTACAGATATCTAATTTCAGAAGGGAAAAAAAACTAGTCATAAACTAAGCTAAGAATATCGGATTTCAGAGAAAGGTGACCTGTTCGTGCTAGGGCAGCACCAGTATGTGTACTTCCTCCACTAGCACCTCACAGGAAGCTCTACTAATATATACTTAAATATTGCATTGTGTTATGAATTATGAAGTAGCTGAAGTTCTGGAAGAGAATAAGTTGCTATTGTAAATGTACCTGTGCCACTGCTGGTTGAGTGAAATAGTCCATGAGCTGTTGCTTTTGCTTGCTGAATAAGTCCTTAACTCGGTTCAGCAAATCTTCTTCTCTTTTCATATCCTCAAGAAGCCTTTCCTTCTCCCAAATCTTAAGTTTAACTTGCTCTTCCATTTCAGTGATAGTTCCAGGAAAGTTTGAAACCCCATGGCTTACAGTTACAGTAAATTTTACTTCTATGTTTTTCCTACAAAGGTCATTTATAATAACTAATAGAAAGTGATGAGAGATATAAAATGGGTATAAAAAGATAGTAATACTAACAGTGCAAATTAATGTAATTGAACTGCTTTTAGTAAATAAACCAGGGTAAAACAACCATGTAGGAGAGTGAAATTCTTTTGAGAATAAGTAAAACTACAATTTGGATTTCATGAACATTATTAATGACAAGACAAGGTAATTATACTGTTTGTTCGAGTTTTGATTACTGCATTGCTTTTACTTGAACTGATATTACTGTTTCATTACACACGTCATGGTTGGCTGCAAGCCTGTAACAAGTGTCTAATAAATTGAGCTTGTGAAAAAAAAACTCATGATTTAGATAATCATTTTATTCTAAACAGTGAAAGTGTACACAAATGAAAGGACACACGGTAATCAGGACAGTCTGCAAAACTGTATGATCCATCAACATTATGAAGTGATATAAAAGGATAAATTGCATATTTGTGTACCTGTCACCAAGGCAGAATAAGCCATTAGGCTTCAATATACCACCATCCAGAGAGATCGCACCATCATTTATCAAAGGAATAGCACGTCGCAAGTCAGCTCTGGTCTTATAAACTTGTAAATGAGAAAACAAACTGTAAAACAAAGTCTCCCTAAGACCATGGCCATTGGCTGTGAGACAACTCAAGTATTCCCGATCCAAATGTATCATATTTACTGCAAAACCCAGAAAACCAGGAGGGAACTCCCCGCTGGGCAACCTTGGTTCATGCAACATAAGCTTTCTCTGCGGATCATCAATCATAACATCACCAGAAAATGGCCTGCAAAGTGTAATAATGTATAATGTAAAAGTGCTCATCCAGTTGAGTTCAAAAGAGAATAAGGGCATTAAATAAATTAAAAAGGCACCTCATGTTTTCAAGACAAAAGACACTGAACCTCCCATCCAGAAATTTTCCGATTGAGCGACCCAGTTCATGAATGCCACTGGTCTTATCAATGATGCCTTCCTTGTCATATGTTTCAAGACCCTTAACACCATCATAAGTCTTGCAAACGAGACCAAGCATATTGTCCATTCCCAAGTACTCCGAGAGTAACCTAATTTACAAGAACAAAATAAATACCGACAAAAGTAAACAAACAAACATATCATGTGAAGTACCTTTGCATCAATTGAGGCAGTAAATATCATGCGAAAACAAAGAGAAAAATTGACCTGCTGAGGTTATCATCATTTACTTTTCCCAACGTAGCCACGATACCAAGGCCATCTTTCATCAGTGGCATCTTTGATGCTTGCAGATAATGACGGACGTTCAGCTGGCATATAATCCCAGCTGCTGTCTTGTCCTGATAGAGTATGTTTTTAATTGTATGCTTTTCTGCTTCTTGAACAGACGTATCGTTATTTGCAATTGCAGCCACCGATGAATAATAATTCCCAAGTTTAACTGAGAAGAGTTCCAGGGTTCAGCGTATAATTATGGGCAATAAGTTATGAAAAGTATAGGACAAGTTTGACTTCTTTTATCAAAGTGACACACATATTTCTTGCACATTATAATTCTAATGTGCCACAGCCATCCAACGCTTTTTTTTGAAACATGTCAACCATCCAATGCAGTGAGCCTATTGTGGTACTAACAAAAGCAAAAGAGAGAGAGAGAGAGAGAGAGAGAGAGAGAACTGGACACCAAGGCTCATGCAAACAGATTCTGATTTCCAAGATGAATTTTGCATCAGTTGGCTAATCCTATGGCTACTGCATAAGTGCTATTCAAACTTAAGATTTACTGTAGTCAAAGAGACCTAATATCGATTTACCTATACACGTAATTGCATAGCATATAATTTAGCTTTTTGGTACACCATCCACTTGGAAGGATGTTCATTCAACCCCGAATATTGAGAGTTCCTCTTTAGAGTTTAGATGATTTCTAGTTTCGACAACTAGATATGGACACCACGATTTAAAACGGAACTCTGTACGAATGTTGGCAGATCAAGTTCCATAAATAACAGATCTTAACTACCAAGACTGGACAACTTAAAGCTTTGACTTATAGACCACCACATAATTAATTAATAATGCTATATGTTCCATGGTCAGCATGATGGTATCAACATACAGCATTCACAGAAAAGAACAGCATAGCCAATAATCCAAACAACCGAGGTACCACAAGGCATTAACATCTTACTTCCCAGGTCGACGCTCGACTCCTCGATGGCATTGATCTCGGACTTGAGGAACCTGATGTTCTCCTCGTGGTGGTTGACCTTGAATCCCAGCTTCTGCAGCTCATCCTGGATCACCTGCAAAGCACACACACCGATACCAACACCAACATTAGACCAGCAATTTCCAAGCATTGTATCAACAACAAGATTAATTCGGGAAAAAAGGGAGCACCCGAAGCACACCTTACTGTTAGACTCGTACACCTGCAGCGTCAGCGGAGTCTCCATGCTGCGTCTGAAGATTGAGCTGCCACAGGTCAAAATCTGCGGGGAATGGAGAAGAAACGGGTCTCAGATACGCCAAATACGGTCAAATGTGTACATTTGAGCAGCGCCGAAAGAAAATTGAGGAATATAAATCTGGCAAGATAAAGAAACGCAGCCAAGCAAAATGGATAGGGCAAAATAGCAAAATTAAGCGTGTACGAAGACGGGCTCTGGAGCAGAGCGTAGCATGAAAGCCCACCTCGACACCATCGCCGCTGGGAGCTGAGGCCACCGGCGTTGCAGTGGGGGAGGGAGAGAAAAGACGGTGGGCTTTGAAGTTGGAGGGGGGCAGATTGAGACCAGCGTAGGACAGTTTTTCCCCCCTTATTTGACACGGTTTCGTGTCGAAATTGCAAGCGCTCCCAGCGAAAGTACAAAACACCTCTGCCCCTACCGCCCGGCAGTCCGGCACCCTGCCAGCCGCGACCCTACCGCCCGGCGCCCGGCAAGGCGGTGCGCTGTGGCCCATGCCATAGCAAGCACACAGTGCGTGAGCTCAGTGAACAGTAATGCTATTTGCCAGCACTATTTCTCCCTATACAAAATTTCAGCTGAGAGCAATTTTCTTTTTTTACCTCGCACTCGCAACTTCAAACTTGGATGCCGATCATCACCCCTCGCTGCCCTCGATGGCTCGATGAGTCGATAGACTGTGGCGGCCTAGTGTCCTTGCTGCTAGGGTTAGGTTGCTGCCTACTTGCTTGTATCGGTGTCGCAGTCTCGTTCTCGTACATTCGCACACAAGTCAAAGTTTATGGTTACAGTCTGACCATCTAGGCAACTGGGCCTCTGGGGTTAGCGACTGGCCGAGAGACTTAGGCCTTTGTAAAGGGGCCATATTTTCTTCTTCTTCCGGGTGGCACTCCTCCAAGAACGGCCAAGGTGGCTCCGACTACTCTAGGTATGGCAGCTCCGGCAATGGCAAAGGAGGCAACACTAAGAACTTCAACGAGAACAACAATGGTAACAAGAAGAAAGGCAGCAACGGCTTCCCCAACAACAACACAGGTGGATCAAATCCAAGCATTCCTATTTCATGCAAATCGGATCATTCCAAATAGGGCGCATGCAATCATACGCTTTCCATGTATAACTGACTTCCATGTATTATCACATGTACCAAATATGGTTAAAACCGCACCATATTTGGTCTGTATCTCATTGTGTAGATTGAACACATTGTACTTTATTTATATGCGCGAATGCTGAAGCAATCGGTGTGGATTCACAACCGAAACCTATTCTTTCTTGCACATTTTTCAGTGAGGACTAAGTGCTCCTGGCCTCCTCGGTTTTCAGGCTCATTGATCTTTGTGTCGTGTGTGCTAAATGCTAATTAATTATAGTTCACTGTTTGGAATTCATAGATTTTGACGCTTTTGTGGAGCACTTCTCTAGGTTGAAGTTTTGCTGCGACAATAAGGAGTTACTTTCAATGCGCTTCGAGCCGCTGCGGGACGGCATCCGGTAGACAGAGGAGCACGTGGTCGACCGCCTGGCCTGCCTCTGCTGATTAGATCAAACTTTCGTTGTTGCATGCCAGCCAAGATATCTATCTATCTTGCATTCTATCTGTTCTTGCTATGGATGGATAGAAAGGGAGATAGATTCAAGATGGCTTGATTCCCGATCATTTGTGTGTGTTTTCGTTGTTCAAGCAGGCATCGTTGAAGCTTGATTTGCTCTTTATGTTGTATAATATATGCAGGGGTCGTATTAGCTGAGTTATTGTTGAGTAATATAAATGTTTGAGTCTAAACCTTCGTTTGTATCGTGTACGTGTTGTAAACTTCGGCTTGTATTTGCATTGTGAGGGACCCAAGAAGTGGGGTGATCGCCAGCGATTCTTCCCCGACGACGGCAACGCCGGATCCTACGCCCCCCTCCTCGTCGGCGTTCGGATCTAGTGTCTCCTTCACCTCCGGTCTACGGATCCGACGGACGGTCTTGCTCGGTCGCCCTTCCTGGTTCCAGGATGGCCTTGCGGAAGGTGAGGAGGAGCTCAGGGGAGGCGAAGATGGAATTGTCAGTGCAGGGGTAGGGGCATGAGAGGACGAGATGGCAGAGGTGCCAGAGCGAGGGGAGGTCTCAAGGCAGGCGGCGAGCAGAGACGTCAGGCGATGGTTGGGGCAGAAGGCGGGGGAATCGGATGCGGCCACGAGCAGGAGGTGGAGATCGAGCACCGTGAGGCACGGGTGGTGCCGCGCGTGATGGAGGAGGCGGAGGAGCGCGGCGGGGGTGGAGGCGTGTGTGGCGGGGAGCACCGGGAGGGGCTATGCGGGGAGAAGTTTGAGACTGCAAGCGGGAGGATCGCCAAGGAGGGGTCGAGGGGGATTGAGGAAGAGGCAGAGTCCATGGGGCTCTGAGTGTTCTCTGGCAAATCTATTTCCGACGAGATGAGGCGCTGGTGCTTGGAGATGATGGAGGTGGAGTCGGCTGCGGAAGGGTCATTTCACGTTTCTGAAATGCGAAAAGGCATTAGAAATTACGAAAACTAGGAGGAAATGGCAAAACATCAATCAAAATAATCGATTTGGGGTAAATAATCAACCTCGTCGAAAATAAATGCGAATTGTTGAAGGTATATGAGAGATGGGGCATATGATCGATTTTCCCGGGAGAAAATTGGGTAGTGTTTGCTTTGCGAATGAAATTGGGGATATTTCGGCTAAATTAGGGTTTATGAATCCCATTCTTTTACAAGTGATGTTATTTATTTATGAAGTTATATAAACTATGACCATGAGAAAACTATTGCGCTCCTCGCAAAAGTAAGAAAATCAATTCTACCCTTAACAGCGAAGAGCAAAGATTTCTAAAAGAATGGTCATCAATATAACGCTAGGACATGTACAACCACAACTTTAGTTGTATGGACAATTATTGTTGTATGTGGGACATAGAAAAATACATTCCATATGTGTGTGTTTTGAACCATTCCTTTTTAGTTTGTTCTAAACAACATCTCTTATGAATGATGAATGTAAAATTTAGAAGGAATAAAAGGAGTAATCACCGCCTAAAGCATAAAGTTTGTGTCCCTTGCACCGACTTTCGCATCTATTTTTCAAATGAGTATAGCTGGTAAATCTAATGTCATAGTATAGCAAGATGCTATAATACATCGTAAAGTAGAGCCACACATGAATCTACATGTGCACCGCCACTTGTCATCACCAGTGCACTATTGAGCACCTCCACCGCCTCAAAGCACACCCTCACACGCGACAGCTCCTCACTATTGTCCTCTCTGTGATGCCCATGCAGGTGGAGGAGGATGCCATGACATATTTGCATCCTCTCAGTCATTGCATTTGCAATGGCAGCGGAGCACAGTGCTGTAACATTACAACGATCTGAGCCATCCGATTCGGGAAGAACGACTTGGATCACGGTTAACGCCATCACTTGGACGACGAGCAGACGACGATGACATGGAGCGAAGAAAATTTGAAGTCTAATGGCATGGAATGAATAAGAAGTTATTCGGTGGCAAATCGTGGAACTCGTAGTTATTCAATAGCATACAATGAATTTTTCTCTTTCATGTAATATCAAATACATTTGCAACTACCCACGAGGATTGCTTTCTCGTATACAACACCACCATCTCTTCTCTGACACAAATATTTGAAGTGATTTTAAAGAAGAGTGCATGGACAGGGAAAACAAAAGATGGATTTAAAAGTTCTTTTGGCCCATGTTGTCTTGCATCACACCATAATAAAACTGAACATGCCCAAGAAAATAAAGCTGGATTATAAGTTTTTTTCCACACAAAAGTTTTAAATCAGATTTGCCCAAGCAAACAAAGTTGAACTAGAAATCTATTTTTTAGTCCACACAAATCTTGTGGCATGTTATTAGATAGACCAAAAAAAGCAGAGTTTGGGTAGTGGATTCTCAGCAACTGTACAATTGCAAGGAGTACAGTGATATGCATTAGGGCTATGGCTTCACCGTTCAATGAAAATCAATTTATCGAGATCTATCTTTACAATAGCACACTGCTATAGTATTTGTCCGCAGTTCTCTGCTACATTATTTATGCTACATAAATCTGCATTTTTTTAAAAAAAATCTTCTATGATGTAGCTAAAACATTTGGCATGAGCTCAATTATATATACGTGCCAACCGAAAAAATGTATTGCCCACTTGTAATTACCTGATGCAAGAAATTTGATCCACCGCTTGCAATGGTTTATTACTACTAGTAGGGTGTCCGTGCGTTGCAACGGAACCCCAAACCTTATACAAATAATATTTGTTGTAAGAATAATTCATCCATCACACTAAGGGGGGTCCACCTGGCGGAAGACTCGCGTACAGGTCCAAGAAGTGCAGTAACGCTCTTGAAAGACTGTTGTACCCCTCACTTGTACTCATAGTGTAGCTATCCCTCAAGGGGTATTTTGGTCATTTGTATAGGCTTGGGAGCCTATAAATATCCCATGTATCCCTCATTCCAAGGGGGGCTCTCGGGAGCAATAAAGAAACATGTTCAAAACTGGTGAGCCCTCGGGGGCTCCCTTCCCGGAGGTAACCCCCCGTTGGCTCACCGACAGGAGTAGGGTGGTCCTCTCGGACCCCCGAACCTATATAAATCCTCGTGTCATTTTTAACCCTCGTGGACGATGGCCCGTCAGACGGCCGATGTCCACCCCCTCACTCGTGTTTGGTTTTTACACTTACAACAATATTTCTCATCAACCAATCAAAAGATAGTGATACATATATCTACAAACATCACATTAGTGTAACATGATAGAAAAAACACTCCGTGCGACAATTCTATAAATGAACGATTTACATCTATGAAAGATCACCGATGTATGGTTGAGTGTTCATGCGTTGCAACAAAAACCTCAATGTTACATAAAATACTATGCATGTTACATGCACTCATCATGTGAAGCATCGTTGCAACCTCAATGTAACACAAAATACTATACATGTTACATGCACCCATCATGTGAAGCATTAAAACGCAATCCTCATTGTAGAAATGTAAATGGCAAGCTAGAACTCATTAAATTAAGCATTAAAGAAACATAATTGTAGTTGTAGGAAAGTAAATTGCAAGCTTTAAAGATAACTAACAAAGATGAAAGATTTGTAAGGGATGCAATGGACATCAAAGTTTTCTCTAAACATACAGACAACCTTCTTTCATAACATTTCATTTCAAGCTACCATCTCCTCAAGTCCAACATCATCAACACACATTCAGGGTGACACTTGCAATTTAATTTGTCCTAGAAGATGTGGTCCTCTTTACAAGCCAATATCAAATGTAGCCTATAAACAGTATGAAGTTACCAGTCAAATTGAATTAACAAATGCCACAATTGTTACCGGTTCATGAAGAAACCAATAGCACAATATATACTCTCATTAAATCAGGGAGTAGCTAGAAAACAAATGAGAACACCTGTTATGTTGCCTTTTGTATCACATACAAATACAAGAAACATGGAATAGTCTTAGCAACCCACATACATTCAGATATGAACCAAAAGTGCAAAACATTATTACCCTTTTTCCATGTAAACACAAATTTTCTGCTAGCACTTTCTAACAAAGCATTGTCATCTGTTCCCCTGTTTTCTTGTGACCACAGCGTTCAACTCCTCATATATGCGCAAAACAAGTGCCCATGTGTCGAATTGTCGATCAAGTTTGTAGCATAAAAGACTGCCTACTGGATGTTAAATACTTCAAAAATAGCGGTATTTCTAGTTTACCATGACACCCATACTAATATAAATTTGTAATAGAACGTTACCAAATCAGTTATATTTTCACCTAACTCCCAGATTACTCTATGACGTTTCTACAGGTATCAAACCTGGCAATCAGATGTGATGTATTTTCTTTACAAATATTAAGTTAACAATTGTTATTTGAGAAAATTCACAATAGACCATTTCCTTCTAGTTCCTCTTTCAGGTAGATATCTTGTAAAAGAACATTTCATCTTTCAACAAAAGATCATACCATCTATCAATAGCAAAACCATTCATATCAAAGTGCTTTGCCATGGGAAGTTAGCAGCATAATAATCTGTCACCAAAAGGCAAGGCTTTGTTGTTTGAAGGACATATGAGTAAATCACATGACATGGGAAGAAAATGTCAACATAGAAATACTCAAGTGCATACATCTGACACTTTATTTTCAAGCCTTTGAAGTTAATAAGAACAAGAAGAAAGAGTTTCAACATGCCGAAGAAATTGAAGGAAATTGAACTAAAGAGCATGAGATGACAACAGTGTCAGTAAACTCTTAGAGAAAGGAAAATTATATGCTAAAAGCTACCTTAATGATGTACCACACCACGAGAATAATACTGAAGTCCATAACATTGGTGATATATTTATGGAAAATCACAAATATGATCTAAACTTCACTATGAGCAGATCAACAAAAAAATTGCAATCTTGTTTTGTAGTCTATGGTCGATGCAACCCGCAACAACAATAGTAACCCAAAATAATGTTAGTACTCTTAAGCAAGGGTGTTATAATTATTGAAAATCACCGAGATACTCTAGCCTTCACTATGAATATGAGCAGATCAACAAAAAGTATTGGCACTCTTGCCTTGAGGCTATGATCGATGCAACCTGCAACAACAATAGTAACCCAAAATATTGTTAGTACATGAGCATTTTATCAAACTCATGGTATACACCGGATACGAGAGCAGACTGCCAGTCAAAGAACTTTGCTACACGGCCAAGGCTGGAAACTCGACATCCACCCAACATGTACGTGCAGTCAGGGGTCCAAGCCGAATGAACACCAGCAAGCGCATGGGGTGTAAAAATAAGCAAATAAGGGAGCATCCATCAATAGTGAAAATAAATCAAAACAAAGGAAGCATTAGGATATACCATGGATTAATGGCAATGACAACAGCAGGGAGCATCATTTGATGTTTTCTTGTAGCCACAGGGACAATCTTTGGCATTAGAGCATACGTGCCTCGCTGAGCCGCTGCTCGCCGTCGCCAGTGAGACTTACCCACCTCGCTGGCCTAGACTTATCATGCCTAGATTGATCATGCTTAGCCTACAAACAGTAAGTCTATTTCACTATATAATTCTAGTATTCTACATAATGCAAAGTAAATGCCACAAATGGCTGCAGATAGAATGCAAACCTGAAGAATGAAACATGATCCCCGAAAGAGCATTCCCACCATTCCCACGACTATAGCAGGCGTTCTGATCCGTTGTGCTGCTGCCTCTGTCAAGGATAGAATCGATCCTATGTGGCAATACTGCAACCTGATTAGTCCTTAACACCATGTTTTCCGGTGAAAAGCATTTTCACCTCCTTATGTTCATGCAACAAAATGTATTTCAACAATTTTCAGAGCATTTACCATGATGTTGAAATGTATTTATTCAATATACCTGCACCAAATTAAGTGTTACAATGAACAGTCAAAAACAAATGTGAACAAAATGCAGATCATCTATGTGTAAAATTACTGGAATGGAATGTTGTTAGTTTTTCACCTTCTTAGCAACCACTTGCACTACCTGACTAAAAATTTGACCATCCGCGTCAACCACCGCCTCTCACTTGACCAATGCTAACTTGACAACCTTGGAATGTGAAGCATGAAAGACAACATCATACAACCCTGCATTCAAAAAGAAAATTGAGAACTTAGGTAAGAATGTAAAAATCTAAATATTTACTTGAAATGCATAACCATATAAGCATCATACAAAGACATTTTATAGACATATAAAAAATGTGCCACTACAGACAGTCCAGAACCGTAGCTAACATGCCATCCTCAATATGATGTGGTAACCAACTAACCATAAAAGCATGAACACTAACAGGTCAGCAAAAAAAGTCATTGGTGTGCGTGACACCAAGTCTCATTAGGAGCTTTTCCTAGTGAAGTTGTCATTTTATGTTTCATGTATCATTAGTTAAGAAGGAGAAACCATGTCGTTAGTAGCCTATGACTATCATATACTAAAAAATGATGAGACATGGTTCAATCAGATGTCCTAAAGAAGAGAGAGAGAAACACCAGAATTTCTCACAAAGAAGGAAAAAACATCCGTCCCTCAATCCAGTGGAACCTAATTACAACCAAACCCACCGCAACCATTGGATGTATCCAGAATCTACTTAAACTCAAGAAGATAAGAAAGTGTTAAGTTAAATTTGAGCACAACCATTGGATATTATATGGCACCTATTCAAACTCAAAGGATAAGAAAACATTTAAAACCACAAAAACAACTCTCATTAAGATATAATTTTAGTTGAATTTGAGCTGTGATAGATTATCAATATATGTAGTATGTAAGGCTACACTGCATGGTCAATGATAAATGCCATACACATGGGGTTGATATCCGATATTCTGTACACGGCCATCGGTGGAAAGAGCTAAATAGAATGGTTAACTAACCATCTTTCTTCCTTCCTTCCAGAATAGTTTACCAAGATGTTGAATCTTTTGGGCAAAAATCTTCTACACTAAATGCCTACTCAAGCAATTTACAAATTTAAGGCAAAAACAAGGTGGCTACATGATGACAATAATAACATTGGAAAAGAAAACTAAGCAGAACTTGGTGAAGTTGACAAATTGTAGAAGTAAGGCACTTATGACCACAAGGCACAAGGACACTGGACACAAAGCATAACAATTAGTTGATGCAGCCAGTACCAATCCCAATGTATCACAGTACTACTTGTAAGTTGTAAACAAAGAACACTACAACCCACCATTTCTATGTACCGATGGAACAGCTCCGTGCAACCATCCTGTCTCCATGCCTAGAGATCAAACACATTGACCCCATACGCCCATGCACAGGTGCCGGGATTAAACCGCTCCCTGTTTACAAAAGGAAACAAGGATAAGTCCACCTAATAAGAAATTTAAGAATGCTTCAAAATGAACAAACAACCTAGAGAACATCCAAACAAAACAATACTTTAGTTTATTTAGAGGTGTTTTGAACAGTAAATAACACATGAAGTGTTCCTTCTACTAATTTCAATACAGTGTTCTCAGTTACATTCTTCATGCTGTCATGCGGAAGTTTTACAGAGCCAAGAGCAGCAATCATATGGTCACAACTCACAACAAAAGCTATTACATGCAAGTATACAACCCAGTTTGCAAAAACCAGTTCATTTTCATATTAAGCAAATGGACATGAAAGAATCAATATCTAATTGGAAGGAAAAGCATACCACTGATGAATCCCTGACGACAAGCATCAAGCAACCTTTTTATTCAGCCATTGTATACTGATAATGATTTGCCAAAAGCACAACATCCAACATACACGATTGAATAAAAACCAAATTCATAATCTTTCACACCATTCATCAAGCAACTTGGAATGGAGAAAACACCTTCTAATGCACATAAAACAATGGCACACAGGGATATGACACAGAAAAGGATATTAGCAAATGTCGGCTCAAACCAAACATACAGTTTCATGCAGCAAAACAACAGTCAAGAGATTCTTCCAATACAGCAGGTAAAATGCAGTTCTTTCACTGTTCATGAAGTTTAATAAATGACATATATTGGGAAAACTAAAATATAAAAAGAGTTCAGATAACAACATGCACCCTTTCCTGGCTAATAAAAAATGAGGAAAGTTCAGCAGAACTGCTACAACCATCACTCTTTGGTCAGGTCTACAAAAATGTTATTTAGTCACATGCACAAAAAATAGAAGAACAAAAGACTACATAAAACATTAACAAAGCAAATACTGATCTCATAGGAATGACTTCAATCCCCTATGGTATTTGTTATATGCAATGAGGTTCTTATTGAGCAGAAAGCCATCACATGACAACCTATATCACCAGACCAATTCAAATGTTCACTGTTTTGGGAAACTACAGACCGAAATTAACTCCAAAATGGCACCACTAACCTCAATAATTATACTCTCATGTTCTCAACACAACCAGCATCAAATTGAACAAAGCAACATCATGTAGCAAAATGGTATCAAGAGAAAATGCTCACGCAATCAGAAATTCAAACAGATTCACTTAAGTTACATCGGAATCTACTCCAATAAGGCAATTGCAAAATAAATTCCTACCTAGCAGCGACAATTATAAATTTATTACAGAGCCTAGTTTGCACTACCAATTGCATCCAATCCACCCAAAATAACATGGAATTCGCGCAATCAGGAACAAACGAGGAAACACAGGTGATGAGGGAATCTCACATAGGTGTTGAGCTGGCGTATGAAGCTGGTGAAGTTGCTGTGCTTGAAGTGGCGAGAAAGCAAGTCGCGCTCAAAGGCATGCGAGTCCCAGACCACGAAGCTGGCACCATCGTCGCTCCAGGAGATCGCCTCCTCAGTTGTCGGGTCCAAGACCATGTCATACACCTTCGTCAGGAATGGCGCCACCTCCAGTGCCTTCGGCACCACTGCCACTGGTGTCAGCTCTGGCGCGTTCTCCTCCCTGCATTGTAAATTTGCAATAGCCCTCGCAATCCCCATCGGTCTCTAGTGATAAGTAGTAACGACAACAAGAAGCATGGCAATGTCAAGGCCAATCTCACCCCAGCAAGGCGAGGAGATTGGTGCATTGGATAGCGAGGTGTTTGAGCCCACTGGGCTGCACGTTCATGGCCTCGAGGAACTTGGCGTACTTGGGCCGGAGGGCGTCCCAGAGCCCCTACTCCATCTGGTACAGTGCCTACGCAGCGCCGCCTTCCTCCTCACCCACCCTGGCTGCTGCTCCCCACCCGTGTGTTACGGTAGTACATCTGAAACCCCAGTGAGTACAATTACATCACACTAAGGCAAACACAAAAGTCAAACCTTAACCAAAGCATAGGAGTTACGGGCTACAATTTGACATCTACTTTAAAATCCAATGTTCTACACGCTACCAGATTAATCCACTACATGCCAAATGGCAGAACCCACTTACTTCCTTGAAATTTCTAGCAAAATCAATAGATTCCATATTATCCCACACTTCAGCAAGCAGGTACGGCAATAAAGGTACGGCTTTTCCAACAGATCTGTATCGCAGATCAACAAATTCCAATTCACAACAACCGTAGCAGATCGAATCGCCAATCTCAACAACAACACCAGCTAATCAGCTCAAAATTCCGTAAAATCTGAGTTCAGATCGGTAAGATCGTACCTTGAGGAGGACGGTGTCATCGCGGAAGAGCTGCAGCCTCTCCATGGTGTCCGGGTGCAAAGCAATGACGAAGTTGTCGTCACTGGTGGCCTCATCGACCACCAGCCAGTTCGGTGACTTCTTCCTCTCCAGGATCGTCGTTGAGTAGTCCTTCTTCCCCTTCCTGCACCACCCCTACAATAAAAAAATCACCAAAAATCCCCCCAAAAACCAAATCGTAATGTAAAACCCTAAAGGCCGCTAGATTGATTGGGGCGGGGCGGGATCTCATGGATCGGTGGAGGCCGAGGACTCGCCTTGGCTCGCCATGGTGAGTCCTCGCGCGGTGGCGGGTGGAGGCGAAGCGCTCGAGGAGGAGGTGGGCTTCTGTGAGGTCTCTATTGATGCGTGTTGTTCCGTCTCAATGTGAGCAGTTGAGAAACGTGGGTTGGAGCGGTGTGGGAGGGGGCAGCGCAGGGATGAGGGAGGACGGCAGCGTCGGGCGAGGAAAGAGGGAGGACGGTGTGGGAGGGGAGAGGAGAGGAGAGGATAGTGAGCAGTTGAGGGACATGGGGTGGAGTGGTGCAGGAGGGGACGAAGATGCGGCGTGTGCGAAGAGGAGAGAAGGGGCGAGACGATGCGCTCATGGGTAAATTAAGGGGCGGATGGGGGAAGCTCAAAGGCGGTTTGTTTTTTTTTCAGCCGTACATAGGGGGTTCGGTGGGGACGAAGCGGAAAGGGTGGCGGCGCGGATTGAGGTGGGACGACGCGGGGTAAACTCCGAATTATAGTAGTTAAGAAAATTCCAGAAAGTCTGTGTTCGATCGTCACAAGATCGCACCTTGAGGAGGACGGTGTCGCCATGAAGAGCCGCACCTCTCCATGGTGTCCGGGTGCAAAGCGACGATGGAGTTGTCGTCATTGGTGGCCTCGTCAACCACCGGTCGGTTCGGTGACTTCTTCCTCTCGGGATCACCGTTGAGTAGTCCTTCTTCCCTTCCTATACCACCCCACAATAAAAAAGTCACCAAAATCCCCCAAAAACCAAATCGTAACCGAAACCCTAGAGGCCGCTAGATCGGATTGGGCGGGGTGGGATCTCATGGATCGGCGGAGGCTGAGGACTCGCCTTGGCTCGCCATGGTGAGTCCTCGCGTGGCGGCGGGCGGAGGCGCCGAGGAGGAGGTAGGCCATGAGGTCTCTGTTGATGCGTGTTGTTCCGTCTCAACGTGAGCAGTTGAGAAACGTGGGTTGGAGCGGTGCGGGATGGGGCGGCGCGGGGATGAGGGAGGACGGCGGCGTCGGGCAAGGGAAGAGGGAGGGCGGCGTGGGAGGGGAGAGGAGAGGAGAGTGAGTAGTTGAGGGGCATGGGGTGGAGTGGTGCGGGAGGGGACGAAGATGCGGCACGTGCGAAGAGGAGAGAAGGGGTGGGACGATGCGTCTGCGGTGTAAATCAAGGCGAGATGGGGAAGCTTCGGGCGGTTTGTTTTTTTTTTATCGTGGGGGGTTCGGGGGGACGAAGCAGAAAAGGGTGGCGATGTGGATTGAGGTGGGACGACGCGGGGTAAACTTCGAATTATAGTAGTTAAGATAAGAAATGCCTAGTGTAAGAGTCTCTTTGGAATGCAGAATAAGAAAAAGCACAAGAATTATATGGGAATGACGGAAACACAAAACAAAGAAATGTTTCAAAAGCATTGTTCACGGCAGTGCCTACCACGAGAAGTTTTTGTCTTATTTTAACACTGTTTTGCAACGAAATAGTAAATTTATGTCTGTTTAATACGAAATACAAAAATAGCAAGGGAGACACTGGCCACGTATGTCCCTGTAGTTCACCTCGGGCACGTCACTACCCTGCTGTACCCTCGAAATATGATGATTTTTTTAAGTAATATTATTTTAAAAGATAATTACAAAATTAAATAGTTGATTTTTTTTTACAAAACTAGGTTCATGTATGCGACAGACTCATGTCGTTATTTCAAGTAGCAACAGGGACCCTGTTAACTGTTTATTGTCAATCTAACTTCCTGTCGGCATTTGGACTGACGACAGGAAGTGAATAGTATTCTTGTCGCCATTTGAACTAGCGATAGGAAGTCATGGGTTCCTGTCGCTAGTTCAACTAGCGATAGGAACTAATTACTTAAAGCCCAAAAAATTGGAGGAAATCTCATTTTAATTCCAGAAAAATAGAGAAGAGAGGAAAAAGAGAGAGGAGACAATTGGAGCATCAGATCTGATCAGCCATTTTGCAGGTACATATGTTAGCAAATAAAAATAGTGACATAGGATTCAATAGATTAGATAATTTTAGTTGTTTGATGTAGTACTCGAAATAAAAATAGTTCATCGCGCAGATATTATTTTTGTTGTGGTACTCGAACGATTTGGAATAAATCTAAAAAAATTGGAAGACACCTCAGAGAATAGCTAGGTACCTCTTTAAAATCTGGAAAAAAACACGATAAGCTGAGTTGGGTATATGGAGCTTAATCAAAATAATCACAGCTTAATTTTGGTTTCCGTTTGTGCGCGGTAATTAGTTTGTTAATGCCGAAAAGTCTTTTAAAACTAGGAAAATAGCATGACACATCGTAAATTGTTAAAAAAATCCGGAGTTGTTACATATGTTACGTAGAGCTTATTTTTATTTCCATTTGCACACGTGAAATATTTAAAAAATGATGGAGACACTTTTTAAACAACGAAAGTAGCAAGATGCTTATTAAAAATCTGTAAAAATTGTAGAGTAGCTTAGTACGGTTTGTAGAGCTTAACCAAAATAATCTCAACTTAAATTTGGTTTCTATTTGTGCCTGGTAATTATTTGTTAATTCCGCTTCTTATTACCTTATCTACATGTTTCGTAGTTTTTACAATGCATGCAATTTTCAGGTATGGCGGACCTAGGACACACTGCGCAGTGGTCGTACGAGTTGCTTGACCCGGTGATTGACGCGCATCACCGTAGCCGCCTCAATACCATCCTCCCACAAGAGGGCGAAACGGCGATTGAGCTTGGTGTGTTACAACTGCGCGTGCCCATGAGGGCGTGAAGGGTGGACCCATGTTGGGTTCCAAGGTACGTGCCGTTGCGATCTTCGTGTACTCATTTGCAGCCTGACTACTTTGGGTGGACTAATATTTTTTCTTAACCTTACCCAACGCAGTATGAGGGTGGCAGGCCTCCTTCCACTAGCGAAGATGGTTGAGGCGACGTGGGAGGACGGCCAGGACCGCACGGGCGGTGGTTGTACGTCTAGGCACTTTTCGTACGACTGGTGCCTACTCACAATGCTGGTTGACCGTTGGAGGCCGAAGACACACACGTTTCACCTTCCGTGCGGGGAGATGGTGCTGACCCTTCAGGATGTGACTTTCCTGACTGGGTTGCCCTACGTTGGCTTCCCCCTGGTGGCGTACGACATCCCGGTCATGTGGTGCACGGAGTTCCTGGTGAGGTTCCAGCACGTGCTGCCGCCGGACAGCGGGTACAGGGAGTTCAGTAGCACTCACGGGCCAACACTGAGGTGGATCTGCCAGTTCTACGTAAGTGTTCGTAAGTGTTGTCCCCTCATATTAATTCATTTGTGAACCTTGCTGACGTGTATATATCTTCTTGCAGCTCGAGCGTATGGCAGAGAACACACCTGACCACATTGTTAGGAAGCACTTCGAGGCCTACATGTTGTAGCTATTCGGGTGGGTCATATTCCTGCGATCCCACGGCGACAGCATCGACAAGCACTACATCCGGAACGCACGTGAGCTGGCGGACTGGGAGGTAGAGGATATCCAGCCAGACGCCTGGGGTTCGACGGTGTTGTGCACGATGTACCACGGACTATGCGACACATGCCACCAGCTTCAGGACAGCTCTGTCCTCTCTGGATGTCTGTTGCTTCTGTAGTTGTGGTCCTTCGAGCGCTTCCAGATTGGATGACCACATCTGGACTTGGGAGCGTACACAGTCAGCTTGTACGACAACGATGATGATGTGGACTGGCCGACCATGGGCATGGTGTGGTGCCGTCGACGGGTTAGTTTCCTGAACATTTATTATTTTTCATAATGTATTCTCAATTTGGTGTGCTAAGTTCCTATTGTTCTATTCCACAGGTCACCTACACGCCAATCACTATTGTCGGGACCCAAAAATGCAATTCTGGACCCTCTGTATATAATGCACTAGTCCAGGATCACGCTAGTGCACACAGTGTCTGTTGGGATACAAGTAGGCTACGCTAGATAACAATTAAAAATTCTACCACGTAAACCAGGAAGCCAAGCAAGTAGACGATCATAGATCATTACCACTAGTCACGCAGAGCAGCGGAAGAAACGTTGGTGTAGCCAGGTCCAACGAAGAGCGCGTCGGTGTAGTGGTCGTAGTCGATCGATCACCGTAGTCGATCGTCCTCAGCAGCGATCGTCTCTTCCAGAAACCAATCTAGTTCCTTGCTGAGATCGTGGATTGTCCTTAAGCGCAACAACACAGTAGCGCCCCTACGGTATCCACAAGTCCAAGGCAGGAACGCCGTACGCCGGTGTGCTAGCACCAAGTCGCACAGAAGGCTCTCTCAAGAAGATGGCGGCTAGGGTTTTAGAGGAACAACTCAACTCACGACTTTCATGTATCTTGTCTGTTTTTCTCACCCTCGCCTTTGGCCTCAAGCATCTCCTTATATAGTGCCTGTGACGAATCCTATCTGAACACGTTTGACGAATCGTATCCGTACTAGTTTGTTCCAACCCGTTAAGTGTGTGACCCTATATGTTCATGTGTAATCGGTTGTGATTTGGAAACCCTTTTTGACCACGAGTCGTTAGTGGTACCTAGCAGCACATAACGATTCCCGAACACACATGGAATATATCGGACGAAACTTAATGCAATATGATCTATGTATAGGTCTTTATCACTTACGAACAGCTCGTAACTCCTTACGACCAGTTAGTGATTATGTTCTCTCCACGACCACCCAGGAGATCTTCCAGGACCACCCGGAGGTCTTCCACGACCACCCAGGAGGTCTTCTAGGACCACCCAGAGGTCTTCCAGGACCACCACTGGGGTCTTCCATGACCACCCAGGAGGTCTTCCAGGACCACCCGGAGGTCTTCCACATGTGGAGAACAAATATCAGCCGTACAACCTATTTGTGTATTATCCCTTTGCCTCACGACATCTGGTTGAACTCCAGGTGAGATTATGTCATCCATGGACTGTTCAATACTTTCTCGATCAAGTGTCGAATAACTTCATGTGGTCGACACTTCGACCACTAGTGGCATGGCCATGCACTTTCTTTATTCAACCACAACGAGGGACCCAGAGACATCTCTCCTGTTATGTTAGGAGGGGCAAATCCCATATCCAACCAGTCACATTCCTCCCCATGTTTCATAGCATACCCAAAAGCTATATTTATAACTACCCAGTTACGGTGTAGCGTTTGGCAGCCCCTAAGTGTACTATTAGACATGTAGGAATCCATATTGATCTCAGGTATAAGGATTATACATCATCATTCCTTGAGACCAACTGATGAAACATAGAATCATAACAATCTCAACAGTGTCTCAAGGTGGGTCAATCCAACACCATGTTCTCTAACATGTGTTCGCATTATTGATTCGATATCGCTATATCCATGATATGTGAAACATGGTCATCAATCAATACATGTGCTAATCGATAGGATCACTGGTGTTCCAACGAGTGACATCCGACCAGGGATACATTTAGAATGACATCATCATAAGTTAAAAGAGCTTCACCAACAAGTCACATACTCGTTAATCTTCATAATTGATGATTCATTCAAGGAACAGAATAAAACTTATTCAATAACACACAAACATAGACGTGATATCATCATTGTAATATCCCGTTCAAATATAAAACATATAAGTGACTAGTATTACAATTAAATATATTTAGAAAGAGAAAATTCAGAATTTTGGAGGAGTTTTAGAACTCAGGCCTTTGGCCCATAGCTCTTTGGGCCCATGTGGGGGGGGGAACTAAACCCTAGCACCTAAGTACTGTAGCACCACCGTTACTGTAGCACGCCGCTATTGTAGCACGCCCCTCCCCTCCGGTGCTTCTCCATTGTTGCCGGCCATAAGGAAGAGGAAGGAGAGGGAAGAAGAGAGGAGAGGAAGAAGAAGAAGGTGGGGGTGATCTTCGCGAGGGCTTTGCGAAGGTTTCAGTGGCATCTCACGTTGTTCTTGTGGGTAAATCCATGATCCCAATTAGTTTTGGTAGATTGATCTTATGCGTATTGTCTCCATATGCTAGATGATAGCTGCTGTAGTAGATCGGTTTAATCTGTGATCTGTTGACTCACAAGTTTGAGGTAGTTCTAGGTGGATTCTGTGTTTAGGGTCTCTTGGAGTTAGATGGGGAGTTGCGTTAGCTTTCCATAAAGTCTTAAATCATAATTTTTGGATAAATGATGATTTAGTTCTGAATTTCGCAAGACTGGGTGCTAAATCAGTCTCAAGACTTATGCAGCGAACATAGATCTGTAAGTTTGATCTTGGAGATGGCCGAGTTGGGTCAGTTGATCTTCGTGAGATTTGTATATATTTTCATTATGATTCCAGAAAGTTAAATTTCATAATTTTTGGATTTCTAGATCAAAATATATGAATTTTAGAAGCTAAGGCTGTAATTTGTCTCTCTATTGTGGACAGAAGAGTTTTACTTGACTGTTTGCAACCTTTGTTACATAGCAGAAATATTTGAGATAATTTTATTGAGATATCTGGTTTCCTGTAGTTTCCAGAGAGTATTAGAACAATGTGTTTGGTTGAGCCAAACAAAATTTATGAAATTCACAAGTTAGTAGTACCGGAGATGATAGATCAGTCTTCGGAATTAAAAACAATGGCTTAGATTAACTAGTTTGATCTTTTGGTCACCTGAGAAGTTGTAGCTAGGCTTGTGTAGGTTCTAGGAAAATTGGATTCATGGCTTTTGGAGTTTTGAATCAAAAGTTATGAATTTTTATTTAACCTCTATCTGTTTGGGCAGATTTGGGTATTTGAGAGTTTATTGATTAAATGTTCGGGTTGCGGGTAGGGATGCTTGTTCTCGTTTTGTTCAATTGCTATGCTGTACACTATTAGTTAGTGTACTTAGTATATTGTTTTACGACTGCCAGGTGGTGGTGAACCCTGGGGCTAGAGCTTTCCATCGTTGTCTTCCGTCTCACGGTTGAGGCAAGTACAATTAAATTATCTTGTTTGTTGTTTGTTCCATTTGATTGTTGAATATGAAATGGGTAATATTAGTATTTCTTGTTTCCCTTCATAATTGATATGCCATGATTCTTCGATAATATATTTACATTCAGTATATTCCTTCGTTCCTTCTTTCATGTTCACCACGGAAGTGGGTAGTGAAGTCCCGTCATTCCAATATGGACAAGTACCTTGTGATTCTTATTTGTTGATGAATGCTAAGTGCTTGTTGTTCATACTGTTATTTCTATGATCCATGAGTGAATTCAATGCTTCATGTTCATTTCACATTCGTTAATCCATGTGTTAATGAGATGATATCTTTCATTATTCATAATTCATTCCATTCATTCATTGTTCATGTTACATCCATAGGAGTGGAAAGTAAAGACCCATCAATTCCAGTATGGGCACGTAAGACCCACCATTCCAATGTGGGCAGATTTAGATCCCCATATGAAACGTTTTTCATACGGGCCTTGGATCCCCGCATTTTGTTAAATGCGGGCCTAAGTGAACACCGACGGGTGTGTCATTGGCTATACCGGTATAAGCAGAAGTGGAGTTCATGCATTTCAATCATTCATATGTTTTCTGCCATTCTACCTTTATATTCTTTAGTGTGATGTTATGTTCTTATTCCTCCATTCCACATTCGAATTCTATTCTGTTATATAATGATATTACTCATCCGTTCTACATTCGTATTATATTCTGTGATTGTTATGTTCTTATTCAATACTGTTCGTATTGTTCTGTTGTACTTGCTGAGTCGTGGACTCATTCTTGCCGTGTTTATTTGTTTTAGGTAAACATTGAAGACGGCATGCATGGGAGGGTATAGTCGCGTGGATCACTTCATCCACTTCACAATCTTCCTTTCACTTCACAATATTCACTTATAAATTAGATGAACTTGTCATTACCTTTCCTTTGATAATAATTGGGTTGTAATAAAAAGAGGTTGATGGTTGATATTATCATTCTTTATGATATGGTTGTATTGGTATTGGATTATGATCTTAGTATAAACTTCTGATAGTTGCATCATAATTGATTCAATATGATTAGATGAAAAAGTTTGATATGTTATTGAATTCTGATTCAATTCTTATATTCATTCTATCAGTTGTTGATTCTTACATGTCGTTAGTTGATAGATTGTTGAAATTATTTTGTATTGTTGATGAATGTTAGACTTCTAGATGATATCTTGGCTTCCGTATAGCCAGGGTGTTACAATCATCTCCATTATTGCCTCTAGAGCATATCTCCAACAGTGTCAACATAGATGAATATCGATCCACACAAGACAATTAATAGAATAAACGAGTAATTTAATTAACAAATAACGGTTTTGACCTTATAGTCGAATTTACACTTATTAAGCCACACAGGGCTGGCAATAGAGAAATAAGGAACAAATAACTTCAGCGGAATCCCATCAATTCGCCACAGGCAACCGACTGAGATCAAGACCCTAACGATCAACACCTTCATAGAACTCCTCCTCAAAAGCAGGCGAAGACTCCTCCACTTCTGTTGATTGATTATAGCAAGCGTGAGTACACAACCGTACTCGTAAGTCATACCACATAATGCAATTTATACATAATGGCTTATTCCAAAGGAATGACTTCTGTGGTTCTTTTGCAGAAATGCAACATTTGCAATTAAATATGAATAATAGATTAAAACATAATTCAAAACAAATAGACAATGTTAATTTATCAGTTGTTTTCACAAAGAACACAAAGTCTAATTAAGTTATTCACACAGCCATATGACTTAAATCACACAGCTCACTTCCCAAATGTTTTATGAAAACTACCCCTTGTGTGAAATCCCCGAGCATGTCCATGACCGCGGACGCGGCTATTCGAATAGATTTATTAACACTCTGTAGGGGTTGTACACTTTACCCACACGATACAACTAGTGTAGTTAGCACTAATCGTAACAAAATGTTTCAGAAACTTCATCTCAAACATTGATACTCCCGATGTGCTTTACCGCCAGACTACCCTACATAGGAAGCCAGTCCGATACACACCGTTGGACCTGAAGACGGCGAACCGCTCATAAATGTGTACTACCTGGTAGTCCACAACTCCACCCATTTACACAGCTTAACCTACTGCTTGAGTAATCAATGCTAAGCATACATAACCTACTAAGTTAGGACCGTCCCATACCAGGCATGTGGTCGTACAGTAAAGTTCAGTTCAATAGCGCACAAAGTTAAGTTCTTAATTGACCAAGGCAAGACTTCCAATTTCTAACTATGTCACACAGATTAATATTCACATGCACACAGCTCCACCATATCACTTAGTGTCCACCACTTGCCTCAGTCTAAATCCTTTACCACCCAGTTGGTTAAGTACAACACATGCCATCAACGAGTGATAGCACACAGTACTCACAGTTTTATCACAAAGTTCCATAATCACTTAGTCAAGTTTATATTTGTAACTCACATGAAATGATGACTCATGGTATGGCTAAGCAATCTACTCGTATCTAACCAACCCACATTGGTGCTACGACAATACTAACTAAATAATGAACCAATCTAGGGTGACAAAAGATTATGACATAACAATAGACAATGTGGATATAACAAATTGGATTAATAACTATACCCAAAAGCATTTAAATAAATACTTAAAGTAAATGCAGTAATTTGAATCAAAGTAATTTTAGAAAACTGGATTCAATATAATCAAATATATAACTTGCATGGGAATAGGTCTAGGTATTGGTCTTGATCTTAAGGCACTCCTTCTTCAAAGTTCCTCGAGGTATCAATGTCTACTCACAAACGAGGCAAATAAACAAAACAAATAAATAATAGAGGCAAAACAAACTCCAAAAAATTAAATAAAATTCTTAGATAAATAGATCTCGAATTTATATGAATTTAGAAATTTGAATGGGCTCAATCATAGTTCAGATGCAAAAGATATGGGCTTTGGAAGTTTAAATCAAAAGAAAATACCCTAAATCTGATTTATTGGAATTTTTGAATTATTCTTCAATAGAAAAATCAGAATAATGACGTAATGCTGACGTTAACAGGGATTTTTGAAATTAAAGAAATAAAAATAAATCTGACATGTGGGACCCACATGTCAGTGGCTCGATTCACGGTAGACCAAGTCCACCGAACCATTGTATCTAAGGTTTAGTGGTCTGCCACGTAGACGCACGTGGGATGACACGCACGTGTGGAGCCGAGTTGGATGCTGAGGTGGCTACTGACATGGACGACGGTGAGGCGGGCGGCGCTCGGGTCTCAAGGAATCCGACGATTGGTGGCGGCTTGTCGGTGGTGGATGGTACCAGGAGGTAGAGGATGCGAAGGGGAACCCGTAGGTGTGCTCACGGATGCTCAAGGATGATTGTGGCAGCTGGCGGTGAGGTCGGAGCAGCGAAGAAGACACGGGATCGACGGGATCGGTCCTTCGGTGATGCTCTAGTGAAGTGAAGGCGACCAGGACGAAGTGCATCTCTGTGCGATGCCAACGGCGATGACGATGGAGCTCGAGCGACACTAACGGCGGAGATGGAGCTCGTCGGAGTTGCGGTGGTGAGATTGCTTCCTTGAGCGATTCTAGCGTCTAAGGTTGCACGCTTGGGCTTTGGCGGCTAGGTATGGGACGCGGAGGCCAAGAGTTCTCGATCCCCTTTTATACGGGCGACTAGAGGAGTCCAAGGCAGCTACGGCGAAGAGAAGATCCCGCGGTGGCGCAAAGAAGGAAGGAGAAGGACTCCACTTCGGAGACGATGGTGACGTGGCAGGCAGGTCCACCAGTCAGCAGAAGCGGCTCGAAAAGGATCGCGTCGCACACAACACGCATCATGCCGACGAGTGGGCCAACGCAGTGCGCCTGGAGAGAAGGGAGGAAGAGGTCGACATGCAGGCTGCATGTTAGTCGAAGCGAAGCCTTCCATGAAGCGAGGCGGATCGCACAATAACGAGCTGAGGCGGAATAGGATTGAGTTTCGGCCCAATCTATTTTCTGAGATTTTCTTTGGTTTTTCTTTTTAGAAAATAGCAGAAAATACAAATGGCAATTAGAAAATAGCAAATGAACTTGGAAAAATTATAGAAAATATATCCAAGCATATAGAATCTAAATAAAATAGTTTTGACAATTGTTGATGTTAACTTTAATCATATTAAATGGTTTTGGTACTAAAAGTCCAAGTTAAGCTTTTGAATTAAATTCAAATAAATCCAAATGGTGAATTTTCTCTCTATTAACTATTCAAAGGAATTTTTTTAAATCTCAGAAAATTGGGATGTTACAAACCTCCCCCCTTAAAGGAATCTCGACCCTGAGATTCAGGCTAGCTAGAGAAAAGGTTAGGAAACTTGGCTTTCAGCTCATCTTCACGCTTCCACGTTGCTTCTCCTTCTGAGTGGTTGCTTCACTGAACTTTGCAAAAACGAGCGGTCTTACTTCTGGTATGACGCTCTGCGATATCCAAAATCTTGACAGGCTGCTCCTTGTAAGTGAGATCTTCTTTCAACTCAATTGATTCCAACGGGGCTTGTTCTTCTGGCAGGAGTACGCGGAGGCATCGGCTGCCTTCGTGCAACCAAGTATGACTACCTTGCTTGCTTGTGTAACGTCTTATTTTGTGGTTTTCGTCATGTTTACATGCACAACATAATGTTTCACAGGTCGTGCATCGCTTTGGGAGGAGCCGGATGTGTCGCACGAGGAGTCGCACTCTGGGGACTTCTACCTCGACCAGCGTGGCAGTCAGGTCTCCGTGGATGCTTCACAGCTGCACGGTGCGCCCGGACCGAGCCAACCGACACAGGACTCCCTCGTGACACCGCTAGGCTACTCGCGTCGGTCAGGTACCTCAGCCGCCTGAGCCTTTGACGTACTCGCACCTGTGCCCGTAGCTGCCCCGGACGAGGCCAGGGACGACACGTGGGGTACGCTTCAAGAGGAGCCACGAGTAGATATTTGTTTTTCTAAATATCAGTCATGCCATGTAAATATTAATTTATGCACAACTATTATTATGCTAATCTCGTCTTTCGATATTTATTTTTTGCGTGCACACCGCGACTATGTGAGGGAGCCAGCATCGGGATACCCCACACCACCCTCTTTCTAGCCTCGACTCCCCCACGCCACCTTTCTAGCATCAAGAAAAGACCGACCCCTGTCAAGCCACAAATTGCCACTTTTGCACATCGATATGACAACTCACTGGGACGCTGCGACACTTACTTCTCAAACTGACAAGAACACACTCTGCCACGTGGACTTTTCGAACTGAAAAGACCGCACCCTGTCATGCCACACACTGCCACTTTGCAGATCGATATGACAACACACTGCGACGCTAACTTTTCAGAACGATAAGACCACACTCCGAGATGACCACACACTGTCACCCCCCTTTTCAGGCCGAAAAATCCCTGTTAAAAGGAGAGGGAAGAGAAGTGGAGGAGAAGAGAGCTGCAGGATAGCCCTACATCACCACATCCAACATTACACCAAAGCTTGCTTCACACAACTGAGAGGAAGGGGAAGAAGGATTCGGCGAGCTTCTACAAGAGGATACTGCAAAAGCGCAAGTGGCTTGCCGAGAGGGCTAAACCCTACCCAGATAAGTCTATGAAGGATGCGTTGGTACCACCGGAGTTCCCACGCTCCAATGTGTGCGCGAAGAACTGGCACATATCATCCAGTCCACACACTCGGCGACGTTCGCTCAGGCGTACTACACGTGCGACCACCACCTCCTAAGCGTATCTTGCACACACAAAGATTTTTCACATCATACATTCCATTCCATAAATCCCTGATTACACACGCGCATTATGACTGCCGGAGATGCAATGCAACTTCTTCCAATGGATCAACGGTTCGGAGATGTACAATAGGGCGTTCATCTAGCAGAAATACATGTTCAACTTTCTATGGCCACCCGAGACTTTCGAGCGCTGCGCACCTTATGTACCCGACCCTGACTGAACTGAAAAGGCATCGGACGAGCCTAAAAAAGCAGAAGGGTATGACAGGGTCTGGCACAGAAGTCTATCGCCATTTCAAATGACGATAGAGATCTAGTTTTGAAAAAAAGAAAATCGACTTTTAATTTTGTAATTATCTTTTAAATAATATTATTTTTTTAAAAAAACAAAGCATGATAGGTCATGTGCCACGCTGCAGTTCGCCGCCCGTTCTTGCTTGTCATGTGAGCCATCAGAGGCGAGAGGCGGTGTGCAGACAATGGCTCGAGTTTCTGCGTCAGGCGCAAGCATGGGCACCGTGGATGTGATGTAACGGTACAGTCTCCATCAACTACAAGTAGGGATGAAAATGGATCAGATAGTTTCCGACCGATCCGGACGGAAAGGAATTCGGATTGTCTCGGATCGGATTTTTCTCGATTGATTTTCGGATCGGAAACGAATTCGGATTTTTTTGTTGGAAACGGAAACGAATACGGTAGACATGCTATCCGGCGGATACAGATACGAATACGGATTATCCGAATAAGACCAAGTCTGGATATCTGGATTTTAGCCCAAAAGAGAAAAAGATATTTTAATTGATTTATGAATTTCAGAAAATGCAACAAATCAAATAGCCTTTTAGAAAATAGCAAATAGAGTTCAAAAATTCTAGAAAAAATCAGAGAAATTCCTTGAATTATTTTGAACTTAATAAAATTAATTACAAGTTAAAGTTGGTTTTATTTTTGCACATAAACTATTTTTTATTTCTAAAAATAGGAAAAACCTTTTAAAATCCGAGAAAATTCAAGAATTTAATTATTTTTATTTTTCACTTCAAATCCTAGAAATCTCAATAAATTTTATTTTTGACATTAAAAACTAGGAAATTAAATAATTGACCTTATTTTATTATTATTTTTTCTTTTTAACCAAGAAAACTCTTTTAAATCTCAAAAATCCAATAAAATAATAACTTTATTAATTTTATTTTTGGTAACATACTTTGGGATGCTACAATCATTTGTGTATAGATTAACCATTCAAGTTGATCGATGTTAGTGTAAACTAAGTTTTATATATGTGATGAACTAAGTGTGAATGTGTGATGACTTGTGACTTTGTGAGTTATGACTTATGAGCTAAATATGGTAAACTAAGTGTTATGTTTGTGATGAACTAGTTAATGCAGCTTGCTAGTGCCAATGTTATATGTGATTGCTGAAAATATGAACAATTCATGAATGTTTGCATCAAATAAACTAGTTATATGTTTTCGTTAATTTCTGGCATACAATTTAAGGGGTTTTCATGTTCCGAAAAATATCCGCGACCATATTCGTTTCAATTCGTATTCGCTTCGTATTCGATATTATTCATATCCGTATTCGTATCCGGGGTATTCGTATTCATATTCGGGTCCGGAAAAAATATGAAAAATAATATGGCAGAGCCATTATCCGTCCATATCCGATCCGTTTTCACCCCTAGCTGCAGGATAGATGAAGGAAGACGATAATGCGACATGTACCACGACTGCAGCAGGTAAAGTGGGAATGTGATTGGACAGTGATGAAAAGAACATCTACATAAAAAGTGGCAACTAAACAACTTCATTAGTGATCTTGATCTTGCATTGCATTGTTCGATGTTTGAAGTGTTACATCACATCCCAAATAGTGGAACTTTTCTATTTGCCGCCCTGCATTTTATCCAAAATCCCTACCAAATCAAACAATATTTTCCACATTACATTGAAGGGTTGGTGTGAATAATATTCTTCGTAAATCCTATAAAATCCAAAAGGTCCACTCATATATGGTAAAATGTGGAAAGTTTAATACCATATTGCTAGACTAGGTGAGAGAAGACCAACTTACAAGGTGGAGTTGATCTTACCTAATTGAAGGAAAGTAAAAGAAGGCTACACGCGCTCGCTCACTCATTACCTCTCCTTGCCACGCCATCGTCTGCCCGCGCGGCATGCACGTGAATGGTGCGGCAATTTTGAGTCCGATTATGTGCGGAACGGTACCTTCTTTTTGCACCTCATAAACATGCATGATGACATGGTATATCCACGTGCAACAAATTGGAAAGGAGAAGAACGGTTCAAAACCGAATGATTGAATCTCACTAATCCTGCACGTCTGTTACAGTGTGAGACCCCAGGGTATTTAGCTTATAATGCTTAGTCTTCCAATTGACCCTAGCATCACAAACAAAATATCCCGTGCCTCGGGACAATGTGTACCTCCCAGAAGTGCGGTACACACACCCTTTTACAAAATTATTTATCAATTCCATACAAGCACAGAACCGAAGCAAGAACTTAACCAAATAAAAGACATACATAATAGAGTTCTTACAAAAGGGGTCGACCGGCCAAATCACAAGCTAAAGAGCTAAATAAACAGCGGAAGCAAAAGCCATAAGATGGCGATAAACCAAAGCCATACGGTTTGCCTTTAAGCCCACAAGGCAACCGATCGAGCCGCCAGCTAGTCGTCAAAGTCGAAGTCTGTCTCATGATAGTCGATCCCTTGGGGATCAACCTCCTCTGCAACAATTAATTAAGCAAAGCAAATGAGTACAAAAATATACTTGCAAGACTTACGTGTAGTGTAACAACCTATACATATGCTACATGCAAGCTTAATCAATGGAGAAGTCTCTAGGTTTATTTTCAGCATAAAGCAGGTTTTCATTTGCAATAATGTAGTAATTTGAAAGCAATCTTGCAATCTTTTTTTAATGTTCAAATAACAGCGAGGAACAATAGATAAATGACAACAACAACCTGGAAGTGACTAACCCAATAGCCACCACAACACTAGCATGAATCACCCATTCATACCACCCATAACAAGTTTTAATTAAGAGGTTATAGTCTAGTTCTTACACGACCTTACCAAGCATGTCCATAACCTAGGACGAGGCTATTCGAATAGTTTGAACCCTGCAGGGATGTACCAATGTACCCAAACGTCATACCGCCTTTTTGCCACAAGATTAAGCACACTACCTTTGGTATGCCAGCACGGCTAAGTCCTACGAGGTATTTCCAATGGATTGTGCTAATTAAGAGTCGCACGTATGGGGGTTATCACCTAGTGAACCGCCACTACGGGCTCCCACTAAGGACCCATACGAAGAGTAGAATGCATCGCCCACTTAAGCAATCATGGTGCTCCTCTCCTTTCCCAACAACGAACATTTTTCTTTACAACGACCACCAACGACTCATTAATTAACACCCCCCAAAGTACTTAGTCAAGAGAGGTCCCATATCCCCCTCGTGTGGTTAGCACACATTAATCACTTGGCTTAGTGACACAAGTAACTCGGTCCTTGTGGACTTAGGCACCATTCCAATCATACACAATAGATCACACCATCATCTATTGTGCCCAAGTCAATAACAATTTGTTTTCAGTTTTGAATTTACAAATTAACAAAGCACAAAGTGCTGAACATAATGGAATAATAATAAGATTTGTGTGATCAAGATCATCGACTAAGTCGATGACCGCCCAATTCTACCGGTAGCTAAGCATTTCTAAGCATGTCACCGTAAAGATAATAAAAGAGCATAATTCAATCACCGAGCTCTAATTCACCGGTGAGATTAATAACTTATGGTTAGTGGCAGGGATAACAATTTAAGGGCAACCATGCAATAGGAATAACTACCTCTAATCGGGAAAATTACTTTGATACAAAAGCATGCATGTATATACAATTTGTAAACAAAATAATAGACTTTAAAAGTAATGGGATTGACATGATCAAACTGCTTGCCTTACTGGAGATGCTCAATACACTGCAGAGGATCACTCTCATAATCAACGAACTCGTCGGCACCTAACGAAAGAACGAAAAGAACCGATAAGAACGAAGAACACCGAAAAGGCTCAAAAACCAACTTCAGCGCAAGGCCACGAAATTTTTACAAAAAGTAGAGCATGATTTTTAAGGAATTTAGCAACAAGAACCAATTGATTTGGATACTCAATGCTAAAGTTATGGCCAAAACAAGTTTGGCCAGTTGGAAAAATGCTGAAAAATTCACCTCCGGTACTGTTCACCCGAAATTAAATTTTTAGCATAAATTTCTAGAAAGGTGTTGTACCTAAAATTTTTATGGTAAACAGAGCACCACATGAGATGAACAACATAATTGGATTCACCTCATTTGGAGCTAGGATGCATTTTCTATGATTTTACAAAGACATGAAAAAGAGCACAAGCTAAATGCAACCACAAAAATAGTAGCATGTCTAAAACCTATTCTACAATTAAGCACACTAATAGAGGAAACCAACAAACTTGGTTTCACTCAAACAGGAGCTACAGAGAAAAACTTATGCATTTTTCAAGTTAAAAGAATTTTTAATGCAATAAATAAAGCTAAGCTGAAATTAAATCTATTAAAACAATTTTCTGGAGCAAAACTAAGCTTACAACCATTTTTAGATTAAAGCTTAGTTAAAACCAGAACTAACAAAATTTGAATCAACCGAAAAGGAGCTAAAACGAATTAGTTAAGCAATTTTGAAGTTTAATACAATTTTTAGTTTGCAAATAAAGCTTACCGGGTTTTTAAACAAACTAACTTAAAGCGGAAAAGCCTGGGCCGTTGATTTGGAATCGCACGGCCCAAGTGCACGGGAGCATAGCACACGCGAACGCCCACGCTCAAACTCAGCGGTTGGATCGAAAACGAATGGCTCAGATTGATTAAACGTTCGGACGGTCCGAACGTTTAATCAATCTGGGCCGCTGATCTGAAAGCGGACGGCTCAGAGTGCAAGTTGAGTTCGAACGGTCCGAACGTTCAACGAGATCTGAGCTGCAGATCTAGAAATGGGCGGCCAACGCTACGGGGAGGTCCGGGGGTCCGAAGGTCCCGCAGATCTCAACCATAGATCTTAAAATGGACGGCTGAGGTTCGGTGGTCCGAACGTTCCACACGATCTAAGCCGTAGATCTTAAAATCAACAGTCCAGGATCAACAAAGTGTTGCGCACGCGCCTGAGAGGGTTTAAGTGGCGCTGGGCCCACATGTAAGTGACTATTAAGCTACTCACCGTGGGATTAAACACACGGGGCCCACCTGTGAGTGAATTAGGCTATGACCCAAACTTAACTCACGTTTACAGAGCGCGGGTCCCACATGTCAGCGGCACAAAGGCTAACTTAGGACAGACATTAATTGTTAAACCAATCATTGGCCAAATTAATGATGGATCTTTGCGTTAATGGTGTCGCTACAGTACTGTCCCCGTCCGACAACGAGCCCGATGAAAAGATGGCCTCATCGCCGGTGACTCCGGTCACGGCGGTGCGAGCTACAGGCAGGAATGGGTTCGCAATAGGTTTGTGCACCCAAAGGAGGTACTCTCGACGGCGGAGCCGACCTAGAACAACAAGTAGCCGAGAGGAACGAGCGGTGACAAGCACGCCAAAAGACGACAAAGAAAAGGGAGCTCCGCAGCGGTTCAAGTAAGTAGGTGCCCAGCTTCTAGGGACTACCAAGAAGTTACCTGAGTGCTGGGGAGACTAGGAGATGGACGGAGCAGCTCCGGCGACGTTGAACCGCATTGGCACTGAGGAAGACGACACGGAGAAGACAGCCTGAGCAAAACGAACAAGCCCGCGTCATCAGAATATCTTCAATAGGGCTCAAGGAAAGTCCATGAGCAAGTAATTGAAGAGAGGAGGTCCTTACCAGAGTTGAGGACGAAAGGGGGTGAATTCGGCCGAAGGAGATCCAAACCCCAATTCAAGCAATTCCTGTGAAGGCAAGCCAAAATTGAGTTAGGGATTTGCGAGAAGGCCGAGGGGCACGGTGACGTGAATGGCGAAAAAGAACCCTCAAGCACCAAAATGCACGAAGAGCTCCACGGGCCGACAATGGCGATTTGGGGATTTCTGGTGGTTTGAGCACAAGCAACCCGAGGAAGCAAGGCAAAGCTACAGGGTGCTTGAAAAGAGAAAAAGGAAGAGCTTGGGGGCTTTAAATAGCTGGGGGAGCAAGGATTGGAGCTAGGGCAAAGTTCAAGGGTGAGCTCGGCTCATGGCTCTGCCATGGGCGAGCTGAGCGACGGGAGCAAGTAAGAAGGAGACTTCGGGGGCGACCACTGACGAGCATTAAATGCTAAGAGTCGTTGCAGGACTCCATGGAGTGGACAAGGCATTGCGCCCTCCTCTGCCCACACCATGGCGCTGGTGCTCGAGCGAGCGACCGAGGAAGGAGATGACCAGCGACGAGAGGGCCCACCGGCAGCGACACAACGACCAAGCGGCTCGAGTCAGAACAGAAAGGAATGGGTTGAGCCCAACCAATAGGCACGGGCCCAACACCAACGATTGGATCGAGATCCAACGGCTCACAAGCGATCGGAAACCGAAAGCTTACGCAAACGTGGGCCGCCCGATGGAGATCCAACCGTCCAAAAGCCACGCGCCAAAACGACCGAGCCTGAGTGCAGCTAGTTGATTGGGTCGAGTCCATTGGCTCGAGCTTGACCCACCCAATAGTAACTGACTAGGGTTTGAATTTGAAGCTGAGCTTGGAAGAATTTTTAGAGGTAGCAAACCAACTCCAAAAAATCTGAAATTTTGACTAGAGGTTCCTCACTCTAGGATAAACCTTGTGTAAATTTTCCAGAGGTTTTTATGCAAAGAATTTTTCTCCAGAAATTCTACAAGGATTGTTCTAGGGTTTGACCAAGAGTCAAACTGGTTTGACTGCCTCTTAAAAATTATCAAATAATTTCTAAAAATTATGAAATTTTTCAGAGGAGTCACACAGCAGCCCTAGAACCAAGGAAAAATATTTCCAGAGGTTGAACACAAGATTCTCAACAAGGAGGTCATGATTGTAGTCAATTGGAGATTTAAGTTTTTGAATTCCACAATTCCTTTATAAGAATTACAGAAAAGTTCAAAAACTTCAAGATGCAAGAAAAGTTTTAATTTCTACTCATTTTCTTACATTTGAAACACACACATAGATTTGGGATGTTACATACGGCATGCATTAATTGTGTTTTAATGCGGTTTTCAATTTTTGTTGCACGATGATTTGTTCTTCCTTTCGAACTCATATGTGTCTATATGAAGAGATGTCATCTCGATCTAGATGCACTCGAGAGAGAAAACTATTGTCCTTCACTCCTTTGTGCTGCGCTATTTCTAACTACTCCATCCCTATGCTGACGTGCACCGTCACAAAGAGAGCAGTGTCCCCGAAGCCGTCGTCTCTCGTGTTACAGGGTAGAGCGAATTAGGTTTTTGGGAAGCATTCACGCCGATCGCCACGACTTCCTCGTCATAGGCTTCAAGGTCAGATTCAGATATGACTCTCACATGACTACTGCGAGCGATCCTCTGTAAGTTGCGATGATCCGCTTTATCATGTTTAAATCTTACTTATTGGATTTTAGTTATGTGATGATAATGTTCTCTACTATTCCTAATAGAATTCATATGATATGCTTTGCTTTATTTATATATATATATATATATATATATATATATATATATATATATATATATATATATATATATATATATATATATATATATATATATAGGATGCCTGTTTCGTACTCCGAGAGTATGTACTCCCACTCCTAATATACTACTTAAATAAACATATTATACTTCTTTATCACTTTCAGTATACTTAGATACCAATTATGAGATACTCCAATACGACTTGATTGAAAAAATAATAATTGGAGGCCTTTATTTTTTTCTTCTGTATACCCTTTTTCATATATAAAAGAAGTAGGATTAATTTGGTCAGTAACATTGCAGTCATATACAAATTACAAAATAACATTCGATGTGGATGACAAGTGGGCCATGGGCCCATATGTCATCCTCACATCGATGTTATTTTGCAACTCACAATCTGAGTAGTGTTACTGAGCAAATTGCCCCGAAGCAGTATATACACAAATTTTGCTATAAAAAGTGAGATTTGATGAAATTTTTCATGGAACTCACTTTGGAGATAATCATTATTGAGTAAGTATATATATATATATATATATATATATATATATATATATATATATATATATATATATATATATATATATATATATACTCTGAGTACGTATCTCACCTCTCATGTACCACTTAAATCGTATGATGATACCTCTTTATCTATTTGAGCATACTCCAATGATAATTATAAGATACCCCAAAATGAATTCCATAAAAAATTTCATTAAATTCCACTTTTGATAGCAAAATTTGTGTATATACTTCTTTTATATATGAAAATGGGTATATAGCAAAAAACAGAGGGCTCCAATGAAAAATTTTCAATCAAGTCGTATTGGAGTATCTTATAATTGGTATTTAAGTATACTGAAAATGATAAAGAAGTATAATATGTGCGTTTAAGTGGTATAATGGAAGTAGAAGTACATACTCCTAGGAGTACGAAACAGGCGTTATATATATATGTGTGTGTGTGTTATTGTCATATTTGATATTACAATGTGCTACTGTTTGTAGTTGAAAATATACGTACTATATATAAATTTGTTTATACTGATCATTGTTTTAGAAATTAAAATAACCACACCAACGCACTTATATCTAACATCAAGTTCTCGGCAACGACAGCAAAAGTTCTCGCATACAATAGTGCAGAAGTAGGCGGCCACAGGCACACAGCACAATGTTACGTGACACAGCTGTTCGACATATCGGAAACCAGGCGACCTTACCATCCTACCGAACAAAGCATCACGAATAAAAACAACAATTTCTCCTCGCCTCACTTAGCTTTCATGTCGTGTATGTTATTTAATAATTTGTAAGAGAAAGGTCTGATTTGCCCACGACGGTGCCAAATGAACCAAACCTACTGCCACGAGAGCCGAGCGCAGGCACAGTGGCGCACAGCTTCGCTGCAGTGGCTATGACAAAGCCAAACTCGATGCCCGCAACTACCAGTTTTTGATTCTTTGATCGATTCCAGCTAGTACTAGGCTGCTAGTCAGTGATTACACATACACGACGACAACACAGTGATGGATTGACACCGAGAGAGGGTCGATCCGATCGATGTGCTACAAATAGAGAAACGTCTAGAGCAGCAGATGAACTAGCTGAAAGATAAAGACACGATCGACCCTAATGCGACTGTTTCTGCCTAAAGCCTCGAAGACATCCTTAGTGCGAAGGGAATTAATTCGCCATTTACATGAGACACGTTGCTTTACAAGGCGACCGACCGTCCAGCCCGTGGACGTAGAAGAATAAAAGGTGGAGATGCTAGCTTGAGGTGCCCATCCTGCCGCGTCCCCCCGCGCTGCAGCGAACAAAGTTGCCACTGCACCGACATTATGCGTCACTGTGCCGAGCCACAGTGACGGAGTCAGGAATTTAGCAATGAGGGTGCACAGTTTAAGGTTGAAAAAAAATCTTGTACGACACATATGTAATTTCACAAGTCCAACACAATTACACAAAAGAGTTCGAAATTAGTTAACAATGCAATACAAATAGTTCAAATAAAATCTTACATGAATAAAAGAGTCCTAAATAGCTAATGAAAATCATAATACCACACGACGCGATTTCATTCCTTGGAAGCGCTTTATTATATCATCATCACTAACCTTCGAAAAGATATCTCGTTTTATAAAGATAACTAAACAATCATTCAATACTTAATCGCTTATACTATTTCTCAACTTGTTCTTCACAAGATTTATCGCCGAAAATACTCTTTCAACGCTAAATGCTGCCACCGTAGGAGCAATACCAATTTGAGAAGCAAGCACACTAAATTGTAAATGTCATGCTTTCTTGTTTCAATAAGCTTAGTAGAAAACTCACCGAGATTCTTTAGGCCCTTAAATCTATCATCGCTTCACATATTATCAATGAAATTATCAAGTTGGAAAGAAAGTCTCATTAAATCTGTGTTTGAAAAATCATTGGGATAAGAGTTGAAAAGGCTAAGCACTTTGTCCCTATCATAAGAAGCAAATAAATTCAGAGAATTTAAAGTGGACATGCAAACAAGCAACTCCATATTAACCTTGTCAAACCGATTGTCAAGCTCTTGGAGAACATTATCAACAATGCCAAGATACACTTCCCTTCTAAAATGATCATCATTTGTTTGTTTTGGGTAAAAACGTGATGGTCTTCCATAAGACACATATCTACCATCCGGCTTAGGAACTTTGATGCCATATTTAGTGCAAAATGATGTTACCTTTTCTTGAAGAAATTCTTCTCACCCATCACACCTCATTCGTTGCATTCTATCATTAGCCAAATTAACAAGTGCCATAGCATTAATAGTATCTTGGTCTGTCTTTTGCAAAGACTAAGACAACTCATCTGTGTATCTAAATATGACAAGCATCAAGTGTGCATTGAAAACAAAGTCAAATGACTCAAAGGCTCCCACCATAGCATGTATTTTTGGCCAATCATTCTTCTGTGAGAGGGTCTTTTCCAAGCTGTATGAATACTTTGCGGATTGTTGAATACATACCAATAATATGCAAAATAGTTCTATAATGAGAACCCCAAGGTGTGTCACTGGGCCTAGCTAACCCCATCTCTTGATTTAATCTCCGTCTACTTTCTAATATCATCGCAGTAGCTTGCACAGCCACACAACAGTTATTATAATGATGCGGGTCAATGCTTTCATCAAGCATTGAATTGTGCATGTCAAGAACACAAAGTTCTTTATTTCCCTTTTGGTTACATTGCATAAAACCTACAAGTTAGATTTGATTCCTTGCAGCTAAATTATTAAAACTGAAAATTCATTGGCTCCTTGGTATTAACATGGGCTATTTATATATAGGTGACAATGACAGCTGGATGTTTAACATTACAGGAATCAACTTATAACTACGCCATCAAAGCATAAAACAGCTAAGATCTAATTAAACCTTTTTCTTGGAAGCCTTTCTAATGTTCTTCAATGGAAAATGACATAGCTTGGTCATGACACTTATCTGAGCGTAGAGTAGCAGCAGAAGTAGGGAGGGATCACCGGTACGGTGGAGGGGGCGAGGCGTGTGGGTAGCGGCCGGAGGCGGAGATATCCTGTGTCTAAAATAACCTTGAAACTAATTTCGCCTAGGACCATGCAAGAATAAAATGCACTTGTAGGACCAAACCTGGCCTGCTTCCATGCGTAGTCCCATTAGCGCTTCCCATGCTGCAGCTGCACATTAGGTCACCAATATTGTATCACAAATGAAGTTATCATTGAGAAGCAACAAGTGTATTGGATTGGATTGGACTCCTCTCAAGAAAATATGACAGAAAGAGTTATCTATCGGGCAAATGATAATGCATTGCTTCGTCTTTTACCCATTATTTAGTTAAGCTGAGGAATGCAGAGGCAAGCTCAGGGAGCCAGATCCGGAGTGGTGGCGACGTCGGCTGGAGGCAGCCCGAGGCGGCGGCTGGGGAGCCCAGGCGGCGATGCGATCCGGGAGCCGAGGCGAGCTCGAGCTCGGAGGGGGGAGGGGGGCGGCCTGAAGGCATGGCTCATCTAGCCGGAGCAAGGGAGGGGCCGCTGCGGATCCAACCAGAAGTAGGGGAGCAGGGGTAGGGCGGATCCGGCCGGAGCAGAGGAGGTGTCGGCCGGGAGCAGGGGTGGCGTCGCATCCAGTCGGAGCTGAGGATCCACAGATCCGGTCGGGGAGGCGACAGCGCTCTGGGCCAAAGTAGAGGCGTGCTCGGGTGGAGCGGGCGGCAGCGGTGTTGGCTCAGGGACTCCTACACGGATCCGAGCGGGCGTGTCCTGATCCGAGCAGGTGAGGACGATGGCGCGGCTTCGCTCAGAGCAGAGGAGGGGCGACGCTTGGGGCGCCGGGAGAAGAAGAAGAGGGAGGGGGCGGCAGCGCTTAGGCGACAACGACGGCCGGGAGCGATGAAGAAGGAGGAGGGAAGGCGAGCCACCGGGGAGGAGGATGAGGCGGCAGCAGCAACAAGCACTAATGGAGGCAGAGGGAGGAAAAACCGAAGGAAGCAGAACGCGTTCGGCCGATCCATCACAGAGGGAGCTACTTCGTTGGCACGCGAAACGAAAGAAAAATCGCATGGCGAGGACTACACGCGTGTGGCATCTGACGGCCAAAAAAATTCGGGCGACGTGGCATATCTAAGCTCGCTTCCTTTTTCCCTTCATTTATACCGGAGGATACTAGTTCCTTTCCATCTGCGATTCTATTTTTGTTATTTAGCAAGAGAAGAAGTTAAATTTGCTATTTTATTGTAAAACAGTGTCAAATAAGCTAAAAAAAACTCACCATTGCATCGTGTTACATTGCCGGATGGTGCATAGGAATACTCCATTTGTCGAGATGCAAGATAGGCGGGGAAAGAAGCCGAAAGCCCAGCGTGCGATTTCCATAAGCAGGTTGGGTTGTGTGAGTGGGCGACGACCTGCGTATTTATTGTTGAAGGGCCCATCTGGCAGTCCTCGTTGTCCCTATATAGCTGATTCCATTTGGATGTAAAACACATGGATGATGCAAACTCTATCATCTGAACTTCCTCTCGTTCTCTGTCCTATTCTTCCTTCAGATCCTCCAACTCTCTCTCAAACTCCATTGCTTCCTGTGGATATCACGGGTATGTGCTGTGGATATCACGGGGATATGCCCATGATCTTAGGATGATGAGACAATTGGCAATGGCGTTGAGGGTTTATGAATCACCCGCTTTGGCGTTGCTCGACTGTCGAGCCTCTAGCGGTCGGACCGCCATGGTGGCGGCCGACCGGCCATGCCTTGTGTGGTTTTACGAATGGTGGTCGGGCGGTCGAGACCGGCCAGGTGGCGGTCGACCGCCGGTGGAGCAATCTGACCGGCTTTGTCTGAGCGGTCAGACCGGCCACTTTATGACTTTGGATTTTGGAGCTGGGCCAAAAATAGAGGGTGTAGACAAGTGAGAGGGTTCTTCTGCACTTGGTCCCATAATTTTTGGAGCTTTCAAGAAAAAGTTCTATTTGATTGAAAATTCCAGAGAGTTTCGGATTTCCAGGGAGAAAATTTGGCTAAGTCTGGATGGCGGTCAAACCGGTTTTGGTTGGCGGTCGATCGTTTTGGGAGCGGTCGACCGCCATGGTGGCGGTTTGACCGGTTTTGGCTTGTTTCAATCGTCTCGCGTGGCGGCGTTTTGTGGTTGTTAGGTCAAGTTCATGGTTGTCATTGCATATGTGTTGCATGATGCATGTTTTGGCTAACGTGGGTCAAGTTGTGAAGAACTTGTTCCTGGAAACGGTTTGTTGGTCTATCGCTGTGCAGGTGGCTTGCAGGTCTATGACGGTCAGCGACGAGGATGATCGGGACTAAGCTTGGAGAGCTGAGGTCCAGAACGATCAAGGATGCCAGGTGAGGTCAGAGGACTCAAGCGGGGCGCAGAATGGACATGGATGACCGAACGAGCAGTTCGGTGCGACTGGTTGGATCAAGCGGCGTGGGAGTCGTTACAAGTGCTCAGTGGTGCCAGTGAGATCTGGACGGGAGAGACTTAACGACATGGAGCCATTGATCAACCTACACGTGGCGAAGCATGGGATTGCTTCACGATCTGTGGACTCGATTCTTGGAGAAGGATCAAGAAGGGGTATTTTGGTAATTTCACCAAATACCACCTTGGTGACCTTTTGGCTAAACCGCGGCGCGGGTCGGCGTATGGTGAAGCGGTTTAGATCAATCGATGATGAAGACGGCGCTTTGAGATGCGTGCGTGCGTTAACCCATTTGTGTGTGGGGTCTAATGGGTGCCCTAATGGAATATTCTCTAGGATCTAGCCTCCACTATATAAGGGTTAAGTGCTGGTTGCATTGGTAATCCTTGGCCATTTATATAACCCTATTTTGTGTTTTAGGGTTTGGGATAAAAAGAGGAGAGCTAGGGTTTCTAGAGAGGGATTGAGAGTGAGTGCTCTTGGAGAGAGCTTTGTCCTCCTTGTAGGAGTGGCCGTAAACATCAATCATCCATCTATTCAAATCAATCCAACTAGATTTCACAAGATGAGTTTCTATTTCGTTTTTGTGTTCATCCTCTCTATTTGATGATTTGGGGCTTTTCTTGATTCGGGAGTTTTTGCTTGGTTTTTCCTCTTGATCTTGCTTGCTGGGATGTGTGGGGTATGATCTAAGACCATCTTGATAATCATCCACCCACGAGTAAGCTTTTGGATATAATTTTTGATTTTGCCCGGTTTTGGTGAAAGAAAGGGTGATTTTCGGGGGTTTTGCTCTTGAGAGCTTTTGGCTTGATTCTTCCTGTGATTGAGAGTGCTAAGATGTATGGGAGACCATCCTTACACTACTACAAAAAGGCTAATACTGGACACCTCATCACAGACGGTTGACCAAAACCGTTGGTATTACATTCAATCACAGACGGTTTTGGTTTAGAGACCGCTCAGGCACTCTTGGTCGCGCTTAAAAACCGCTCGTGAAGAGGTAATATCACGCAGCGGCTCATGTTGAAAACCGCTCGTGAAGTATCATAGACGGTTCAACAAGAACCATCTGTGATATTAATCGATATCACGATGGTTTTAAACACAACCGTCAGGAAGTATCACGCAGCGGTTTTGAACAAGAACCGCTCAGGATATTAATTAGTATCACGAGCGGTTCTTAACAATAACCGCTTTGTGATAATATCGCTCGGCGTGAGTTTCTTCATCGCCGGCGCGCTCGTTAAATGCGCCATCCGCCGGCTCCCGATCGTCTCTTCATCGCATCGATCCGCTTTGGCTCCCGATCGTCTCTTCGCCTCACGCCCGAATTTATTCCTTGTTTTATAAAAGGATCATCCGCCATCCAAGATGATCATCCCCACATACTTATAAAAAACGTAAATGGCTGCCTCTTCCTTGTCGCCAGATCGATGGCCTTCCGTCAAGACTGCACGACACCTCTCTCTTGTAAGTTGAACTGTCTTTGCGAAGAACACCGCTTGATCAACAGCAGTCTTCACTCCTCTGCCCAAGAAATTTGCGGAGCAGTGATGGCCACCTTCCGCCGTCTTGACATCCTCCTCCGCCGTGTCTTCCGGTGATCTCCCACTTTCGGCGAAGTTTATCGCGTCATCGACGTAGTCCTCTAAAACGACGTTGCATCGCGTCTCGGAGGCTTGCCGTCACTTGGATCAGTAATCCAGGCAGCGGCGATGCATCGAGTCGACGGTGCCGAGACCCTTAAGCAAGGGAAGAGAGCCTATGGGCTCAATTCTTCTTGGTTCAACGACCGAGGGTTTTCAGAGACACTTTCGAGCAGCGCGTCAACGGTGGGCGCATTTCAGCTTCGTTCACGATTATCGAGAACCGTCCGATGCCGACACCATCGCCTTATGAAGTATTGCGATGGAGATAGCAAATTACCTTCGCCACTAGAAAAACCTTGTTTAATTATAGGTTTCGCTTTTTAATATAAACATGTAATTTCTTCATGTCATGTAAGTGTATATACTTGAGAAAAACCATTTCACGAGACGGTTCCATTATGGAACCGTCTGTGATATGTACCATATCACGGACGGTTCTATTATGGAACCGCTCGTGATATTATCACCGACGGTTCCATAATAGAACCGCTCGATAAGTCTCTTTATAAGTAGGAGCTAGCCCGACTTGCCGCTAGGGTTTGCGCCTAACTCGCTCACTCCCAGCCGCCTTACTCTCGTCCGTTCCTCCCGTCCGCCTTGCGCCGCCATTCTTCCGTCGTAAGACGGTTGTGGCAGCATCTGGTGACACCGCAAAAGACACTGCAAATGCGATAAGAGTGTCTTTTTAACGTCACCGCAGTACCACAACCACGGTGACGCCCAAACTCTCTTCACTCCCGGCTCGGCGCTAGGGTTTGCGCCCGCCTAACTCCGTTCCTCCCCACCTCGGCCGCCGCCGACCTCGTCGCCGCCGCCGCCCGACCCCTTTGCGCCCGCTAGGGCCCTCGGCCGGGCTTTGCTTTCCCCATCCTCCTCTATTCTCCTCTAGATCTGTTAGCTTAATGTCTTTTGTTGAGTTTGATTTTTATGCATGAGCCTTAAGTTGTGTCCCGATGTTTGTGTGATTTATGCAAGGTAAAGGAAATGGATGAGGGTTGTCTTGATGGTGGGTTCACCACCGTGGTTCTTGCGCCAGTACTAAGGTCCCTCTCTGTCTCTACCCTCCTTGCTCTGTGATGAAAATGGCTAGCTAGTGCTCTGCGATGGATCTTGAGGGCTACTCTTTGGTGTGGTGGGTTTGGACACCCTTGGTCTTGTTCTCTTGTCGATGAACCGCTCAATGATGTTAATAGTCTTATCTTTGAAATTGAATTGATAATTAGTTCATATTAATAGTCCCTTGCTCTATGATGTAATGATGTAAATAGTCTTATGCTTGAAATTGAATTGATAATTAGTTCATATTAATAGTCCTCTTCTTTGTGTGATGTAATGATGTCAATAGTCTTATGTGAAATTGAATTGATAATTAGTTCATATTAATAGTCCCTTGCTCGTGATGTAATGATGTAAATAGTCTTATGCTTGAAATTGAATTGATAATTAGTTCATATTAATAGTCCTCTTCTTTGTGTGATGTAATGATGTCAATAGTCTTATGCTGAAATTGAATTGATAATTAGTTCATATTAATAGTCCCTTGCTCGTGATGTAATGGTGTCAATAGTCTTATGTTTGAAATTGAATTGATAATTAGTTCATATTAATAGTCCCTTGTTCATGCGGTCAAGTTCTCCTACCTCTTGCGTGCAGTGCGCCTACCATTCCATTCATAATCTCTTCTCTATAAAGTCTCCAGCGATGGTTGCTTGTGCCATTAAACCGGCATCATATATATATTATATATATATATTAAATGATCTCGGCCACTTTAGGAAATTAGTCCACATTGACATGAGAAGAATGAGGCGGTATCCACGGGCAACCTCATTGAGCCTGTAAGTTTAAAAGTATGGATGCAAAGAGGCGTTAGGACATCCAATTACAGATTGGGCGTCGCTATGTTCGAAAGTGGCGTTGATCTTGCCTTCTCCATTGGGAGGTGGCATCATGTATTAGCAACCAACAATTCTTGAGCATGTAATTGTCTTTAAAGCCAACAAGAACACCAAGCAACAAGTTGAGAATTCTTTTGAAATATGAGAATGGTTGCTTGGTATTCTGATGCCGATTTAATGGTACAATGAAACCATCGCTCAGGCCTTTATAGAAAAGTCATCACAGACGTTTCGGCCCTGACAAACCGTGCATGATATGTACTATCACGAGCGGTTTGTGGTGAAACCGTCAGTGATATGTGCTATCACATACGGTTTGTGGATGAAACCGCTCGTGATATTACTTATCGCAGACGGTTTGAACCACAAACCGCTCAGCGAAAGCTATACATCACCAGACGGTTCAAAACCGTGCATGATGACCTCATGTCATCATCGACCCATAAACTCGGGCGGCTCACAAAACCGTGCAGGAAAGCCTTTTCTGTAGTAGTGTTAGCCATCTTGGATTGATTCCTCCCACGAAATCATCTCAATCACCGTTTTCGTATTTGGCTCGGTTTTGAACCCACCTTCGTTCAAACTGAAAAAGATAGGAACTTTGGCATGGATCTCTACAATCTTTGATTGGAATAGGTTCCTAATATCTTTAAGAAGGTGTGTTTCAAATTTCGTGGAGTTTGACCTTACGGATCAAAAGTTAGACCGATTTTCGTTTAGGTTTTGGTACATGTCTCAGGCTTGATTTTTCATTCATCGTCGGTGGCGGTCAGACCGCCAATATCAGAGGTCAGACCGCCCCATGTAGCAGTCTGACCGCTAGGCAAAAAATTGACCCGCCAATTTGAGAGGTCTGACCGCCCAACTCTTTGTGAATTGAGTTTTTGGGTTATTTTGGGTGTTTTGCTTGGGGTTTTGATTTGGGTTCAATACAAGTCCTCTACAGTACTTGAATGTTGATCTTCATAGCTTTCGTAGCTATTGGAGTGATATTGTGTTGAATCTAATCAAGGTGAAAAACTAGGCGAGCTCCTATTCACCCCCCCTTTAGTCGCCTTTCCGGTCCTACATGTGCTCATGATCTTAGAATGATGATACAGTTGGCAATGATGTTGAGGGTTTGTCAAAACACGTGTTTTCGGCAAATTTCAGAATCATTTGGCTAACGTCGTCAATCGGTGATGTTCTTAGGTTGTGTCAATTTTATGGATTTCAGTGCATATGTGTTGCATGATGCATGTTTTGACTAGCGTGGGTCAAGTTGCGAAGAACTTGTTCCCGGAATCGATTTCTTGATCTATTATTGTGCAGGAGGCTTGGAGGTCAACAACGGTCAACGGCGAGGATGATCGAGACTAGGTTTGGAGAGCTGAGGTCCATAACGATTAAGGATGCTGGGTGAAGTCAGTGGACTCAAGCATGGCGCAAAATGGACAAGGATGACCAAACGAGAGTATAATTCTAGGTATAACAAGGCTTTTTCAATGACCAATGTTGTGCCCATCGGGAGTATAATTGTGGCTCTCCCCAAGCCTATTATACAAGTATCACTACCTGCGATTGTCATAGGACTACCAACATTCTTGCTGATCGATTGGAAAAAAATTGTCTCTCTCAAGATGGTATTCGTTGTGCCGCTATCCGCTAAGCACACTTCCTCCATAGGATGCCACATGCATTCTGATATGTAAAGTATTTATTAATATGGGGTAGGAAGCAATCCACACATAAATAAAATACTCCAAAATAGAACATAACTTGCTATTATTAATACGGGAAAAAGTCTTGCAGGACTCATCATAAGAATTTAATACTTTGCTCTTTTAGATCTTACAACAATTATTCAATGTTCTATCACAACCATAAACTGCAAATGACTATAAAAATCTAAGTGCAATACGTGTACTAGATCGAATCAACGAAGTATGAATAAACTTCTGTCTGAATCTGCTACATGTCCATCTTCTCTTCTTCGGCTGATGGGGGCTGCTGTTTGGCTGTCCACATTCTTGGATGCAACCAATGAATGTGGATCCTCTGTGCCTACAATGGCGAGGTGTGCCTCATGCCGTCCTTTGCCCTTCTTCTTAGACTTGAAGGCATCAATCACGTGCTGCGGCTCACGACAAACACGTGACCAATGTCCCCATGTGCCACATTTGCAGCAACTTTGGTCCTACAGACCATATGGCTTCTCATCGCGCTTCTTTTCTTCGTCCTTCTTGGCTTGAGTATTCTGCTTGGTCTTGCGACCCATGTCCTTACCCTTCTTGCCTTTTTTTTTCCTTTGAGTGAGGCCAAGGAGGAAAATGGCAGATCATCCTCCTCTTCCTCCTCGTCGGCTACGCGTCGCCGAGCGATAGCGAGGTCAACCGGATGGGCGAGATGCGCCACCATTACGGTGGCGCAATCGGAGAACCACCATTCCGATCAGCTTCGGAATGTCGGGGACCTCTTCAAGCCCGTCTTCCGACCGGCAAAACAGTGAAGAAATTTCGGTACCACCACTCGAAAATCTCTATACCCTCGATGAAATCATGGCTGAAAGATATTCTCCTATGGCTTCTGGCAATTCCAGGAGTCAACCGACATCTGGTAATGGTGTCAATGAAGCCTCTACTGGTCGTAGGCCATGTGGGGATGATCACGCTCGACCTCTGATCGGCGATCGCCGAATTAGGCTGAGGAGACCTCAGGAGGTGCTCATTTCCGACCGCTCTCCGTCGTGGAAACTACTGGCAGAAGCACTGAGAAGCTCTCCATTAGTTACGATGGAAGCTCATCGGAAGATCGGTCTTTGGAGGCACGAAGTCAACGTGATCGGAGATGAAAATCAAGATACCTGACGGTCCTACATTCTCTACCACGCCATCACGTGTTGTTAGAGATGATCCGACCATCGAGCACCAACTTCCGGAGTCCACGGAGCTGATCGACGTCCATCAGTTAACTCGCCTGGCGTTGCCCCACTTAGGGTAACTGATAGGATAGATCAAATCCGAAGGTCGGGGGAGGGTTCAGGTCTGCGTACACCTACGACCAGTATGAACCCCCTGAGACCTTTGGTAACTGTACAAAACTTGCGACGTGTTCAAGATATGTTAAATAATTCTGATCCTACTTTAGCGGGAACTCCAGGTTTTGTACAGCTCGTGGGTCAAGTATCCGAAATTCTCCAACAGACCATGCAGCGCACGGAAGCATACCGAGAACAAAGGGTTTCAGGGAGTCAAACTATGACTTCATCCCAACGTTCCTCCCTCAGCAGGTGGCAGCATGATCATGCTCGGGAACAGTCGATAGCAAGGCCTCCTCGACGATTCCGACCAAGGAGTCACGAGGGGAGAAGGTTATTTCATGAAGCCACTCCCCCATCACGTCGAGAAGAACCACTGCTTGGACCTGACGATCTCCGACATCGTTTGAATCAAGTAGGCGGTCAAAGGCATCATACCAATGTCTACGATTGGATCGGCACACCGGAGTTCCAGCGTTTCAACCTTAGGAACCGGTCTCCGACCGATTACAATCCGGCACCCTCCCAGAGAAGGCGCCATGAATCAATCACAGGTTGTCGATCCTTCTCTGCAGGGCTCCAAGCTGTGCGTTGGCCTAACCGGTTCCGACCGGCCAATTTGGACAAGTTTAATGGAACTCAAAATACATTGGAATTTCTCCAAATCTATACCACCGCCATCGAGTCGCTAGGGCGATGAAAATGTGATGGCCAACTATCTACCTTGTGCTCGAAGATGCGCTGGTCGTGGTTGTTGAACCAACCGGTTGGATCGATCTATACTTGGGAGCAACTCTATGACCTTCTAATTGCAAATTTCCAGGGTACATACGACCGCCCTGGGAAGGAGGATGATCTCCACCGGATCCGACAGGGTTCTGATGAGACTTTACGTCAATACATCAGCTAGGTTCGTAATTCTATACCCGAGGTCGCAGAGTCATCTGTTATCCAGGCTTTCAAAACAGGTCTGAGAAATCGGCGGTTTACGGAGGACATAGCAATGAACACTCCAAGAACAACCGTTGAGCTTTTTGACATGGCCGATAAGTATGCCACCGCTAGCGAAGCAATCGAGTGGTGCGAAGCCATTGATCGGAAAGACAAGATTCCTCAGCCCGGCTTGGACAAACCAGAGAAAAAGAATAAGAAGTCTCTCAAGAAGAAAAAGAACCGCAGGCCCGATGACAAGGAGGTCCTAGCCATTCCTGATAAATTCATGAAGGGTAAGAAGGACTAGACCGGTCGGGGCAAGACGAAAACTCCGATCGAGGGATTCCAGAAAAAGAAGAAGTGGTGTCCACTTCACCAGCAGGAATGGCATGATCTGCGCACCTGTTGAGTCTGGCAAAAGAAACTGGAGGATTATTATGCAAGTGAAGGACCATTTCCCGCAATACAAGAACCCGGAGAAACGAGCTCCAAAATGGACAAGGATGGCGACATAGAGATGGAGTATCAGGATCCCCAACACACAGTCAACATGATTTTTGGAGGATCCTCTTCATACGAATTCAAGCGTCATTTGAAGGCCATGGAGCGGGAGGTCAACCTCGTCGAATCTCCAACCATTATCAAACAATCGAAGTGGTCGGACATCGTAATTTCCTTCAGCAAAGACGACTGCCCCATTCCTTCAACTCGACCAAGTAGGTTCCCTATTGTTGTTGAACCAACCATTAATAATTGTAGGGTTAATCGAGTCTTAGTAGATGGAGGTAGTTCTTCGAATATATTATTTGCGGGAGCTTTAGAAGAAATGCAGGTCCCCATGTCAAAGGTGAAACCGGTGAAATATGCTTTTCATGGCATAGTTCTTGGCTCCACCGCTAAACCGATAGGGCAAGTTTCCCTACCGGTTACGTTCGAAAGGCCTGATAACTTTCGAACAGAAAAAATTTCGTTTGATGTGGTAAACTTTGAGTCTGCATACAACGGAATTCTTGGTCGACCGGCATTGGCAAAGTTCTTGATAGCCACGCATTACGGTTATCAAAGTTTGAAAATGCCGGGGCGAAAGGGAGTCATCACTATTTGGGGAGATCGAAAAATGGATTATGTATGTGATCGAAAATCCTTTGAACTGGTCGATGAACTTCCGACCAGAGAGGCTAATCCATCTACCATGCAGGCCAAACACTCGAGACCGAAGGTGACACCCAAACCTTCCGACCAGTCAAAAGAGGTATCACTCGACAAGGGCGCTTCTCGACACGGCGCCAAGTCACTACAGGCGAAAACGCCGCCCACTGCTCGCAAGGTTCTGGTTAGAGCAAGACTCGATCCTAAATACGAAGAGTTGCTCGTCTCCTTCCTCCGAGCAAATCAGGGCGTATTCGCTGGCGGCGTCGATATGCCCGAGTCCCCAGGAGGTGATCGAGCACAGGCTAGCTCTCCAGCCTGAAAAGAAACTGATCAAGCAGAAGCTACGGCGTTTTGCACCTGATCGGAAGGAGGCAATCCAGTCAGAAATTGACAAGCTTCTCAAGACTGGATTCATCCGTGAAGTCAACCACCCTCAGTGGCTCGCCAACCCTATAATGGTTAGGAAGAATAATGGGAAATGGTGAATGTGTATCACCTTTACAGATCTTAATAAAGCTTGTCTGAAGGATGACTTTCCCCTTCCACGCATTGATCAACTAGTAGATTCTACCTCTGGGTGCGAATTACTAAGTTTTCTAGATGCGTATTGAGTGGTACCACAGTTAGTATGTGTAAAGAGGATGAGGAGAAAACTTCCTTCATCACTCCATATGGCACTTATTGTTATGTTAAGATGCCATTTGATCTCAAAAACGCTGGTGCAACTTTTCAAAGGTTGATGCAAAAAACCTTTAGTCCGCAAATAGGTCGGAATCTAGAAGCTTACGTTGACGATCCGGTCGTAAAGACCTGCTACGCGCAATCACATCTCGACTTACAAGAAACTTTCAACAACTTGAGAAGGCATAACCTCAAGTTGAATCGAAAAAAGTGTGTGTTGGAGTTTCTGCCGGAAAATTGCTCGGTTTCCTAGTCTCGGCTAGAGGTATTGAAACAAACCCGGTAAAGATAGCCGCCATCGACCGGATCGTCCTCCGACCACGAAGAAGGAAGTCCAAAACTAACCTAATTTGTATGGCAGCGCTAAGTCGTTTCATAGCAAGGTTAGGGGAAAAATGGTTACCTTTCTTTAAACTTCTTCGGAAACATGGGAGTTTGGAGTGGACTAGAGAGGAAAATGATGCCTTTGAAGAACTTAAAAAGTACCTTACAAGTGTCCCGGTTTTAGTCTCTCCGAGACCGGGAGAAACACTACTAATGTACGTGGCAGCAACACCACAAGCGATGGCGGTGTCTTGGTGGTAGAAAGGGATAATATCCAACGACCAATTTATTACGTAAGCGAAGTCTTACATGGACCAAAGGAAAGATACCCACAGGTACGAAAGTTGCTCTATGGTCTCCTTATGTCTTCAAGGAAGCTAAGGCACTACTTTTAGGCCCACGGAGTGGTCGTGCCAACTAGATATCCCCTTGGTCAAGTCCTTGGAAATAGAGAATCATCAGGACGAATAGCAAAATGGGCGGTTGAGCTAGGGGCGTTTGACCTCCATTTCATTTCACGAACATCAATAAAGTCGAGCAATAGCGAAATTCATTGCCGAATGGACAAACCCTGAACCCACCCAAGGGCCCGAGTACGAACACTACGAGGAGTGGACAATGTACTTGACGGTTCCTTGATGTTAAAAGGGTTAGAAATCGAGTGATCTGATATCCCTCATTGGCGAACACATCAAGTCGCCATCGGTTAAATTTTCTCGCCACAAATAATGTGGCGAAATATGAAGGTTTATTGGCGGGACTCGGCGGCTTCGTTCACTCGGGATTCGCAGATTACTAGTGAAAGGCGATTCTCAACTAGTAGCGAATCATCTAGGGAAAGAGTATCAATGCTTGAGTACCAAGATGTCATCTTATCTGGCGGAAGTACTAAACTTCGAAAAGCACTTCTTCGGTTTCGGATCAACATATTCCTAGAAAAAAAACTTTCTGGCGGAACCGGTTAGCGCGGATGGCCTCCACAAGATCAACCGTCCCGCCCGAGTTTTTCTCGAGCAACTCAATTCACCCTCGGTAGTCGAGCCTTGAGAGAACATACATGATTCTTCTGGTCGAACAAACCGATCAAAGAACTTGGATGCTCCACAGTCGTTGACGGTTGGCGCTATCACGATCAAGGTAGAGATTGGATGACATCGATCTACAATTATCTTGACATGACATAATTACGGAAGATGATGTAGAGGCGATCGTATATACGAAAAGCCAAATCATACACTCTAATCGAACGTACCTTGTATAAACGAGGATCTCATGGAGTGTTGATGAGATGCATATCTCAAACGGATGGCATTAAGTTGCTGACCGAAATCCATGAAGGAGTCTGTGGAGCACATCATTTCTACAGAACACTGGTCGGTAAAGCCTTCAGGCAAGGATACTACTGGCCAACTGCCCTTCATGATGCAAAAGTACTTGTGACCAAGTGCGTACAATGTCAGTTTCATAGCCGACAAGTACATCAGCCGGCACAAGCCTTACAAACAATTCCTCTTTCTTGGCCTTTTACAACCTGGGGACTGGACATTCTGGGACCCTTCCCAAGAGCACCCGGGGGCTTCAAATTCCTTTTCGTGATGATTGACACGTTTACAAAATGGATCGAGGCCGAGCCGGTTGTTAAAACAACAACTGAGGCCGCTAAGAGATTCCTCATGAAAAATGTGACCACACGATTTGGTCTACCCAGTCGTATAATCACAGATAATGGCGCCCAATTCTCTAGCAGTCAATTTCAAGAATTCTGCGGCGAACTTGGTGTAAAAGTTCATTTTATACATTGCTCATCCGCATGAGCAATGGAGCGATTAAGCGAGCTAATGGTATCATTATGCAAGGGATCAAGCGCCGAATATTCGACCGATTAATCAAGCGGTCGAGCTTTAGCTCAAGAACTCCGTCTCATTATGGGCGTTCGAACCACGACCCGATCGTGCAACGGTGAAACACCATTCTTTTTTGTTTACGAAATGAAGCCATGCTTCCTCCAATACTCAAAATTGGCTCTGCTCGAACTAATCGTTTTAACGAAAAGGATCGAGAATGAGCGAAGACTTCGGCGATATCAATTTCCTTGAAGAACGACGAAACCAAGCCGTTATACGATCGGCGATCTACCAACAAGCCATGCGAAGGTACCATAGTCGTAAGGTGCAACCACGACCTTCTTTGTAGGTGATCTGGTTCTCGAGAAAATTGAGAACCAAGCAAATGCAATAAACTTTCTCCCAAGTGGGAAGGTCCTTACATCGTGGTCGAAGTCACCCGACCGAGTTCGTCACGACTAGCTATATCTCGATGGGCAAATTTTGTCAAATTCTTAGAACATTGATCAATTCGTAATTTCTATGTTTAATTATTGTTTACATCCTTTCAATTCTTTCAATTTCAATAAATTCATTTATTCATTAAAAAAAGTAACCTTGCTTATATATATATATACCTATAAATTTGAGTCGTTCATGATTGTTAATTTAAACCGGTCGGAGAAGACAGTTTTCTCTCCGATATCCTTTCCAAGGATTTCTGTTACTCTATGGCAACAACTTCTAAGTCTTACACTGTATTGGTCCCAGTCGTGAGCATTTTTTCCACGCGCGACAACACTCTTTTCTTAAGGAAATGTATGAGTAATCAGAGCATCATACAAATAACTTTCTAAATGATATGCCTAAGATTATGAAGATTATATTTCATTATTTCAAGATTCTGCTCTACTCTTGTCTGGCTACTGGTTGGGACACGGAAAGCCTCCTAGTCGAAGTCTCTCCTTTTTCGCATGTGGTCCTGCCCACTGGAAGGAGCTTCCTAGCGACGGTTCTTTTCTTACGATCCTCGCTACCAGTCGGATAGAGAGCTTGAACACGTTTCACGAAATATGTTATATGATTTCAGATCTAAGCATTCCTTCCGACCAGACTTTAGGATAATAGATATAAACAAAGTTCACTTGTAATTTGTTGCATTCATTTGTTGCATTTCTTCTTATGTCAAATAACAAGGTCTTTTTTCCGACCATGTATAACTTTTGATTGGTATTTCGATCATGACAAACAAAGATCTATAACTAGACGAAGTCATAAGTTGGTTCCGACCACAATGATTTCCTAGTATTGCTACGATCCGTTTTGACTTCATATCGGCACATACCTTCAAAACGATGGTTTCGACTTTCATTCACTTCCTTGGCTACCTGCTTGTATAGTAAAGTTCTTCTACTATAAAGCAGTCGGGGGCTAGGAAGTGTATGAGAATTTTAAAAAAAAGAGAGTCAAACAGGATAAACAAAGGCATTGTTAATGACATAAAAGGTAAGTTTTATATATTTTCAATATTTTTACATTTTTTGCAGGAGCCTACTCTAGAAATACTCCTAGACTAATCACTGCTTGATGGAGATCCGACCTCCATCTTCTCTACAACTTTATCTCCGAGTGGCTTGAGTTCTTCCATGAACTTGGTCGCCTCCTCAGGTGGGCAGTTGAAGTCATCTTCAACAGCTTGGAGATCAATGGAGGGGTCGGAAGCTTTCAGTTTTGCCAAAGCAAAACTAACTCCACTAGCAACGCCAGTTTTCATGGCCTAGGCATAGTTCTTCCGAGTAGTCTTGAGCAGAGTATTAAGATCCTCTAGAAGTTGAGCCAAGTAGTTTATTTTCTCTACTAGATCTCTTAAAGTAGGCAGGCTTGATCCTGATCCCATATCAAAGATCATCTTGTTCAAAAATAGAGTCTTTTCATCTAGACTTTCAACGAGAGCCGCCTCCTTGTCTTGCTCAAATTTTAGAGTTTTTTCTACTCTATCTAAAACTTGTTTTTGCTCTGCAAGAGTAAAACAGGTGATAAGCACAAAAATAATTGGAGGAAGATAATAAGTCAAGTTTACGACCTATTACCTTCAATTTTCTTGTTAAGTTCTTCTTTGCTGGTCGTCGCTTCGGCAATCGACCGACCCTTAGCTTTGATTTCTTCTTCAAGCAAAGCTGTCTTGGCCTTCTCAGCCAGGATCTCTTCTCTTATTTTCTCCAAATCTATCATATATGATAAGGGAGAATAATTAGCAAAGGGAGAAGCGTTGAAGAAAGAAAAAGGTTAAGGGGAAAAGTTTTTACTTTCTATTTCGGAGTGTTTCTGCTCCAAGTCTTTAATCCGCTGGGTCAGTCCTCCGACCACAGCAAAATTCTAGACCATGTGCTGCACAAATAGCATTTTCCTCTTTAAAAATTCTCTATAAAAGATTTTTTATGAGAGACAATGAAACTAGTCGTAGATACTTACTCGGATCGCCAAATCATTATATCCGCCAAATATTGAATCAGGATGCATTTTGATTTGATGATCCGATATTTTTCCCCATGCCTCGTCAAGCTCCTCATCCTCGATGAATCGAGGGTGAAAAGGGAACTTGTCAGGTTGAGGAGAATTACCAACAATAGTCGGAACCTGTTGAGGGCCTTTAAGGGCATCTACCTCCGCGGAAGGAGTTAGAACCACCAATGGTTCCAACTCGACTGTTGGCACTGGCGCCTGCTCGGGCGCTTCTCCGACCACTATTTCCTCAGGAACTCATCTGGGAAATGGTGCGCTCATGGACCTCTTCAAGTACCTAGTCCTTAGAAGGAGTGCAGTGGAAATGACCTAACACGGAGGACCTATACAAAGTAAAGAAGGGAAGTTTAAAAGACATCAAATCATCAAGAAATTATTAGAGGTATGCGCTTATACGATCACTTTCATTTGAGTGTACCTAGTTAATTTTCGAGATTTGACTTTAAAACGCGGAAGAGTAAAATCTGTACCATCACCCTTCCTTTTCTTTTCTTCTAATCTTGCCGGTTCCGAACCAGCAGAATTGGCCAAATCCGTTGCATCATCCAACAGGATGTCGGAAGCAATGCCCTCGATCAGCTCGTCAAAGATTACGTCCTTGACCATCGGTGGGCGGTGTGGTTTCACCGATCTCGAGACCGATTGTTCGATAACAATCTGTCCGTTAAATCAACAATCGGTGCAGGGTTAGCGGCCTCCGTAGTCGCGCCGGTGGCCTTGACCTTCTCCACCTAAACCAACAAATGAATTTGGTTAGGTGATGAAATCTTTATCTAAACTACATATATATATTCCTATGAAATGTTACATTACCTCGGAGATTCATCTTCTTCCGATGCATCAGGCACGAACGGTCGGAACAACGGTGGGATGTTTAGCCTCACCAGTTTGTGTGATTCGCAACCCGACTAACTACAGAAATAGAACATGATCAAAAATTTGATCGGAGAATATGTATGCATGATAAAAGAATTTTTTGATTGTTTTACCTCAAGCCTTGTTACTCTCTCTTCAGCAGGAACTATGGCCAAGATCTCAGGGAATCCAGCCTTTTCTCCAGGCTCCCCTACACAGATCAGCCTGATCTGTTCTCTAATTTTCTCAGGGGAAAGAGCTTTAAAATAGAAGGAGAGAAAACAAAAATGAACATGTTTTAAGGTAGTACATTAATCAAATGAAAATACTGGTCGGAGTTTATCTCAAAGACTTACCACCTCCTGAGATAGCTTCATCACGACCAATGGACCAAATCAGGGAGTGAGTCCGAAGCTTCAACGGACTAATCTGGCGCTTGGTGAAGTCCCTCACCACATGCCAAGAGGTTAAGCCCTTGACTCGCAGGTCGTAGATGGCATCCACCCATCGTCCGATCACTCCTGTCTTCTCCACGGTCTTTCTCCACTTGGGATTTTCATTTGCTCTCATCCCGTAGAAGTAGAGGCCATCATCCTCATGAAGTCATATAGAACCAATTCTTCTTCCATAGCGACCACGAGGACTTCGAGTACATATGAATGTACTCATTGGCCTTTAAATCGTGAAGGCGCAATGTACATTCTCAGGAGTATCCGTGGTTTTCCCATCACCATTCGGTAGAAATACGAAGAGCCTCAAACTCGGAGGCACTCCTGGTATGCTTCACACAAATATGTGAAGATGCTGATGTTGGCGTTGGAATTTGGTGCCAAATTCACCAATTCCACCCGTAGAACTCAAGAACACGGAGAAGGAATTTGTGTACCGGCAATCTCAGCCCGCATTCGATGTAGGCGAGGAAAACAGGGATTTCCTTATCTTCGCGGCTTGGAAAATGCTCTCCAAATGCCGATCTCCATCTGATCAAATTCTTGTCTAGGAGCATCCCAATCCTTTCCAATGATTCAAGTTTTTTCTTGCTCAATTCCAAAGGCAACCACTTCGTGATTTGCTCCGACATGATGAAAATCCTCAAGGATGAGAAGTGGACGTGGGAGATTTTGTGGTTGGAAGAACAAGAAAAGAGGACTAAAGATTTTTTTCTCGGCAAAGGAAATCAGAAAGGGGATCTGGGGGCATAAAAACTCCAAAAGGTCTAGCGATGGGGATTTTATAGCCTCAGATCTTTAAATTACGATCGAAGGTTATCCACAAAAGTCTGAACGGCAAAAAGCTTCTTTTTTCACCCAACGGACAAAGGAACTCTCCAGTTCCCAAGACAAGTTCTCAACTTTAAAATGAACATAAGCCACCTCGAATGTCACATCATTAAATGGGGGTCTGCCCGATACAAATTCATCGGAAGAAGGTGTTCACACGACCTGTTCATTTAAAGTTCGGGGGCTAGCTGACGAGGATTAAAACCTCTATGTATTAATTTAAATACATAAAAGACCATACGTCTTCATGGTCGAAACCCCTAAGGCTAACGACCTCACTGGTCGTAAGGATTCCAGAGGTTACACGATGGGTACCCTAGTCGGACTAGGCTTCGACCAGGTAGCTGCTCGAAAAAACTATGAACAGGCACCCTTAACCGTATGATGAACGGAACACGTGCAAAACGTTCCATACCATGCAATGATATACAAGACACTGACAATAAACCACCTTACGGTTAAGGTTCTCACAAGTACTTAACCGCAAGGTAGTTAGCGCATTGTTAACTACCTTAAACCTCCGACCAGTTGTAACGTTTCATCAGGGACGCCTTCTCCAGGAGTAACTGCCGCCTCTTCGGGTGTTATTTAATGGTGAAGCGCAGAAGACGAGGAGACAACAGCGAACAACAGAAGGCAACTCAGAAGCCAAAGCAGTACCATTCAATACATTTGGTGTAATTAGAGATAGTCCCTAGTCAAGTCTTGTAATCTCAGTTCATATTAATAAAGAGCAGCCCCCATTCTCTTCCAGGATACTCCACGTCATTTTCCTCTTTTTATTTTCGTAAGATCGGCGACTCGATCGTCGACACTCACCTTGTAGCTGCTAGCATTGACTTCATGGCCAACTTTGCTACTAGGCGGCTATGAGATGCAGTTGTTCCTTAGAATATTATCTTGAGCTCCCGCAACTTGCATGATGTCAATCAGTTCGGCATACTCCTTATAGCCGTCTTGACGATAGTTGCGTGCAGATTGCACCGCATTCTGGTGAAAGGTAGAGAGGGTTTTCTCATTCTTCTCCTCATCTATGATTACCTTACCATAGAGCTGAATACTGGTACAAATTATATGCAAAGCAGAATTGTACTCCCCCACGGTATTATAGCCAACAAAACGTAGTTGGTTCCATTCTTGCTCTACCCGAGGAAGAATGGTGTACTTTTACTTTTCAAACCTCTTCTTCAGTGCAGTCTATAAAGCTAGTGCACTTTTCTCCGCCATATACTCATTCTTGAGCATTAGGCAGAGATGGTGTCTGAGGAAATGAAGTGCTTGATCATTTTCCTCAGCAGTTGGAGTGACATCCTTCGAGGTGCCAAGTCCGATAGCAGCATGGAGCTTCTTGGCTCCAAGTACGATCTCGACATCTGATGCCCAAGCCAAGTAATTCTAGCCATGCTGGGCCAGCTCTTCGAACTCCCGGTTCGTAATACCAGTCATCTGCATATTCATGCAAAGCGTTCATAAGATTACTGCTGGTAACTTGCATAAAATGGTTGCAAAAATTATCATAATATTCCCGTATTTTTCTATGCATTTTTCATGATTTACTGCTATTTTCAGTGATTAAAAGCAATATAAACAATCATATATAATCAAAACAGTAAATACAATAAATAAATTGCATAGAGACAACAATAACAAAGTTAAACATGCTTCAAAAGTTCAAAATTAGTCAAAATTTGAATTCCCAAGGCCCTTTTCTGTTGGAAAAAGAACTTTCGGTGAATTCTGCAATTTTCAGGGGCTAAACTGCTAATTTTCTGTTCTGAGAAAATTTTCCATGCAATTTTTATAAATTACAAGGTCTCTTTTGCAAAATCAGGATTTCTATCCCTTTCCCTTTTTTTATTTTTCATCTGGTAGTGATTTCCGGCCCATTCACGGGGCCGTCGGCCCATTCATACCGCCCACTCGTAGGTTCAAGAGACACTGAGGGGTAGGGTTTCCCTACCCCTATTCACTCGAGTGGCGGCGGCGCTTCAAGTGCTAGGCGGTCGACGCAACGACGCGGGTCGACTTGGCGGCATGACATCCGGCCGGCGAGGAGCGCGCGTAGAGGCTACAGGCCGGTGGCGCTACGGGTGGTGCCATGCGTTCCATGCGGGGAGACAGCAGCGTTGCGGGCGACCGGTGGCCGGGGCGCGTGTGGGCCCAACGCGGGCGATAGTGGCTCTGAGGCCACACGTGGCGGCGAGCACTTTCGGTGCGGCCAGGCGGCCGTGGCCGTGTGGGGCCGGCGCGGTGGTCGTACACGACCAGCGGCGATGTGGTCGTACGGGACCAGCGGTGGTCGTACGGGATCGGCGCTGTTGTCGTATGGGACCAGCGCGGTGGTCGTACACGACGCAGCGCGGTGATCGTACATGACCAGTGGCGTGGTGGTCATATGGGACCAGCGGTGGTCGTCTGAGGCCGTAGCGGTTCTAAACCGCGCGGTGGCGGTATCTTGTGGGAGCCGTGTGAGGCGGTGGGCGACGGCGAGCGGCGGCGGTGGCTTTGACGCTGCTAGTTGGCGGCTCGTGGCGCGATACTGTGCGCGGCATCCGACGACTGCGTGTGGGTGGCTCTAGCGGCGCATGTTGGCGAGCGGCAAACACGGCTTCATCTTGGCTCGTGGCTATAGGCGGCCATGAGTGTTTGGCTGTGCGCTCCAAGCCGCCTGGTGGTGGTGGCTTTGGGCCGATCGCTACGCACGAAGTTTTTTCTCTTTGTGTTACTATTCGCTCGCAATTACTGTTCATGCGCAATTGCTGTTCATGCAATCCACCGGTCGACTTGGCCGGCGACTTCAAGTCGACTCGCGATATATTAGAATGGATTTGTAATCCACAGTGCAATCATCATCTACTCTTTCATGCAATCTACCGATCGGTATTGTGACGGCGACTTCAAGTCAGCTCGCGGTAGATTAGAGTGGATGTGCACCGTACGATAAAATAATCTGGAAAGCAACAATTGCAGAATTGAAAGCGATCTAGAAAAATGATTCGATCTATGAGCGTTGTGCTACGACGGTTACCTTTCGATCCGAGGAGAGTCGATCGTGTTGATAACGTGTTGAGGAACCATCGCTGGCGAGTCCAGTCCGAGCGATTACCTCATAGACAAACTCAGAATCGTAAGAACAATGCAAGAACACAAAAACAAAATAGTAGATTAAACACAAAGATATGAGGGGACTTCTGGCTTCTCTTTGTCGCGCTTTTGTAAAACTGTACTACAATGGTTGGGGTCCCCCCTTTATATAGGTTACTAGATGGATGTGGAGTCCACCGAGGACTAGGCCTGCCTAGCCTGGGCCCGGTTTCCTAACAGTAGGCATGTACTTTTGGCGGACTTCTCTACGTCGGAGCGGACACGTCGGACGTGCATGACATCTTCGGCCGGGCACACATGGCATTCGCGGGACATAGTGACACCCATCGTGGCTCTGGTGTTGGAGCCGCTTCATAGAGCCGGGAGTTGGGCTATGCCATGTTGGCAAGGCACGGGCACGACGGACTTCGGGCCTCGTCGAGCTGTACCAGCATGACACGCCTCCAGTGAGGCTCAGGCATGGCCTAGGCCACGACAGGCCGCCATCGTGTCAAGTTGGCTAAGGCCCAACTCGATTGGACACGTGGTGCTGTGCACGACGCCGTCGTTGACTTGTCGCTGTAGAGCTCAAATCTGGCACTGACAAGACGTGTGCCACGGTCGTCTCGTCGATGAGCCCCGTCCCCTCGCGTGCCTCTGCGACTGTCGCCACCCCTTTGCCGCCGCAGACCACATCCCATGCCCCAACCCGACCGCACCCCCGCTCCACGAGGCTGTCGCACCGTACAAGGCAACAACAAAGAGGCGGAGGAGGAGAAGATGCAGTGGGGGCCCTGGGACGAGAAGGACGAGGAGGAGGAGGTGGTGGTGGTAGTGACGGGAGTGTCGGTGGCACCGGTGGTGTTGTTCGGGAGGCCACTCATGGAGTTGATGCTGTCGTCGTCTCATCGTTGAGCCCCGCCCCCTTGCATGCCTCCGCGACTGCCTCTGCCCATTCGTCGCGGTGGGCCGCATCCCGTGCCCCAACCCATCCGCGCCCCCGCTCCGCGAGGCCCCCACATCGCACGAGACGGTGCGAACGAGGTAGAGGATGAGAAGGTGTAGTGGGGTGAGAAGGACGAGGAGGACGAGGTGGTGGTAGTAGCGAATGGGGACTCAGTGACGCTGGGCCGCGGCGAGTGCGACGAGAATAGGGATTGGGGAGGACGTGAGGGGTTGGGGGTTGGGGATTGGAAAAGGAAATGGAGAATGGGGATTGGGGAGGCCCGGAGGGATTGGGCCATCGGGGAGGCAGGGCCGCGCTGCTTTCGTGCCGGCCCAGCTTGAGCACGGCTCAATTGGTCGTGCCGCCCGAAGGGCCCCATCCTTAGGCCCGGCCTGGCTGTTCGTGTTGTGCTAGTCTGACCCCCCCCCTCATGTTGGATCATGCCGTGCTTGAGCCGTGTCGTGTTGGCTAGGCCCGGAAGAGCATAGCCCGACTCCCAGATCTACCGCTGCATCAGTTGCTTGCTTCAGATTTTGGGAGGATTGTGTGCATGTGTTGTGGTCTTGTTGCACATGTGTACGCATATATCAAGATTGCCGGTAGGCTATTTGCGAGGCATGGTAGGCCGGTGTAGATATGTGATAACGTGTATGATAAATTTTGCGCCTCAGCCTTGCGCTGGGGATGTGCATACGTTGCATTGGACGGTGCTAGCTTTGAAGCATTAATCAGTCTTGCTCCCATACTTGGGGCAAAATTAATACAAATATGATATTTTCCTATATCATCAGAAGTATTGATTTGTAGGGAGGCACGGTCGGTTAGGCCAACCAGGAGACCACTATACTTTATATAGCTTTTAATGTAGTCGGTTCCGTCATGTTGGGATAATCTGTACCACGCTCGTGTAGATTCCTTGGCTAGTTCCGTCTCATTGGGAGAACCTGAACTACGTTTTGATCTATTGCCGGTTCTCACGTCAATGGAGAATGTGTGACGCACCTTCTGTCACATTTGTAGAACCTGAACCACTATCTATAGCCAGTTCTGGCTTCAGTGGGGAATCTGTACCGCACTTCCATGGATAGATATTATGTTCATTAGGCGAGATCAACCCACAAGGTTTGATCTAAATGCTCACCATCAAGCATGGATGTTACGAGTTGCTGCATGCTGTCGATGCCGAGCGAGATGCGCAGACGACGACGAGAGAAGATAACAGCGATTCGCTGCCTTTTCTTCTCTTCCCTCGACTTCCTCTTGCTTCCGCTCTTGCCTTGCTTTGCGCGTGACCACTGCGCAGGAGTACGTGGGTGCGTGTGTTGGCTTTGGGTGCGTGTGGCCTCTGTGCCTTTTATAGCCAGAGGAAGAGGGTGTTCGGTTCAATCAAAACACGTTAAAGTGTTGTTTAAGCCGCGTACAATTCTATCTCCACGAAACAGCCAGCACGCGCCTCTTGATTGTGCTGCTATTCCTTTGGTAAATTCTACATATACCCACCATTATACTCAGAAAAAAGCTGGTTTCCTTCAATGCCATGTGGGTCCAATGCCAAGCTAGCCAACTGCGTGAGTTGATTTGTCTGTGTACATAGGGTTTGTTTGGTTTACGACACTAATTAGCTATACCAAAATTTGGCAATGTTATTTGGATTTTAGCTATACCAATTCACGGGCAATGCCGAAATTGATATGTTTGGATTGTAACCATGCCAAAATTTGTCAAAAATATGAGTACGACACGTGGGGCCCGCATGATATATATTCTTTTTTGCATCAAAATATGCCAAAAGTAGTCTTGTTTTGTTGATTAAATGACAATGAACACAACAGTTCAATCGGATCGCAAATTGAATACTCGATTTAGGAAATATGATATTTTAAGACCTTGAATTAAACTTGACATGCATTATTGCTACTATTCCATCCAACCAAAGGTTACCGCGTAATCAGCCCAGTGCACCACTGCCATGCCAATTTTTTGGCCAGCAATTTGGCCGCCGAAGCTCTGCCCAGGAATTGGGAATAAAACCATTGGTGTTACCAAAATATCGAGGGTAACGCCAAGTATTGGAATCAAATCAAACACTAGCTAAATTTTGAGAGTATTACCAAAATTTTGGTTTGGCTAGTTCTGGTATTGAACCAAACAGCCCCTTAATCTGGTTGACTTCCGCCACCAAATTAGCCAAGAAAATAGCTGTATACGGCGTGAGCGAGTTTTGCTTCTGTACTCATTGATCTCTAATTTTTGCAGATTCTGTATCTTTTAAATCAAGTATTGGATTTGCGATCCATTTGAACCTCCATGCTCCTTGGAACGCGTACAACACAGAAATTTCGATATTGGATATGTTACACGTAGAAAATATTTAACGACGCACAGGACCGCACATTAGTTAGAATTATGTAATTTGAGCTGTTGGTTTCACTCCAAGTAAGCGTGATTACGCCTTGTTTATTCACACTCCTCGGCGAGGTCGTATTTTATATATATATATATATATATATATATATATATATATATATATATATATATATATATATATATATATATATATATATATATATATAGATGATATGATGATCACAGGAGATGACATGGACTATGTAACTTTTGTCAAAAAAAATTGAGTGAACAATTTATGATGTCAGATTTGGGACCATTGAGTTTTTTTTTTGGGGATTGAGGTTCATTCTGATGGCGATGGCTACTACATTTCTCAGCATCCCTATATTCAGGATCTATTTGCTCACTCTGGTATGACTGATACTCGCAATGCTGCCACACCCATCGAGCTCCACCTGCAGCTTCGTCGTATAGACGGTGTATCATATCCTTTCCGCTATCGTCAGCTCATTGGGAGCATTGTCTATCTCACTGTCACTAGGCCAGACATTACTCATACTGTTCATGTGCTTAGTTAGTTTGTCAGTGCTCCCACCTTAGTCCATTATGGTCATATTCTTTGTGTGTTGAGACACTTGAGGAGAACTGCGTCTAGACGTCTGTTCTATGCTAATTCGAGACAGCTCCAGCTCCACGTTTACTCTTACTCCACTTGGACGAGTAATCCTGTTGATCGCCGATCTATTACTAGTTACTTTATCTTTCTTGTTACTTCTGTGGAGATCATATAGATATGATCGTAATCTTAGTGTGTTGAACAATTGGCAGTAGTGTCAAGGTGTTTGGAGAAACCCTCAATTTCGGTAAAGTCCTACTGCTTGTTAGGCATAGGCGTTCTGATCGGTCTGGGTGGCGTTCTGACTGGCTGTGGGCAGGCTGAAGTGTTGGCGGTCTGACCGGCCTGATGAGCAGTCTGATCGGCCCTACGGACTAACCCGTGTGGTCAAGTTTTTCTAGAGAGGGTGCAGATTTCCGTGGCTGGAAAATTGGCTAAGTGTTGGGGTGGTCTGACTGATCATTCTTGTCGACCCGACCTTTGGGCGGCGATCGATTAGCGAGCGGGGGTTCATCTTATTGGGAAGGCGGTGAACTTTGAGGGTTAGGTTGTATTCATGAGTTTTATTACAGAGATGTTGCATGATGCATGTTTTGGCTAACATGGGTCAAGCTCTGAATACTTGTGCTCAGAAATGGTTGCTTGGTCTATTGTTGTGCAGGTGGCTTGGAGTCAATTATGGTCAACGGTGAGGAGGACCGGGACTTGGTTAGATGAACCAAGGTTCAAAACGGTAATGGATGCCGGGTGAGATGGTTAGACTCAAGTAAGACGCAAGATGGACATAAACCATAGAAGGCGAAGTTTGAGCAACGGTCTTTGTGAAGGTAGGTGCTCATGCCTCATCAATTATATGAATTGATGATTGTGCGTATCGTACGGCGCTATGTAATGATTTTCTTGTTTGTGATGGTTGTAGGACACCGGAGCTAGGTCATGGTGAGATAGACTAGATTGAGATGGTGCCGGAAGATGACTGAGGCTAGCGGGGTGGTTACAAGCTGAGAAAATAATGAACTGGAGTGGAAGCTACCGGTGATGAACATGACGAGCAGCGGCAAGGTGGATCAGGACTAGACTCAGGGAGGAGTTGAGGTCCTGAACAGTCAAGGAAGCTGGGTGCAGTCATGGTGAGACATGTGGTGCGCCAAGTGATTTGGTCCCAATTGCAAGTAAGGACGGTTTGGTGGGATCTAGACGTGTGAGAGGCTTGGCGGGAAGTCATTGGGGCCATATAGATGATGATGGAGCATAGGAGATGCTTCGAGCCGAAGGAATCGCCAAAAGTCAGTAGAGGGGCATTTTGGAAATTGCCCTATACTGAAAAAGTAGTAACTGGTGGTGTGCGAAACCACCTTCTTGGCCTTGGAGAAACCACGACGCAAGACGACGCAAGGAGAGACGGTTTAGGTCAAGAGAAGATGAAGACGATGCTTTGAGAAGCGTGCGTGAGTGAAACCCGTTTATGTGTGGGCTTAACGGGTGCCCATTTGAAATATCTCTCTAGAGCTAGCCTCCACTATAAAAGAGGAGGGTGCTGGATGTGCACCCCCAACCCCTATATTTTAGAAACCCTAATTTGTGATTTAGGGATAGGAGAGAAAAATAGATAGGCTAGGGTTCGTGAGAGATGGTTTGATTGAGTGCTCAAGTGTTGAGCTTTTATCCTCTATGGTGGAGTGGTTCTAAACATACAATCTTTCTAATCAATCCGTGCAAGATTTGCCTCAAGATGAGTTCTGTCTTATTATTGCTCTCTCTTTGATGCCTTTGGGATTTTTTTGATGTTTTTTAGGTTTTTATTTGGGATCTTGCTACGATTTTGCTTGCTGGGACGTGTGGGATATGATCTAAGGTTATTTTGATCATCATCACCTATGAGCGAGCTTTTGGATCAAAGTCTGATTTTGTTCAGTTTTGGTGAAAGAAAGGGTGATTTTAGGGGTTTTGCTCTTGAGGGCTTTTGGCTTGATTATTCTTGTGATTGAGGGTGCTAGGGCGTATGGGAAACCATCCTTAGCCATCTTGGATTGATTTCTCTCACGAAATCATCTTAATCACTGTTTTTTTATTTGGCCCGGTTTTGGAGCAACCTTCACTCAAACAGAAAAAGGTCAGAACTTTGGCAATGATCTTCAAGATCTTTGATTGGAATAGGTTCCTAAGATCCTAGGAAAGGTATGTTTCAAGTTTCATGAAGTTTGGAGTTGTGAATCAAAAGTTGGATCAATTTGCGATTTTGAAATCCTCAATGAAATGCGCTTCAGGTCTTGATTTTATCGTTCTGGACTTTGGCGCATTGTTCACCGTCTGACCGCCGCTATTCACTGGTCTGACTGGCGAGTGGGGATTTGTGTGAGTTTTGATCCTTTTATTGTCAGGTTCTTATTTGAGTGATTATCTCTGATCTTCATAGCTTCACATAGCTATTGGAGTGAAAGAACTTTGAATGTCTTGAGGAAAAAGATTTTGAAGAGGTCGTTTTTGTGTGGCGCCTATTCACCCCCCTTCTAGTCGCCTCTTCAGTCCAACAAGTGGTATCAGAGCGAGGTTTGCTCTTTTGTGATCTTCACCGATCTTTGAGCATGGTGACTAGTAGAAGGTCTTGTGTGTCTTCGAGTTCATCTTCTTGTGATTGTTTGGCCGATGACCACGTGAGGCGTGAATCTTTTCAGAGATGTTTTGTTAAATATCAAATTTGTGGTATGTGTGGCGCTCATGGCCACTTTACCCCTATGAGCTCTAGTTTCAAACATGAGTTCTCCATGGAGCCCGATGAGGAGCCCATTGGCATATGTGGGGTAGCGATCGAAGATGATCATGATGGAGAGCTTTTCAAGGATGACCATGATGGAGAGCTTTTCAAGGATGATCATGATGGAGAGCTTTTCGAGGATGATCATGATGAGTCATGCGAGGATGATCCCTTACTCAAGCTAAGCAAGGTGAGCAAAGAAAAACTCATTGATGACTTGTTGTCATACGATCATAAATTGCACTCTCTTAGGAAGGTAATGAAATTAGTAGAAAGAGAAAATGGTGATTTGTCTCATGAGCTAGACAAATTGAAAACCTCCATGTGTGCTTTTGATTCCTTGCTTGTAGACATGGATAACTTGAATAATTCTCTTGCATGCCTAAAATCTAAAAATGAATTATCGAAATCAAATGCTTCTATGCCATGTGATTCTTGTGCTGCCTTACATCATGAGCTTGATAATGCTAAGTTAGAAATAAGGAATTTTAGATCCATGGCTAGAAATGATTGTGATTCTTGTGTAGGCATGTTTGCTGAATTTGAGAAGTTAAAATTGACTAATTCCATTCACCTTGAGCAATTAGAGAATGCTAGGGCTGAAATTATTGAAATTGAAGCTAGCCCTTGTAGCATGTGCTTAGAGTATGAAAAATTGCTTAAGGATGGTTTAGTCTCTTGCAAGAATTATGCTAGTTTAGAAAATAAAATTGATGCTTTGAATTGCATACTTAATACAAAAGCATCATTAATTTCTTGCACATCTTGCATTGCCTTGAAAAGAGAGGTTGAGTCTTTGAAGAAATTGCGCGATGATATGAATGCCAAGTCATGTGATTCTTGTATTTGCCTCCACTCCGAGATTGATGTTTTTAAGATTTCTCTTGCTTCTTTGCATTCAGAGTTGGAGTCTTCTCGTGCTAAACGTGAATCATTTGATGTTGGCATTTGTGCCATTACTTTGAGTAGCTCTTCCTTGGTAAGTGCGACTCTTTATGACTCTTCTTATGTTGTCCGAGGGATTTCTAAAGACAATGGTGCTTCTTTATCAAATGATACTATATCTCCCAAAGAAAAGTATCATTGCACCTTTTGTAATAAAGATGGACACATTGTTGAGTTTTGCTTCCGCCGTGTAAAACACCGGCGTTGAATGTGCCGTCAAGCTTTTAGGGACACATATTTACCATCTCATGGCATGTGTGAGCCTAGTGTCGACACGAGGGCTAGTTATGATGTTGGTTCTTCTAGCTTGTCTCAAAGGACTTCTTCTTTGAGCGACAATAGTGCTTCATCCTCTCGGACCGTGTCTCCTAGTATAACTTTACACCATTGCTCATTTTGTGAGAAGGATGGGCATCGTGTGGATTTCTGTTTTTGTCGTGCAAAACACATGCGTCGAGCTCATGCTTCTAAGTCTCCTAGTGGGCATAGTCTTTCTCATGACTTGCACACTAAAGAGCCTAGTACGAGGACTCGTTCTGTTGATGGCTTCTTTGACAGCTTTTCTAGTGGTGTTGGGCAGCATCGTGGACTCAGTTTATGTGGTTTTGGTTTTGGTCCACAAGCTGCCCTGAGGCAGGATTTCCGCTGTTTCCCAAGAGGTGGACCTCGTTTTACTCATCGAGGTACACACCCACGGTGAGGATGTGTGAGTTCCTTTGTGCTTTTGTTGGTTCTCATCATTGTGCTTTCAAGCAAGGTCATCGTCGCTTGTCTAGAGATGGACCTCGTTTTCCTCATCAAGTTGTCCACTCGGGGCATGCCTCCAAGAATGGTGTTGGATCTTCTTGCATGAACCATCATTTGCATCATGTTAACTCACATAATGGTTCAATTGCTTCCAGTGGCCGTGTGTCCAAGTTTTGAGTTCCCAAGTATTTACTCTCTAACCCTTCGGGATCCAAGACTTGGGCATCTTGCTTTTCTCGTGTGTAGATACCATGGATGCGGATTGGAGAACACGGACTTAAAAGGTTCCAGTCTTTTGCTTCATCACGTGATTGGGACACTTGATGGTTCTCCATCCCCATGATGGCCTCTAAGAGGCATGTGCTTTCATGATCGATGTCTTCATCTATTTTGTGAGCTATCTTACACCTTCATGCCTTTACCTTCATGATTATTTATTCTTGGTGCGTTGTGCTTATCTTTGTGCTCACTTGTATCATCTTGGCATGTGTTACTCTTATGATATCTTTCATCATGCATTTGCTAGTACCTTGCCTATGTATCCATGGGCTAGATTGTTGTTCATTATTTCCATGGATGTATGAGCTTGGTTTTGTCATCACGAGCTTGTACTGTTTTGATATACGTATTATCTTTCTCTTGTTGATGTTTTGCTCTTTGTATCCATATGCTTACTTGATATCCATGTTAGCATATATTATACATGATTTGTTCTATGACATATTTTATGCTTACATGATATTGTGCCTTATTGTTAATCGTGAATATATGAGCTTTGCCATAGCTTCACTAGCATGCTTTACCCTTGACTGGATCTATGTTGTGTGATATGCTATGTGGTTGCTTGCTCCTATGCCTTATTATGGATTATGGATATTTTGAGCTTTATCATATCTGGGATAGCATGTGTTGCGATTGATAAGTCTATCTTCATGCTCATGCCTTGAATTGCTGATTATATGATTTTATGAGCTTTGGATCATCTACTGCTATTCTTGCTAATCGTGTGTCTTGGTACTGTTTTCATAGATAATGTCTCACTAACCTAGTACCAAGGCATAGACTTTTTCTATGTCTTTGATGTAGTATTTTCAGTTGAGAAGGAGAACATGTGGTTCATGACTCCAGTTGTTGGTTCTCTTTCCTCATATGCACATTTGATGCTGGTTATCACTTCTTGGAGACGCAGTATGGTCCAGCTTCTACTTATTCAACTACATTTCACTAACAAGTGGTGCGACTCAGGCTCGAGCCCCTGTGCCTTACATTTGTGTTTGGTGCCGCATAGAATTTGGTTCTTGTCAGGTGTTGGGCTTATTGAGTTCAAGGTAGATAGGATGTACTGTTCTAGCACGTGTCCTTTCTAGACACTCTTCTTATCCCATGGTTTTCTAGGATGCACTCTTCCACAACCTAGGTTAAGCTTGTCTCCCAGTCACTAGTCCTTAGCAGGTTTTGAGCAGCCTGTAGGCTTTTTAGTGTTGGTGTTTCACTCCTTAGCCAGTCGAGTCTTTCCCCTAGAGATCATGTGGAGTAGGAAGTCTTTGTGCTATAGTTTGTGGAGTCCAAGACACAATTGATAGACATCCTCACCAAACCCTTAGATCCTACTAGGTTTGTCACCTTAAGGAGTGAGTCGGGGGTAGTTTACCCTTATGGATTGGTTTGAGGGGGAGTGGATCTTTTCTAAAACCTTCTTCAAGTGGTATTTTCTTTGATCTCTTTGGTTTTCTTTTGATCTTCTTGATCCTTTTGACTCTTGTTGATCTTCTATTCAAGTGGATTCTCCAACTTTCACCTAGTGGTACAACAAGTGTCTTCTTTGGCTTTTGATGCTTTTTCTTGCATCTCATTATATCATACTGCATTCATATGAAAATAAAAAAAATGATGCATTGTAATATAAGTTTTACCGCTTCTATCTTTTAAATTGATGAAGGTTTGCTTATTACCCTCTTGTGTTGCAGCATTTTTATTCATGCTCATTGTCATGTCTTGTTTATTGACTAGGTAGAATTGCCATGTCTTCTCATGTGTAGCTTAGTCTTTGCTAGATGAGCTTTAATTCTAATATAGCTTGAACTGAAAACTGCAATTCGTGGATCTTTTGGTTAGTTGCACCTTTAGTGATCCTTTTATGACACTTGCCATGTCAAAATTGCTTTGTTAGCTCTGGAATCTAAGATTGAACTTTAGTTGAGAATTTGTGAATCTTAAAATTGCTCTTAATCTCATGCAAAATGAAAAATCAAGTAAAACAAGCTTTGTGATCCTCTCGTGCTTAAAATTGTGGCAAACTACTCTCACGAGACTGCTTGTCATGTGACATGAACTTGGAGGTAGTTTGATGATTTAGACGATCTCATGGGGACTGCTTGTCATTCTTGACATGAACCTCAAGATTTATCGCCTTAGTTGAAGCTTAGAGAGTGTTTGTGGATGGCTCATAGTCCAGGATCTATTCTACTAGGATAGACCTTTTACACAACATCAACATGAGCTATCAAATTGCAAAATGATTAAATGTTGTAGATGTGTAGGTGCTTGAGGTATTTTGAGCAAAATGATTCACTCTAAAACTTATAGCCTCTAGAATGATCGATTATAGTTTCTTGATCTCACATTGATATTTTGACATGGCTATTATCATTCTAGGATACCTTTTGATGAACTAGCTATTTGTGAAGCTTTGCATAATTTGTAATCACATTTATTGCTTCATTATGTGCTATCTTGCTTAGCTTGGATCTATATGTCTAGATATGACTTTGATAGCTTCTTCAAGTTTGATATGTCTTGTGCACTTTAGAAATGCTAGTTTGTTCATTTGGGTAATCTCCAAAGTTTCTTGTACTATTTTTACTTTAAAAAATGAAGTCACTCCATTGCATCTTCATGCATTTTCCTTCTTATGCTTCTTCCATTAATCTTGATATGCTATCCTTGGACGAGAGGAAGGCATGTTTAATTGATGACTCCATTGTCAAAGGGAGAAAAGAAATGACAAAAATGATGAAAGGAGGAGTTATTGTCAAAAGGGGTGAAAAATGGGAGAAAATCGAAAATTAAAAAATTTGGGTGATTTGAGTGAGGGGGAGCATCTCATGCATTTTTTTGGTCTTAATGTTCAATTCTTGGTTTGAATTGTATTTCTTGAAACCTCATAACGATCAAAGGTTAAAATGAACAATTGTTCTTTCATATGGACCTTGAGTGAATTTTTGTGTTCTATCTGATTTGAAGCTTTCATTTACTGTATTGCTTTATTTACCATGCTTCTGCATTTCTCAAGCCATCTTGGTCATTTTTATAGCTTTTTCTTGCTTGTGGACCAAGACGTGCCTTTGCGCGAAAACGATATGTAGTTTTCCAAAATAACCTCCAATTTGCATTTCTGAGAGATTGCCAATGTGTTCATCAAGGGGGAGATTATGGAGATCATGTGGATATGATCCTAATCTTAGTGTGTTGAACAATTGACAATAGTGTCGAGGTGTTTGGAGAAACTCTCATTTTTGGCAAAGTCCCGCAGCTTGTCACGCATAGGCGGTCTGACCGGCCGTGGGCAGGCTGAAGTGCCGACGGTTTGACCGGCCTGATGAGTGGTCTGACCGGCCCTACAGACTGACCCGTGCGGTCAAGTTTTTCCAGAGAGGGGCGGTCTGATCGATCATTTGCTGGCAGTCAGACCGACTGGCTAGCGGTCTGACCGGCTAGGCAGGGTTCATGCGCTGGGAAGGTGGTGAACTTTGAGGGTTAGGTCGTATTCATGAGTTTCATTGCATGATACATGTTTTGGCTAACATGGGTCAAGTTGTGAAAAACTTGTGCTCAAAAATGGTTGCTTGGTCTATTGTTGTGCAAGTGGTTTGGAGTCAACTATGGTCAATGGCGAGGAGGACCGGGACTTGGTTAGGAGAACTAAGGTCCAGAACGGTCGTGGATGCTGGGTGAGATGGATATGAACCATAGAAGACGAAGTTTAAGCAACGTCTTTGTGAAGGTATGTGCTCATGCCTCATCAATTTTGTGAATTAATGATTGTGTGTATCGTGCGGTGCTATGTAATGATTTTCTTGTTTGTGATGGTTGTAGAACACCGGAGCTAGGTCATGGTGAGGCGGACTAGATCAGGACTAGGTTAGGAGAACCGAGGTTCAGAACGATCGAGATGGTGCTGGAAGATGACTGAGGTTAGCGGGATGGTTACAAGCCGAGAAGACAAGGAACTAGAGCGTAAGCTACCGGTGATGAACATGACGGGTAGAGGCAAGGTAGACTAAGACTAGACTCAGGGAGGAGTTGAGGTTCGAACTAGGCTCAAGGAGGAGCTAAGGTCCTGAACGGTCAAGGAAGCCAGGTACAGTCATGGTGAGACATGTGGTGCGCTAAGTGATTTGGTCCCAGTTGCAAGTAAGGACGGTTTGGTGGGATTCGGACGTGTGAGAGGCTTAGCGGGAAGTCATTGGGGCCACATGGATGATGATGGAGCATGGGAGATGCTTCGAGCCGAATGAATCGCCAAAAGTCGGTAGAGGGGCATTTTGGGAAATTGCCCTATACCGGAAAAGTAGTAAGTGGTGGTGTGCGAAACCACCTTCTTGGCTTTGGAGAAACCACTACGCAAGACGGCGCAAGGAGAGGTGGTTTAGGTCAAGAGAAGATGAAGACATCGTTTTGAGAAGCGTGCGTGAGTGAAACTCGTTTGTGTGTGGGCTTAACGGGTGCTCATTTGGGATGTCTCTCTAGAGCTAGCCTTGACTATAAAAGAGGAGGGCGCTGGTTGTACACCTCCAACTCTTGTATTCTAGAAACCCTAATTTGTGATTTAGGGATAGGAGAGGAAAATGGAGAGGCTAGGGTTCATGAGAGATGGTTTGATTGAGTGTTCAAGTGTTGAGCTTTTATCCTCCATGGTGGAGTGCCTGTAAACATACAATCACTCTAATCAATCCATGTAAGATTTGCCTCAAGATGAGTTCTATCTTATTCTTGCTCTCTTTTTAATACCTTTGGGATTTTTTTGATGTTTCTTAGGTTTTTATTTGGGATCTTGCTTGCTGGTACATGTGGGATATGATCTAAAGTCATCTTGATCATCATCCACCCATGAGCAAGTTTTTGAATCAAAGTTTGATTTTGCCCGGTTTTAGTGAAAAAAGGGTGATTTTAGGGGTTTTGCTCTTGAGGGCTTTTGACTTGATTCTTCCTATGATTGAGGGTGCTAGAACGTATGGGAAACCATTCTTAGTCATCTTGGATTGATTCCTCTCACGAAATCCTCTCAATCACTGTTTTCGTATTTGGCCCGGTTTTAGAGCAACCTTCACTCAACGGAAAAAGGTCAGAAATTTGGCAATGATCTTCATGATCTTTGATTGGAATAGGTTTCTGACATCCTAGAGAAGGTATGTTTCAAGTTTTATGAAGTTTGGAGTTGTGGACCAAAAGTTTGATCAATTTGCGATTTCGAAATCCTACTGAAATGCAGTTTTCTGTGCTGATTTTACTGTTCACCGATCTGACCCCACTGTTCCCCAGTCTGACCGCACTGTTCATCGGTCTGGCCGCCACTATTCACCGGTCTAACCGGTTAGTGGGGATTTCAGCGAGTTTTGATCATTTTATTGCCAGGTTCTTATTTGAATAATTATCTCTAATCTATATAGGTCCACATAGCTATTGGAGTGAAAGAACACTGAACGTCTTGAGGCAAAAGATTTTGAAGAGGTCGTTTTTGTGTGGCGTCTATTCAACCCTCCCCCCTAGTCGCCTCTTCAATCCAACAACTTCGCTCATTGCTTGAAAGTCCAAAAAACAGATTGTGGCGTAACGCTTTAGTGCAGAGGCTGGGCTTCGAGCCCTTGCCGCTACCACCTCATATATTGTTTGGCTTCAATGGCTTTTGTCTTATTTTAGTGTTCTTTGTGATAATCCTACACATTTGCTTTGTGACAATACAAGTGTTATTCAGATTGCTAGTGACCCGGTCAAGCATGAGTTGACAAAGCACATAAGTGTTGATGCATCATTCATACGGTCTCATTGCCAGCAGTCAATCATTGACCTCCAGTATGTACCCTTAGAGCTTCAAGTAGTAGATTTCTTCACCAAGGCTCAGACTCGAGAACAACATCAGCTTCATCTACTCAAACTTAGTGCATCAGATACTCCTGATCCACCTTGAGTTTGAAGGGGTGTTAATAGTCTTGTACATATTAGTAGTATCTCTGGGCCCATGTGACCAACTAATCATATTTATATATCTACTTAATAATAAATAAGATGTGTAGTTATGAATAGCAAAGCCATTCTGTCTTAAATAGCAAAATCATTCTGTCTTAATGCTAACAGTTACATTCACCTTTTTGAATTTGTTGTCCCCTGAACTTGCTTTACTGGACTTGTTCCTGCCAGATTGTTCGAGTACCTGATGGGCGCAAACCTCTCATCCAGGATCCTTACAAAGTTACAAGCATCGTCCCAGGTGCAGGGCCTCTGCACTCTTCGCCCTACTTTGTCCGGCTCTACTTACCAGCAAAGTTCCAAGCTTCTATTCCTCTCCCGGAACTGAACCTCCATCCAGACAGGTGGTCAAGCAATTGCATTGCAGTCAGGAGCTTCTCGGGCTATGCACGGGACAACAAATGAGGTGAGGTTCCACGGTGATCATTCCATCCCTGAGGCTGCTTTACTTAAATAACCCTGCCCGTCTTATGACCATAGCTGAGAGAAAGCTTGCAATTTCATGGTATATACTTTACTGAAATTATGAATAGGCAGTAAGACCAAATATGCATTAAGCTGTTGTGACATAACAACTCTCTAGGTCAGAGTGTTCGACGAAGTGTTGGAATCCAGCCTGCAAAATTATTGCCGATTAGGAGGTTTCATATAGTTCGGATTGACGGCACACTCCAACGTTTTCCTGGTAATCATGGTTTCCAACTTGCTGCCAGGTGTAATAGCAACACGGTGTCGGAAAATTCCGGGAATTATATTGCCCTGTCAGTATTTTATTTGCTTTTCTGATTACTCGACTCTCGAACATTGTACTCTCACCATCAATTAGCGTTTCCGTCGCACGCACGACGAAGACATGAGCTCATGTTGTCATCAGATTAGCCAACCTAACGATCAGTAAAAGGAACAAAGAATGGGTATTTCTCACTAATCTATGTTGCTTCACTGATAATATAAGCTGATCTGTACATCATGTTTCATACATGATTTCTATAAACAAAAGCTCCTGCCACCTTCAGCAGGAAGGTTCAGAAATGAAACATTCTGATCAGCTAATGGAAAAAAAAACTACATGTCATTTGCATGTTCCTTCAATTCTTTACCTGAATTTGGTTATATGGGACCTTTTCTATCATCTTCCTTTCGACGAGATACGCAAAAGAGCTACTGAAGAAAAAGAAAGACAAACAGAATAAGGCATCTGCTGCAAACAGCAAAGAGACAGATGCCCGTTATGTGCTTTCACCTTGTTGCACTTCTATGTCTAGAAACTAACATCAAGATTGTTGCAAAATGCAATTGGTTCTGCAGTCATGAAGCCAGTGCATGCCAAACTCCCAGCAAATGGGAAGTTACAACTAAATGTTTATACTGTCAGCGTAGGTGAGGAGGCCTGACTCCACATGGATTACTTCCGGGAGTCGCTGGTGAACGAATTGTTGGTGAACCCTGCACCATCTGCAGAAAGGAAATGGTATAAGGTCCATTGTCATATCAGTATTTTCCATCCTTCTTGGAACATATAAACAATAACATCATTCTTTGCTTATCGAAAGTTCCATTGTTTTAGAAAATGCCTGTGAACTACTAGAAGCCTTTCAACACAATTTTGTGGATTGTCAAAGTAGATAAAATCGACAAAGCTCTCGCATCACATATGTATCCACAAGGGACCTAGGTTTAAGTATTCTGTCGGGCTGACTGGGCTGCGTCGTGTCCCCTTTGTATCCACATTGTGTCCTTGACGTGTCGGAAAAGAAAATTATTATTTTTCGCTTGGGAATATTTGGAAAAATGGAAAATACATGTCAGCATAGTGTCGGAGCCATGTCCACGGCACCTCCTCGACATGTTCGTGCTACATAGAGCTTGGATAATCCATAAACACTGTTAGAGATATGAATATCTTTGTATTCCTTATCTGTCTTTTGTATTATTTTATCTGTATATGGCATGCAATCCTTGTACACCCTATATATATATTGTCCATTGGGCCTCTTCAATATACATATAATATTCATAACATAGTATCAGAGCCAAGGTTAAGGTTAGGGTTTACCATGACCGCCACCTCCTAACCTCCGCTCGTTCTTTGCTGCCGCCGCCCCCGGGAGGAGCGATCTTCACTCCCGGGGGTGGCCTCCTTCTCCGGAGGATCTCTGAGTCAAGTACCGCCGGCTCCTCGACCGCCACCTTGCCGTCGCGGTCTTTGTCGCGCTCGTGCTCGCCGACTTCGCCGCCGCTGGGCCTCCCAAGACGCCGCCTCCAGTTCTTCGCCCGGTGCTCTGCTCGACGGCGCAGCCCTCGCTTTTTCTCGCTGGGCCGAGCTCTTCGGATCCGATGTCTCCTGGCGCCGTCTCTTCCCGACGTCGCTCGGCGCTCCAGATCCGCACTGTCGCTCCCTTGCATCCTCTCGTCGATGCTCTGCTCTTCATCCGCCCGCCGCCCCGGATCCGTCGCGGAGGATGCTGACCTCCTTCCATGGGCCGTCTTTGTTGGACTTAATCTTGACAACTTTATGCAGTAGTGGACAAGTGGTAATGCAGTGTATCATGCATTAGTTGAGTTAGTGGGCTGCATAGAGTTAAGTGGACTGGTTATTAGGAGATAGTGGCGTGAGTTAGTGCGTGAGTTACATGCAGGTGATTTACTAGTGTGTAACGTTAGAAGTTTTCTTAGTGGACATGTTATTAGGAGATAGTGGCGTGAGTTAGTGCGTGAGTTACATGCAAGTGATTTACTAGTGTGTGAGTTAGTTTGTGGTAGCCACGTCCAGGTGTGCTTATATAAGGTCTTATAATCGGTTTGTATTTGTTGAGCCAAACAGAAAAGAGAGAAGAATAGAAAGAGAAAAGTAGCACTAGGCAGTTGCAGTGCTACGCAAAAATCTCTTGTGTGTTCTTCTTCTCCGTGAGTTTGTCTCCCTCATCCGTGAAAGTGTACGTCCACGGGTAGAATTTCCAACAATTGGTATCGAGCGAGGTTCAATGTGAGGTGATGTTACCCGGCTAGTGACGGCTCGCCGAAAGCAACGGCGGCGACACACACGGCGGCGCCAGACCGCCAGCGGTGGTGGCGACGGTGGGGCTCGGCCTCGGCAATGGCTGGCAGAGCAAAGACGGCGGAGCAAGCACCAAAGAACAACGAAGCATGCTTGCATATGCACAAGGTGCGGTGAGCACCTTCACGAGGGCAATGGCATTCCGACCGCACAGCACGGGCGATCGGAGCAGATCGTGGAGCGAGCGCCAAGGCAAAGCGGCTGCAGCGCTGCGTAATGCATGCCTGATCGGGCGCTGCCCAGTTGTGCAGCACGGAGCACGATAGCGACGCTGTGTCTTGTGAACAAGCGGTGTACGCCGGTGTGTGGTCGGCATAGTGGTCAGACGTCACATCCGTAGCCGCCAGTGAGGTATTGTGGAGGATAAAGAATGAGAGCACATGAAAAGCTCCGGGCCTGCCGAGTGCCAAAAGCTGTGTGTGTGCTCATGACGTTCTTCTGTTTCCTCCACTGTGAATTAGTTGAGTGCATGTCCAAGAGCTTAGTAGTACAAGAGAATAGAAGTGTGTCCTCTCCGTGTACTCCCTTCTAGCTGTTGTACATGTGTGTATTCTTGTGTTAGTTGTGTCCACGAGAAAGCGTGAGTTCTTGTAGGTGTGTCCAAAAACTCACTAATGTAAGCTCTAGTTCGAGTCTCCGTCGTCGATGGTACCGGTGAAAGACAATCGGAGTTGAGGTAGAAACAAAAGACGCCGGCAAGTTGTGTCACCGGCGGCATGGTCAGCAAGAAGAAGGCAAAACTAATTGGAGATACGTGAGGAGATCGGACTTCGGCTTGTGAAGTAAGTGATGTCAAGATTAGGGGAGAAATTGTTGGACTTAATCTTGACAACTTTATGCAGTAGTGGACAAGTGGTAATGCAGTGTATCATGCATTAGTTGAGTTAGTGGACTGCATAGAGTTAAGTGGACTGGTTATTAGGAGATAGTGGCGTGAGTTAGTGCGTGAGTTACATGCAGGTGATTTACTAGTGTGTAACGTTAGAAGTTTTCTTAGTGGACATATTATTAAGAGATAGTGGCGTGAGTTAGTGCGTGAGTTACATGCAAGTGATTTACTAGTGTGTGAGTTAGTTTGTGGTAGCCACGTCCAGGTGTGCTTATATAAGGTCTTGTAATCGGTTTGTATTTGTTGAGCCAAACAGAAAAGAGAGAAGAATAGAAAGAGAAAAGTAGCACTAGGCAGTTGCAGTGCTACGCAAAAATCTCTTGTGTGTTCTTCTTCTCCGTGAGTTTGTCTCCCTCATCCATGAAAATGTACGTCCACGGGTAGAATTTCCAACAGTCTTCACCTGTTGCTTATCTTGAGCTCCTGCCGCCGGTTACCTGTGGGTTCGTCTCCAACTTTGGGCTCGCCTCGCCTCGGCTCCGCCTGCCGCCTCCCTCCTTTGAGCCTTCGACGTCGCCTTCTTCTTGGCTTTCCTCTCGATCGGGCCTCCGCCGCTGGCTCTCTCCTCTTCTGCTGAGGAGACTGAGAAATGGCTTTTGGTTTTGATGTACGAGCTGCTGAGAGATGGCTTTTGGTTCCGATTGGGTTGGATTGGGATGCTCAGTTGTGAAAAGAGGGAGGTAGATCTTTTGTGGAAAGCACTGGTGCTTATGGTGATGAAGTTGCTGCTAGTTATGCTTGCTGGTGCGTTCCTTCATGTACAAAGCTCCCCCTCAGCTACAGCATTGAGGACGTTCGATCTGCCGGGATTGTTTGTGGTTCTGGCATCCGGCTATATGGTTTTGCTGCTGCTAACTCCGGTTACATGCTGCTGCGATGGTTTGCTGGTTGCTAGTTGGAGATGGTTGGAGAGTGCAGTGCTTTGCTTTACTTTGATGGCTGATTGGGATGCTATCAGAGGACTTGAACTGGTGCTCCACTTGGCTGATTGGGATGCTATCGGGAGGCATCTGACTACAGTCCTGCTGCTAGTTGTGAATATTGTGTGTATATTGAAGAGACCCAATAGACAATATATATAGGGTGTACAAGAGTTGCATACCATATACAGATAAGACAATACAAAAGACATAAGGAATACAAAGATATTCCTATCTCTAATATATCTCTAACAAACACCACCTTTAAAACCAACAACTTACTGATGCAGCATTTGAAGGTTGAACAAGAAAATGATGTGTGATTACCGAGAAAAAAAACGAGAGGAAAAAAATCAAAGTTAAGCTTTATTCTCTAGCAGACCCCTCCTGCCCTCCTTCCCACTTACCAGGCAGCTACATCCAAAATGCGTCCTACAGATATCAAATTTCAGAAGGGAAAAAACTATTCATAAACTAAGCTAAGTATATTGGATTTCAGAGAAAGGTGACCGGTTCGTGGTAGGGCAGCACCAGTATGTGTGCTTCCTCCAGTAGCACCTCACAGGAAGGTCTACTAATATATACTTAAATATTGCATTGTATTATGAATTATGAAGTAGCTGAAGTTCTGGAAGAGAATAAGTTAGTATTGTAAATGTACCTGTGCCACTCCTGGTTGAGTGTAATAGTCCATGATCTGTTGCTTTTGCTTGCTGAATAAGTCCTTAACTCGGTTCAACAAATCTTCTTCTCTTTTCATATCCTCAAGAAGCCTTTCCTTCTCCCAATTCTTAAGTTTAACTTGCTCTTCCATTTCAGTGATAGTTCCAGGTAAGTTTGAAACACCATGGCTTACAGTTACAGTAAATTTTACTTCTATGTTTTTCCTACAAAGGTCATTTATAATAACTAATAAAAAGTGATGAAATATATAAGATGGGAATAAAAAGATTGCAATACTAACAGTGTAAATTAATGTAATCGAACTGCTTTTAGTTAATAAACCAGGGTAAAACAACCATGTAGGAGAGTGAAATTCTTCTTTTGAGAATAAGTAAAACTACAATTTGTATGCCATGAGAATTATTAACGAAAAGAAAAGGTAATTAAATAGTATCTTAAAGTTTGATTACTGCATAGCTTTTACTTGAACCGATATTACTGTTTCATTACACATGTCATGGTTGGCTGTAAGCCTGTCACAAGTGTCTAATAAATTGAGCTTGTGAAAAAAACTCATGATTTAAATAATCATTTTATTCTAAACAGTGGAAGTCTACACTAATGAAAGGACACACGGACTTCTTTCCAAAGAAAGGACACACGGTAATCAGGACAATCTGCGAAACTTTTTCGAGAACGTGCAAGAGCCCTGCGCATCATTCAATAAACAAGAAAAAGAGCACAGATACAAGCCAGGGATTACAAAGGACGAAAGAAAAAAGAAGAAAGAAAGAAAGAGGGAGAGAGAAGAGAAAGAATCAAACAAAAAACAAGAACCAGGAAGACTGTATGATCCATCAACATTATGAAGTGATTTAAAGGATAAATTGCATAATTGAGTACCTGTCACCAAGGCAGAATGAGCCATTAGGCCTCAATATACCACCATCCAGAGAAATCGCACCATCATTTATCAAAGGAATAGCACGTCGCAAGTCAGCTCTGGTCTTATAAACTTGTAAATGAGAAAACAAACTGTAAAACAAAGTCTCCCTAAGACCATGGCCATTGGCTGTGAGACAACTCAAGTATTCCCGGTCCAAATGTATCATATTTACCGCAAAACCCAGAAAACCAGGAGGGAAATCCCCGTTAGGCAACCTTGGTTTATGCAACATAAGCTTTCTCTGCGGATCATCAATCATAACATCACCAGAAAATGGCCTGCAAAGTGTAATAATGTATAATGTAAAAGTGCTCATCCAGTTGAGTTCAAAAGAGAATAAGGGCATTAAATAAATTAAAAAGGCACCTCATGTTTTCAAGACAAAAGACACTGAACCTTCCATCCAGAAATTTTCCGATTGACCGACCCAGTCCATGAATGCCACTGGTCCTATCAATGATGCCTTCCTTGTCATATGTTTCAAGATCCTTAACACCATCATAGGTCTTGCAAACGAGACCAAGCATATTGTCCATTCCCAAGTACTCCGAGAGTAACCTAATTTACAAGAACAAAATAAATACCGACAAAAGTAAACAAACAAACATATCATGTCAAGTACCTTTGCATCAATTGAGGCAGAAAATATCACGCGAAAACAAAGAGAAAAATCGACCTGCTGAGGTTATCATCATTTACTTTTCCCAACGTAGCCACGATACCAAAGCCATCTTTCAGCAGTGGCATCTTTGATGCTTGCAGATAATGACGGACGTTCAGCTGGCATATAATCCCAGCTGCTGTCTTGTCCTGATAGAATATGCTTTTAATTGTACGTTTGTCTGCTTCTTGAACAGACATATCGTTATTTGCAATTGCAGCCACCGATGAATAATAGTTCCCAAGTTTAACTGAGAAAAGTTCCAGGGTTCAGCGTATAAATATGGGCAATAAGTTATGAAAAGTATAGGACAAGTTTGACTTCTTTTATCAAAGTGACACACATATTTCTTGCACATTATAATTCTAATGTGCCACAGCCATCCAACACTTTTTTTTAAACATGTCAGCCATCCAATGCAATGAGCCGATAATAACAGATCTTAACTACCAAGACTGGACTTATAGACCACCACATAATTAATTAATAATGCTATATGTTCCATGGTCAGCATGATGGTATCAATATACAGCATTCTCAGAAAAAAAAAACAGCATAGCCAAGAATCCAAATAACCGAGGTGGCCCAAGGCATTAACGTCTTACTTCCCAGGTCGACGCTCGACTCCTCGATGGCATTGATCTCGGACTTGAGGAACCTGATGTTCTCCTCATGGTGGTTGACCTTGAATTCCAGCCTCTGCAGCTCATCCTGGATCACCTGCAAAGCGCACACACCGATACCAACACCAACATTAGACCAGCAATTTCCAAGCATTGTATCAACAACAAGATTAAGTCGGGAAAAAAGGGAGCACCAGAAGCACACCTTGCTGTTAGACTCATACACCTTCAGCGTCAGCGGAGTCTCCATGCTGCGTCTGCAGATTGAGCCGCCACAGGTCAAAATCTGCGGGGAATGGAGAAGAAACGGGGCTCAGATACGCCAAATTGAACCATTTCTTTTTTGTTTGTTCAAAACAACATCTCTTATGAATGATGAATGTAAAATTTAGAAGGAATAAAAGGAGTAATCACCACCTAAAGCATAAAGTTTGCATCCCTTGCACCAACTTTCTCATCTATTTTTCAAATGAGTATAGCTCGTAAATCTAATGTCACAGTATAGCAAGATGCTATAATACATCGTAAAGCGGGGTCACGCATGAATCTACATGTGCACCGTATGCTGTCGTCGCCGTCATTCTCCGCCCGCACCGCCGCTTGTCATCACCAGTGCACTGTCGAGCGCCTCCGCCGCCTCCAAGCACACCCTCACACGCGGCAGCACCTCACTATCGTCCTCGCCGTGATGCCCGCGCAGGTGGAGGAGGCAGCGATGAGATGAGGATGGTGTGTGAACAGAGAATGAGAGAAGGGGTGACAGAAGAAGAGGCAGTCTGGCACGCGGGTCATAGTTGCCAGTCTCAGGCGTACGTAGGGGCATTTTGGCCATTCGGAAAAAATCAGGCACGGTTAACGGCATCACTTGGACGGAGAGTACACGGCGATGACATGAGCGAAAAAAAAATTGAATTCTAATGGCTTAGGAGGAGTAAGAAGTTATTCGGTGGTAAATTAGTATATATTAAATTTTCTCTTTCATATAATCACATACATTTGCAACAACCCATGGGAATTGCTCTCAAATACAACACCACCTCTTCTCTGACACAAATATTTGAAGTGATTTTAAAGAAGAGTGGATGGATAGGAAAAACAAGAGATGGATTAAAAAGTTCTTTCGGCCCATGTTATCCTGCATCACAATATAATAAAACTGAACATGCCCAAGAAAACAAAGTTGGATTATAAGTTTCTTCCCACACAAAACTCCTTTTCAGCCTACTTTGTCCGGCTCTACTTACCAGCAAAGTTCCAAGCTTCACCCCCTGTTCCTCTCCCGGAATGAAGAGGCACGTGTCACATGTCAGGTGCGCCGCACTAGCCTGCCATGGCCTTCGCTCACTGCGTTGGCCTGCGGCTCCCCCGGTTCACGGCAGCGCCATGCCACCAGAAGTATTTGGTTTATATCGGCACTGTTTTGTGATGAATATCAAATCTAAGTTATTTTTAGGGAATGATAAAAATAACACAGCAGATGAAGAGACATGCGACATATCTCCTACAGTTCAGCTCTATCCTGCCGCGCATCTGGTTTTTTTTCTTGAATGTCACTGTTTGGAACCGCATTAGCAAAAATAACTTTCTCGGAGGTGTAAATGCTAAAACAGAACGGAATTTTGTCTTAGGTACGCACGGACGCGAGTCGCGCTAGATGAGTCTCATTCGCACCACCTAGTGTGGATATCACTGTTCATATCTCGTCCGCATCTTCGTCTATGGCACGGACGAGGCTAATGTGGTGGCGCAGCACATATCTATGTGTTCTTGGACGGAATTCCACGCTGTTTTTTCATTTGGATCTGCGAGAAGACTATTTTTTTTTGTTAATACGGTTCCAAACAGTGTGATTTAAGAAAAAAATTCGCGCGCCCGGGCCACTGCACCCAGCTACTGTGTGCTCTGTCCTGCCCGTTACATCACATCCAGCTGCCACGAGAGCCGAGCGCAGCACAGCGCGTCGGCGCAGTGGCGCACAGTGTCGGCGCAGTTGCAGCACAGTGCCTATGACAAACCCAACTCCATGCCATGGATTCCTGCTAGTCAGTGACAGACACATACACGACAACACAGTGATGGACTGACACCGAGAGATGGATCGATCCGATCGATGTGGTAAAAGAGAGAAACATCGAGAAAAGCAGCTGAACTAGCTGAAAGATAAAAGCTAGTCCATGAAGATTCTCCCTTCTCTTACGCGAAATACCCCTCTTTCGGTAAGCATCTAATATCTCAGCAAATGAACATTTCTCTAAGCTTATCCATCAGCTTACACGTCGTTTGAAAGCTGCTCAAAGGATCCAACGAATAGCTAAGGTAGATTCCTCTTATTGGCGGCTAATCCAATCCATAAGTAAGTAGGACTAACCGGAATCGGGGAAGCGGGTGTTGAAAAGAACCATCGAAGAAGCAAAAGACACTTTCTAAACAATTTGAGAAAACGAATTTTACGATATATTCTATTACTAAGTATACAGTAATAGTATAAATCAAATCTGACTATGAATTTGTTAAGGATATAATAGACATTTCTTTGTATTTTTTAGGGTATTATAGACTTTTTCTAACTAGGGTTAAAAATATTACTCTTGTGGCACATGATCCGCATAAGGGCAACTATAATTTTACCCTATCGAGATTCTACTACTCATACTACTAGGTGTAGTATAACTAAATCTTAACTAATCTGAACCATTTGGCCAAAGAAAATAGACGATCCATATTAAATTGATGATTTTTAAAAAAATAATATTATTTTAAAAGAAAATTACAAAAATAAATAGTCGGTTTTTTTATTTACAAAACTAGGCTAATGTCCCTATTTGAAATGGCGAAATTTTCATGTCGCTATTCAAAATGACGACAGTAGCCTAGGCAATGGCGACAGAGCCTAGAACAGTGCAGAGAGGTCTCTGTCGCTAGTTAAAATAGCGACAAGGCTCCCGCAAGTCCCTAAATTTTTTAATATTAAAATTTAAGAAAATCGTCATTTCAAATGGCGACAAGGATCCTGCAAATCTCTATCGCTATTCCAAATGGCGACACAATCTACCCTATAAAAGACACCAAAATTCTGGCATAACTCACTTTTATTCACAGAAAAGTGAAAAAGGAGAGGGAAGGAAGAGGAGCAGAGGGGAAGAGAGAAGCTAGCGAAGCGCTGCCCATCCAATCGTCCACCTTTCATAATTGATTACATAGTTTTAGATGTACAGTTACGTAGTGTAGTATGTTGTACATAATCATTTTCACAGGTTAGTTTAGTTTTAGATATGTGGTTAATCGTAGAAATTTTATTTACGGTGCAGTACGTCAAATATGTCGGACGCCACCAATTTTAAAATTTACTACAGTCAGGGGACTATTCTTGAGGGCCCCGAGGGGATTGATTTGTGTTATTTTCAATCGGCGACCATGACCTTAACAAGACCAAAGCAACGCACATAGGGCGCTGGGACGACATATTCAATTTGGACAATGCTGTGTATGATATGAGATTGAGTTGTCTTATCAACCGAGCACCTCATGGCACATATTAGGAGTTAGTGCATGTAACGACCCGGCCTAGGGCACACCCAGGAGGTCCCTCAGGACCTCCTGAGAGGTCCAAAGAGGAGCCCCCAGGACGTCCCGAGAGGTCCCTCAGGACCTCCTGGGAGATCCGCAAAGGACTTCCCAGGACATCCCGAGAGGACATCCCGGTAGGACCACACAGACCTCCCGAGAGGTCCGAGAGGACCACTCGGAGGTCTGGGAGGTCCTGACCCGCAGGGGTCGCTGGACCTCAGACCTCCCCAAATCTCCACGTCTCCACTCGAGGGAGGTCCGAAGGGAACCACCTTGAGGAGGTCGTGGGGCTTAGGGCAAGCCTAAAGTCCTCTGTGATCCAAACCAGCCCCTAGAGATCATCGACTGGTTCTCACAGCAACAAGTGATAACATCAACATCCACAAGACTTTATTAACAGCAAAAGGAGGTTTGATTACAAGGGTTGCTTACAACTCCAAAGAATAGGGAGCACACAAACGCAATGGAGAACAAAGACAATGTCCACCCATTACACCACAGGTGATTGGCTGGAGGACGCGGCCTAATTGAGCTGGTCATCTTCATCATCAAAGAAGTCTTCATCTGCTCAATATATGAATCAAGCAAGAGTGAGCACAACAACCGTGCTCACAAGTTACACCCGTCAATTAACATAATGACATGCATAAGGGTATATCAAAGGACAAAGATAGTAGGGTTGATTTGCATAAAGCCAATTTTATTTCAATTACAAGTATTAAGTTTCAAGGCAAAGTTACAATAATTTAAAATTTAGTTTTACAAATCCATTTTCGCTTGGATACATTCATCATTGAAATGGTGAAGGATACCTCCTGCACAAGGCTTCCGCTTAAACCCAGCTTTTGGTTAAGCCACCAAAACCATTTTCATAACCTTTTGAAAACCAAATCAAAAGCTAACTTCGAGTGACATTGCCAGCATGTCCATGATCGTGGACACGGCTATTCGAATAGATTTACACTCTGCAGAGGTTGCACACTTTACCCACATGACATGAATTCTCTAGTTTGCTTGGCATCCGTCGATGTCACCTCACACTTCCTTTGGTGAGAGGTCTAGAGCACATGACAAGGCCTTTACAATGCATTGCTCCACCACAGTCCACCCACTATAAGGTTTCGCTCCCATTGGACTTACCATCCGCTGGGTTTAAGCCCCCTCTTGAGCCGGGTGGGACTACAACTAATCATAACATGACAAACCCACCGCGTCCGCAGGGCAAACCATGATAGAGCTTTGCAAATTAATTAGCCAGGTCCCACGCTCCATACTGGAGACATGTGGTTGCACAAGTTTGGCATAGCCCATTATAGGCTTAGCAAGTGGTGTCTCAAAGACCGGTCCTTAACCGACCTGGGCGACAAACCTCAACCCTAGGGCATCGGATCACACGACCCCCGTGCATAGACATGCACCAACCATATAACCAGCTTCGCCCAAGTCAAAACTATTTTCCAGTTACTTTGCTTTACAATCCCCCATGGCACACCAATGCCATGGGCATGAGTAAAACATCCATGACACACCAATGTCATGGCCGAAATCTCCATGGCACACCAATGCCACGGCTCAAAGCATTTGATTAATTGGTATTTTTGGTCAAAACTCCCCAAATCAAGATCTTGGTCTAAGCATTACTAAGCATTTCATTTTTCAAGAGCTTCGGGTTCTCACTATTGCAAGAACCAGTTTTTATCTAAGGTGACAATAAGGTTGATTCAATCATGGATAGAGGTCATACCAAACAGTAGGTTTAACTATGGATTAAAAGATGGGCATTGAAATATTTAGTAAAGTAAGCATGCATACACCTTTGAAAACAACATAAATAATTTGAAGTAATGGGTGCAACATGTTCAAGAGTGTAACTTGCCTTGCTCAAGATCTCAAGCTGCTTCCTCTCCCTCACTGAACTCAGGCTCCCCACAGTCTGGGCAATCTACACGTGAAAAACCAAATACTCAAACAAAGCTCAAACAAGATTTCAAAGAACACCAAATAAACTTAGATACAAAACAAACAGAGAAGCTGGGAGGTCAAGAGGAGGTCCAAGGAGCTCGCTAGAGAGGTCTTAGGGCTCCAGAGAGGATGTCCAGAGACCTGAGTGAGGAGGTCTATAGTGGCTCGGTTGAGACAGGGAGTAGAAATGAGGATGAAAGTGGTAAAGGAGGGCTCTCCCAAGTATATATAGGGGAAGCAAAAGCACATGACCCATGTTAGAGTCAACAAGAGTTGGTAAATAGGACGAGGGAGTAGGCAAGGAATGTGACATTCGGTATGACATGAGTACTGCAAAAGGTGAGGGCATTTAATGTGATACAATAGGCATTAAATGCGGTGAAGACTTCCTTGCCCAAGGACACAGCCAAATGTAAAAGAAAACTGGGTGACCTGCCAAGGAGGTCATGCTGTGACCTGAGGAGGTCTTGCGGTGAACAAGGGGAGATCCTCACCCACCGGGGAGGTCCAACGGTTGGATCTCCAAAGGGGAGGTCCAAACGGTCAAGATTAAGCGCACCAGAGGAGGTTCGCAAGGGCTATGAGGAGGTCCTCACCCGCAAGGGAGGTCCTGACGGTTGGATCCCCAAAGGGGAGGTCCAACGGTCAAGATTAAGCACAAACGGGGAGGTCTGCAAGGGTAAGAGGAGAACCTCACCTGCAAGGGAGGTCTAGAACCGTAAGATCAAATCCAGGGGAGGTCTGAACGGTTAGGATTTCCAAGGGGAGGTCCTAACGATCGGATCTACCAAAGAGGGGAGGTCTGGACGGCCAAGATTTCCGAAGGGGAGGTCTTGACGGTCCAGATCCACAAGGAGGAGGTCCTGGACGGTTAAGATCTCCAAGGGGGAGGTCTTAACGGTCCAGATGTGCAAGGAGGAGGTCCTGGGCGTTCGGACCAACAGAGCTAGCGCTGGATCTCAGCCTTAGAACTAAATCGGGTGGTCCAAAATGGTTGGGACGTTCGGACCACCCGAACGCCACAACAAATCGGGCCATCCAATGGAGATCTAAGGGCTCAAAGGAGGTGGGACGTTCGGACCATCCGAACATCTCACCAGGATCAAACTGTCCAATGCAAATCGGACGACTCACATTCGATAGAGGTGGAAATAGATAGGGAGGGTATCCTGGAGGACCTAGGGAGGTCCGGTGGGACACAGGGAGGTCCAATAAAGGTAAGGGGAGGTCCTAGAGGACATGGAGAGGTCCTGAAGGACACGGGGAGGTCAAATAAATGTAAGGGGAGGTCCTAAAGGACATGGAGAGGTCCTGAAGGACACGGGAAGGTCAAATAAATGTAAGGGGAGGTCCTAGAGGACAAAGAGGAGGTCTTAAGAAGCGGTAGTACCACCAAGTACGAGCGGTACTACCGGACTGGTACCAAAGGGGACCTCCAGAGAAGGTTTCAAGGCTTCAATCAACGAAGGATATTCAAGAAAGCATGGATAGCTTCACAGGGTTCCAAAGGAGTTCAAATGCACAAGGGGATGGCATGGACTAAGTGAGGTTGCGAGCCAGAGAGGACCCGAGAGAAAGAAATGGGTCTCGGGGAGGTAGCGTTTGGGAAGTCTAGACCTAAGGAGGTCTGGACCCGGGGAGGACATCACCAAGGAGGTCCGGACCCTTGGATCCAAACGAAGGAGAGGTCTGGGCCATTAGATCCCTGACAAAGGGAGGTCTAGGCCAGAGGTGGGTAAAAGATGGACAGAGAAGGAAAGACCAGCAAAGCTCCAATAATTCAATAAACCAACAAGGAACTTTAGTTGTAGTTTGAGTTAGTCAACTTAAATTCATTATCAAATTACAGGTTAAGCTTTGAATTCTCATCAAAACAAAATGGTTCTTTTTATTTTGAAAATTCCAAAAAGATTCTAAAATAAATTCAGGGTGTCACAGTGCAGCTCAAGGAAACAAGGTTATAACAGTCATATGTACGCAGGACGAGGGAGGAATGGTGTGATTTGGTCCTTTTGGCCTAGGCATATGCCACACCCACTCCTGCATCAGCGGCTAAACAAGAAGGGGGTGGTGACGCTGAAGAAGTTAGGGACTCAGCATAGTGTGACGCACACAATACCCAAAGGTCCGGGAGTTGCTGATGCTATCGATGAAGACCTTGCAGAAGGAGCTCCTTCAATCAAGCAAGCTAGTGGGCTTGCTGACGAGGGTAAGGAGCTGGAAGCCCTAGTCAAAAGGATGGATCTCGAAGACCAGGACTACATAACATTGTCAGAAGATGAAGAATCCGACGACGAGGATGTTGTGGAACAGCAGGCGGTTTCATCTAAGTGGAACACATACCAGTTCGACAACCTCGTCGTTAATGAAGGCTCCCGTGTGCCGTGGGAGTATGACCAGAGCGAGGTCAGGCAAGGAGCTATGTTCCAAATGCAAGGAGGCCGTGCAGGAAGTGGTCAAATTCTGGGTCTTGTCGATGCGGCGTACATTCATAGTCGTCAAGTCTAACCCAAGATGCTACGACATAAAGCGCGTCATAAAGGGATGCCCTTGGTGAGTGCACGCATTTCAGCCTAAGTTGGACACCTATTGGTGTCGACGTCTGGGACTCTCGTCACAGAGCGAACAAACAAAAGTATAAAAGAAAATGGAGATTGTTGTCTATTCGCCTAAGAACTCAAATGGTGATGTATATTGCAAAGGGCATGCTCTTATTACAGGGAGAATGTTTGTTAGTGAACGTGGATTAGGATGATTACAAAGGTACATAGGCTAGGTCTTTTATAGTCTACAAAAATCGGTAGTTCGTTGCAGTTATGCCTCTTCGCGCCAATAGTCGTGTCCATGTCATCAGTGGCGTCCCTTCGTGCCAACTGTTGTGTCTCCGGATTGAATCGCTAATGCCTTCTTTCCACGTGGATTACCATTAGCCCCACGTAGGCAACTACCTTTAAGGACCCCCTCTACGGGAAAGAGGTCCTAGAGTGGTCTTGGGATAAGAGTTCTTGGAGTGATCCGAAGAAACCTCCGAGGGAGGTCCAAGGGGATCTCCAGAAGAGGTCCAGGGGTGGTCTAAGGAAAGACTTTTGGGCCCACCTCCTGACTGCTTGATTAATCTTGGGCCCAACAAACTAACTTGGGCACAATAGATGATCTAGGTTATTTATAATAAAGATATACCCGGATAATTGACTAGTTAACAATCCTCGTCAGCTAGCCCCCAAACCTTAAAGTGATTATATTATTCTCTTTCAAGGTTTCAAATCTCATCAAAGCGCATGTCGAGGCGGTTTTTGTTTTAAAGATTTTGTACTTTTTTACTCGTAATGATTACGGTATAAAGACAACTTTGAGAAAAAGAGAAGAACTTTCAACCGTTTTACCTTGCACGTCCCTGATGCGTGGACCAACTTACTTGACCGAATGTGAGTTGTCTTATTACCACTAGTTGAGGTGCAGTTATCACGTCCTCGAGGTAGTGGGTTTTAAATGTGCTAAGGGTATATATGGATTTTTAACCCTCCTTAGGCATGATTTACTCCAGTCAACCATCTTCATGAAAAACAATTCCCAAAGAGACGGTGATGCTTTGATTTTCCAACGATTTATTGGGAAAGATTCTAATAAAATTTTATCTGTTGGACTTCTTTTTAACTTTGCCACAAGTCGATAGTCTATAAATAACCATAAGAAAGGCAGAGCTTACGCACAGACTTTCCATCTTTCCTACTTCTACTTCGTTTTAAAGTTCTTAATTATCTCCAAACCTCTCAAGTCCGAATAGATTTCTTTAGATGAAATAATCGGTCCTTGGAGTACTATGGGTAAGATCGTGGAAAAGATACATTCCACAGATCAAATGGACTTTTTGACCACTGTGGAAAAGATAGAATCCATGGATAATAACTTCAAGACGGTCGAAAAGTCAATTTAGTCTATGGATTGAAGTCTACAAGAAATTAGTAGAAGAAAAAAATCTAGAGACATCAAAAGTATTCAACTCAATGTTCTTGCCACTCTTTCAATTGTTTCCTGCCGCAAGGAGTACTCCTGGCCTAAGTGCTTCCTAATACCATATTAACCATGATAATATCATAATACATTTTTTATGTGTGGGATGATGAAAACATTTGGTGTATGATAATTGTAATATATTTTTTGGAAGTTGAATTTCTTTTGCAAGTTAAATTCTTATTTATCTTCTTATGTGTAGCCCCCCGCCTGGAACACTTTGTCTAGCAATGAGAGAAGTGTTTCGGGTAAACAAATGCTTTAGGACCAATATCTTTACAAAATCAATGATTCGAACCAGTGTGCATTCAGGAAGATGAAGTCAAGCTATTGGGCTCTTATGCAATGAGAATTGGCTTATAGAAGAGATCCCAAACAGTTGTCATTTTCCAAATGTATATTGATGACCATTTTACAAGTAAAGACACTATGTCCCATTAGCGGATTTGACCAACCATAGGCACTTGATTAAATAACACAAAAAGACGGTGACCATGTATGCGAGATGATACGAAAAAAATTAAGATGATATTGACAATAAGATGTAGTCTAATTGTATATTAAATGATACCGAAAAAAGATACTTATACATAGAATCTTCGAAGATGCTCAATGTTCTATGTGTTAGATAGAACATGACCATCCTCCATGGCTAATCTAACTGAGCCTGGCTTAGTGATAGAGACTACAGTATATAGACCCTCCCATCTAGAGGACAACTTGTTCAAGTTGGTCTGGTTCTAGATTCGTTTCAAGACTAGGTTACCCACGTGAAGTGTTCTTGGACGAACTCTCTGATTGTAGTAGCGTCTCAGCCTTTGCATATAAGCAATCGATTTTAATAGTATTCGATCATGTCTTTCTTCCAGCAGATTGATATCATCTTCGCGCAATTCTCCTTGATTTACTTGATCTTGGAGGTCTGTACGCGTTGAACCTAGCTGAATCTCATTAGGTAGCACCGCTTCTGCACTATAAGACAGAGAAGAGCTCCTCCATCCAAGCCTTTGAGCATGCCTTAAGACAATTAAAAACTGTCTTTTCATACCTTGTATATTCTGACTATTAACCCTTTCTACTGCTCCATTGCTCTGCGGATATGCCACTAAAGCAAGGCAGATCTTGGTGCCAATTTCATCACAATAATTTTGGAATACGTTACTAACCAATCAGCTCCTGTTGTCTGTGATAAGACAACTGGGTACTCCAAATCTTGTGACAATATTACATATGAAGAATTTCTTTGCTGCCACAGCCGTTATAGGAACGACTAGCTCAGCTACTATCCACTTAGTGAATGTATAAATGGCCACAAACAAGAATTTATACCCATTGGGAACTTGCGGTGGTGGTCCAACTATATCAATACTCCAAGCCGAAAAAGGCCATGACAAGGGAATGGTCTGTAATTGATAAGATGGTTGGTGCACTTGTCTACCGCACAACTTTTATGATAACGGTGCCGATCGACCGCTCCAAAGATCATGGTCAGACCGATATACCACCGGTCGACCGAAGGCTCTCAAGCGATCGACCGCTACCACAAAGAGGTTTTTCACTTCGCTCCAATTCACAATGCAAAACTCATTTGCCAATTGAAGCGCGATGCAAACACAGGATAAAGGCAAGATTCTCAACAAGTTGCAAAACACATTTGTCCACTTTTAGAATCAATGCCACAAGGAATAAGGTACATGGACTTAAACCATTTGCAAAACACATTCGCAAACTAAAATCACATGCTACAAGGATTAGGCATGAGCCTCAACTATTTGCAAAACACATTCGCAAATATTGACAACATGCTAACAAGAGCTAGAGCAAACACAATGAACTATCAACACATGACTAACTCAAGCTACTAATAAAGACCCCTCTTAATAGTACGGCAACCTATACTAGCAATCCGGTCTCCAACCAAACACCAAGACCGATAAAAGACTAGGAATGCATCCTTAGCCCTAGCTAGTCATACATTTGCCTAGCACATCCTCTTGAAGCTTGATGACTCACATCTTCACTTCAAGTCCAGGTCATTGACCTGATAATCATCAACACATGATGATTTCCTTTACTTTGGGATCTTGACTTGATACTTATCAACACAAGATGACATCCTTCATCCCGAGTCTTGATATGCATCAACACATGATGCATCATTCACTTGCCCTCCATCAACACATGATGAATCTTCTCTTGACTTGATGATCAACTCATGATCATATCTTCTTAGAGATCTTGATACGCACCAACACATGATGCATCCTTTACTCCAAGCTCTTGACTTTAATATCATCAACACATGATGATCTTCTTCAACTATGGAACTCAACCTATTTCACCAACTCATGGAAAACGTTAGTTCCACAATGTGATTGTCATTAATTACCTCAACATTCCATTAACTCGTAATGGTGGGACAAGATACTTCAATCTTTCCCTCTTTGGTAATTGATGATAACCAGTTCAATTACAAATAATTGAATGTAGATTGGTATGAGTATATATAAACTACACAAGTTTTGTATACTCAAAAGATATGTTTCAAAGTAAAGATCATTAATGTATGTGGATAAAGGAATATGGATCAATATTAATGAAACTACAAAACATAGAGTGAACTCGCCCTAAATGTGTGCATACACAAATGTATAATAGAACCATATGCACATATTCAAGTTAGACTTTTGGTGGAGTTCAACCTATATTTTTGATCCGAGGAATGCAACAAGATATAGGAATATAATGTCGAATGCATACATCTTTTGATTTTCACCTTTATATCCAACTGAGACTAAACAATAGGTATAACAATAAACGTGTTAGTCTCACAAATAGATTTGTCATTAATCACTAAAATACTCTATTAACACGAATGAGAACACCATGTTCTCCTTTCCTATACAATGATCCTTCGACTAGCTTGTACATGCGTGATCTTCGAATTAACCTATCCTTCTATTGAGGATCATCGACAATGTTCCTGATACGAGATAAGTGGTCAATGGTTTTATCCACTCCACATCTTGCTCGATGACTTCGACCTCTAAGGTGGTCGAGCCCATTTCTATTGAAGATTTTGTAAGGTATTCGAGAAAAACACTTGTTGGAACAGGTGCTTGTGAGGAACCTAATTTCGATAATTGGCCCACTATGGAATTGTCCTTGCACGGTATACGTTGGACTTTGAAGTTGCTGAATGTAACATCCCAAAGTTTTGTTACCAAAATAAAAATAAATAAAGTTATTATTTTATTGGATTTTCTGAAATTTGAAAGAGTTTGATTTCTTTTCTTGAATTTCTGAAGTTTTAAAATTCAAAAAGAAAATTTATTGATGTTTTATTTGATTTAAATTGAAAAATAAAATTTTAATTAATTTCAAAAATTTTCAAGAATTTTAAAAGCTTTCCCTAATTATTTTAAAGCAAAAACAAATTTAATTGCAAAAAAATATTACCAAATAATAGTTGGAAATATTTTATTTATGTCCAAAATAACTCTAGGAATTTCTATGAATTTTTTTGGGATTTTGGGATTTTATTTGCTATTTTCTATAGCCTTTTTTATTTAACTGATTATTTTAAATTGGAAAATCATTTGAAAATTCCAAAACCCCTATTGGGCCGAATCTTCACTGTTCATCCCATTTTTCTACACTTTCGGCCCGTACGGCCCGTTTCTTCCGCGTCCTCACCGACCGGCCCCACCTGTCACTCTCCTTTCTCTTATGTCTCGCCGGCCGGGCCCACTTGTCATCACCATCCCCTCCCCGCTTTCTTCCTCACGCAGACCCGCACCAAGTCGCCATTAACAGCCACGCGGAGCTCTGCAATCACCGCGAATTCTCTCGCTTTCCTTGCGCAAAGACACGCATTAAATCCCCACGCCACGCGCGCTTCGCCACCATTTACCCCCTCCCGCTCACGCTCATTCACCGGATTTTTGAAACAGCCGCCGAGATCACGGCCACTCTTATCTCCCTCTCTTGTGCCCTCCGGCCCTATAAGTAGGAGCACCAGGTGCGTACCGTCCTCCTCATCCCGCCCCCATCACTCACTTCTCCGGAACCCTAAGCACGCCGCCATTTCTTCGCCACGCTGCTTCCTTCGCCTTGATCACGCCAAGGTAATCACCGAGGTCCATGCTCCCTCTCCTCTTGCCACCTCATGGAGCCCTATCGCCAAGAAGCCCGAGCCGTGGACCAAGGAGCATGTCCTGGACCCGGTCTATGGACCCGAGCCCACATGTCAGTGAAAGAAGTTATTTTCCCTTAGAAAATAATTTTGGCCGAAAAGAAAACCCAGGCGATGACATCAGCGTGACGCCATAATCGGATTTTCCTTTGTAAAAATAATTCTAAAATTCTGAAAAATCCTAATTCATCATTTCATGTGATTTTTTAAACTTCCCGGGGTTCGTTCTCCTTCATACGTACTCCGATTTCGTCGATTCAAATTTATAAATTCATATGAATTCAAGATCTAGATAACTAAACTAATATTATTTAATTTGGAGTTTATTTGAATTCTATTTTGAATTTTATTTGAATTTGGTTTATTTTCGCGTTTAGATTTCGACAACTTCGGAGAGTCGGATTTCGACGCCATTTGAAAGAAAATAATCAAGCAAGGCAAGTTACATATTTGATCATGTTTGACCCTATTATTTAAAATTATTTAAATTCTGTTTTAAATTATTACTGCATGCTATTTATATTCATTAATTTAAATTTCTGTTTTAAATTTATAGTTATGCCTAAATCCTTTGTACTGCCAATCTTGACATTGAAATAAACCTACATTGATACCTTAGATGAAAATCTAGTTTATGCAATAGTATGAACTAGAACATTTTGAGAAAAAATGTGGTTAGCCATGCTTAAACCTGAAATGTTTGATTTAGGGAATTTCAGCCAAAAATCAAATGTTGTTTAAATTGTATCCATAGCATTGGTGTGTTATGGAAGTTTATAAATAACTTTAAAAAATAAAATAAAATGATGGTTTGTACTTGGGCGAAATGGTTGTATGTATGGTGCATGTTGATGCACGGGCTCAACCTAGTTAGGGTTGAGGCCCATGGGTTGTTTTGGAAGTCGCCCAAGTCATTTAAGGACCGACCTTTGAGCGTTCCTTACTACGCCTTACCGTACTACCACATGTCCTGTGTGGGCAGGACCTGGCTAACTAATTTGCAACGTTTCACCGTGGTCATGCCATCCGGTTGCGTGGGTGTCTTGAATGACCTACTTTTATGTATTCCCACCTGACGCAAGAGGGGGCCAGAACCCGGCGGATGGTCAATCTAAAGGGGGCAAAACCTTAGCGAGGCATAACTACGGTGGAATGACGCATTGTAAAAGCCTTGACACGTGCTCTAGACTGCTTACCTAAGGTAGTGAGTGGTGGTATCAACGGATGCCAAACAAACTAGAGAATTCATGTCTTGTGGGTAAAGTTGTACCACCTCTGCAGAGTATAAAATTATTCGAATAGCCATGTCTACGGTCATGGACATGCTACTCAAGCCACTCAAACTTAGACTTTGATTTTGTTTTCAAAATATTTTGTCAAACAGTTTTGACATAGATGGGTGTCTATGAGAAAAGTTATGGGTTGAAGCCCTGGGTTGGTGCCCGTGTTTAAGTTAGTGTTAGGTCGGTGCCTACATTAGCTTTATTAAATCAGCTAAAACTAAATTTTAGTTATTGTAAAATTTGAGCTTTTGAACTTAGTATTGTATTTAAAATGTCAAATATTGCTTTTGCACAGATAACCCTATAAGCCTTCCTTGTTAATATCCATGCATGCATTAACTCTGTTATTGGATATAACTTGCAAGCACGGAAGTTGTGCTCATCCTTACTTTATGCAAATAAATTTCAGAGGAGAAGGACTTTGCTACCGGTGTGGATCTCGACGACTAGGCCGCTACCCCAGTCTATTGCCTGTGGCAGATCAGCTGGACTCCACTACTTCCTCGTCTTCCGCTGTGTTCTTTATTGTTGGCTTGTAAGGCTTTCTTGTAATAAACTCTGTTGATTATTAATATATTATGCGATTTATGGATGTTACCATATCTGTTTAACTGTGTGAATTAGCTACTGATCATGAGACTAGTTCAGAAATGCACAGAGGATTTGGGGTGTTACTCCCGGGTCCGACACTGAAGTGTTTTTTCAACTTCCTCACTTTACCCAGGTACTGAGCCATTGTCTCGTCAGAACATTGATATTCTTTTACTACCTGGTTTATTACGACTAATTGTCAATCTCCCTTCGCTAAAAGCCGACGGGCTCCAAGGGATATAGCTACTCGAAGCCCGGCTAAAAGTCCTTCATACTCTACCATATTATTGGTGACAGGGAACAGAAGTTGTATGACATACTGAAGTTGATCACCTTGTGGTGTTATCAGCAAAATTCCGGCCCCTGAGCCTTTAAGTCCATGGGAGCCATCGAAATACATTGTCCAATGGTCATATGGTACTGGACTAACTTGAGGTTGATTCTCAGTGTTCGTCCATTCAGCCACGAAATCAGCCAAGACTTGACTTTTATCGCTGTTCGGGTAGTGAAATGAAAATCAAATTCTCCAAGTTCTACTGCCCATTTGGTTATACGACCTGTTACTTATTGGTTATGAAGAATATTTCCAAGAGAAAAATATGAAGGCACTATAATAATCTTATGAGATTGAAAACAATGTATTAGCTTTCTAGAAGTAATCAGAAGAGCATAAATTAGCTTTTGAACCACAATGCATCTTTCCTTTGGTCCATGTAAGACCTCACTTACATAGTATATGGGTCATTGAGACCCTTCTCTTTCTGCAACAAGTACTACATTGACCATATTTGGTGTTGCTGCCAAGTAGACCAGTAAAGGTTCATCTTCTAAAGGCGAAACCAATACTGGAGGACTCGAAAGATAAGCTTTTAAGCCTTCAAAGGCCTTGTCAGCTTCTTTGGACCATTGGAATTTTTTGTTACCACTGTGGATCACCTTGAATAAAGGTAAACCACATTCTCCTGATCGAGAAATGAAATGACTAAGAGCTGTCATCCGACCAGTTAAGGATTGGACCTCCTTCACAGTAGAAGGTGGTCGTAATTGTTCAATGGCATGAATTTTCTCCGAATTAGCTTCAATCCCACGAGAACAAACAAGGAAGCCAAGCAATTTGCTAGAATTAACTCCAAACGTATATTTTTTGGGATTAAGTTCTATTCCATGTTTGTTTACATTTTCGAAGATCTCTGTGAGATCCTTCAGATGGTCATATCTAGTACTTTTTACAACAAGGTCATCTACATAAGCTTCTAAATTACGCCCCAGCTGACTGCTGAAGGTCTTCTGCATTAAACGCTGGTACGTGGCCACTGAACGACATCTTGACATAGCAGTAGACACCGAAGGGTGTGATGAAGGCAGTCTTTTCTTTATATTCTTTCGTCATACTGATATGATGGTATCTAGAATAAGCATTAAGAAAACTCATCAGTTCGTAACCTACAAAGGGAAGTCATCCTTTGGACAAGCAGTATTTAAACTGGTAAAATCGACACACATGCGCCACTTGCCGTTAGATTTTCTGACTAGGACCGGATTCGCGAGCCACTCGGGGTGATCTACCTCACGAATGAAGCCAGCTTCGATGAGCTTATCGAGCTTTGCTCTAATGGCCTCTTGACGATCGAGGGCGAAGCGTCTCAGTCTTTGCTTGACATGTTTTTCCTCGGGATAAATGACTAACCTGTGCTCAATCACCTCCCTTGAGACCCCAGGCATGTCATATGGCTTCCACGTGAAGACATCCAAGTTGGACCAGAGGAAGGTGAGGAGCTCGTCTTCCGATTTCTCACTTAATCCTGTGCCAATCCGAACAGTCTTGGTTTGGTCATCGGAGCTGAGTGGTATTGTCTTTACTTGGTCATTGGGTTGAGCAGTAGCCTTGAATTTTGCGGCATTCCCTATTTTATCCTCTAAAGTAAGATCTTTTAGAGGCAATTGATCGACAAGTTCTAGTGACTTACGATCACATGAAAGTGTGACGGCCTGGTCACCTTGCACTGCAATTGCGCCCTTTGGTCCAGGGATTTTCATCTTCTAGTAAGCGTGGTGTGTAGCTGCCATGAACTTTGTTAGAGATGGTCTAACTAAAGTCACATTATAGGCAGACTCAAAATCAACCACTTCGAAGGTAATTAATTCAGTTCGAAAGTTGGTAGCAGTACCGAATGTTACTGGTAATACTACTTGCCCTATAGGTGTAACAGAGATACCTGACACTATCCCATAGAAGGGACTTGTCATTGGTTTAATCTTAGAACGAGGAATTTGCATCTCATCTAGAGTACTAATAAATAATAGGTCTAAAGAACTACCGCTATCTATCAATACTCTTCCTACTCTGCAATTACTTATGGTGGGGGAAACTACTAAAGGTAATTTATGGGAAATAGACATACCTTTAGGGGCGTCCTCCTTGGTGAAGGTCAGGGAGGTCTCTGACCATTTGCGGTATCCTGGACGGCCAGGTAGGATCTCAACGTTATTGACGTCTCTCCTTGCCGCCTTATACTGCTGCTTGGAGGTGTAAGCGGTGGAACCTCCGTAGATGACATTGACGTGGTGATCCGTCTTCTGAAATGACATCTTCGTGTCTATCATTGATTTGGACCACTGGTGGTTCACTATCTTCTGGCGAGACATGTATTGGGCCCTTCTCGTCGTAATACTCCTCAATCTGCTTCTGCCAAGTACGGCAGTTGCGAAGGTCATAGCTGGGAACCTTGTGCAATGGGCACCAACGCTCATTACTCCTGGATGCATTTGCAACATGTGAGGTAGTACGGTCGTTCAAACAACCTCCTTGCCTCCTTTTTCTCCAAGGACATTTGCTTTTGTCATATGGTGGTCGCTAATCAATGGCAGCAACCTCCCTGGTAGATTGTTTGGACCTCCCCTTCTCCTTCTTCATGGGTTTCCCCTTTCTGCTCATAGAGCCTTCGGACCTCTTGGATTTCTTCTCTTTGATGTCCTCGAGGCCTGGCTGAGGAGGGGTGGTCCCCTTGTCCACCATACGGTTCCACTCCACTGTCTCGTTGGCATCGGAGTACTGATCAGCCATGTCGAAGAGTTCTGACACGGTCTTAGGCGGCTTGATGTTGAGGTCCTTCGTGAACCTTCGATACCTCATCGCCTATTTAAAAGCTCTAATCACGGAGTCATCAGGAACATTTGGTATAGTATTACAGACTTCTATGAAACGCTTTACAAACTAACGTAAATTTTTGTCGGGGGTTTGGCGGAGCCTATGCAAATCATCCTCCTTCCCCGGTTTTGCATAACAACTTTTGAAGTTATTTTGCAGTGCATTACAAAGCATCTCCCACTTGTATAAGAATCCCTCAGGCTGGTTGAACAACCAGGTCCTGGCGGAGCCCTTTAAAACTGTGGGGAAATAACTAGCCATTACCTTATTATCACCTCTAGCAGCTTGAATGGTGGTAGTGTAGACTTGGAGAAATTCTGACGGGTTCTGTGTCCCGTCGAAATTCTCCATACTCCTTGGTTTGAACTTCTCCGGCTAGGTGACATCTCTTAGTCCAGGAGAAAAGGCTTTGCAACCTGCATAAGGACCAACACATGGTCATATGCTGCAACAATTATTACGATCAGCAGGAGATTTGGGGCGTCTACCACATCCCGGAAAAACGGGTGTTGTACTCACCTTGGCTATGAACATGAAGGCCAGGAGCAACGTCACCTTGGCCTTGCCTTTGTCGTCCAAGTGAGGACCCTTCTAAATGAGAGTCTACCTGGGAAAGCACAATATGTGATCAGGTTAAGATATTCTCCGCGGCATCCTACAGCTCTTGTGCGATAGCACACATAACTTGCACTCCCTATTCCAGAGTTAACCCTTCCAGAGGACGTGCAATGGTGCTTGCTAAGTAGCGAATGCGCTTCGCAGGGGAATCCTCGTGCGTGAGGGTTGGCAAGGCGCTTAGATCCTTTACCATCGTTGCCTGTGGCGGCGGCGTATGCGCCACTTGTTGTGGTGCCCTTCCTGAGGAGCAAGGGGCATCTCGATAGTAGTGGCTGCGAACTTGCGAGATGTGCGCCTGTGTAGCGGTACGTATCTCGGCTTGTCAAGCCTACTCCTCTTGTTGGAGGCGTTCCTGCTCTTCCTGTTCTCGACAATGCCCTGATGTCTCAGGATTGTCATCGGTGTTGGGTTAATTGTCACCAAGGGTGGCGTCCTAACGGGCGTCAGAACAGGTAGAAGGGGTGAACATGTTGTCGTCCTCTGAAGAAGAGGATGAGGTATATTATAAGGTGGAGAGAAGATTTTCTCCAGGTGTTCTCTCCAAACCCTCAACGTGGAGGCCATCGGTGAGATCATCGCAACACGTTGGGCTCTAGGAACTTTCTGAATCTCCTGCTCTAAGGGAGACAGGCTCGGGATAGTACTCGTCCACGGTGGCACTTGTGGACGAAGGCACAGTCAGCATGGAGCCAGCGGGTGCAGATTCAGCGGCAATAGTTCTTTGGTAATGGCCTCAAGGGAACTATTAGTGTTGCCAGAGATGAGAACGAAGCCTTCCTCCATGTGGTCATCATAGTCGGAAACATCGAGGATGCTTTCCTCTGTCCACACTGGTAAGCTTTGATTCATGTGCAAGGCACTAGATGCATCACCAAAACAGAGTCGACGAAGATGGTGACGACAATCCCCACGGTCGGTGCCAGCTGTCGACGTCTGGGACTCTCGTCACAGAGCGGACAAACAAAAGTAAAAAAAATGGGGATTGCTGTCTATTCGCCTAAGGACTCAAATGGTGATGTATATTGCAAAGGTTATCTCTGATTATAGGGAGAGTGTTTGTTAATGAACGTGGATTAGGATGATTACAAAGGCACTTAGGCCGGGTCTTTTATAGTCTACAACTGTCGGCAGTTCGTTGCAGTTATGCCTCTTCGCACCAATAGTCAAGTCCCTTGATGTCATCAGTCACGTCCCTTCGCGCCAACTGTTGTGTCTCCGAATTGAATCGCCAATGCCTTCTTTTCGCGTGGATTATTGTTAGCCACACGTGGGCAACTACCTTTAAGGACCCCCTCTGCAAGAAAGAGGTTCTAGAGTGGTCTTGGGATAAGAGTCCTTGGAGTGATCCGAAGAAACCTCCGAGGGGGCTCCAAGGGGATCTCCAAAAGAGGTCCAAGGTTGGTCTAAGGAAAGACTTTTGGGCCCACCTCTTGATTGCTTGACTGATCTTGGGCTCAGCAAACTAACTTGGGCCCAGTAGATGATCTAAGTTATTTATAATAAAGATATACCTAGATAATTGACTAGTCAACAATCCTCAGCAACTGAAAATGCTATATAGTGGTCCCTCACACATGTATCGTCGCTGAGTCAGTGCAGTCCCATAAGAACTTGTCATCAGGCTTCATCGCGAACATCATGTATGGTGAGATCGTAGATAATCTAGATTTTGAGCAACAATCCATCATTCGGGTGATCGAGGCAAGGTTCCAGTACACAATCAGCTATACCAAGGCGTCAAGGGTAAAACAGAAGGCATTGGAATCAAGATTCGGTACGTTCAAGGACTCCTACCACAACTTACTCGGCCAACCCCGAGTAATACAAGGCAGGAATCCCGACACTCATGTCAACATTCAAAATTCAACACATCCGAAGTGGGGCAATTAGAGGGTACTGAAGCGAGCATTCTTCGCCTCTGGTCCATGCATCAATGCATTCTGGCATTGTTGTCTAATCTTGTGCGTGGATAGCATATTCCTGACTAGAAAGTACAAGGACCAGATACTGACTGAAATAGCGACGGACGGCAACAATCAAGTTCTTCCCATGGCATTTGCATTCGTTGAAAGCGAGAACGCAGACAACTGGTTGTGGTTCCTGAGGAATTTGAGAATTTCCGTTGTACAGGGTTGTTCTAATGTATGTGTCATACATGATCGGCGCGCGGGTCTGCTAAATGCAATAACTCAGCTACAATAAGGAGAGAACAAACTACTTCCATGGGTGGATCTGCAGAGCAGGTGGTGCATGAGGCACTTGGGTGCAAACTTCTACGAGCAGTTCCGCAACAAGAAGTTGATGAACCTATTCAAGCGGCTGTGCAACCAGAACCAGCAGCGAAAGTTTGAAGCACTTTGAAAGATTTTGGATGAGCGAACATAAACGCATAGAAGGGAGGCGGTGAAAAAGGCCACTACAAGCGTTGACTAGACCCCGAAGCATTGCCACAACTACCCACACATGGTCCTAGTGTCGCGAGGAAGACAATGGCACAAGTGAAATGCTTCTCAGACTGGATTGAGCACGAGCCTAAGGAGAAGTGGTCGCTGCTACATGACAGGGGTGGTGCTCGATATGGTGTCATGACAACCAATCTAGCCAAGGCATACAATTGGATCATACGCGACGCCAGGTGCCTCCCTTTGGTTGGTATTGTGGAGCCAATTTTTCGCGGTACCACAAATTACTTTGTTGATTGAACAAGCAATGTTTTGCTCGCCATGGCAAATGACAGAGTACTATACTCCACCATGATCACCAAGTACATAGAGGAGAAGAGCAAGAAGAGTGAGATGCACCGAGCATTCAAGATGGGCACATGGGAGCTGCGCTTCGAGGTACTGTGTAGGGATAAAGGACGTCATGGGATGAACCACAAGAGGATCACCCACAAGTGCACGCTACGTTGCGCTAGTTGCGTATGCACTTGCAATAAGCCTCTTCTTCTACATAGGCCATGCTCACATGTCATAGCCGTATGTTCGATAGTGGCGCAGTATCCCGACTAGTATCTCTCTGATTATTTCAACAAGAAAAAGGTGATACAAACTTGGAGTGCAGAGTTATATGGTTACGACATAGTTGACCATTTCACTGGCCATCTAACCCGGGAGAACTTATCTAGGCCGCGAACATTGATAGACTAAAGGAAAGGGTTGGCCTTGACAGGTACGGCATATCAGGAACGATATGGACGAAGCAGAAGCCGGGTGTCGTACGAAGAAATACTCTATTTGCAGGGAGTCTGAGCACACCTTAAAGAAATACCATACGAGAAATCCACAGGATGAAGGAAACATCAACATTTCTCGGACGGCGCCACGGGGACCTCATCCGACCGCCCCACTCGAGGCGGTCGATATGGCGGACGTTGAGATCGCGGCCACGAGAAATGTTTATTTTGTTGGAATATGTGGTGCTCAATGCTTTGTAATATCATTTTGATTTGTCGAAAACTAGATGATGGCGCTGTGCTAAATATGTGGTCAGAAATAAACAGTAAAAAAACAGGCAGACGATGATAGGATCTTGTCGCCATTTCAACTAGCGACAGGGACCTTTCTGCACTGTTCTAGCCTTTGTCGTCATTGCCTAGGCTACTGTCGCTGTTTGGAATTGTGATAGGAAAATTTTGTCATTTCAAATGACAACTGTAGCCTAGTTTTTGTAAAAAAATTTTGACTATTTATTTTTGTAAATTTCTTTTTAAATAATATTATTTCAAAAAAAATTTCTTAAATTGAGCATACTATAATAGAGTTATCTGAGAAAGCTGATTCATGGAAGGAATTATTTACTCAAGTTTTCAAATTGATCGAGAAATGAATGATGAGTTCTTTAGGTTCGTGCTGAACGGCTGAACCCACTATTATCGATGTAGATAGAAAGGGCATAGGGCCACGGAACGCAGATGGGTGCAAAGACACGATCGACCTTAATGCGACTCTGCCTAAAGCCTCGAAGACAACTTTAGTGCGCCGGGAATTAACTCGCCGTTTACATGATTGGACACGTCGCTATAGATGGCGATCGGCCGTCCAGCCCGTTGACGTGGAAGAATAAAAGGTGGAGATGCTAGCTTGAGGCGCCATCCAGCCGCGTCCCCAGCGCTGACAGTAAACAGTGCTGCACACCGACACTGTGCGTCACTGTGCCGACGCGCTGTGCCGAGCTACTGTGCTGACCTCGGCTCTCGTGGCAAGGCGCTGCCATGACCGGGGGCGGAAGCCCGGCGCAGTGCTCCGGGCACGTGGCCCGCCGCGCCACAGGAGAACGACATCATCTGTCTCTTCACTGCTACTTTTGCTATTTTACAAGAGAGAATATATTTGCTATTCTGCCATACAATAGTACTATTATGTGCTTCTCGGGCTACGCATGTGACAATAACGAGGTGTGGTTTGATATTGACTAGAAATCTACTAGTATTGAGACGTACTAAAATGTCTATACCGCGTGTCACCATCGTAAACCAAGTTCAATGTGTATTAGTGCCGTATAAGTTGTGTATATTTTGAGTATATACGTGTCCATGGTGTGTTTGTGAAAACCAGAGGACGAAAGATGAAATAGGGGAACACTGTATTTCATTAATTATGTATTGTATATACAAAATTACATGCTCTCACATAAGTTCATCATTTGTCTTTTGCGTCAATGCTTAAGGAGTATATCTGTCTGGAGCTTGCGTAGTTCACTGATTTCTGGTGCCTTTGCATGGCGTCTGGTTAATTACATCGGTAGATCAAGCCTACAAAATACATTCGATTAAGTTGCGCTTGTGGTTGTCGTCACGTTTAAGTTGCTCGTCCATATGCATGTTGGTGTAAATGCAGGTGGTGAGGATGCGGATGTGCGGATGTGATGTGGGTGACTGTTTCGCCGATGCCCGGTCACTATACGCCATCATTGTGTCAGTTCACGGATAGGATATGAAGACGAAGAGGATGACTTTCGCCTCATCGGTGCTCAATCATGTGTATGTCTAGCTACCTTCATCGAACGCGGACATGTGTTGCCTTTGCCTCGTCGGTGCCCAGCAATGAAGTGTCCGATCCCATCCGTTTGGGATGTGATCATAGATGGATGGTAATAGGGAAACATCTCGCTGTGTTGGTCATAGACGGGTGATATTATAGATGATAAGGTGGCCATTTTCCTCGTCGGCACCCGGCCATGGTGTCAATACATGTATATTTAGCGGATTGCGCCTCGCCCTCTGAACATGCACGTCAAATTGAATAAGTGGATGTAGAGTCCGGCGCCTCGTCAAGGTTATAGGCTCGGCGCCTGCGCACGAGCACCGGCCTTGGGTAACAGCAGCACTGGCATCATGAGCACACTACTACAAAAGAGCTATATTGGACGCCTCATCACAAACGGTTCCCAGGAACCGTCTGTGTTGTAATTATCACAGACGGTTTTACAAGCGTGACAGTCTATGTTACTAGCGATGGCTAGAATCGTTTGTGATACATCATTATCATAGACGGTTCTTGTTAAAAGCCATCTGTGATGATTCACAGACGGTTTTAAATACAAACCGTCTGTGATGTCTCCGAATATCACAGACAGTTCTTGTTAAGAACCGTTTGTGAATCAACACAGACAGTTTTAAATACAAACCGTCTATGATGTCTCCGAATATTGTAGACGGTTTGTATTAAAAACCGTTTGTGATAAATATGCTTAAGTCTCTGATTTTACTATGACTTAAAATCACTAACTCTCTGATTTTACCATGACTTGAAATGCCAATTCTCTGCCGTTCCCCTGTCGTCACAGACGGTTTTTGTATGAAACAGTCTGTGATTCGCAACATGGTAGGACAGAAAATTTTGAACACGTGCGCGGGAGGCAAAATGTTTTGGCGTTGTCCTTATATATTATAGCCGAGTCGAGGTGGGACACGCTGGGGCGAGGCTCCCGCATGCTGCGGCGACTGCTCAGCTCGACGGAGGTGGAGCTCGTCATGAGGAGTGAGCGGAGGTGCGCTGCGAACCAGCTATGGTCGGAGCTCGTCCTGGCTTCTATTGGTTTGATGTTTCATTTCTACCCCTGTTTCATGTAGGATGGGATTGTTTAAGTAGTTATTGGGCCATGCAATTGTGTTTGTTTGTTCTTTAATTTTGTTGCTTGGGGATGATCAGGTTGGTGATATTTCTCGAACGGAATCTGAGCTCTCTGATACGGATATCCTGTATGCTGATGGGATAACATCCTCGGACGGGTTAGCATCTACAGAGTTCTCTTTCCCGCAGCTGACTTTGAATGGACAGGGTGTTGATGAGCCGGATCCACAAGACACCTTGCTAAGGTCAGTTATTCTGTCACTCATAGGGTAGTGGTAGCCTGCTATTACCTGCATTACTTAGTCTTTCTATAGCTTTCATGGTTTTTAACTTTTTATGCATCTGTTGTCTGACCTTATCCTAATTTTCTAATAAGGATGATAATTATGTGTATGTGAGTAAGCGTTAGTGTTCCCTTCTGATGTATGGGAGTGATGCCTTTTCCATGTATTTTCAAGAGTCTCTGAAGATGGAAAGCTCACATATACATTTAGTATCTTGTTCAGTCTAAGACATCTTATATTTTATCTTCTAGGTTCAAGTTCTATATTAGGAACTATGACGGTACCAACCATGAAACATTCAAAATATGATTTATTTTTTTTGTAATAGAAAAAGCTATCACAGACGGTTTGAAAACCGTCTGTGATGACCGCCTGTTATCATGGATACATAAATTCAGACGGTTCAGAAACTGTCTATGACGACAGTTTAGAACCGTCCGTGATAACCTTTTGTGTAATATTGGTGATACCATGTGCTTTGATTGAATTAACTACTGACTTCTTCACGTGAGAAGTTGTGGAGAGAGAGAAAAGATCCATGCATGCACGTACGTAGGTGAATGTGCTAGCAAATCACATGCATGCGTTGCTGCCTACGTGCATCTTGATCTCCCCTATCAGCTCAGTCTCGTCAGGGCGGGCACCATCATCAACGATGGCAGCCGGTCCAGCGTAGTGGCGCCACACCAGCGTCGGATGGGCAACGGTCATAGATCAAGAGTGATTTTTTTTTCAAAAAAATAATTATTCTTTTATTCCGAAATACAATAATATATCTTTATTTTTTTATTTTACAGAAATAATCATCTATCGCTCCACCGTTGGATGACTCAGATCAAGTCGCTCGATCTCCCCTATCAGCTCAATCTCGTCAGGGCGGGCACCATCATCAACGATGGCAACCGGTCCAGCGTAGTGGCGCCACACCAGCGTCGGATGGGCAACGGCCATAGATCAAGAGTGATTTTTTTTCAAAAAAATAATTATTCTTTTATTCCGAAATACAATCCTTTATTTTTTTTATTTTACAGAAATAATCATCTATCGCTCCACCGTTGGATGACTCGGATCAAGTCGCTCAACAGTTACGCAATAAGTGGAGTAGTCGCTCAACAATTTATCGACTAGTCCCTTCGGCTATTAGTAGCTCAATGGTTAAGCGACTTAGCCCCAAGTCGCTCAACCGTTGGGCGACTAGGGGCTTATAACCCGTGCACACGCGCCGGCCATCGGCATTTCACTCGGGACAGAGGCAGAGCAGCCATGAGGAGGAAGGGAAAGAGAAGAAGAGAGGAAGGGAAAGAGGATATCGAAGAGAGAGGAAGAGAAAGAGAGAGGAGAAGAGGGGGAGAGGGAAAGAGAGGAGAGATCTGCGCATCGACGGCAGTGAGTCCTTTGCACTTTTTTGTAGATTTATTTTTGAAACCATGGTAGGATAGCAACAAAAATCATTAGATGTGTAGTTGTGTCAGGTACGTCGCATATTGTTAATAGTTGTAAATAGTGTAGTCGTAGAACTAACGTTAATTTAGTTGCTAATAGTTCTAATACGGCTATGGCTATACCCTAACCTATTAACCCCATACCCTAACCCTAATCCTGAAACCCTAAAACCAAAATGCGACTATGGCTGAATATGTTGGGAGAACTTGAACTACGTTTTGATCTATTGCCAGTTCTCTCGTCAATGAAGAATCTATACAACACCTGTGTATGTCTAATAGACAACTGAAGAATCTAGACCCGCCATTTGAGTTAATGGAGTATTTTGGTTATTAATGACAAATCTATTTGTGAGACTAACACTTCTATTGTTAAACCTATTGTTTAGTCTCAGTTAGATAAAAACATGAAAATCAAAGAGGTATGTATTCAACATCATATTTCTTATATCTATGTTGCATTCCTCGGACCCAAAATATAAGTTGAACTCCACCAAAAGTCTAACTTGAATATGTACATATGTTTTTTTATTACACATTTGTGTATGCACACATTTAGGGAGAGTTCACTCTATGTTTTGTGGTTTCAATAGTATTGATCCATATTCCTTTATCCATATATATATTAAGGATCTTTACTTTGAAATATATCATATGAGTATACAAAACTTGTGTAGTTTATATATACTCATATGACTTAATATTCAATTATTTGCAATTGTGATAGTTGTCATCAATTACCAAAGAGGGAAAGATTGAAGTATCTTGTCCCACCATTATGAGTTATTGGTATGTTGTGGTAATTAGTAACAATCATTTTGCAGAAATAACATTTTTCATGAGTTAGATGAATAGGTTATGTTCCATGAGGTTGGAGACTTTGGATGACATCATGAGTTGGTCGTCATCAAGTCAAGACTCAGGATGAAGGAAATCATCATATGTTGATGATGTTCAAGTCAAGATCCTGAAGTGAAGAAGATCATCCTGTGTTGATGATATTGAAGTCAAGAGCTTGGAGTAAATGATGCATCATGTGTTGATGCGTATCAAGATCTCGAAGAAAAAGAAATCATCATGTGTTGACGATGTTCAAGAAGAGGAGATGATCATGAGTTGATCATCAAGTCAAAAGAAGACCCATCATGTGTTGATGAAGGTCAAGTGAAAGAGTGCATCATGGGTTGATGCATATTCAAGTCAAGAACTTGAAGTAAATGAAATCATCATGTATTGATGATTATTAAGTCAATGACCCAGTTTTGAAGTGAAGATATGTGTCACCAAGCTTCAAGTGAATGTGCAAGGCAAATGTATGGCTAGCTAGGGCTGAGGATGTGTTCCTAGTCTTTTACAGGTCTTGGTGTTTGGATGGAAGATCGGATTGCTAGTATAGGTCTGTCGTACTATTAAGAGGGGTCTTGACTAGTAGCTTGAGAGTGTCATGTGTTGATAGCTCGTTGTGCTTACTCTAGCTCTCGTTAGCATGCTGCCAATATTTGCGAATGTGTTTTGTAAATGGTCGTGGCTCATGTATAATTCTTGTAGCATGTGACTTTAGTTTGCAAATGGTTTAAGTCCATGTATCTTATTCCTTGTGGTGTGATTCTAAAAGTTGGCAAATGTGTTTTGCAACTTGTTGAGAATCTCGCTTTTAACCCTTGTTTGCATCGTGCATCAATTGACAAATATGTTTTTGCAAATTGAGTTGAAGCAAAGTGCAATTTTTTTCTTTCAGCTCTGGCGGTCTGACCAGAATGTTCGGACTGGGCGATGGTCTTTGTGAACTGGCGATTGACCGCTAATAGCAACCGGTCTGATCGGTGGGGAGTCCGGTCTGACCGCCATGTGTTGGCTGGTCTGACTGGTCACTGGTCAGCGGTATGACTGCATTTGTTCTACGTTACTACCGGAGTGCGGTAGTACCGATCTTTTATTGGCGATATGTTTTTTTTCCAGGGAGGTGCTTCTCTAGATCTGGCTTGCTCCTTTGTGGAACGGTATGACCACCCCTTATGGCGGTCTGACCACCATTGGTTGGTGGTCAGACCGGATGTGTGTCCAACGGCTAGTTTTATTGCCGTTAGAGCTCTGGTGGTCTGACTGGCCATTAGTTGGCGGTCAGACTGGTTTATCCCTGTTTGTCTGTAACTTTACCTCCAACGGCTAGTTTTTGTGTGTGGGTTATAAATACCCACCTTGGCCGGTTGTGGAAGCAGTTGTTACTAGTGCTATTCATTCCTTTGAGCAAAGAGCAAGCCCTCTCATCTCTTGTATGCATGTGTTGCACTTAGTGAGCTTAGAGAGCAAACCCTAAGTGCATGTGTTGCATTAGGTAGTGGATTGTGTATCTATTAAGCTTAGACACTTGATTCGTTCAAGTGAGCGTCTTCGACTTGTTACTCTTGGCGTTTTCCGACACCTAGACGGCTTGGAGAAGTTGCGTCGGTGATCTTCTCAAAGAAGGTTGTAAGAAAACCCGAGCGGTTTTGAGTGGTTTGGTGCTCGCCACCTCCGGAGTGGAGGAAGAGCAACCCCGAGTGGATCGCCTTGTTGGTTAGTGTTGGAGCCGGTCCAAGTGGTTGGGCTTACCTTAGAGGTGTTTGGCTTAATTCGTAGAGCCGGTCCAATTAGTTTGGGCTTACCTCAATGTGGATTAGGGGAGACCGGCAAGTCTCCGAACACCACGGTAAAATATCATTATGTCATTGTGATTTGTTCTCTTGTATTTTACTTTGTATAATTTACATTCCTAGAATTAAATTGTTTACATGTCCTTGTATGATTGCCATAATTATCATTAGTCTTATATTGTTGGCGCACTTAGTCGAGACTAAGCTTGGTCTCTCATTTTATTAGGCTTCACCGCCTAGAGAGTAAAGGATGTCGACTAGTGATATAGTACACCTCCGTGAGACATCTCTATTCAATGGCACGAATTATGATATTTGGAACAACCGCATGTCTTGTTATTTTAAGGCCATGAGCCCTAAAATTTGGCGGATTGTAGATGTAGACTTTTCTCCTTCAAATGATTCTCTTGCTTCATCTATTGAGAAAGAGAAATGCTCACATCTCGACGCTCAAGCAACTAACGCCTTATTTAGTGCTTTGGGTATAGAGATATTCGATGTCATATGCAATCTCAAGAATGTTCATGAAATGTGGACCTATCTTCAAGAAAATTATGAAAGATCTACCTCAACCAATAATGATTGCATAGAAGAATAGATGTCAGGAGAAGAATGCTCAATTTCTAGCTTTGACAACGATGAGATCTCAACTCCATCCACATCACCTCATTACTTTATGGCAAAAGGTAATAAGAAGGTAAATGATGATGATAAACCTTCATATGATGAGTCGATGGATATGTTAGAAGAGCTTAATGAATATCTTAGGAAAGAGAAGATGAGATTCAAAGTTTTGAAGAAAGAGTATGTCTCACTTCAAAATAATTATGATGTTCTAAAAGATGAACATGAAACTCTTCTCCTAAATGAGCTCAATAAGTCCAAAGTGGATATAAGCATAGCATGTGATTTATTAGATGATATGCCATGCGTAGTTGCTAACCCTTGCATTGCATCTAAGGTTAGCATATCCACTTCTTTTGATGATTTGCTAGATATGCCTTGTAGCACTAGTGAAAATGCTTCTACTTCCTCTATACTTGTTGAAACTAATCTTGTAGAGAAAAACAAAGAGCTCAAGGACCAAGTCACCAAGTTGAGAAATGACTTGGAGAAGTGCTACAAAGGGAAGGCATCTCTTGATGATATTTTGAGCAAGCAACAAAGGATGAATGACAAGAGAGAATTTGGCTTCATTTCCAAGAAAAAAGAGAATAGCAAGACAAGGCATAATGCAAGACACACGAAGAATATCAAGTGCCTTGGTTACAACAAGAAGGGTCACTTTGCCTCGGTGTGCCCAAACAAGTTAAATGACAAGCAATTGTCGTCAAAGAAGAGGCAAGTCGGTAAGGAGCAAGAAAAGAAGACAAGTAGGGGAAGCAAAAGCCCAACTTGCTACAATTGCTGGGAAAAAGGACATTTTAGTAAGGATTGTCCCAAAGGTATCTCTCCTAAGCCTATTATTTATAATAATGATTATTTGCTTAGGAAAGATAAAAATGTCAATGTGTTTGCTAGATGTGTTAGTTTACCTAAAACTATTGCTAGGACCATTTGGGTGCCCAAAAGTATTGTGACTAACATTCATGGACCCAACCGAATTTGGGTACCAAAATGCACTTAAATGCTTAATAGGTACTTAGAGAGGTATTGGAGACTTGGCTTATTCATATAAAGGTGGATTCCATCATATATCAAAATTGAAGCCAAGTTTGAGGATGATCACTTCATATCATAAACCAATGCTATCTCGGTAACAAGTATTTACATTGAAGTATCTAGCCCTTTATACCTTGTGTAGGTTACATTTCATGAAAATCTTAAAAAGGGTATTCTTGTTCTTATTCTTAATCTTTATTATTAAAATCTTGAGCAAGATGGTAAGTGACACATTAAGGGAAAGTGCTTAATCATGATCATGTATATCACATCTCTAAGTGTGCCCACATAAATTAAGTGCTAGTAATGTTTTTCAAAATTAAACATTTTAGCCAAAAGTCAAAAAAATCATAACTATTAGTAATTCTTTGAAAAACTAGTTGCAAAATATATACAAATACTTTCCAAAGGTTTCCAAAAGGTTTTGGCTCAAGAAAAACCTATTTTGAGTGAAAATGAGTTTCGAGCCAAAATTCTTGATAATAGTTTCTTGTTTTTGACATAAACTAGATTTTTGTGTAAAATCTATTCTAAAAGGAATTTGAAATTGGTCCCAAATGGAAAAATCTAGAGTTGGCTATTCTAAACCTTTTCGATATTCACAAGATTTTCAAAGGGCCAACCTAGCAAAAGTTATTTGATTTCGAAACTTGTCCAAAATCTTATTTTGACCTAAGTGGTCACTTTCTAGCACTTAAGTGAGTTTTGTCATTTGAGCCAAAATTATTCACATGAATAGGTCCATAATAGTATTAATGACTCATACATAAAATTGGATGCTCTAAAATTCATCATATGCTCAATTTGGATCTTTTGAAGAAGTTTCATGAAAATAATATTTCATTTGCGAAAACAAAAAGCTTAATTTATAAAAATTATTTAATAATTGGATTTTAAAGGGCTTTATAAGTTGGAAATGCTCCAAATATGTTTAACTGATTGTTTGTGTGGAAGTTTAGATCAAAATACAACAATTCCATCTTTTCTCAAAATCCAGAATTGAACCTTTTGAAAGTTTCAGTCTTAACCGGTCTGACCGGCCACCCTTGGCGGTCTGACCGCAAGCCTATCGGTCTGACTGCGATGTGCCCAGCGGTCTGACTGGTTTTGCATAAAGGTCATACAACTTCAAGCCCGAACCGTTATCTTCCTCTTTTATTTCTTCCTCAAACCGTAACCCTAAGTTCTCTCTCTTCTCTTGGCCGTCTCTCATCTCCAGTCTTGGATCTTCCTCTTTGGCCAACTCTTGTATGCCCCACGGTAATCAAACCCTTCTCCTTCACCTCCTCCCTCAATTCCATAAATTGGCTTGAAGTTTTGTTGACTCATCACACCAATATATGGAACCCTAGGTGAGGGTGTTCTTCCAAAACCCGGCAATTTGAACATCAGGTCCTCAAGGATTTATCTCCATTTATCTCCCTCTTTCATCTAAGCTGGTAAATCTCTCTTCCCTACTTGCAAATTTATCAACATTGTGATTTGCCCCAAAATCTCTAGGGTCTGTTATAAAATCCTAAATTCCTTCAAAATTGGTGGCAAATGTTTGATATGCAAGTAGATAAGGATTAGAGTAACAAGTTTTCAGTTTGCCATTGCTTAGAATCTACATTTTTTGGTTGATCCAAGATTAGTTCTCCTTTTTGTAGCTAGCAGTCTGACCGCGATCTGACCGGCCATGCTGGTGGTTCGACCGGCCATGGTAGCGGTCTAACCGCCTGTGACAAAGAGGACTGATAGAGATGGCATTCTGAATATTTTTTAGTTTATTTCTTGAACTTCCTTGATAATCTTTGCAATCTTTTCTCACTTAAAATGCCGCACAAGAAGATAGTGACTCGTTCTGCAGCTCCCACCTCTTCAAAGGGAAAGGAACCTGCTGAAAATGAACATATGGAGGATATTGAAGAAGAGGAAGAAGAAGAATCAAGTGAAGACAATAACAGCAGTGATGATAATTACGAAGAATCTAATGCTGAGGATGAGGATGAGGACGATGCTCTAGATCAAAGTCAGTTCATTGGACTAGATGTGTCAATGATCAAAAGTGAACAATACACCATTCTCAGGCACATCAACCAGCTCAGATTTCCAAGAAATGCCACAATGAGTATGTTCCATACTTTGTTTCAGCAGGATGTCTATCAAATCATTTATGTAAAGAAGAAGTTTGCCAATCATAGATTTGTGAAGTGGAGCTATCTAGGACAAAATCCAGTCTATAATGGATTGTATCGTTTGTTTAGAAATGTGAGCCTGGATTCATTGGTTTCCTTGAGATGCAACTTTCATGCCAAGGAGATTCGCCAATTTTATGCAACAGTGTATGTGTCCCCTGACCAAGACCATCTTATTTGGATGATAGGACAACATAAGCTAGAAGCCTCCAAGGATGAATTTCTAAGTGCATTGAATTTGGGAGATTCAAGGGGGATCAAAGTACATCTTCAAGAACCCCTAGCTCTCACTCAAGTGGATGAGTATATCAAGGCAATCAGTTTATGAGTAGAAGAGTAAGTGTTCTTCTCCCTCTTCCTAGTATTATTAACAGAATCATGAGAGCTTGTTTCTTCCCTAGGAGTGGGAACAATGATGAGATTCATGGACGTGCCTACAATGTAATTAAGTACATTATGGATTTTCAGAGTTCAAAAACAATTTAACGTGAATAATCTCAACATCAACTATTATCAAAATTATTTTATTTGGATTTTATGAGCTTGGATATATTTTCTAGAATTTTCCAAGTTCATTTGCTATTTTCTTTTGCTATTTGAATTTTTTGGTATTTTATTAAAAAGAAAAACTAAATATAAATCTCAGATTTCTTTGGGCTCAATCCCTTTGACCTTAGCCCATCCATTTCCGCTTTCAGCCCAAGTCGAAGCTCAGCCGCTCCCGTTTCTTGTCATGCATGCGCACCAAGCCTGGGTCCGTTTTGTTTCTTCCGTGCGGGTGCACAGCCCGAGTGGGCCGTTGCCGTTTCCGTTCAGCCCGGGCCAGCAGTTCCTTTCCTCTTCCTTGCGCGTGATCAGCCCGAGCGCAGCCCGTTTTTCCTTTGGCCTTTTCCTTGGCGCGGGCGAAGCCAACCAGGCTGCCGCTCTTTTTCTTTTCTCACGCACGCGTGTGTGGGCCCGATTGCTTTTCTTTCCTTTCACAGCCCGAGCAAGTGCCGCCTTTTCCTTTTTTCTTTTTCCTCGCCGACTGGTGGCCCCACTTGCCACGTACGCGTCGTCTCCCTCAAGGAGTTCTCATTTTCGTGTCCGAGCGAGACACTTCTGGAGTCCATGTCCAGTACACGTGCGCCGCCGGCTCTCCCTCGGATTCCTCTCCCCTGGGCCTATTTAAGAAGCCCGAGCGTGTCAAAATAGTGGCCTCGCTTTCCTCTCTTGAAACCCTAAAACCTCATCCTCGATTTCGATCTACTCGCGTCGGATTTCGCTGAAGAACCAAGTGTCGTCGAAGCCGTTCGTCCTCAGATTGCATCGCCGTCCGACCCCCTCAGCCCGCGTCGTCACCTCCGTTGGAACCGCGGCGCGACGTTCTACGCTGTGACGCGGTCATCATCGCCCGAGGATCTTCGCATCGCCGCTTTTGGTTTCATCATCACCGCCGGCCGCCACTGTCCTCATCAATCTTCTATCTTGGTGAGCCTTTGCCTATCTATTTGTGTCATGACGTGTTCTTGGTCCTTCTCATCTGATCCCATGCCTCCTCTTGGTTTCCATGCTGTCGAGATGCTGCCGGCAGAGCTAACCTCGTCGCATCCAAGAAGCTCACTGCCGCCATGGTTCTTTGCTACTGCCGACTCACGCCGATCGTGTCATGCGACCACCCACAGAGCTTCGTCGTGCCTCCATGAACCTGTTTTGCCACTTCACTGGGTCTCCGTCGCCATACGTCGCTCCTAGCACCCTTGCCTCCATCGCCGGCCATGGTGGCTCACGGCTCCCTCTTGTTTACCTCTTTTGCTGATGTGGCATGCCAGTTCAAGTGCCAAGTCAGCATCCACCTCGGCGTAATTGCTGAGGTGGTAGTCCATGTGGTATCCTAGTCAAGCCATGTGGCGGATCAAAATCCTACCCAATCTTAAAGGTCCATGGATCCAGTCCACCATGCGCCAACTCTATGACCAGTGGGCCCCACTTGTCATAATCGATTTCCTTTATCTTTTCAGCTGAAAATCTTTGATGATGTCAGCATGACTCAATTAATTGTTTTTCCTTCAGAGAAACAATTCCCTAAATTCTGATTCTACCATTTCACGTAAATCTTCCAAAGCCCATATCTTTTGCATCTGAACTCCAATTGAGTCCATTCAAATTCCTAAATTCATCTAAATTCTAGATCTATCTATGTGAGAATTTTATTTGATTTTTGGAGTTTGTTTCGCCTCTATTATTTATTTATTTTGTCTATTTGCTTGTTTGCGATTAGACGTTGATACTTCGGGAAGCTTTGAGCAAGGAGGAGCATATCAAGATCAAGATCAATCCCAGGATTTATTCCAAGGCAAGCCGTAGTCCTTTGATCATATTGAACTTATGATTTCAAAAGTATATTGTTTTATACAATTGCATGCTATTTTATACAAATTGTTTTGGGCTTAGTTATTACCTATTGTCATTATGCCTCCTTTGATTATTTGAATGCCATGACAGGGTTTGTCATTGGTTTGCCTCCTCAGGGACATCCAAGGCAGCAGGCTCCTCAGGAGCAAAATCTTATCATGGCAGCTCTTTCTCGCCTTCAGTCAAGTGTCGACCGCATGGATACAAAGTTTGATCAAATGCATGTAGATACTAGAGCCATGGTAGAAGGACTAAATATGAGATTTGATGAAATGGACTCAAAGGTCACACACTTAGATGAGTGACTCACTGAGTATCAGCAGCAACGAGTGCCATTGTCCTATCAGAGGTTTGGACGTGGTCAGCGCCCTCCCTCCTTCACTCAGCGTGGTGATCATCCATCTTCGTCAGAGGCTCCTCCTTCCTAGATATAGTATCTTTCATATTTAGGTCTATAGACCTTGTCTTGGGAGGATAAGCTTAATATTCACTCTTGTAATATCTTGTGTAAGCTTATTGAACCTTGGATACTTTTGTCTTAATCGCTATCAGACTTATGTTAGACAATTGGATGTTTATGTTATGGTTTATGCTTCTTTATATATCCTTGTCCAAGATGCGTTCGTCTTGAATCCTTATTGATGTTGCATGCTTATTCAATTCTTGATTATCTCTTGTGTCATGCTTCCTTGGATTCAATACATATAGAGGAAACTCCATCAAAATTTCATAAAATCCTCATATATGCATGAATTTCAATTCACATCTCTATATGCATATATTTAGGAGGATTTTTATCTATATGGTTCTTGGTAGCAATAAATTCAAAATATTTAGAAAACTCCAAAGCTTTTGGACTTCATTTGAAAAATTCCTTGTTTTATCTTCATTTTAAGCAAAAATTTGGCCTCCAAAGCTCATTTCAGAATATCTGTTGAATGGAGACTTCTCTTTCGAAAATTTTTGTTGGAAAAGATTCCTAGGAGTCTAAAGTTTATTCCTGCTAAAATTTCAAAGCATTTAGACTTTATTTGAAAAAGTTTTGACTTTTTCTCTCTTTGATCAACATGCTGAAAAAGTTTTGACTTTTTCTCTATTTATTTATTTTGTCTATTTGCTTGTTTGCGATTAGACGTTGATACTTCGGGAAGCTTTGAGCAAGGAGGAGCATATCAAGATCAAGATCAATCCCAGGATTTATTCCAAGGCAAGCCGTAGTCCTTTGATCATATTGAACATATGATTTCAAAAGTATATTGTTTTATACAATTGCATGCTATTTTATACAAATTGTTTTGGGCTTAGTTATTACCTATTGTCATTATGCCTCCTTCGATTATTTGAATGTCATGACAGGGTTTGTCATTGGTTTTAGTAAAAAAAATGCTTTTCGCTCGGGCGAGTGGATAGTGGGAATGTGGATGTAATATGTTGTGGGTTTGTGGTAGCCTCGCCTAAGTAATTTGTCTAGGACTTAATCCTGTGCGCCATTGAACTAGGCCTTAACCGTACAACCACATGTCTGGTATGGGACGGACTTGGCTAACTAATTAGCAATGTCTTTTTTTTTATGAAAAACAGTAGGGAGACCCTACCGTATACATTAAAAAAAGAATGATAAAATACAGGAAGAGAGAGGGGGGAAGGAGAGGAAAAAAGGAAGAATATACAATTGCCGAGAAACAAAAATGTAAAATCTACCAAGGTCGCGTGGGAAGTGGGTTCCTTCATGAAACACTGAAACCCAGTTCGTAGCCGGACCAACACGAACAAACGAAAGAGAGATGCCATACAGGCCATCAGATGTAAATCATCCCTGAAGGGTGCAGTTCCTCAGATAACTTGAAATCCAGCTAAGCTAATTGATGGAGCCAGTCGGTGAGATGGGGCTTAATAGAAGGTTTAGCCCGATGTGTCAACAAAGCGAACTCCCGTGAGAAAATAGCATGCCAATTCTGAAGACTAGGGGTTTGATAGTTGAAAATCCAATTGTTCCTAGAGATCCATATGGCCCAAGAGGTTAGCACGATGATATCCATGAAGAAGGTTTGGTTAATCCTGTCTTTGAGGTGAAAGAGAGCTTGTTGAGTTGTGGCATGCAAAGAACCATTGTGAACATCTGCTTTCCCAACACCGCTAGCGAAAAAGCAAGACCGAGAAAGATGTTGTACGCTTTCTTGATCCCTGTGTCACATAGTTTGCAAGAGTAGTCATCCAACAGGCAGTTCTTGCGACGCAGAAGGTTCCTGGTGTTGAGCCTATCCTTGAGTAAAAGCCAAAAGAACACTTTGTGGCGTCTTTGACAAATGCATGCCCACAGCCATTTGTAGAAAATCGGTGTCGGGCGATAGCCCATGAATAATTTCGGTTCTGTCGTGGAAAGCGTAAGTTATGGGAAACGTTTCTTCACGGAGGCGCAAGAGGGGGGCCCTGTTTGGTCGGATAAAGACATTCAGTGTTGAAACCTTAGCGGGCAGAACTGGGTTAAGAAGGAGCTTTGTAAAGGCCTTGTCACGTGCTCTAGACTGCTTACCTAAGGTAGTGAGCAGTGGTATCGACGGATGCCAAACAAACTAGAGAAGTCGTGTCATGTGGGGAAAGCTATACAACCTCTGCAGAGTGTAAAACTATTCGAATAGCCGTGTCCGCGATTATGGACGTGCTCGGGGATTTCACACGAGAGATAGAGTATTTTATAAAATGAGTCGGAGTGTGGATGAGATGTTCACTTGATGAATATAATGTTTGTTTGGTGAACAGGTCATTCACTTGGTGGTTTGTGTCGATTGGTGAATTGGGAATTCACTTATCTTTGGTTTGTGTTAGGAAGTGAATGGGAAGTTCACTAGTCGTTCCAAAGAAATTGTTTAATTATTTATTATTGTTTTTAACTACGTATTTCAATCTATTTATTGTATTTATCGCAAATGCTGCTTTTTGCAAAAGAACCATACAGCTAACCTTTGTCAGGCCATGCATGAATACTATTTGCATACATTTCCCTACGATTTGCTGAGTACATTCAAAAGTACTCATGGCTCGTGCCCTCTGTTTAATCAGTAGTTGAAGAATATCAAGCTGCCCAAGAGTTCTTTCAGAAGGAGAACTATGAAGGTTTTGCAGATTAGGATGCATTCTCCACTCGATTGCCTGTGGGCATGTTGATTGGCCATTTGAAGAGTTTTGTTCCGCTGCAAGAGTCTTATTTGTTTCTTTAGCCCTGCGTGGCAAGTTAAGTAAACGTTGACCATAAGGTCCAGTTATTATTACTATTTGTACTCTGAGATCTTTTTAGTTAAATCGAATAAATGGATGGTATTTCATCATTGTTTCCTATGTGAGCTAGCTACTGATCTAGGACTAGTTCAGAATACACAGACGGTTCCTGAGATTCATTTTCGAGTCCCGACACCTGAGTCGCTGACTGGTGAGCCCCGTCTGAAGTTCATCTTCACCAATGACCAGCGCGCCTGTGCCAGCTCGCAGCACACGCCGTGGACAAGCTCTAGCGCGCTTGCGCCAGAGCGTCCACCCCAACGGTTCCGCCCCCGGTTTGCGACCAACGTCCGCGGTTTCATTGCCTTGCTCACGTCGTCAACGCTGCTCAACTACTCCCTTCGTATCACGTCCGCTCAGCGTCGCTCGGGCGTTCGTGCGCTGGTGCACCGAGCGCACCATCGCCCATGCACGGTACCTCCTGGGGTCTACTTCGCCATGGCCTATTTAAGCTATAGAGCGGCTCTCCCTCCTCTCTTTCACCACCCTGAACCAGTCTCCTCCCTTCCCTCCCTTTCCTTCGCTCTCCACTGAGCCGAGCGCATTTGGAACTCAAGCTCTAGCGCACGGCCGCGATGCCGCCACCACGTTGCTGGAACGTCGCTCTTTCCTCTATACCTGTGTCATGTCATGTTCTAGCACATGAGAAAGGTTCCCCTCACTCAATTTCTATTTTGGATCGCAGGTGCTTCTGGATTTTGAGTTTTCCCCAATCTCAGCCGAAACATCCCCTTTCTTCCCCGACTCCGACATGGTGAGTTCCATTCCAATTGATTCTGTCCAGAGCATCTCCTCGGCACTCTTGAAGTACTCCAACTACCTTTTTCCCTTCTTGTAGCTCGAGCCGACCTTTTCTCGTTAACCCCTCCGTTGCCGCCACTGGTCTCCGCCGCCGGCTCGACCCCAATGGTCTCCGACCACCCTCGTGCTTCCGGTGAGGTCCCTGAACCCCTCTGGTGCTAGTGCGTGCATTAGATGGCTCAATGTGCAGCAGCATCGCGTTTATCGTAGGTGCCATAGCTCCTCCTCCGCTCCACCTCGCCGTGCCACCGCTACTGGCCATTCCGGCCATCGCCGCTGGCACCATCGGGTGCGCAATAGTGTAAGGATCTCATTTTGGTCCTTGGCTGGCGCCGCTGTGGACTAGATCGTCGGCGAGACGCTAGGCGAACTCGCGGCCAAGAGCGAGATTTGTTGTCGGTTTTGGACCGACACTGTAGCTCATTAATTAGGCAAATCTTTGTCTTTAGGGCTAAGTAATGATTACCGTGTTTAAGGATTGCGTTAATGGTTGAGTAGTCTCACTGACGTGCGGGCCCCGCGCACAGAAATCCATGAGTTAACACGTCGAGTTTTGCTTTAAGTCGCCAACAAGTGGGCCCGGTTTACATAGTAAACCACTCCATGGTCCATGGACTGAGCGCTATGCTGGTGGACCAATGGTCCATGTGCTCTTTCTACCAAGTCGCTGACACGTGGGACTCGTTTGTCAGTAGAGAAATTCAGAAATTAAAAGAAAAAAAAGGAAAACACTATACATGTAGGTCCCACTGGTCAGTGACCGTGGCTATGTTAGCCCACGTAAGAAAATTATTTAATACATTGAAAACTTTCGAAATGAATTTTTTGTGCATTGTAAATTGTTTGAACTTCATAAATGCATAAGTATTTCATTTTAACTCCAAATTGGGTGAAACCAATTTTGTTGGTTTCCATTTTTAATGTACTTTAACTTAGAATGGGTTTGAAACCTGCTACTATCCCAGAAAATTTCATAGTTCAATTGAATTTCTGGAATGAGTTATTTTTACACCGAAAATTCATTTGACTTCAAAAATTCATAAGTAATTCATTATAACTCCAAATTGAGTGAAATCAGTTTTGTTAGTTTCCATTTGTATTGTAATTTAAATTGGAATAGGTTTGAAGCACGTTACTATCACCAAAAATCTTGATATTCAAATTAATTGTACACTAATGACATAACTTTGAAAATGCATAGAAAATTCATTTCAACTCCAAATGAAGTGGATCAATTTTTGTTGTTCATAACATGTTATGATCTGTCTGTCATGTAAATTTCATCTTCACCACCTTTCTGGAAATTTTTGCGAAAACATTTAATTACATCTACAGTAACCGATTACAATTTTTCTGGAATTTCTCTCCTGACAGAAATTGATTAGGCTATAACTTTCACATGCAACCTCCAAATCAAATAATTTTTATTTATAAATTCATATAAAATTATACTCTACCTAATGTGTAAATTTCATGCATTTTGGACGATGTGTTCTTATTCGTTCTTTGCGTTCTTTCGGTAGGTTTTGAAGATTCGAATATATACAACAGTGATCCTCAGCAACAAGTGGATTATCTCCAGCAAGCCAAACAGCCCCCTTTTAATCATATTGCTCGTACTATGTTTTATACAATTATCTTGCTTTGCAATTGTATGTATGCATGTTCTATTTGAAGTTTAATTTCTTGGTAAAGGTAGTTAATGCAAATAGATGCATGAGCTGTAGGTAAATGTTTACCGTTGCTACTGAGCCCTTGCTATTATTCTTGCTAGTGATTTAGAGCCCGATGGATGGGTTCTGGTCATCTATATACTGTATACGAGTTGTGTCGCTTAGCAATGCTTAGAGCGGTAGAATGGGGATCATCACTTCGGCGATGGTCATTACATTATCATTTTAATTACTTAGGTCAGGGTACTCATGTATGTATTGTATTTGGAAAGCTGAAACTGAAAATAAAAAGATTTAGACTTAGGCACATGGTTAGATGGTGTGTGGTTGGTGCCCGAGTCAACAAGGACCGAACATCTTGTCCCACTGAACCAAGCACTATTGCGTGCATCCACATGAGGGGATTATGGGGCCCTTCTTGACTTAGTACTTTGGTGTGTTTTAATTAATAAGTCGCTGGTGGTAGATGTTAGGAGAAAAATGTTCTGTTGTTCTGTTGTTGTTGGGATTGTGCGGAGTGGGTCCCGGGAAGGTTCCCTCACCTGAGGAGTATCGGCAGTTGCTGAGGCTGGGCCGATGACTCCAACATAACGTATGGGTCCTCCATGGGAGCCCGGGATGGGTGGTTCGCAGAGGGTTAACCCCCATACGTGCGACTCTTAGTTAATACATACCATTGAAAAATGTCTCGTAGGACTTAGCTCCGCCGACATACCAAAGGAAGTGTGCTATATAGCTTTGGCAAAGGAGCGGTCTGGCGTGCGGGTAAAGTTGTACACCCTTGCAGCGTTTAATCTATTTGAATAGTCAAGTCCTTGGTTATGGAAACGCTTGGGGAGGTCTTTCAAGAGTTAGACTATCATATTTTCGATAAAACTTAAAATCGGGTGGTACGAATGGGCAATTCATGTTATTTTGTGGTGGTTGTTGGGTAGCCAATTCTAGGATGTTATTTATGATTATAATGTTGTCTCGCTATTATTTAAATGAATAAAAACAGGATGTAATATGAACTTGTATGTCTTTTGTGTTGTAAATTATGAAGACTCTGTATTGTAATAACTTGTGCATGGAAGTGATACTTTATTTTGTGAGTGTGTATGTGTACCGCTCTTGGGAGGTACACAATACACCGAGAGCGGGAAAATTTCGCTTGTGGTGCTAGGACCAATTGGAGGGTTAAGCATTAGAAGCTAAATCGCCCGGTGGCTCTCACAACTTGGGCAAAACAAATGTTGGAATGGTGCAAGTCAATGCACAGGATCGATTCATTTCAATGATCGAGTCTGGGGTTTATGGAATGTTGTCCAAGTTGGTTAAGGACCGGTCTTTGAGCCGCATCTTGCTAAGATCCATCGTACTACCACAAGTCTGGAATAAGACATATTAGGCTTATTAATCTGTAATACCTCATTGTTATTTATGCTATGTTGATGTGCGGGTGTCAGTTAGACAATATTCCCACTTGGCGCAAAAGGGTGCTTCTAGTGGGTGGTTAGCCCAATGGAAGTGAAACTTTAGCGGGTATAATAACTTTGGGGTAGAACATTATAAAAGCCTAGTGATAATTGCTTAGTTGCATGCCTTCCGAAGCGTGTCTTGGCCAATATGTTAAGCAAATTATCTCGTGGGTAAAGTTGTACAACCTCAGCAGAGTGTAAAACTATTCGAATAGTCGTGTCCACGGTCATAGACATGCTGGGCAAAGTTACTCCAAGTTAGAATTTGGTTTTGTTTTTAAAATGAATTTAGCAAATGTTTTAGGATGGTTAATCCTTCTGGTAAAAATTTTGCAGTTAGCCATGTGATAGGAGGGTATCCTTCACCACACTTAAATGGAGGTTATCCATTATAAAATTGTCACTTAAAACTTGATTTTAGTTATAGATTAAACTGCTTTGGAACTTAGTAAGAATATTTAAATAGAAAATGCGGCTTTATGCAAAATGAGCCCTATAAGCCCCACTTGATTAGACATGCATGCATTATAATTCTGTTATTGGGTGTAACTTGTGGAGTACATTTATTTGTACTCACCCTTACTTAATAAATTGTTATTCAGAGGATGAGTACTACGAGGAGGGTGAGGACTTGGACGACTAGGCTATGATCCCAGACAATTGTATGTGGCAAATCGTGTAGCCTACCTTAGTATCTATGCTTTCGCTGTACTTTTATTTTAGGCCTTAAGCCCTTTTGTAATAAACTTGAATTATTATGAATAAATTGTGTATTATAGTCGTGATATCATCTTTGTTTGACTATGTACACTAGTTGTTTCTGGACTGGTGTGGAAAACACAGAGAATTCAGGATCATTCGCTCCCGGGTTCGACATAGATGGTATCAGAGTCATATCGACTGTAGGTCATGGCCTTAGTTAGAACGAACAAAACCATTAAGGACTTATTTTAAAAAACTAAAAATATTTTGGTTTTTCTAGTGTCCTTACCCAACCTTTCTCTTTAAAATGGTTGCTAACTCTTGTCTTTTCAAAATTGTAGATGTCTGAAGCCCCAAAAGCCATCTCCCATGGAGTCTACGCTAGACAATGGGTAGCTGCACTTTGGAGGATGATGCAACATCTGCACTTCCATAGGAGGCCGACATACCAAGGATTCACCTACATGGTGGGGACTCAGGAACATTGGAGGGTGGAGGTGATACTCTACTCCAACATGCGGAGCGACACAACCTTCCACATCTTCGACGCTCCAATGCAACGCGACTCCTTCCCCGCCGGCATCCAGGACGGTGCTCGAGAAGCCGTTCGCAGACTCAGATACATCTACGACCACCTATTTGACGGCACAGCTTTTCACTACTATCCGATGCACGTTCCCACCAGACTTGTTGGTACCTTCCGCTCTGCCAAGGATGAGGTCTTTCCAGAGTTGACGCACCAAGTGGACCTAACCATTGCGATGGACCACGCCTACCGCCTCACCCTAGATGATCTACGTGCCGCCCACATGAGACTAGAGATAGCAGAGGAGGAATTGACCGCCTCAAGGAAGACGATGCTAGCTCCAACACCCCAGCAGAGCCTTCTGAGCCCACGCCGAAGAAGCACAAGACAGGCAATAAGGAGTACCTCACCCAGTTCTAGGTTGAGGATTACACCTCTAGGTCTTAGACCTTAGATCTTTTTAGTATTTTTGTTAGACACAAATTGTGAGCTCCCAATCCCTTTTGTGACAGCCACAATTTATTAATGAAATGATTTAATAAAAGACTATTTTGGAAAAAGTTGCTCTTTTGCATTGTGTTTGTTTGGTTGTTGGGCAGTTTTAGATATATCCCCCTTAGTTTTCCCTTCTCTTTTCTAAGTCTTTGAAGATCTGGCAGATGGTGACAACCCGTAGAATCGGCAGCAGTAGCGCCAGTGGTCAGGGCAACGAGAATGCCAACTATCAGGCCGACCCAATCCTGCAACCACCAGCACCTCTAGCAAAAGGACCTGGTTGGCGCTAGATGTTGGCCAATAAATATCATCTGATTGAACTGCTCGCCCAATCCCTCAATAGCACTCAGAACGTGCAAGCAGCAGTAGCAGTAGCTCAAGCTCACGCTCTACCTCCGCCAAAAGCCAACAAATCTGAGTTCATGAGGATGCGCCCTCCAATTTTTTCTAGCAGCACCGAGCCATTGGATGCTAACGATTGGCTTAGGGCAATCAGCAAGCAACTGGATATTGCCCAATGTACTAATCGCGAGAGGATTCTATTTGCATCTCACCAATTGAACGGACGAGCTTCAGAATGGTGGGACAATTTCACTCAGTCTCACGCAGATGCTCATACCATCTCTTGGAATGAGTTCGTGCAGGCTTTCTGCCGTGCACACATCCCTTCAGGCATGGTGACTCTGAAGAAGAAAGAATTCCGCTCTTTGCGCCAAGGCAACCACTCTATCAATGGGTATTTGCACAAATTCAACCAACTAGCCCGCTATGCTCCTGAAAATGTGGGTACTGATGAGGCCAAGCAAGAACACTTTTTGGAAGGACTTAATGATGACCTCTCCATTCGCTTGATTGCTCAGGACTACACCGATTTCCAACAGTTGGTGAACAAGACCATTCGCTAGGAGGGTAAGCACCTGGAGATGAAGAACCACAAGAGGGGAATGGTAGCCCAGAAGTTCAACTCTTGGGGCTTTCCTAAGCCTCGCACTACTTCAGCTCCGCCACCGCAGCGTAGAAAATTCCAATCTTCTTCATCCAGAGCACTTGTGCCAGCATAGCGCCCCAACAACTCCGACTTCCACAACACTTCCTCAGGGGTCAATTTCAGAAGAAGGCAACTTCCTCAGCTACAGGAGTTACCTGCTTCAACTACAATGAGACGAGGCATTACGCCAATAAGTGCCCGAAAAAGCAATAGCCAACAGCCCCAGTCAAGGCAAATCAGAATGATATTGTAAGCGAATGTGTGATTAGTATAGATCTATCATTTGGATCTATTCCTATAACTTGCAAGTGGGTGTACAAAGTAAAGATCAAGTCAGATGGCTCACCGGAAGGATACAAGACTCATCTTGTTGCAAGAGGTATTCAACAGGCTTATGTCAAGATTATGATGAGACTTTTGCTTTAATTGCTCATATGGCTACAGTCCTTACTCTCATTGATGTTGCAGCGGTACGCTTATGGACTATGTCTTAGATGGATGTTAAGAATGCCTATCTTGACAGTGATCTGCATGACGAGGTCTATATGTAGTCACCCCAGGTGTTGAGGCTACTACATGCTATGTTTGTTGTCTTAGGCGTGCTCTATATGGTCTCAAGCAGCCTCCTCATGCTTGGTTTGAGCGTTTCAATTCTGTAATTCAAGCTGCTGGTTTCACTCCAAGTAAGCGTGACTCTGCCTTGTTTATTCACGCTTCTCAGTAGAGCTGTACTTTGCTTCTGCTATATGTAGATGATATAATGATCAGAGGAGATGACATGGACTATGTGGCTTTTGTCAAAAAGAAATTGAGTGAACAATTTATGATGTCAGATTTGGGACCATTGAGCTAATTTATGGGGATTGATGTTCATTCTGATGGCGATGGCCACTATATTTCTCAGCATCGCTATGTTCTGGATGTGTTTGCTCGCTCTGGTATGACTGATATTCGCAATGTTGCCACACCCATGGAGCTCCACCTGCAGCTTCGTCGTACAGATGGTGTATCACTGATAGATCATTCCCACTACCGTCAGCTCATTGGAGCCTTGTGTATCTCACTATCGCTAGGCCAGACATTGTTCATACTGTTCATGTGCTCAGTCAGTTTGTAAGTGCTCCCACCTCAATCCACTATGGTCATATTCTTCGTGTGCTGAGATACTTGAGGGGAATTGCGTCCAGACGTCTGTTCTATGCCAATTTGAGTCAGTTCCAGCTCCACGCTTACCCTGATTCCGCTTGGGTGAGTGATCCTATTGATCGCCGGTCTATCACTGGCTACTACATCTCTCTTGGTACTTCGATCATTGCCTGAAAGTCTAAGAAGCAAATTGTGGTGTCATGCTCTAGTGCAGAGGCTGAGTTTCGAGCCCTTGCCGCTACCACCTCAGAGATTGTTTGGCTTTGATGGATTTTGGCTGATCTTAGTGTTCTTTATGATAATCCTACACATTTGCTTCGTGACAATACAATTGTCATTTAAATTGCTAGTAATCCAGTCAAGCATGAGTTGACAAAGCACATTGGTATTGATACATCATTCATGCGATCTCAATGTCAGCAGTCGACCATCGACCTTTAGTATATCGTAGAGCTTCAAGTTGCAGATTTCTTCACTATGACTCAGACTCGAGAACAACATCGATTTCATCTACTCAAACTGAGTGCATCAGATCTTTCTGGTTCACCTTGAGTTTGAAGGGGGTGTTAAGAGTCTTGTACATATTAGTAGATTCACTCTTGGCCCATATAGCCCATAAGACCCAACTACACACACACACACACACACACACACACACACACACACACTAATCTACGCCTGAGCGTAGAATTAGTTATTCTAAGCTCATGTTAGCCTACTGCGTGTCGACCGAGACGCCCTTACGGAGCGCCGAACAAGCCATTTTTGCCCACTAACCCACGATCCCTCACGCGTGACGTCACGGGTCCAGTTAGCGCTATGACTAGATTGAAAGTAATTGTGATAGCAATTATTTTTTACGATTGTTTCATACGCGCATGGCTGGATGTGCTAGTAAACTACAAGTGGAGTTGAGTAAATCTTTTTTAGTAAACACACAAAGATGTTTTATTTACGAGACTTATATCATTCTATTACCCTCGTCGTCACCAAACTACCAGAGAAAACCGTTCGTGAATCAGAACTTCCAATCAAAAGTTATTACGAAAACAAGAAAAGAAACACTTGTGTACAAAACAAGTAACTCATTGTTTGCTAGTTGGTTGTCTACTTCTCTATACTAGTTGGCTTAGATAGCAATAAAGTCATGTGAAGGTTGCAATAAATCTTTTTGTAACAGAGCAGTAAAGTCACGTGGAGGTTTTAGTAAATCTTTTTTTTTTGTAACAGAGCAGTAAAGTCAAGTGGAGGTTGCAGTAAATCTTTTTGTAACAGAGCAGTAAAGTCATGTGGAGGCGGTTGTAAATCTCTTTTAGCGATGCAGTAAATCTTTTTAGTAAGCACACAGAGAGGTTTTTACTTGTGAGACTTATATCATTCTGTTACCCTTGTCGTTACTAAGCTACCGGTGAAAACCGTTCGTGAATCGGAGCTTGCAATCAAAATTTATTTGCAAAAACAAGAAAAGAAATATTCATGTACAAAACAAGGAACTGATCGTTTGCTAGTTAGTTGTCTATTTGTCTGTACTAGTTGGGTAAGATGGTAGTAAAGTCATGTGGAGGTTGTAGTAAATCTCTTTTAACGATGTAGTATATCTTTTTTTTAGTAAATGCACAAAGAGGTTTTTATTTGCGAGACTTGTATCATTCTGTTACCCTCGTCGTCATCAAGCTACCGGTGAAAATCGTTCGTGAAGCGGAGCTTCTAATCAAAAGTTATTGCGAAAACAAGAAAAGAAGCATTTGTGTACAAAATAAGTAACCGATTATTTGCTAGTTAATTGTCTACTTGTCTATACTAGTTGGCTAAGATGGCAATAAAGTCATGCGGAGGTTTTAGTAAATCTTTTTGTAACAAAGCAGTAAAGTCACGTAGAGGTTTTAGTAATTTTTTTTAATAGAGTAGTAAAGTTACATGGAGGTTGTAGTAAATCTTTTTGTAATAGAGCAATAAAGTTATTTGGAGGCAGTAGTAAATCTCTTTTAGCAATGCATTACATCTTTTTTAGTACACACATAGAGATATTTTTATTTGTGAGACTTATATTATTTTGTTACCCACGTCGTCACCAGCTACCGGTGAAAACTGTTCATGAATCGGAGCTTCCAATCAAAAGTTATTGCTAAAACAAGATAAAGACACATTCACGTACAAAACAAAGAACCGATTGTTTTCTAGTTGGTTGTCTACTTGTCTGTACTAGTTGGCAAAAATGACAGCAAAGTCATATGGAGGCGGTAGTAAATCTGATTTAGTAAACGCACATATAGATTTTTATTTACGAGACTTATATCATTATGTTACCCTTGTTATCAACAAGCTACCGGTGTAAACCGTTCATGAATCGAAACTTCAAATCAAAAGTTATTGCTAAAACAAGAAAATAAACATTCATATACAAAACAAGGATATGTGTGAATTTCGCTGCCAGATTGGATGATACCGAGACTTTTACCGTCGATTGAAACGCACGTGTGTTTTTACCGCCGATCCCACGCAGGGAGTGCACGAGCTAGCTCACCTCACGTAGCACAGGGAGAGCGTGGGCTGGCAGCGTGTGTTTATACCGCCAATCCCACGCGAAAAGTACGCAAGCTGACACACCTTGCGTAGCGCAGGGTGAGCGTGGGCTAACGCGCCGCGCGGCCCAAGCCATAGCCCACGCACAGAATAGACCTTGTTCTTTGCTTTTCTGATCGCTCGACTCTCGAACATGGTACTCTCACCATCAATTACCGTTTCCGTCGGACGCACGACGAGGACTTTCAGCAAACAAAACATGAGTTCATGTCGTCGTCAGATTAACAAACCTAACGATCGGTAAAAGGAACCAAGAATGGGTATTTCTCACTAATCTATGTTGCTTCACTGATAATATAAGCTGATCTGTACATCATGTTTCATACATGATTATAATAAACAAAAGCTCCTGCCACCTTCCAGCAGGAAGGTTCAGAAATGAAACATTCTGATCAGCTAATGGGGAAAAAAATTACATGTCATTCGCATGTTCCTTCAATTCTTTTCCTGAGTTTGGTTAGATGGGACCTCTTCTATCAACTTCCTTTCGACGAGATACGCAAAAGAGCTAGTGAAGAAAACGAAAACTAACAGAATAAGGCATCTGTTGCAAACAGCAAGGAGACAGATGCCCGTTATGTGCTTTTTCCTTGTCACATTTCTTACTGTGTCCAGAAACTAACATGAAGATTGTTGCAAAATGCTATTGGTTCTGCAGTCATGAAGCCAGCGCATGCCAAACTCCCAGAAAAAGGGAAGTTACAACTAAATGTTTATACTGTCAGCGCAGGTGAGGAGGTCGGACTCCAAATGGATTACTTCCGGGAGTTGCTGGTGAACGAATTGTTGGTGAACCCTGCACCCTCTGCAGAAAGGAAATGGCATAAGGTCCGTTGTCATATCAGCATGTTCCATCCTTCTAGGAACATATGGACAATAACATCATTCTTTGCTTGTCTTATCGAAAGTTCCATAGTTTTTAGAAAATGCCTGTGAACTACTAGAAGCCTTTCATCACAATTTTGTGGATTGTCAAGTGGATAAAATCAACAAAGCTCCCGCATCACATGTACAGATCATATAGAAGTGTACTTGATAAATGATTAAAAGCGAATTTCCAAATAAACCACTAGTGCAACCAAAAATAAATATAGAACTCAAAACTCTTGAACAAAGGATCACTGGTTCGGTTTGTAAGAAATGAGGTTACTCTCAATTTCCCATTGACCACTAAAGCACAACATAACACTAGGTTGAACTGGTTATAACTTGTAACACAAAATAATGCGTACGGAAACAAATGCTCACAAGCCCACATTAATTTCAAGTTTAGGACTTCCCATGTCCCAACAGTGAACTACAGTAAATACAAGAGCAGAGCTCCTGAGATTGAGAAAATGAAGAGATGCGTATAAATCCCTTGAAGCTCTTGTATGACATAGTCCTTTGAGAGCATAGAAGTATTTCTCTTTTTCAACAGAGAGAAGTTATCTTGGTATTCCTTTAAGAGGCATGGGAAGAATGTAACACTGATCAATGACTACTGAAATTTGCCCCATAAGTGTGCACTGAAGGAGGCGTATTAGGTATTGGGGTGAGGGTGTACGTATATGACTTAGTCTTTGGATTGGGCTGTTGAGCATCTGGCACAAGGATCCTAGGTTTAAGCATTCTGTTGAGCTGACTAGGCTGGGTCGTGTCCCACACATGTCCACAGTGTGTCCTTGACGTGTCGGAAAAAAAATTATTTTTTTCGCTTGGGAATATTTGGAAACATGGAAAATACGTGTCAGCGGCGTGTCGAAGCCATGTCCACGGCACCTCCTCTGACTTGTCTGTGCTACATAGAGTTTGGATACTCCATAAACACCACCTTTAAAACCAACACAACATGGAAAATAGTGTCAGCGGCGTGTCGGAGCCATGTCCACGGCACCTCCTTGACTTGTCTGTGCTACATAGAGTTTGGATACTCCATAAACACCACCTTTAAAACCAACAACTTACTGATGCAGCATTCGAAGGTTGAACAAGAAAATGATATGTGATTTCTACCACACTACCAAGAAAAAAAATCCCGAGGAAAAAAATCAAAGTTATGCTTTATTCTCTAGCAGACCCATCCTGCCCTCCTTCCCACTTACCAGGCAGCTACATCCAAAATGCGTCCTACAGATATCAAATTTCAGAAGGGAAAAGACTATTCATAAACTAAGCTAAGTATATTGGATTTCAGAGAAAGGTGACCGGTTCGTGGTAGGGCAGCACCAGTATGTGTGCTTCCTCCAGTAGCACCTCACAGGAAGGTCTACTAATATATACTTAAATATTGCATTGTATTATGAATTATGAAGTAGCTGAAGTTCTGGAAGAGAATAAGTTGGTATTGTAAATGTACCTGTGCCACTCCTGGTTGAGTGTAATAGTCCATGATCTGTTGCTTTTGCTTGCTGAATAAGTCCTTAACTCGGTTCAACAAATCTTCTTCTCTTTTCATATCCTCAAGAAGCCTTTCCTTCTCCCAATTCTTAAGTTTAACTTGCTCTTCCATTTCAGTGATAGTTCCAGGTAAGTTTGAAACCCCATGGCTTACAGTTACAGTAAATTTTACTTCTATGTTTTTCCTACAAAGGTCATTTATAATAACTAATAAAAAGTGATAAAATATATAAAATGGGTATAAAAAGATAGTAATACTAACAGTGCAAATTAATGTAATGGAACTGCTTTTAGTAAATAAACCAGGGTAAAACAACCATGTAGGAGAGTGAAATTCTTCTTTCTAGAATTAAGTAAAACTACAATTTGTATGTCATGAGGATTATTAATGAAAAAGGAAAGGTAATTAAATCGTTTCTTAGAGTTTTGATTACTGCATAGCTTTTACGTGAACTGATATTACTGTTTGATTACACATGTCATGGTTGGCTGTAAGCCTGTGACAAGTGTCTAATAAATTGAGCTTGTGAGAAAGAAAAAAACTCATGATTTAAATAATCATTTTATTCTAAACAGTGGAAGTCTACACTAATGAAAGGACACACGGTAATCAGGACATCTGCAAAACTCACAACACTGTATGATCCATCAACATTTTGAAGTGATGTAAAAGGATAAATTGCATATTTGCGTACCTGTCACCAAGGCAGAATGAGCCATTAGGCCTCAATATACCACCATCCAGAGAAATCGCACCATCATTTATCAAAGGAATAGCATGTCGCAAGTCAGCTCTGGTCTTATAAACTTGTAAATGAGAAAACAAGCTGTAAAACAAAGTTTCCCTAAGACCATGGCCATTGGCTGTGAGACAACTCAAGTATTCCTGGTCCAAATGTATCATATTTACTGCAAAACCCAGAAAACCAGGAGGGAACTCCCCGCTAGGCAACCTTGGTTTATGCAGCACAAGCTTTCTCTGCGGATCATCAATCATAAGATCACCAGAAAATGGCCTGCAAAGTGTAATAATCTATAATGTTAAAGTGCTCATCCAGTTGAGTTCAAAAGACAACAAGGGCATTAAATAAATTAAAAAGGCACCTCATGTTTTCAAGACAAAAGACACTGAACCTCCCATCCAGAAATTTTCCGATTGAGCGACCCAGTCCATGAATGCCACTGGTCTTATCAATGACGCCTTCCTTGTCATTTGTTTCAAGACCCTTAACACCATCATAAGTCTTGCAAACGAGACCAAGCATATTGTCCATTCCCAAGTACTCTGAGAGTAACCTAATTTACAAGAACAAAATAAATGCCGACAAAAGTAAACAAACAAACATATCATGTCAAATACCTTTGCATCAATTGAGGCACTAAATATCATGCAAAAACAAAGAGAAAAATTGACCTGCTGAGGTTATCATCATTTACTTTTCCCAAGGTAGCCACGATACCAAGGACATCTTTCATCAGTGGCATCTTTGATGCTTGCAGATAATGACGAACCTTCAGCTGGCATATAATCCCAGCTGCTGTCTTGTCCTGGTTGAGTATGCTTTGAATAGTACGTTGTTCAGCTTCTTGAACAGACGTATCATTATTTGCAATTGCAGCCACCGATGAATAATAATTCCCAAGTTTAACTGAGAAAAGTTCCAGGGTTCAGCGCATAAATAGGGGCAATAAGTTATGAAAAGTATAGGACAAGTTTGACTTCTTTTATCAAAGTGACACATATTTGTTGCACATTATAATTCTAATGTGCCACAGCCATCCAGGGCTTTTTTTGAAACATGTCTGCCATCCAATGCAGTGAGCTGATCATGGTGCTAACAACAGCAAACAAAAAGAGAACTGGACACCAAGGCTCATGCAAACAGATTCTGATTTCCAAGATGAATTTGGCATCAGTTGGCTAATCCTATGGCTACTGCTTGAGTGCTATTCAAACTTACGATTTAGTGTAGTCAAAGAGACCAAATATTGATTTACTTATACACGTAATTGCATAGCATCCCAGTTAGCTTTTTGGTACACCGTCCACTCGCAAGGATGTTGATTCAAACCCAAATATTGTGAGTTTCTCTTTAGAGTATAGATGATTTCTAGTTTCAACAACTAGATATGGACACCATGATTTAAAACAGAATTCTCTACGAATGTTGGCAAATCAAGTTCCAAAAATAACAGACCTTAACTACCAAGGCTGGACAACTTAAAGCTTTGACTTATAGACCACCACATAATTAATTAATAATGCTATATGTTCCATGGTCAGCATGATGGTATCAATATACAGCATTCTCAGGCAAGAACAGCATAGCCAAGAATCCAAATAACCGAGGTGGCACAAGGCATTAACGTCTTACTTCCCAGGTCGACGCTCGACTCCTCGATGGCATTGATCTCGGACTTGAGGAACCTGATGTTCTCCTCATGGTGGTTGACCTTGAATCCGAGCCTCTGCAGCTCATCCTGCATCACCTGCAAAGCACACGCACCGATACCAACACCAACATTGGACCAGCAATTTGCAAGCATTGTATCAACAACAAGATTAACTCGGGGGAAAAAGGGAGCACCAGAAGCACACCTTACTGTTAAACTCGTATATCTGCTGCGTCAGCGGAGTCTCCATGCTGCGCTCTGCAGATTGAACCGCCACAGGTCAAAATCTGCGGGGAATGGAGAAGAAACGGGGCTCAGATACGCCAAATACGGTCAAATGTGTGCATTTGAGCAGCGCCGAAAGAAAATTGAGGAGGAATAGGAATCTGGCAAGATAAAGAAACGCAGCGAAGCAAAATGGATAGGGTAAAATAGCAAAATTAAGGGTGTACGAAGACGGGCTCCGGAGCAGAGCGTAGCAAGAAAACCCACCTCGACACCATCGCCGCTGGGAGCTGAGGCCACCGGCGTTGCAGTGGGGAGGGAGAGAAAGGAAGAGGGTGGGCTTGAAGTATAGGGAGGGGCAGATTGAGATCAGCGTGGGAGGGAATCTCAGGGTGGGGGGAGAGAGATTGGGAAGGGGAGAAAATTAGGTAGCGTTTGGTTTGCTGATGCAGTTAGGGAATATTTTGGTCAAATTAGGGTTTACTACTCATCTATTTTTTTTTAGTGATGTTATTTATTTTTAGAGTTATATAAATATGGCTATAAAAAAATTAATTGTGCTCTTCGCAAAAGAAAGAACATCAATTCTACCCTCAAGAACTAAGAGTGACGAGTTCTAATAAAAATTGGCCATCGATATACCGCTAGGACACGTACAACCACAACTTTAGTTGTAGGGACAATTATTGTTGTATGTGGGACATAGAAAAAGACATCCCGTAAGTGTGTGTCTTGAACCATTTCGTTTTTGTTTGTTCCAAACAACATCTCTTATGAATGATGATAGTAAAATTTAGAAGGAATAAAAGGAGTAATCACTACCTAAAGCATAAAATTTGTGTCCATTACACCAACTTTCCCATCTATTTTAAAAATGAGTATAGCCTGTAAATCTAATGTCATAGTATAGCAAGATGTTATAATACATTGTAAAGAGGGTCACACATGAATCTACCCGTGCACCGTATGCTATCGTCGTTGTCATTCTCCGCCCGCACCGCCGCTTGTCATCACTAGTGCACTATCAAGCGTCCCTGCCGCCAGCGCCGGCTCTATAATTTCAAGGGCCCTTGGGCAAGCAAGAAGATAAGGCCCGTTGAACTAGTTCTTAATATAAATATTAAAGTATATATATAGTACGAATAACAAATTATTTTGCAAAGACACGTTTAGTTCATGGAACATAACTATAGTGTAATAAAACACTAAAAATAGAAACCATTATAATTACCTCAAATAAAATGTAATGCTTCAGTGCCTTGTAAAAAACCGTCTATGGGCATTTCTTGATGCAAAATCTTCAAGAACAATGATCGAGATTAATGTCGTCCAAAATATCCTTCTCAATGGTGCACATAGCTAAGCCATTCAATCTTTCCCGTGACATAGTTGACCTCAAATAATTTTTCAAAAGTTTCAATTTGGAGAAACTTCTTTCTACCGATGCTATCACACCTAATAGTTAAGAGAATTCGATATGCAACGGAGGCATTTGGATAGCAATCTGCAGCTTTAACAAATCGAAGAATCTCAACTCACGACATCAATTCTTCCGCAAAGATGCTCGCAACACTTTTAGTTCAGAGAAAAATCATCCAAATCAACATCGACTTGTTTTCATGAGAAAAGATTCTACAAAAGTAGTGCAAAGACTTTCAGAGATCATTATCATCCAAGGATTTCAGATTTTCGAGTTGAATAAGAAACCAAATATTTTCTCAAATTTCTTTAGTGCTCAAATCGACTAGTCAATGAAGCAATTGCATTATCAACAATAACTATATGTACTAATTACCTATATGGTCTTGGGCCCACTCACTCCATGGGCCCCGGCGGTCGCCTCGCCTCCTTCTCAGAGCCGCCTGCCGCCTCCAAGCACACCTCAATATCGTCCTCGCCGTGATGCCCGCGTAGGTGGAGGAGGCGGTGATGAGATGAGGGTGGTGTGTGGGTGAACGAAGGAGAGGCAGTCTGACATGTGGGTCACAGTTGCCAATCTCTAGCGTATGTAGGGGCACTTTTGTCATTCCAAAAAAACCTAACAAGGTTAATGTCATCACTTGGACGGAGAGTAGATGGCCATGGCATGAAATGAAGAAAATTTGAATTCTAATGGCATGAAAGGAACAAGGAGTTATTCGGTGCTAAATCGTGGGACTCGGAGTTATTCGGTAGCATACAATGAATTTTTTTAATATCGCATACATTTGCAACTCCCCGCGAGGATTGCTTTCTCATACAACGCCACCATCTCTTCTCTCACACAAATATTTGAAGGAATTTTAAAGAAGAGTGGATGGATAGGAAAAAACAAAAGATGGACTAGAAAGTTCTTTCGGCCCATGTTGTGTTGCATCACATGAGAAAACTGAACATGCCCAAGAAAACAAAGTTGGATTATAAGTTTTTCCCCACACAAAAGTTTTAAATTGGATTTGCCCAAGCAAGCAAAGTTGAACTAGAAACCTATTTTTTGAGTCGACACAAATCTTGTGGCATGTTATTAGATAGACCAAAAAAGCAGAGTTTGGGTATGTGGATCCTCTGCAATGGTACAATTTCAAAGAGCACAGTGATGTACATTAGGGGCATGGCTCCACCATCCAATGAAAATCAATCGATCGAGGTCTATCTTTACAATAGCATACTGCTATAGTATTTGTCTGCAGTTCTCTGCTACATTATTTATGCTACAGAAATCTGGATTTTTTTAAAAAAAAAAACTTCTCTGCAGTAACTAAACCATTTGACATGAGCTCAAGTATATATATACGTGCCAACAGAAAAGATGTATTGCCCACATGTAATTGTCTGACGCAAGAAATTCGATCCACCGGCTTGCAATGGTTTCTTACTAAATGCCTAGTGTAAGGGTCTCTTTGGAATGCAGGAATAGGTTAAAAAAACACAATAATTGTATATGAACGACGGAAACACAAAACAGAGAAATGGTTAAAAACAGTGTTAGGATACTTCACAGGGAATAGTTTCTGTTAACTGCTATAAGGAAATATCTAGGGAGCTTAGCCTGTTTTCTTATTAAATCACTAACAAATCACAGTGTTTTGACTTCTTTTGTTAGCCATACATTTAGGCCCATTTCTTCATTTTAGGAACTGATATTAAGATCTTTGCTATGTCTTTATGTTTATCTGCGAAGAACTCTTGATGTTAAACAGAGAGAAAAGGCATGATCTTTTGTTTTGTGAAAGAACTGATCCAAAGGGCCCCAAACAAATTGACACGGTCCAGAGTATTGTTTCGCCACTTTCCTCCTAACCTCACAAAAGTCCAACCTATATTATCTCCAACTTTGCTAACTCATGAAATCTAAACAGTTCATTAGCTTGGTATTTCCTGAGGTAAATGTTTGCCAGCAACATGTGAAATTATGTTGGTATTACAATCTGCAATTTCTCCACGAGTGTGTAGGTCATTTTATGTAAATTTGATCGCGACCTGGTTACATCAATCAATTGGGTTCATTGTTTTTCTCATAATTTCCTCTCTGTTTCACCTTTTTGAATTTGTTGTCTGCTGAATTTGCTTTACTGGATCCTACAAGCTCAAACTTTAATGCTGTTCACTTGTTCCTGCCAGATTGTTCCAGTACCTGATGGGCGCAAACCTCAAGTCCTCCAGGATCCTCCAAGCATCGTCCCAGGTGCAGCGCCTCTGCACTCCAGCCTACTTTGTACTTACCAGCAAAGTTCCAAGCATCTCCTCCTGTTCCTCTCCCGGAACTGAACCTCCATCCAGACAGGTGGTCAAGCCACTGCATTGCAGTCAGGAGCTTCTCGGGCTATGCACGGGACGACAATGAGTGTGGTTCGACGTTGACTGCAAATCCACTGGTGTTGAGACATAATAAAATGCCTATACCGTGTGTCACCACCTTAAACCAAGTTCAATGTGTATCAGTGCCGTATAAGTTGTGTATATTTTCTGTATATACGCGTCCATGGTGCGAATTTTTTGCCGTTTTGGCACGTTTTCGCCGCGTATTTACAGAAATAGCTGTCTTCGGAGCCGTTGTTGTACGGCCGCCGTGCGGCAACCCCTCCCCGTCCGCCACGTCGTCGCCGTTGCGGCAACAACTGTAGCAATTTTCCCTTTTTTAAAAAAAATCATTTATGTATACTTTTTGTACAAATTTTTACATATAGAAAATGGACTCCAAAAATTATGAAATTTTTTATGAAGCATCCTAACAAAGTGTACTTGCTTGTGTAATTTGTTCAAAAATTTTATTTATTCTGAATTTTTCTCAAAAATTCATTTAAGTATACTGTTCGTAGGAATTCAAATTCTGCCACTACTGCTATAGCAATCCTACTGCACCTAGAGTAATCTATATGGTACTAAACTTCACACATTCCAAGTCATATGAAATCATGAAACCCTAATTTCTAAAACCTAAAACCCTAATTTTCAAGATCTAAACCCTTAATTTTGAGATGTTTTTAGAACATATGAAATTCTAAATATATATTACACAATCAAGTCTACTGTGTAAAGAGCCTTTTTAAAAAAATCGTAATATTTAGACCTCATTTTTATATTAAAAAAATTCCTACCAAAAATATACTTAAATGAATTTTTGAGAAAAATTTAGAACGGATTAAATTTTGAAAAATTACATAACCAAGAACACTTTGTCAGCAGGCTCCACAAAAAAATTCATAATTTTTGGAGCTTATTTTCTATATTTAAAAATCCCTACAAAAAATATACAAAAATAATTTTTTTAGAAAAAAAAAAAGATAACAAATGCTACAGTGGTCGCCGCACGGTGACCATGTGGCAACCAACCACTGTAGCCCATGGCTACTTAAATGAATTTTTTTCTTTTTTAAAAAAATCATTTATGTATAATTTTTGTAGGAATTTTTAAATAAAGAAAATGGGCTCCAAAAAATATGAATTTTTTTGTGAAATCTTCTGGCCTAGTGTACTTGGTTGTGTAATTTTTAAAAAATTTAATCCATTTTTAATTTTTTTTTCTCGCAAATTTATTTAAGTATATCTGTTTGTAGGATTTTTTTTTAATATATAAAATGAGGTCCAAACATTATGGTTTTTTTAAAGGGTCCTTACATAGTGGACTTGATTGTTTAGTGTTTTTTAGAATTTTATATGTCTTGAAAATTAAAGGTTTAGGTCTCGAAAATTAGGGTTTTATGTTTCCAAAATTATTGTTTCATGATTTCGTGTGACTTGGAATGTGTGAAGTTTAGTACCACGTGGACCACTCTAGGTGCAGTGGGATTGCTATAGCAGTAGTGGCAGAATTTAAACTCCCATATTATTACTAATCATACTACTATTATTTAGATTTTTGGTACCATACTATTTTCTTTCGCTCCTAGTAGTATTAATCATACTACTATTATTTAGATTTTGGTAGTGAATAACGTGGCTCCTGTCTTTAGTACAGATTCGAAACAGAACGGAATATTTGCTAAAGACATTAGGAGTTCAAATTCTACCACTACTGTTATAGCAATATTACTGGGTGAAGAACTAAAGACAGGGGTCACGTTATTCACTACCAAAATCTAAATAATAGTACTATGATTAATACTACTCGGAGCGAAAGAAAATAGTATGGTACCCAAAATCTAAATAATAGTAGTATGATTAGTAATACTATGGGAGTTCAAATTCTATCACTACTGCTATAGCAATCCTACTGCACCTAGATTGGTCTATGTGGTACTAAACTTCACACATTTCAAGTCACATGAAATCATGAAACTCTAATTTATAAAAAACCTAAAACCTTAATTTTTTATACCTAAACCTTTAATTTTTTAGACATATGAAATTCTAAAAAATATTACACAATCAAGTCCACTATGTAAGGAGCCTTAAAAAAATCATAATGTTTGGAACTCATTTTATATATTAAAAAATCCTACAAACAGTACATTTAATGAATTTTTGAGAAACATTCAGAGAAAAATTCAAAACGTATTAAATTTTAAACAACTTACACAAGAAAGTACAGTGGGTCAGGAGGCTCCACAAAAAAAATCAAATTTTTTGGAGCTCATTTGCTATATTTAAAAATTCCTACAAAAAATATACATAAATGATTTTTTAAAAAAAGAACGAAAAAAATGCTACAGTGTTGCTGCATGGTGGCCGTGTGGCAACCATGCGTAGCGGCCATGCGGCAACGGGCGACGCGGCGGGCGGAAAGGGGTTGTCGCACGGCGGTCGTGCGGCAACGGTGCTATTTTTGCAAATACACTTCGAAGACGGCCATTTCTGTAAATACGTGGCGAAAATGTGCCAAAACGGCCAAAAATTCCTGATAATGTTGGCGATGGTTGTGGTTTATCCATCTAGCAGTGGAGTGACACAATGGATGTACTATATGCTGCATTTTGCATGCTCAACTCAGAATGATATTGCGTGCCACTGTGATCATTCCATCCCTGATGCTACTTTACTTAAATAACCATCTTATGACAATAGTTGAGAGAAAGCTTGCAATTTAATGGTATATAGTTTACTGAAATTATGAATAGGCAGTAAAGCAAAATATGCATTAAGGGTGTGTTTGGTTGCCTGCATAAGGCTGGCTCGCATATGTGGATGCAATTTTTGCATTGTTTAATTGCCTACACCGTCCTCCGGGCCAGGCCACGCGCGTGCAAAAGCACCCCCCCCCTGCGAAGCCTGGCCTGACGGAAACTCACGAGGCCTGTGGGATGCAGCCGTGCTCCCCTTTTCAAGTGCACCCACTACATATGTGCTTGAAAAGTCCAAGCACTAGGGTTACCCTCCACCTCCAGCTAACTCCTCATTTGCTCTCGCGTCCTCTCGCTTTAACCCTTGGGCTGACCATTCGAAGGCAAGGCGCAAGGCCACACTCATCCTCGCTGCTCTTACTGCTCTCTGCGTTGACCTTGCTCTCGCCTCCGGAGGTAAGACTGGCGAACGGTGGTCCAGCAGGGTATCCAACGCTGCAAGGCCTGGTGCCCCCTCTCCTCCTATTCCTCCCCCCTCTCCCATGTTGTGCACTTTCGTTGGAGATTGTTGGTACTATGATTTTCTTCCTTCTTCTGTTTCTTTGATTTGTTTGATGGGCATGGAATCATGTAGATCTAGCTGGCACTAATTTTCTTCCTCCTTAGTTTCATGATGAACAAGAGGTTTCTGTTTCTTTGATCTGTTCTGCTAGATCTACAAGATCTTTAATTAGACCATGAACTGCCTAGATCTATACTCCTTGCATGTTGGAATGCCTAGATCTATAATTTTTAGTTGATTCCACCATTGTTAGTTCTAGATCTAAGGCATAGTCATTGTTTTTTGCTATGTAGTACCTATGATCCACCCTTGTTAGTTCCATGAACTGCTCTAGTTGTATGCTGGTCAAAACACCTGTTTTCAACTGCTCTCAGTCCTATTGTCTGTCATTCTTGTAAATCTACATTCCTATTTCAGTTCTTGCATGGTGATTTGTTGAAATGATAAGGCAAAGAATATTTGCATGCTTGAATGCCTAGATCTATAATTTTTTTTGTTGATTCCACCCTTGTTAGTTGCAGATCTGAGGCATGGTTGTTGTTTTTGCTATGTAGTACATATGATCCACCCTTGTTAGTTCCATGAATTGCTCTAGTCATTCTTGGTAATCTGCATACTACATATGTTTTCAACTGATTTCAGTCCTATTGTCGTTCATTATTGGTAATCTGCATGTTTATTTCAGTTCTTGCCTGGTGATTTGTTGAAATGATAAGGAAACGAGTACTCTGGTCACATGCATGTACTCTATATGCGATGTTGTTCATTTTAATTTAAAGCATCAATTTTTTTCTGAGCATTGCATCCTTGATCGATGATGGTATGCCGCTGGAGGATCATCCTTAGGATGTGGCAACCGTGGCATACATGCATGTAATCTTGCTGCATGCAACTGTGATTGCAATGACAATGTGACACCACCATCATGGAATACTGATATATTGGTTATGTATTTGGTTCGTAGATGGATGACTTGGCACGTAAACGACAAATCCTAATTGTGAGGGGTGCTGGTCTAGTTGCTGCCTGTATGCTTACATGATTGCCATAATTAGAAGAGCTAGAGCTAGACAGTCCACACCTGTGATTACCTATGGTCCTATGATAGAAAGGGACATAGCTTGGCAATCGAACCTACAATGGATGTACAATTCAGATGACACACATTGTTTAGAGCAGCTTAGGACGAGGAGGGCCCCCTTTTTCCATCTCTGTAATTTGTTTCATGCAAGACAGCTGCTGCGAGACAACATTAATACTTGTGTTGAGGAACAAGTGGCCATGTTTCTCCTAGTTGTTGGCCACAACCATAGGTTTAGGGCTTTGTAGCAAATATTTAGGAGATCCATTGAAACCATTAGCCGATACTTTCAGGAGGTTCTCTTTGCTGTTGGGGAGTTGCACAACGAGATGATCCGTCCACCCTCTACTGAAATCCCCCCTAAAATCCAAACAAATAGGAGGTTCAATCCCTACTTCAAGGTAAAAATATACTTTTACAGACTTAACTAACCTTCAGTTCACAATCAACTTGTAGAGAGATTTGTGTTGGCCTAAATTGCTTCCATGTGTGTTAGGACTGCATTGGTGCAATTGATGGGACCCATGTGCTCGCAAGGGTTCCTACAAAAGTCTCGGCAGCCTTTAGGGGTAGGAAGGGCATTACTACCCAGAATATCATGACTGTTGTTGGCTTTGATCTTAAGTTTACTTATGGCCTTGCCAATTGGGAAGGGTTGGCCCATGATGCTCGCATGCTTGCTGATGCTTTGGAGAGGGACGATGGCCTAAGGGTCCCCTAAGGTATACTAGATAATTACGTAGAAGTTGATGTTGGTTAAAATTTTCTCACACTTATGGTAGTAATTTTAAGGGTACTTTGTCATTTGGTAGGCAAATACTACCTTGTGGATGCGGGATATGCTGCTCGACTGGGCTTCCTTCCACCATGACGAGCCACTCGGTATCACTTGAGAGAGTATGGTGGAAAGAATTACCCTCGTAATGAGAGGGAGTTGTTCAACCTATGACACCCCTCTCTTAGGGTCTCGGTCGAAAGGGCCTTCGGCACTTTCAAGAACCGGTTCAAGATTGTTTACAATAAACCTACCTGACTAACCACAAGGCTCTAAGCCTGGTTTTTATCCAAATGAGTGAGCCTAAACGTGCGATGTGGGTCAGTTCTTACCTGGCCGCTCACACCTCCAACTGATCCTAACTAACTAACTAACTATTTATGGATGCTAAACATCCCTAAGGTGGCACTTTAAAACCCCTCCAATTTTGTAAGTACATTGAGCTATACTTCCGTCACTGCTTTAGGCCAAAAACCAAAATATGAATATGTGGATTTCAGCTGTCAAGATGATGTAGCTATGGTTCAGCTTGTGGTGATCACATTTCTGCCATTTTTCCTGTTTTGCGCTTTATTTTGCTTAGTGTGCCGTGTTAGTGGAAGTTTCAAATCATATTTGTTATACATTAGCACTAGGGGACTTTCATTGTACTATTTGTGGGCTCGGTATATGCTCGATGAAGAATTGATGTCAAATTGAGATTGAATACGACAATTAGATATAAATTGGTCTTGAGCTTATAGATTACTTGTTGTTTTCTATTGTGTTAAGTAATTGATCCATTTGATTGTCTATTAGAATTCACTGTGATTCTTTAGTTCACTGTGATTCAGTTTGGTTAATTATTTCCTTTAAGTGATTGATTAGGAAAGAAGGATTTTATTTAAAAGCTCAAGGCCTAATTTATTTCAGAGTAACTGTCATATTTAATTTGTGATCAAATTTTGACCCAAGTGGCGAGGAAGTCAAGATCTCATCTTGAACATCCTGACATCTAAGAGCAATAAGCAAACAACTAAAACTGAGCATTAGGCTGATTTTGTATGTTTTCAAGTTCTATCTTTTGAACATATTACCTGTTTAATTGACATGAGTAAGAAATTCAGTGTTTCTTTTATTTTCACATGTACTTGCTCTACTTTTATTTTCACATATATTTATTGTACTGTTTTGGTAGGAATTTCAACAATCTTACATTGTAATTTGCTATGTCCTGTTGTTGAAATTTGATAATGTGCTAGATATGTATAACTGTTAGTTCCTTCCTGAAATTTGCTATATCTTGTTGTTGAAATTTTTTGAGAATTGAGATGATAAAGCTCTATACGTCTGGAGTTGGATCTGTTATGTGCTAGATTGATGCAAAAGTGTGTAGTTACAAGTCATATTTGGCCACTAGCAGAAGATACAGAGATATTTCTGAATCTTCAAGGAAAAGAGATATTTCTGAATCTTCGAGTTCCTTGAGGCGAAGCAAAGAACAGATTTCTGAACTGGGGCAAAGGGTATCCTATATGGATTTCTGAACTGGAGTAAAATTCCAGACTGATTAGTTGTAAGTTTGAACTGGATGAAAGTTTCATTTGGGTTTGTGGCACATAGTATTAGTGTTGAAGGTCATATTAGTTATATGTCTAATAATTGCTCTAGTAAGAAATTCAGCAAGATAGAAATTGTGTAAGCCTATTAAATATAAATGGTGATGTAGATTGTGTTGGAGCATGATTGCAAATAACTAGTCAGGGACACGTGTGGTGCACTACATAATGTTAGCTTGTCAATTATCTATTATGCCATCATATACATTTGGTTTGATAGAGGCCAATTGTCTTAAACATGGTGTTCTATGCTGGTCAGAACATCTATTTTCAATTGATTTCAGTTCTATTGTCGGTCATACTTGGTAATCTGCACTTTCAGTTTAACATAGTTGCAACTTGCAAATTAAGCAGCAAAAGAGTAATACTTATTAATGTTGTCGAGCATGTGACAGGGCTTGTCACCTTCAGAATCTACCGTGGTTTGGAGCGAAGTCAGAGGCAATTCTCAAGAAGGTTTGGGAGAAAGCTCGTCAGGCGAAGAGATGAGTAGAGGACAGCTAGGGAGCTTGACAAGGATAGGAATAAGAGAGGAGAAGTTTGGATGCCCAAGCATTTCTCGTTGTCTCAGGACAAACATGGCAATTGGGAATGCTGGCCATTAGAGAAATCAGTAGCGCCAGCTCCTATCATTATCCCTTCATGACAGTAGATTACATGTAACAAATGCTATATAATAAAGTTGATCTTTTTTGTCAAGTATAGTTGTTGGTTTTGCTTGTTTGTGATCCACCAATTTCTAAAGAACTAATTTCTCTGAAAAATTGGATACTGGAGATCTTTTGGGATCAGTTCAGAATATCCAAATACCCCTCTGAAGATCAAACCATTACTTCTTGTAAAAATTCCAAGGCAAAAAAAACAGAGCAGACTATTTCCTTTATGGATTAAATGTACAATTTGTGCTATCATTAGTCATGTTTCTATCCAACTCAAACATCGTACCAGGGGGTATTCTCACCACTCATTAGAAGAGGTGAGCACACTATACCACATGTAGGTAACCAAACAACCCAATATTGCATCCAGGCATGCATGCACTTTCCTGATGCAGCCAACCAAACAGCATCTCAGTACAGCCTGACAACAGAAACAAGTAAACAAACAACCCACTATTACATCCACTCAGTCTGGCTGACCCGTATGGACCAGGCTAGGGGTATACAGGTAACCAAACACACCCTAAGTTGTTGTGACATAACAACTCTCAAGGGTGGACTTGTACAGATGAAGGAAGAAAAGCTTTGAACTGAGCCTATATTCAATTTAACTACTGGTCACTGGAAGAGATCAACATGCTGGTACATTGTTAGAAGTAGAACCCACGTATTAAGTCCAGTGTATCTATGATTCTGCAAAATCGTGAAGAACAGTGTTTCTATGTCACCTATCGACTATAGTAGAAGACAGGTATATATCATGAATTTGAAAATGTTGTCAAGTATCATGGGATGCAAAACCACGAGTATGCTAATTTGTGACTACTGGATATTGGTTAAAAAAATGTCTCACAAACAAATTGTGCAGCCAAATGATGCATGTTGGATCAACTAATAGTCAGAATCAGGAGGACATGGAGGAAAAAGGGATCATTTTAGATCTACAATGCTTTTACTCCAGATAAAGATGGGAAAGCTTGCTACGCAGAGTTACTGATGCATATTTCATGCCAAGGCTGAAACACTTGCAACAGACACTACTACGGTTCTACCAAAATTGACTATGCCCACAACAATTGAGGATAGAAAGAAGATAAAGAAATGTGCATTATTACAAAACAGGAGTTATTTTCTACCTGGTACTACAAATTGTGTTTGTAAATTGTTGACTTTGTCACCTTATTGGTACAGCAAGAACACGAGAACAGCAGACAACAAGACCAGGAATGTCGCAAACATGTACTTCCAGTTTAGCAGTGTTGGTTCAATAGACCGCACTGTCTCAAGCGTGCTCTCGGTACCAGATTCATCATCCAATGGAGCAGTCACCTCAACTTCCTCCTCTCCAAGAGTTTCAGCCGTTGTATTAACTTTTTACCACATAAATAAACAGCGTAGCTAGAGCTTAGGTGGTGTACCAATATGTGGAACATAGCAATCACTTTTGTCAAATGTTCAAATATTAAGAGTCCACTTAAAATGAAGAAGAGTTGTATAGGATACAACAAGTTGCATAGTTACATTAACCCACAGGCCACAATCCAAGTTTTTTTTTATTCTATAAGCTATTATTATGGACTGTGGAGAGATAGCATGGTGCATGGGGGGGAAGTTCAGGGTTAAGAGTCATTTTCTACTACAATGAATGTTTTTTCATGGTGAAAAAAATGTGATAATGGTTCGTTCCCAACGGTAGTGGAAAACCCCAATAAATTCGCTGCTTCTACATGTTTCATAACAAAACAATTCACCTCAATGAGACCTGACCTTGGTTTGTGTTGATGAAGAATCTGGAACTACTTCATTTGTTACTTTAGTGGGCCCGAGTTCACCTTCATTAGCAGTAACTTTTTTGCTCAATAACGTACCTTCATTAACTCTTTTCTTTTTTGCATTTCTAAGCCAACATTCTGTTCTTTTTTGTTAGCGAAACAATCTGTATAGAACAGACATGAGGGAGCAGGTTCAAAAATAGCCAAGATATTTACACTAATTACCATAGTACATATTGCAACGAGGTAAATTGTAAGTGCATGATATAGGATCAATATCCAAACAAATTTCTAGATATACAAATAATGTTGACTAATTATAGGTCCATTGCAATGTCTGATGCACAAAAAAAGTGGGTGGGTGGGGGGCTACAAAACAGGGTGGGAAAGCAGCAGGCGAGCCTTGCAGAAAAAAAGGAGAGAAGACACTGGATACTTTATGCAAAAGAAATATGATTGCGTATTTACGTGCCAACTGAAATTCATAAGTTGGTTAACTGGATATTTGAGGAAAAATAAACAATTCCCTCCAGGCATGATCCTAAATAGTTACTAATATTTAAAATAAACATGTAAAATGTGTTATATCAAGTGAATGATGCAGCATAACGTTCGACCTTATATGAACCCATAAATTAAACTCCAATTAATCATTTCTTTACCTTTCAAGAAGTGATCATAGTATTGTGGTTTCTTTACTGAGTCAAAAGCGTTGGGCACATGTGTTCCCTTGTCTAAGTCCAAGTTCATGTAATTGTAATCTCATCTTCAATCATGCCAATTTTCACCTGCTTGAGATGAACTACAACAATAATAACTATTGTATACTGGCAAAGGTGTGGTTTAATCTGCCCAAACATGATATATCCTGATTCCACACCAAACTCTGATACATTAAGAATCTCAAAGTACTAATTCGATTTTTTATCCTTTTTGTGATTACTCTGTACAATGTCATTCAGACACAAATTTCATAGGCATTAAAGCACCTATCCATAATTTCTTAACAACCATGTAAGAAACAATTGCGTAACATCCAAACGACATGCATTCACAGCAAAACAAAATAGAAATAATAGTATTTTTTTTCCTGAATAACAACATGCATACCTGTAGATGAAGGTGTTCTCTTTCAAATGCAAGTTTTGCGACCAAGTCAGTGATGGTTTTAGTTTTAATACCAACGTGTTTTGTAGTGGACATCTTCAGTTGGTTAGCTTGACGTAACGAGTTCTCTAGACTTTCTACTCGACCTCTCACAAATGAAAGTTCTTCACTTAGATCTAAGTTAGTGTCTCATCAACAATGTGCATTTGGATTCAAAGATTCTCACTCGGTTTCACTTTTCAAATACTTCTCCTTTAGATCTTCAATCATTTGCTCCATATCAGACATCGAAGACTTTAACATACCCTGTTGTTCAACAATAGCCTCAAATGATGCTTTTGCATGCTCTAATTGAGTGTCTGACTCCTTAAGTTTCTTCTCCAATAAGCCAGCCCTATCTGAGCCCTGACTCTTAAGAGAGTTTAGCTCCCCATTAAGCTATATATTAGTGTGAGTGAGCTGTGCACACCTTGCTTCTGCATTCCATGTTGTACTTTCTGCTGTGGAAATGACATCTTCAAGATCATTGATAATATTCCCGGATATGCTTATCCCAGACTGTGACATATTATGCACGTCTTCATTTGCTCCTGCTGACACCATTGCCAATGGCAATCGAGAGCCAGATTCCCTCAACCATTCCTCTAGTTGCTGAACCCTATCCTACAAAGTCAAGAACTCAGGGGCTGATAGCGTCCGACTCTGCACAGCTTCCTAAGAAGCATTCTGTTCACTACCTTGTTGCATCTTCTTCGGTGTGCATTTTGAGGCATTTAATTTCATCAAGCTTTGCTCTAATTTTGATTTAAGATCACCTTCTCTACGAATTGATGCACTTAGATGAAACTCGATGGCATTAATTTTACCAATGATTCCCTTTGAAGTTCCAAGAAACAATTCAGAAGCATTTTCTGCTGCAAACATTCTTTCAGAAATCGCTTCAACTGATTCCTTCAAGAAATACAATTTATGTTCCACATGATGCAACTTCGATTTGAGTTCTTCCACAACAGCCCTTGAATCACACAGCTGCGTTTCAAGATCTAATTCACTTGATATTGACTGTTCTAACATCTGCAGAACATTTCTTTGGTCCTCAGCCTGCATAGTAGTGTGAGATGAAACATGTCCATTTTCATACCCACCACCTTCACTAGTTCCTGTAAAAATGCAACGCTTAGGAAAGGACATGGTCAATACTCAACATCAATAGGACCTAAAATGTTATGAGCATACCAGCTTTATCGCAGGAAAGATCTATGACTTTATCAAAGTTTGCAGACTCTCTTCTAATAGTGGCAATCAACTCCTGCATCTTCTTCAAAGACAACGCCACGTCATGCAGCTTACCCTTCAGCCTACCCGCTGATTCATCGTCGGTAACCTTCTTTTCGGCATTTCCAATACCAATTTGAATAGAACCGACCAACTTCTCCAACTTCTTGACCTTCGAATCTAGAATCCCATACAGGACATCGAATTCGAAAGCCTTCTCGACCGACTCGGCCGAAATCGACTCAAGGTCCAGCATGAGAGGCTTGATATCGGTTGCGCGGCGAGCTATCTCCATCACCAGCATCTCCAAATTTAGCAACTTCTCGAAGCTGAAGGAAACCTCGAGCTCCACCCTAGATATGGCTTCTACAGTGCTTCCCCCTCCATTTGACCCATCTCCGTGCAACAGGGCATTTCCCTGGAAACGGTAACCGTCCTGAATGTTCTCAACGTCCATGATCCCTCTTCTCTATGCCTTCTGCGCCATATTAGATCTGTAAGGAAACAAATATAAACATGGTGCATGAGAAACCATTAAGATTTTCGTTTCTTGAAAAGAAATAAGCAAGATTAGCTTCAAAGGAACATATTTAAAGGAACTAGGATAGGAACATGGTGCATGAAAACTAAGATACAATCGAGCGAGCAGGACACCGGAGCGCTGACCGCCACCGAGGCAAACTGGCGCGCTGAATCATTCAATGAAGGCATACATGGCACGGTGGCGATCGAGCGTGTGAGAAGAGGTCGGGGGAGAGGGGATGCCATAGGGATGCACGTGCGCGCGGGGGGGGTGATTCCGAGTGACGTAAACGAAACCCAACAAATGCTCGAACGTAATGGCAGAAAGTAATCTCAATAGGAAGTAGAGGAAAGTGTATTACAGAATATAAACAACCAGGGTTTTTCATTCATGCCTTTCCATCATGGCCCCAAGACTGCTTATAGAGTACACAGCCTGTACAGCGAGGCAGGGAGTTCTTTTGCCATTAACGACAAGAAAAGAGTGATTAAGAGTAACAGTATTTACTAAGAACAGATTCTAGCCACACGATGATGCTTGGAGGGGTACGAACAAACGACAACCGCAAGATCTTCATTAAGGGACATCCTTTGCTATCTGTTATAAGATGTACTTTAGTGAAACGTTATTGCCAGATCTCAACCGTTCATGTATTTTATTCCCATCCGAGAGTCCTGATTCAACACAAGGATCTTCAGAACCTGACAATGCCCCTCCCCCTGCACGCGCTTTACATCCTTGTCCTCAAGGATGAAAATTTGGAAATACCTTTGAAATAAAGTTTGCATCTTCCCAGGTGGTAGCTCCCGTAGGAAGATTCACCCACCGGACGTTCCATTGCACTACAAGTTCATTGTTTCTAGGGATCACTCGTCTCTCCACCACAGCCAAAGGTTCGGTCAAGATGTTACCTTCTGGATCCACCAATGGTAACTCTGAACTGGGAATAGACTTAGATCCTATAAGCTTTTTCAACTGGCTTACATAGAATGTAGGATGTATCAAGCATCCTTTTGGTAATAGCAGTTTGTAAGCCACTTGTCCCACCCTTTCCATGACCCTGAAAGGCCCATAATATTTGGAATGTAATTTCAATTAGTTGTGCAATCCAAGTGCATTATGACGATAAGGCTGCATTTTTAAGTAAACCATCTCTCCCACAATGAACTTTCTTTCAGTTCTTCCCTTGTCAGCAAAGAATTTCATTCGGGACTGAGCCTTCTACAAAGAATTCTTGATTGCTTCAAAGGCTGCCATCCTTTGTCGAGGTACATTATGGTTACCTACTACCGCTGCATCAGGGACCATAGCCTCTGTCACCTATGGGGGCTTCACTCCATATAAGGCTTGGTAAGGTGTCATGCCCAATGAAGTGTGAAAGGATGTATTATACCACCACTCAGCATGTGATAACCAAAATCTCCACCTCTTAGGGCTTGCAAATACCATGCATCTGAGATAATTTTCTAAGCATTGGTTGACTCCCTCCATTTGACCACCGGTCTGAGGATGATAGGCACTACTGAATCGAAGTTTCACTCTTAGAGCTTTGAATAACTCTTGCCATAATGTACTAGTGAAGATCCTATCTGTTGGAAGAATATTCCATCCGCCTACTAGTAGGACCCACTCTACAAGGAAAACACCTATTCAACGGATCTAGAAATGTAATCACCTACCAAATACCGATTGTACCCCTCGCTTGTACTCTTAGAGTAGTTATCCCTTAAGGGGTATTTTGGTTATTTGTACAGGCCCAAGAGTCTATAAATACCCCTTGTATCTCCCATTTGAGGGAGGGCTCTCTTGAGCAATAAAGAAACATATTAAAACTGGTGAGCACTCGGAGGCTCCCTCTCCAGAGGTAACCCCCCCGTTGGCTCACCGACAGGACTAAGGCGATCTTCTCGGACCCCCGAACCTGTATAAATCTTCGTGTCATTTTTTACTCTCGTGGATGATAGCCCGTAAGATGGCCAACGTCCACCCCCTCACCCGTGTTCGGTTTTTACACCTACAACACTATCCCTATCAGATATAATCACAGCTGGCAGTCCATGTAACTTGTATATATTATCAATGAACAAATCCACAATGTTCTGTACTGTATATGGGTGTTTCAAGGATATAAAATGGGCATATTTTGTAAACTTGTCTACCACTACCAGTATCACATCATGATCCCTTGACTTAGGCAGTCCTTCAATAAAAATTCAGAGTTACATGAGCCCAAGCCACAACCAAAATCTCCACCTCTTAGGACTTGCAAATACCATGCATCTGAGATAATTTTCTAAGCATTGGTTGACTCTCTCCGTTTGACCATCGGTCTGAGGATGATAGGCACTACTGAATCGAACTTTCACTCCTAGAGCCTTGAATAACTCTTGCCATAATGTACTAGTGAAGATCCTATCCCTATCAGATATAATCATAGCTGGCAGTCCATGTAACTTGTATATATTATCAATGAACAAATCCATAATGTTATGTACTGTATATGGGCGTTTCAAGGACATAAAATGGGAATATTTTGTAAACATGTCTACCACCACTAGTATCACATCATGATCCCTTGATTTAGGCAGCCCTTCAATAAAATCCAGAGTTACATGAGCCCAGGCCATATCTGGAATCGGCAGAGGTTGTAATAGTCCAGGGTAATGAACATTCTCAGACTTGTTGTTTTGACATGTTGGACATTTCTTCACAAAATTGTTAACTTCAACTTTCATTCCTGGCCAACAGAAAACCAATCTGGGTCTTTGATATGTAGCCCTTTCACTTGAGTGCCCTCCAAAGGCTGAAGCGTGAAATGAATCTAAGAGTTGCTTCCTGAGGTCCCCTTCACTTCCTACATACACTCTCCCCCCATATCTAATTATCCCATTTTGTAATGTATATGGTGGTTGTGCTTGACTGTCCACACTGAGTTTAGTTATCAACTCTTGGCATTTTCTCATCACCTTGATAGCTAGTTTGCACTTCTTCTACCCAACTAGGAATAGCAGCAGTGAGGGCCATCACATGGTTGAGGTTAGGAACTCTTCATAATGCATCTACTGCCCTGTTCTCTCTCCCCTTCTTGTACTCAATCTTGTAATTATAACCCATGAGTTTGGCCATTAGCTTGTACTGAACACCTTCCACCAGTCTCTGTTCATTAATGAACCAGAGACTTTGCTGATCAGTCCTAATAACCAATTATGCCCCTACCAAATAGTGTCTCCATTTCTTCAATGCCTCTAGAATTGCTAGGGCTTCCTTGTCATATGTGGACAATGCAGCTGCCCTTGGGCCTAAGGCTTTGCTGAGGTATGATATTGGTCGTCCCTCTTGCATTAACACTGCACCTAATCCAAATCCACCTGCATCTGTCTCCGGGACAAATGGTTTCTTAAAATCTGGAAGTTTCAGGACAGGTGTTGTAGACAATAAAGTTTTGATCTTGTCAAAGGCTTCTTGCTGCTCATTTCCCCATTGGAAGGCATTTTTCTTAAGCATGTTGAATAATGGTCTACAAGTGACCCCAAAGTCTTTAACAAACCTCCTATAGTACCCTGCAAGCCCTAGGAAACCCCTCAACTCTGTCACATTTCTTGGATTTGGACATTCCTTAACTGCAATCACTTTCTATTGGTCAGTAGCCACCCCTTCACTACTGATGATGTGCCCCAAGTATTCAACCTTCTGTTGTCCAAAAACACACTTGCTACCTTTAGCAAATAACTGATTCTATCTCAATACCTTTAGCACAATTTCTAGGTGCTCCTTGTGTTCTTCAAGTGAGGTACTATAGACCAATATGTCATCAAAGAAAACTAGTACAAACTTCCAAAAATCTTTGGCCAAAACTTTGTTCATTAGGGCTTGAAATGTGGCTAGAGCATTTGTGAGGCCGAATGACATGACCATGAATTCAAAATACCCTACATGAGTACTAAATGTTGTTTTGGGAATGTCCTCATTGTTCATCCTAATCTGATGGTATCCAGATCTTAAATCTATATTTGAAAAATATTTGGTTCTATGCAATTCATCCAATAGATCCTCAATCGCTGGGATAATATATCTATTCTTAACCATATTGGTGTTCAATTATCTATAATCTATATACATACGCCATGTTCCATCCTTGTTTTTCACAAGTATTGCAGGAGAAGAGTACTGACTTACACTGGGTCTTATGATTTGTGATTTGAGCAATTGATCAATCAATCATTCCATCACATCCTTTTTATGGTGAGGAAGCCTATATGGTCTGATGTTCACTGGATTTGCCCCTAGTATGAGTGGAATACTATGGTCTTGCTCCCTTCTTGGTGGCAACTCTTGTGGCTCCTCAAAGATGTCGGGAAAATGGTTTACAATCCAATGAATTTCCTCAGGTACACTGTTTGGACCCTCATGAACTGATGGTGCTAGTTTTGAGTACACCAATGCCCCTGCTACTCCCTTATCCAACAATTTCTGTAGCTTATGTACATTCATAATGTAGTTTTCTCTAGGCAAGGTTTCATCGTTGAATGATAATGTTCTTTCACCATTATTGCAAATAGAGAATTCCCTGGTTTTCATATTCAGACTTATAGGATTGTGTGAGTATATCCAGTCACTTCCCAAGATCATATCATATCTTTTCAGACTCAGCACTCTGAAATCATATTTGAAAGCTTCACCTTGTATAATGTAATTGCAATTCTGACTTAGTGCTTCACTCAAAATCACACCTCCATTTGCCACTAACACCTTTACTGGTTCATGACTTATCATTTTGCAGTTTGCCTTTACTGCCAACATTGGTGTTATGAATGTAGTAGTCCTCCCTGTATCTACCAATGCTACTGCTGAAACATTGCCCATTTTCACATTTAAGGTGAAAGTTGAAGTTGTTGTGCTGGTACTAGATATAACATGCATAGAGATTTGCAGATCTGCCTTCTCATCCTCCTTGTGTTCAGGACTAGTTGGTGGAGTGCTAAATAGTGGTGACTCTTCTTCCTCATCATTATCTTCAATGGTTATGAGATGAAAGCTCTTTCTGAATTTACATACACTACTATGTCCTGGAACCCTGATTTCATCCCTTTTGCATAGTTACAACAGTATTTCCTTTAGTCAAGTTGCTGCCTGAATAGCCTCCTTTGGAACTTCCACCTCCTGACCAAACCACAGGTTTCTTGTGTAAGGGCATGTTCTCATAATTCCTAGCATGTACATATGCATCTACCAGGTTCTTTGGATCCAATGATTTCAATGGAATTTTAATGTAGTCCTTCAATCCTGATAAAAACAAATCCAAAAAGTACCCTTCTCTTAGTGTTGCATTGTTTCTTTTCACTAATGCCATAACTTCCTCAAATCTGTCAATATAGTTGTCCACTGTCCTAGTTTGTTGTAATCCTCTGAAAGTATCCGCAATATCAATTTTGATGTCTGCAGCAAATCTCTTGTAGATCAGATTACAGAATTGAGGCCAAGTCAAATTGTTAGTGTCCAAATTGTTACTAGTGATCCATTGATCAGCCCTCCCTGTGAGATGCACTTCAGCCATTGAAACCCTCTGTACAGGTGGAATTCTGGACAACTCGAAACACCTTTCAAACTTTCTAATCCATGATTATGGATTCTCACCATCAAACCTTGGGAACTCCAATTTTGGTCCATTAAATGACTGACCATTCAGGTTTCTATTCTGATTTGCTAGCCATGGTGGTTGGAACCCATTTCCATATTCTGCTAGTCTAACCCAATATGGCTCAGGTCTAACCAATGGAGACCTAGGGTAAAGATGAGGTGCATATCCTTGAGAAGAAAACACATTGGATGTGGCATTTACATATTGTGGCGCGACATAATCCCCAGGAGGGTACTGAGTAGCTCCTCCGGCTGATGGTACCGGTAGTGGTGGTGGTAAACTGACATTACCGATTGTAGAAGGGATAGGAAAATGTGGGATTGCTACTGAGTGGGTGTTTGTGGCTGTAAGTATTGGATATTCACTAATACCTAAGCACATGGTTGGTGGAATTGAAGAGTACCCACTCCCTGGTGTTCCCCTTATCTGATCTGCAAAACCCGGTGAGCCTCCATATATAATTCATACCTACCTGGCTTCCACTGCTCTCCTGTGTGATAGGTGTAGTAGCCGCCGCCTGCTATTCATTCGACCTAGCCTTGGCCAAAATCGCCTTCATAAGGATCTCAGTGCTCTCTTGCATCTGGATCTGCATTTGCTTGATATTTTCTCCCATCTGCAGATTCTACTGACTCATTTTGGCCATCTTCACCTTGATCTCCTCCACTTCACCGGCCATATTAGAACCAGTCTCTTCCTCAACCACACCAAGTCTCCCACCTTTTGGCATTCTTCAGGAGTAGATCTCGAATTTTACATAGAGAGACCACATATCCTCTCAAACCCTTCCTACTCATGAATAGCCCAACCTTAGCCAAGCATCTAGTGCTCTGATATCAATTTGTCAGGACTCCGAGTGATGTATCCAAAACCCAACAAATGCTCAAACAATAGACTAAGAATCAGAATTCAGAAGTAATGGTAGAAAGTAATCTCAATAGGAAGTAGAGGAAAGTGTATTACAGAACATAAACAACTAGGGTTTTCCATTCATGCCTTTCTAGCACGGCCCTAAGACTGCTTATAGAGTACGCAGACTGTACAGCGAAGCAGGGAGTTCTTTTGCCATTAACGACAAGAAAAGAGTGATTAAGAGTAACAGCAATTACTAGAACAGATTCTAGCCACACGATGACGCTTAGACCCACGAACGAATGGCAACTGCAGGATCTTTATTAAGGGACATCCTTTGCTATCTGTCATATATTCTTTAGTGAAATGTTATCGCCAGATCTCAGCCGTCCATGTATTTTCTTTCCATTTGAGAGTCCTGATTCAACACAAGGATCTTCAGAACCTGACAGTGAGGGGATTGGAGTCGCCGTCGCCGCCAAGCTCGCGCGGTGCCCGTTGATGGTGTGTGTCGAGATCCCCGGAGGCAGGAGGAGAGGGGATTGGGTTTTGGTTACGCGTGGCACGTGGTGATGATGTGACGCGGACGTGTCCCGCGTGGGTTGGACAGAGGTCGCACGCAGCCACGCAGAGACGGATTTGGAGTTGTTTGGTGTTGCCGAAAGCTGCCTCGGCGTCAGCGGAATTGGATTATCTCAAGTTGAATATGTTCGTCTTGTCGACTTGAACGAGATTTGATGACAAAATGAACTAATGATACCAGATAAAACAGATGTAAGATTGAATCCTACTAAAATTTGGCACCAGTTTGCTTCAAACCAAATACACCCGACGAAAACTGCAACAACAGAAATGGCCTTACGTTAGTATGCTGCACATTTCTGGAACTCAGAGCATGTAGTAGAAAGCCATTGCAGCAGGATTGCAACCTTCAAACCAAGACTCAAGAAACGAAGCATTTCAATTCAGGCATGGCGTTTTAACCCAACAGCGGATGACATCAATACATCCGCGATATACCATTTTTCATGTCTTAGCAGGCAGACAAAATTACAGCAAGTTCGATCGGGACAGGGACAGACACACCATGCTGACAACATTCACAGCGAGTATCAATACACTTTCCGTAAAAAACGAACCTCTTCCACACGAAAAATTCCGGCCAAATAGACAAATCATCCACAAAGGTCATGTTTTTCCTACTGTGTGATTTGCATCCTTCCCCTCCCATGACCAACCTACACATACCACTAACGCGAGGATGAAACCGAAACAGCTTGACAGACAGACGACTCCCAGAGACTCATCCTTTGACAAAACCCATTGGATAGAAAGCAAATGCCTTCCAACGATGCCATTGGCTCCTGGAATATTCAGAGAACATGGGTTAGAGAACCCGAAATAAACAAAAGTTTGTGTCTACAGTCGAATCAAAACAAATGACATGTTCACAGTAAATTCAGTTTTTTTTTAATCCACGCAAAGGTAAACAGTTCTGGAGAAAATATGATACTTCCAACTATTCCAAACAAGCTACTACAAACAGGAGATATTTAGGGAATGAATAAGTAATCGACAAAACTGAAATAAAACAAACAAAAGTACAAAGCAGTATATTCAGGATCAAGATAACTGCCTTTCAGTGGTTCTAGCCAAACCAACCAAAAAAACATTCTGTTTAAGTGTACCAAAAATTACGACATTTCTCTGCTTACAAAGGAGTTGGGTATTAAAAACATTTAGGGATCTATTGTAAGTTTAAAAAATAAAGACGCTTTTCAATCCTTTTAGAATTTTCAGATTGCTTCTAAAACCATATTCTCAACCCAATTTTGTTGCTGATCTAGAACACCAGCTATACTTTAGTTAGTCCAAAACTCCCTACCTTGAAAATATTTTCCCAATTGTACCTTCTCAATGCCACTGAATTAATAAAAAGAGCGAAACAATATAAATTATCACAACGATTCAGTTTCAGGGAGACATTAGCCGATTTATGCATGTTTACATACTAGCATACATGGTAGGTGCATTGATCTCTCTGCTCTTTAGCAAGTTCCATCCATCTCAAGACATGGAACACATAATTCTCAAAATAATCACGAATAGGATTCCTACTTCAATGTATTAGGAGAGTTCAGGATAAATTGGACAAGATCTACCTCGAGCTTGCCTAATTTGGATTCACCTTTGGACTGCCCGTCTCAAACTCAAGCCTAACAGTGTAATTACGTAATGCATAATGAATTTGATCATACTAGTACACTAGAATTTCAATATATATCACTATGACATCCATTAGGCTTGCAAGGGACGTTCTGATGTGAACCTAGATTCACATCGGGATAATTACCGTGCAGAAGAAGGCCAGACGGCATGGCTTGAAGGGGATTAGGGGATTAGAAGAGGGAGATAGACATAAGTTGAGATGAGAGAATAGATTAATTCTTCTTGCTTGAGTAGAACCCACGTACACAACACCCATATATAGGGGATGGTCTACCTCCTAACACATGGACACCAACTCTTAACTCTTATCTCTAACTTTAACCTTTCCTAATAGATTAGAAACTAGTATCCCTGGACTCTTAACTTCCTAATCCTTCCAGACTGGACGCTGTTGCTGGACTATTGTTGTTGGCGTGGGATCCATTGCCCACACGGCCGGCTGGCCAGCTGTGACACTTGCTGTTGATGTGCACGTATGTGGTGCAGCTGCTGCACGCACCTGTTGCTAGGGCCCTTGTCCACAACACGTTCAGTGTTGCATCATCATATCTCTCGCAAAAACTCTTTCCTATTAACACAACTGATGTACCCCCATAACCAAATAATATTCCCTACATGCAAAACGGTAATTCTGTTTGTCTGGTCCTATTACCAGATAGGAAAATACACTAGTAGTCTAGTACAATTAGTCAATTACCATCTTTCTTCTATTGCATTGAAGTTTGTTGTAGCAATAATCTCCAGCAATTCTTGTATAAATTCAAAGCATATGACTAAGCATATATTTAATTGCAGTACAATCACCATATACACAAGAGATGAAGGAAAATGAAAAATTATAATCAAATGTGCAACAATGTCAAGCAAAAGTTATCATGTAAACAATATCGGAAGGAGAACCTGATCAGCGAACTGTTAATACTTTTTTCTGTTGTGCCAATTGCCAAGGCATCTTAAATAGGATTATGTTTGGTCATTTTAGCAGAGCTAGAATGACTTATAATATGAAATGGAGGGACTATCACTCAGTTAACTTCTAATTATTATTAGCACTAGACTTTACACCACTAAGTGTGCACAAACAGCACTCAATCTCCTCAGTTCTCCCAGAATTCTAACATGAGATAACTAATCTAAATATACAAAATTTGGTAGTACTGGCTAAGGGCAATGCACTTTGCAAATCGCATTTGAGTAATGATAAGACGTAGTAGAAAAGGTTTAGTGCGTTCTGATATGACAAGTATTTTACTGTTTAACATCCTGAGACATAGAAGATGATAAGATATGCTACCATTCCTAGTTTCTGACTAAAAAAAACTGTGTATGAAATAACTCATGGAATGCTAGCTCAGATAACATCTAATGGTCTGGATAGCTCAATAGCTATTAATGGCTATTATATCCACATTGAGAATAGCTACTCCAATTTCTACACCGAACAAGGCCTTTCAATTGTATACTTCAATCAACTATAACAATAAAGTTGTACAAAGGACAACACTGCAGTCTACAGCATCAGCAAACTGAGATTTTGTTACATATGTCGATTGTCGAATGGAAGGTTCGCTGTGCAGATGGTGACTGAAATGCATCCCAAAATAACCTAATATCACATTCAACAGCTTCTATGGTATTTGGGTCACAGATGCGTACAAGAGTAGAGATATTAACAATAAACTACGCAGCAGAATGGCACATTAAAAATAAATAAACTTATAGGTATCAATGAATAATTTCCATGTTTTGAGTCATAAATGAAAATGCATTAGATTAGCTCAACACAGAAATGAATGGGAAGGAACTCAGTGGTTGTTTACCTAGACAATGTTCGTATTGTAGGCAGCGCAAAGTTGAATAAGAATGCTTTTGTTCGCTGGGTCCACATACTGCTCAATGATAGGACCAAACCTCCCAGGAGACTGCGCAGAAAGTGTGGCCAAGGATGTGACCAGAAACTGTTTTGGATCATTTACTTCTTTCAATAGATCATCTTCGCTTTTCCCAGCATATTGAAGGCGCACAAACGAGACAGAATAACCTGATGTCTTCTGACTATCCACTGCATCAGCACCGTCATTTTGCTCTTGTTGTGCTCCATCTTGGTCCGTTCTGGACAACAGAGCAACGATGCTGTCAAGCAATTTGCCCCATGATTGGGCTGCAGCAGCATCCAACAGCACCGCAGACTCACAAAGCAACTTTGTTGAGGCAACTGCTGTCAGCTTAACTTCAAGAGACCCTTTGATCAATTTGAGATTGGGGATCCAAAAACGTTGAAGGATTGTGGTGAAAAGATTTGGCTGAATTGCATCGACAGAACTGATAAGAACACCTTGTCCATATTTGACCAACACTAAGGACATGAAGACCACAAGAGAATTCACAAACTTCACTGCCTGCCTAGTCTGTAGTCGAGTAAACAGAGCACTCCATATCTCACTTATGTACGGATTCATAATATCAAAACCAACATTTTCCACTAGCGTGTTAAGCATGTAGAATGCAGAATCTTCAGTGCTGCTTCGCGAAAGGAGACTACGGAATATCACTAGGATATTTGGCAGCCGGCCCTCTTGGTTTAGCTCATTTGGAATTTTCCGAAGGAATGCTCGCAGCAAGCGAACCAAGGCAGGAACACACGGTGGTCGGTCCCAAGTAGCATTGCTCAGCAGGACACCAAATAGCTGCATGTAATTCTGTGAGAGAGGTGGTCGGCTCAAATTGACAAGTTGTGCGAATATCTGGAAAGCATATGGCCAGAACTCTGAGATGTCCTCAACCAATATCCTCTGGAGCACTGGGAAGAGGCTTGCCTCAAACGCAGGGAGTAGTGCTGGGTCCTGCTCACCAGCCCGGCCAATCACAGCTGCCAGAGCCTCAAACAAGTAATGGTTAAAGTCAGGGTTCTTGGGGTTATTGCACACTTCCATGAGAATACCCACAAGACGAGCAGTAATATCGTGAACGATTTGTCCAGCAGTATTAGCAATCCCAAGCACTCTCATCAGGCACTTCATCAGATAGGGGTTCTCATATGAATCAGGAAAACTTAGCGCCTTGGACAGGTTCTGAATAATCTGCTGGGCAGATGGGTTGATATCAGCAGCAACATAACGTGGAGCCCTGGTCACCACGTTCACCCCTGGTACCGGGACAACATCCTTGATGATCAGCAGGTTCTCGATAAAGGTTGCGGCATAGGAATGGACAACATTGGATTCATGCGTCAGGAACCTTATCACACTTGGAAGCAGTGCTAGTGCAGTGGCTTTGGGGATCTGATCCTTGAACTCCTTCAAGAACCTGAGGATGGTTGCCTTCAGCATTGGCTCAGACTGCCAATCAGGGGCCTGCAGCTCGGGCACGATCACAGATGTAAAGAAGCTCTCCATGTCAACCACAGGTGTCCCACCACCTGTGGCACCGGGCTTCTGCATAAGAGCGATAACAAGGTATATTGCAGCATCCTTCTCCTTCCAGTTGTTTGCCCGATCAGCCGCATATGCAGCCAACATCTGCTGAACCTGCGCTGAAACGAGTGCAGCCACCTGCTCCCGGTAGTTCGCTGCAAGCCCCCGCAGTAACCGGCATGCAGCACGCCTCAGCGTATCCGCGTCGCTCCCCTCTGCGTCACGCCTGACATATTCCACCCAGTTCACCTCAAACAACTCCTCGTCCTCATCCCGCAACCGCAGGTTAGGCACAACAACACTATCACATATCTGCTTCATTGCCTCAGGGCTCCCGAACAACGCATGGTGCACACTCTCGGCGACTGTTGTCAAGAACCTTATTGCAGTCACCGCAAGCTGCCCGCGGGACGGCGAGGCCGTCGGTGCCATGAGGAGTCCCCACACAGCCTCAACAAACTCCTTCAAGTATCCCCTGAACTCCTCCTCGTACTTCTCCATGTACAACTGCAGGTTATTACACACAGCAGCACGGAGTGCATCCGGGGCACCGTCTGCCTCAATGGGCGGTGGGTAGGAGGTGGTGAGGAATGCACGGAACTCCGTCATCCACTCGCGCATGTGGTCCTCGAAGAACTCAGGCAGATCGACGGAGTTGAGCGAATAGAAGATCTCGCAGCAGAGGCGAAGACACTCGAACACCGGGCGGAGTTCGAGCGGGTTCGCCGCGGCCGCGGCAGCCTGAAGGCGGCGGGAGGTGGAGAGGAAGACCTCGAGGAGGGGTGCGGCGAAGTTCTCGAGGCAGTACTTGAGGTCAAGGCGGAGGGCGTTGTCGTCGAAGGCGTTGCGGAAGCGGGAGAAGAGGGAGGCCGCGGCGGCGAGGAGGGAGTTGGTCGCGGGGACGTCCCCCGCGGAGATTGCGGTGCCGAGGGAAGAGACGATGGACGGGAGGAGCGACTCCCACTTGGCGGGGAAGTCGGAGGCTGCGGCGGCGGCGAGGGCCTCGGAGAGCTGCGCCTGGATGAGGGGCGGGGCGGTGAGGAGGAGCTGGAGGAGGTGGGCCTTGATGATGGCGCAGTCGGAGGGCGGGAGGTGGTCGGCGTCGTCGGCGTCGGGGGAGGGCTTGGGCCAGCGGCGGCGGAGGAGGTTCTTGAAGTGGACGGAGGCGGCGAGACGAGCCTGGAGGTCGTGGCGTGGGGAGGAGGCGAGACCGAGGAGCGCGAGCGCGAAGCCGGGGGTGGCGGCGGCGGAGGAGAGGCTCTGCTCAGCGGCGCGGCGCGCGGCGGTGTCGGGGGAGAGCGACTGCGCGAACCACCCCGCCAGGGTGTCGAGCATGTCCGGCGGCACCTCCATTTCCGCCGCCTCAGCGATCTGCGGCGGCTAGGGTTTGGGGTCGGGGAGATCGGGAGGTAGGGTTTTTGAAATTCTCGTGGGGAAGAGGGGGTCGGAGAGAGTGGGGGGGCGCTTTAAGGTTAAGGAATGCTCGATCGATCGATGCAAGGAAGAAACGGGAAAGGCAAATGAGGAGAGGGGAGCCGTTTGATTTCGGCCTCTTGGAGAAGAAGACTGGGCCTGGTGTTCGGCCGGACCAGATTAGTGGTTGAGTTGGGTATATGTTTTTCTTTATCTTTTTTATTTGTTTTCCACCCTATGAGTTTTTTTTTATAAAAAAAACAAAGGCAGACGGAAAGAGGTTCACAAGCATAATATTCCCTCCGTTCTTAAATATATGACGTTTGGCCAAGCGTGCAGTTAAATTTATCTAACTTTGACTAATAATATATGAAAAACTATTTAGATTGATCATGAGTGAATAGTATCATTAGATTTTTCATGATAAATATTTTCATAATATAATAATTTTGTGATTTTTTACTAACAAAATCATATGAAAAGTAATAGTCAAAGTTATATAAGTTTGACTGCACGTTTGGTCAAACGTCATGTAATTAAAAACGGAGGGAGTACGAAAAGAGACAACACGGAGCGAGGGCCCACAAGAATTAGACTACACTAGCCTGCTGAGGGGTTAGGACTACAAGAGAATGAGCGACTAGAAATCAAGGCTCGCAGAACGCCCTTTTTCTTTGCCCAATCGCCTCCTTGGTTTGCGCTGCCACATCTTCTGTCGTGGCTTGTTTATTCTGAAAAACTCTCTAGTTTCGCTCTTTCCAAACATTCCATGTGATGTAAATTGCTATGCCATTGAATTCACGTCTTTGAGCTTTTGGGAGGGCGCTGGAGGCTTGCTACCACCAGTTGATGATGTGAGAGTAGTCGGAGAGTTGGGAACATTGCAGAACATCAAAGTTGTACCACCTTAGCACCAGGGTCCACACAGCCAAAGCAAAATGGCAGCAAAGGCAGAGGTGGTGTCCTGTTTCATGGTGGCTGTTACAAAGCAGACCAGATTGATGATGAGGCCAACCTCGGATCGCTAGGTTGCCAGCCGTTAGGATCTTGTTTTGGACTAAGGTCCAAGAGAAAAAATTGCATTTGTTTTCTGGCCTTGCTTTCCATATGATTCCAATAAGGTAGGTTTTGTAGATCCCTCGGAACTGCGTAAGATATGCCGATTTGCAAGTGTACTGTCCATGGTCTATCCATTGCCACTTGGTGACATCTGGCATACCCGTTTGTAAATGAATCCCCTGAAGCCAAATCCAAAGATGGACAAATTCTTCCAACTAGGTAGAGTTGGATATTTTGCCTTTGAGAGCTCTAATCCAATTACCATGGTTATTAAGGCGTCGCCTAAGCGGTAAGGCGCTGCCGTGGGACAAGGCGTCGCCCCCACCTTGCCGCATCCTCTGCTTCTGCCGCCTCCTCGCACGATCTGCGCTGGCTATGGATCCTCCTCCACTCGGAGCCACGCTGGATCGGGCACCTGAAGTGTGGCCATGTTCACCACTTGGTGCCACCGCCGTCTTGTCTCCAGATCTGCACCACCGAGGTACTCCGCTGCCTGTGGGTGACTTCCTCCGCCCAGAGCTCACTCGGTTGCCCCTCTCCATCTTGCGCTTGGATCCAGGACACTACTGCTCTTTGCTCCCTCCCTTCTCCCCACATACCCCTCCCAGCGGCGACCCGGCCTCCCCCTCCCTCCCGTGGCCGAGAGGGAGGGGGAGGCCGGGTCACCGCCGGCAGGGGGATGCGAGGAGAAGGAGGGAGGGGGAGGCACCGTCGGGAGGGGGAGGCGGGAGAAGGGGGGATGGGGAGGTGCCGTCGGGAGGGGGATACGGGAGAATGGAGGGGGGAAGCGTGGAGAAGGGAGGGAGGAGCGAAGCCAGGGGAGGCATGTGCGTGTGCTGAGAAGAAAGCAAAGGAGCGAAGACAAATCTTGCTTTATGCTCTGCTGCTGACCTCTGTGCTGATCACTGAATTGCTACTGCGTTGATGGCTGAGAGGAGTGATGGGTGCTACATAGGCTCAAGAATTAGCAACAACAAGGTACATATGTGCTGCTAAAATGCTCATTTTATTTGCTGTCTTAGCGCCTTAGGATGTGTGCAAGGCGTCGCCTCGCCTTACCGCCTTAACAATTATGCCAATTACTGTTGTGCATTATAAGATCGAGGAGGCCGACTATAGGGGGTGAATATGCGGTTTTAAAATTCTTTTGGCTAAAATCGAGTTTTATGCGGAATTGTAAATCAATTCAGTTTTGCCCAATTAAAACCTAAATCCACTAGACTTGACTAAGTGCACCAATAATATAAGACTATTGATAATAATAGCAAACATATAAAAGACATGTAAGCAATTCAATTATAGGAATGTAAATTGCATAAAGTAAATCACAAGAGAACAAACCACAATGACACAATGATATTTTACCGTGGTGTTTGGAGACTTACCAGTCTCTCCTAATCCACATTGAGGTAAGCCCAACCACGTTGGACCGATTCCACAAATTGAACCAACACCTCCGAGGTAGTCCAACCAAATTGGACCGGCTCACAACTTGAACCAACACCTTGATCCATTCGGGGTTGCTCTATTTCCACTCCGAAGATGGCGGGCACCATACCACTCACAACTTGGGTCTTCTCACAACCTTCTTTGAGAAGATCACCGATGCAACTCTTCCAAGCCGTCTAGGTGTCGACAAATACCGAGAGTAACAAGTCGAAGATGCTCACTTGAACAAATCAAGTGTCTAAGCTCAAGTGGATACACAATCCACTACCTAATGTAACACATGCACTAGGGTTTTGGTCTCTAAGCTTACTAAGTGCAACACATGCACAAAAGAGATGAGACAGCTTGCTTTTTGCTCAAAGGAATGGGAATAGCACCAGCAACCTTCTCTACAACCAGCCACAAGGGGTATTTATACCCACACAAGGAAAACTAGCCATTGGAGGGAAGTTCCAGAAAAACCAGGGTAAACCGGTCTGACCGCCAACTAATGGCCGGTCAAACCACTCAAGCTCCAACGGCTATAAAACTAGCTGTTGGATACACTGCGGGGCTGACTGTCCTCACAAGGACCGATCAAACCAGACCAAAATGGTCAGACCGCTCACCAAAGAAAAGCCAAAACCAGAAAAAACACCTTCTCTAGAAAAAAAAACGCATCGCACTAAAGATCGATATTACTGCCTTGCGGTAATACCGCTGTATAAATGCGGTCATACCGTTTTGGGAACAAGAGAAACTCCCCAAAAAACACCTTCTCTGTAAAAAAAATATATCGCACGAAAACAAACGGTCATACCACTAACCATGGAGTGGTCAGACCGGCCAACACATGCCGATCAGACCGACACCCCACCGGTCAGACCGACTGACATGGGCGGTCAGACCACCCACTGCCAACAAAGCTGAAAAACAGATATCACACCTCGCTTCAACTCAATTTGTAAAACACATTTACCAATTGATGCGCGATGCAACCAAGGGATGAAAGTGAGATTCTCAACAAGTTGCAAAACACATTTGCCGACTTTTAAAATCAACGCCACAAGGAATAAGGTACATGGACTTAACTCGTTTGCAAAACACATTCGCAAACTAAAGTCACATGCTACAAGGATTATGCATGAGTCGCGACCATTTGCAAAACACATTCGCAAATATCGGCAACATGCTAACGAGAGCTAAAGCAAGCACAACGAGCTATCAACACATGACTAACTCAAGCTACTAATCTAGACTCATCTTAATAGTACGGCAACCTGTACTAGCAATCCGATCTTCCAACCAAACACCAAGACCGGTAAAAAACTAGGAACACATAAAAGACTAGGAACACATCCTTAGCCCTATCTAGTCGTACCTTTGCCTTTTGCATAAACACTTAAAGCTTGATAACGCACATATTCACTTCAAGTCTGGATCATTGTCTGGATATGCATCAACCCATGATACATCCTTCACTTGACCTTCATCAACACATGATGGATCTTTTCTTGATTTGATGATCAACACATGACCATATTTTCTTCGGGATCTTGATGTGCTTCAACATATGATGCATCCTCTTCTTGAAACTAGACTTGATGGCATGCAACTCATCATGTCATCCAAAGTCTTCATCATCGTAGAACACAACCTATTTACCCAACTCATGAAAAATATTAGTTCCACAACATGATTGCCATTAATTACCACAACATACCATTAACTCACGATGGTGGGTCAAGATACTTCAATCTTTCCCTCCTTGGTAATTGATGACAATCATCACAATTGTAAATAATTGAATATAAAGTCATATGAGTATATATGAACTACACAAGTTTTATATACTCAATGGATATGTTTCAAAATAGAAATCCTTAATATAAAGTGGATAAAGAACAAGGATCATTACTAGTGAAACCACAAAATATAGAGTGAACTCCCCCTAAGTGTGTGCATACACAAATGTGTAATAAAACATATGCACATCTTCAAGTTAGACTTTTAGTGGAGTTCAACCTATATTTTGGATCCGAAAAATACAACAGGATATAAGAATATAATGCCTAAAGCATACCTCTATTATTTTCATCTTTTCATCCAACTAAGACTAAACAATAGATATAACAATACAAGTGTTAGTCTTACAAATAGATTTATCATTAATCATCAAAATACTCCATTAACTCATAATGACGGGTCTAGATTCTTCACGCATGTCATCATTAACTGATCTATTTTTCCTCCTAGTGATCGCGAACAGATTAGGAGCGAGTATCTTTGGCTTGTCACCTCCTAGCCATCTATTGTGCCAGAACTTTGCCTTAAGGTCGTCACCGATTATTATGTCAGTTGACATGTTGAAGAGTTGCTTGTCCATGGCATCGCAAGGTGGCACAGTTCGGACCTAAAGCTTGGTGGTGCTCGTCCACTCATACCAAAGCCAGCGTAGGCGCAATGCTCTACAAAATTTCTCCAAATCCATGACACCGAATGCAGTGAGATTTTTTGGTCTGCATACTTTTGTCCAGTTCACAAGGCAATGGTCTCCATTTGCGTCATCCTCACCTTTCCAAAGAAAGTCCAACTTTTCCTTGGGCCACTTGGCTAGTGGGAAGATGGTCAGTGGTACGTCGGGATAGACGAGAGGACCAACTTGATCAAAGTTAGTCTTTTGGATGGGGAGAGGAGCCTTCCTTTCCAACCCAGTAGTAGTGTTCCCATTTATTCTATGACCGGCAACACATGAACCTTTTGAAGTTTGCGGATGTGCAATTGGAGGCCAAGATAGCGACAAGGGAAATCCCTACGCTCACCAGGGAAGGTTTGGAGCAAGGAGTTGAGGTCGATCCCTTCACAACTGATAGGATGCACACACCACCACCACCACGCATGGCCAAACATAAATAGGGGATGTCTATTTCAAGGCCTCTAGGCCCACTTATGTTTTCTTAAGTATAAGTCACATTTAGAACCACCGGATCAATCTGAAACCAAGAGAAGAAAAAAAAACATATCTCAAAACTATTCCAAAGTTCAAGAAAATTCATTTAGAGTTTAAAACAGTCATGCAACTTACCGATAGCAAGCACGAAATAGATATTCCTTTGGTCTACCCTCGGTGACATCTATACCCTGCACACAATGTTTAAGAAAATTCTTATTATGCAGAAAATAAGTCCATGTTAATAAGGTTGCAAAGGCATGCGGAATCATCTCTTGGTGAGGTGATGGAATTGTGGATGTATGATTTTACCCATCAAGATTTGAATCCTGATGTGCACTTCAATATTAATTTTGTGAGGTCATCTATCTAAGCATTTGCTAACAGGAGTGTTTTTCTTATAATCACAAAAAAAAGTTTGCAAAGTCATGCATACAGCAAATCAGCAGTTAACGAGTGGCAACATACTTCAGCAAACCCAACTAACCGATCCTAATTCGAAGCGCGTGGCCACCGCACACGCGGATGGTCCAGTAGGTAATAGTGATCGGTCGTCGATCGAATCCGAGGCGGAGCCCTCGCCGCGTGCCGTCTCTCTCGTCCCAAATCCCAATCATGTCTATATACGACCCTAGCCAGGCACCGTACAGATGATTAGATGCGTACTACATACGTAAGGCACGCGATCGATGTCACCGCTGCGGCCGGTGCCTGTGTCGCAGGTGAAGTTGGCGAGGATGTGATTGCAGAAGGAGGACCTATTGCAAATAGGGCTAGAAACGAGCTGAGCAAAGCCGGCTCGAGCCTAGCTCGCTCAAGCTCGCATGGAACAGTGGCTCTGCTCAACTCGTTTTGGGAACGAGCCAGAAGCCCCGCTCGGCTCGGCTCGGCAGTGGGCTCAAGCTGGCTCACGAGCCCTCATGAGCTTGAGGCACAACACAGACTCCATGGTCATCTGCGCAGCGCACAGCACATCCAGACACCACCATGCCGCCGCACCTCCTCCCTATTCCAGGCCAGTACGGAGAAGGCCACCAGCGCTCCTCCTCCCCTCTGCCTTCCCCTCCCCCGACCGAGCTCCTCCTCTACCACCTCTCCATGAGGCCATGAGTCCATGGTCATCTCAGAGTTGGAACAGGGGCGGGTGGTAGTCTTCGAGCGGCTTTGGTTTGTAGTGAAAGAACTAGCAAAAAGAACGCCGATCCAACATGAAAAGCATGAAATCATCTGAAGAAGAACATCATCCATGCTTACAAAACACCAATCGCAATTTGCAACCCAAAAACTTCATCCACATGAACCACATCTATGAAGGCCGCTGAGGAAGCTCCTGTCAGCTGTGGAAGAGGGGATCGTGAAGGGCACCAGGACGACACAAGACCACCATTCACCAAGGAGAGTCATCGCCGAGGAAGCTTCCACCGCCCACCCTCTAAGAGGAATCGTGAGGAGCGAGGGGAAGGTGGCAGTGGAGCTGGGCGAGCGGGGCGAGGGGGAGGCGAAGGAGGTGGGTGGAGCTAGGTGAGGGCGAGGAGGGTAGGGGGAGGGGGAGGCGACGGGTGGAGCTAGGCGAGACGGTGAGGGAGGGACGGAGGTGGCAGGTGGAGTTGGGCGAGGCCCGAGGGAGAGGGGGAGGCGGCAGGTGGAGGAGGCGAGGCGGGCGGGGTAAGGGGGAGGTGGCAGGAGATAGGCAGACAGCGAGCGGGGAGGCCATGGCCCATGGTGAAGGTCTGAAGGAGGAGGGCAAGAGGCCATGGGGGGAGGTCGAGAGAAGGAGGAAGGAAAAAGAATGGAAGCAAGCAGAGCAAAGAGCTGAAGGGGATAACTGGATAAGGCAGTTTGGGAACGAGCGGCTTGCGAGCGGCTCGAGCTCAACTCAAAATTCTTGTGAGCCAAAAGTTAGGCTTAGCTTGGCTTGTAATTTCACGAGCCCGAGCCTGGTTCGAGCCGAGCTGGCTCACGAGTCTCGAGCTATTTTTCTAGCTCTAGTTGTAGACATGTTGAAGGGAGTGCTTCTGCTTCATGTGCGGGCATGCCTACTTCCCCCACTGCTGCGACGAGTGCCACCACCACCCGGACCCCAGGTTCGACTACACTGTCCTCGTCGGCCTGGACGTCGTCGACGTGCCAACCTTCCGCACGGTGACCGAGGAGGACCACTTGGTCGCGGACATGGTCGCCACGTAGGACTATGCCATGTGCCACCCCAGGGAAGCCTTCTGCCTCGGCTGCATGTGGCGCCCTATGTCATTACCCCGGAGGGTAATCACACTTAAGCATACGGATTACTATTTGTCTACTCGATAGGACAACGCTCCCACACGTCGAATATGCACGCTCATCTCGTCCTGGTCCTTGTAGTCAGTGCACTTGCCTCCCGCGGTTTCATCGATACCTGCGTGTCTTTTGTCCCACTCGGGATAGTTCCCGGCCGGACTAGGATCTAACAAAGGAGAATAATAGCAAGGTTGAGTACTAGTGTACTTAGCAAGCATTAATAGCAAAAATACACTGGATGACTCATCTCTGTTCGTTATCACATTTTCTAGTTCATCTCTTGAAAATAAACAACTTGTTAAAACGTTAAGTGGCAACTTTTAATTCTGAAAAGACTACTTGTCACTCGGAGAGAAGATAGACCCCTAACGGTTCCCGCAGACTCCAGTCCAGGAGACAGACATGAATTTATGATTTTATATAACACTGCGCAGGCTTGTACCACTTTACCCATATATAGTTACTCTGAATTCTAAACGAGTCAGGTCCCCTGCATTTCCTTTGATGCGGGTTCAAATTTAGAATACAGAATATTTTCCAGGTTACATGATTAAGTCTCCACCCATTACTTTCCGTCGGTGTTGACCTTGTCACGGTGCTGACCTAGTCATCCACCGAGTTTTAGTAATGTTGGTTGGGCCGGCTCTCCCTCTAGACCCAACACTCCATTATGCAGGACTATAGCACCTTGGGCTGGGCCGGCTCTCCCTCCAGACCCACTCACTCCCACATATTACTTACCCGATGTGGAGAGGTTAGCCACGTGATCAAGAGATAAGCTTGCCTTCGTAATTGTAGTAAAGATCGGCGTTGAAGAATTTCGGATCAGCTACTCCGGTCTGCGTGGGTTCGTCCTCTGTAATTATGCTGTAGTGCGAATAATAAATAAATAAATACTTAGTTACTTTTGGGTGATATTATGCATACACAAGTTAGTAGATTTTATTTTGTTGGTATATTTTAATTTAATAATATTTTTTGGGCCACCGTTAGGTTAGCACTCCCCAACTGCGGTCATTCTACGGTTTATTCACTCTAGGGTCGAGGTTGCCGAAACTCGCGTAACAAACGAAAATATCTTACTACCCGCACTCGTATGCAATTATGTTTATTAAATTTTATTCGGGCAAATACGCCTAATTGGTTTTATTTAATTGTGTACGTACTTATTTATTTTTCTAATAGACTCGAGGTTGTTTATTTTAATTATTTAATCATGGTAAAATTATTTTTAACGCCACAGATTATTCGTCTAATTTATTAGGTTCTACCGGTGATTTATTTATTTTAAAAAGGTCTCGGGTTAGTATTTTACACATTTTCCTATTTTTATTTTGGACTGGACTATCTACAGTTATTTACCTGTACGGGGTTTAAAATTTTATTTTTCTGGTGATTTGACCGAAACTCATAGGTAATTTATGAAATTATTTATCTAATGCAGTGGTGATTTTATTATATTTATTTTACCTCTATTTCTATACTTTTATTTTTCTATCGGTCGGTCTACTATTAAATATTCGAATGCGGTTTTAAAAAACATACTTTTGGTGATTTGTCTGAAAATCGTAGGTAAGCTACGTATGCTTTCTCTCTACCTGTATTTATTTTTTGTAAAATTTTTATTTCTAATTTTTCTTTGATTTTCTTTTCCTCTCTTTTTCCCTTTTCCTCTCTCCTACCCTAACCACCCATTCCTTCGGTCGATTTTTCGCTGGCCACGCATTCCTTTTCCAATATTTAATTCTCTCTCTCTCCACTACCGCTCACGGCCGAATGAGCTTCTAGCTTCATTTCTTTGTGTTGCTTTCCCTTGCCTTGCTTCTTCTCTCCAATCCCCACCTCCATTTCTTCTCTAGTGAAGCTACTCCAGCCGAAGGGAGCTCCATGGAGCCACCTCCTCCTAGTACTTGGCTTTCTCTCCTCCGGCTCCCCACATGCTCCTGCCGACGTGCCGCTTCCCCCGGCCGGTGTGGCCTCCAATGCCTCAGCTCGGCCCTATCTTGCGCCTCAACCGCCCACAGCCGCCTTCCACCACCACTCAGGCTCACTCGCCGCTCGTCGACAAGCCACCATCACCACCACCTTGGCTTTCTCTACCATCGCCTCCCTCGCTGCCAGCCTTGCTCGCGCCTCTGACATACCGCGCTGTGCCTCCCTCGCCCCGCACTCTTCTCCTCTCCTTTCCCCTACCGCCCCCCCCTATCGATTCGATTGTTAAGTTTTGAGCATGATGCCTATATTGATGTGGGTTAATTGTTGGTTTATGCGTGGGGAATGAAATGGATGTGGGTTGAGGCATGGTGTGTTGATGGTTGTGCATTGGTTGATGTTGGTGAAGGTTCTGCAGCCGGTGCATTGAGGTATACTCCCCTCTTCCTCTCTATCTTGTTCCCTCCCCTTGCTCTGTGATGTCCATGAGATGGTACTGTTAATGTTGAGTGTGCACTTTCTGTGAGATGTTTGAGTTCATGAGGTAAGGTTCGCCTTGGGTAAAAATGATAGTAGGGAAAAATGGTGACTGTGGGATGTGCCTTCTGTACAAGGGGTTGGTTTCCATGGATGATTCTATTTGGGAAAAGTAATCAAAGGGGGCATGAGTGGGGTTACCTTTGCTGGCTTGGTTTGGGTATGAAATGGCAGTGGATGGTGGTTGTGTGGTGGTCGTCGTGCTTTCCGGTGTTCCTTTGGTCACTTCTGGTCCTTGTTGTTCTTGCCGGTTCGAAGCCATCGATGACGTCATTCCCGCTCCCCTTGGTCTTACTCTTCACCTTTGCTCCCTTCCTCCTTTGTCACTCTTTCTCTGTGGGTTTGGGGTGTGGCAAATGGTGCTTGACTTTCTTTGCTTGAGTTGGGCAGTGAGCCTGGCTTGCTTCTAGTGGGAGGTTTGCTTGTTGGCTTGTGCTAGCTTGTGGTGTTTGGGTGTGGAGGCAGTGGTGTGGTGAGGCTTGCTCTTTGTGCTTGCCTTTGGTTGTGGGAGCTTGTTCTGGTGGTGTGCTCTCTTGTGTTTGATGGTTTTTAAGGATGGCAGTGGGGGAGAAGAGCTTATGCTTTTGCTTGCTTGGTTTGTTTTGCTCTCTGGTGATGCCTTCGGCTGTGCTTGAGAAAGGGAGGGGTTGTGTTGGCTTTGTGAGGTTGTGAAGGAGAAATGGCTTATGTGGGGTGTGTCTTATGGGGGAGGTGCTCTTGGCTGTGAAATATTTCCCTTGGCCCTTTGCATTTCCCCAATGCCCCTTGCCCTTATCCATAATGCTCTCACATGATACTATTTGCTCATGGCTCTTTTGGTCCATCGAGGGTTCTCTGCACTATTCTCGGCTTTTCTACTATGGACGATAAGTCTGTAAAACTGAAAGGTGGGTGTTGGGCTAAGAAAATGGAATGAGCCTATGGTTCATCCTGTATTGTTGGATTTTTCTACGGTTGAGGTGAGTCAGTATACGTGGGCCTCAGATTTTGATAAACGCCGGGTGATAAGACCCACTAGAGGTGAGACGGTGCCGACTAACCTAGGTTGGTCTAAGAACCGCGAGGATCTTAGTGAAATCTGACGGCAATCTCTTCTCTACTCTAACTCCTCTTTATCGTTTTTGGACTAATATCGGTCTTGTATTCTGTTGAAGGTCGAGGGAAATATAGACGGGTGTTGGATTGGCCGCGAAATGGGTTTGACTGGATGGCGATGGATGTATAATGATACAAGGGAGGCTTCGGCGGAATGCATACAATATTTTTATTTTATTCTTATGTACTTTACTCGACATTGTAATATATATTCTGATCTGATGTAATTAATTGTTGTAGTTGATTCTGGGTTGTAGTTATATTTTACTTTCTCTTGTAATTAATTCCTGTAAGCGGCGTTGATGTAAAGAATTATTGGAATTAGCTTCGAGTTGTATTTAAGGTTTTACCTTTGCTTGAAATGAACTTTTGTAAATGGAGTCATAGCCCGATTGGGTCCTAGGCAATCCAGTGATAAAATACATGCCCACTTGCTCCCATTTCCACTCGAGAATTGGTAAAGGTTGCAACAATCCAGCTGGTCTTTGGTGCTCCGCTTTGACTCTTTGGCATACATCACAGTGGGCAACGAACTCGGCAATCTCTTGCTTCATGTTGACCCACCAATACCTTTCCTTGAGGTCCTGGTACATCTTGGTACTGCCCGGATGAATGGAGTAAGGTGATCTATGAGCTTCTTTCAAGATCAGTTGCTTGATCTCTGGGTGATCCGGCACACAAATACGGCTGCCGAACCACACTGTCCCTTGCTCATCTTCGGAGAAGCCTGGGGCTTTGCCTCTTCTCATGTTCTTCTTGATCTCTTGGATGTCTTCATCCTCTCTTTGATGCTCTCTGATCAAGTCCTGAACAGCTGGGTGCACTTCCAAGGTGTTCACACACCCTTGGCTATCAATCTCCCGGTTAAGACGTCTTAGTTCTTCATACGGTTTTGGCTGCTGCTCTTGAGCCATCATAGTATTACAATACCCTTTTCGACTTAGGGCGTCTACCACCACATTGGCCTTGCCTGGGTGGTGATGGATTCCAAGGTCATAGTCTTTGATCAGCTCTAGCCATCTTCTCTGCCTGAGGTTGAGCTCTGATAGGGTGAAGATATACTTCAAGCTCTTGTGGTCCATGAAGATCTCACAGCGATTATCAATGAGGTAATGCCACCAAACTTTCAAAGCATGCACAATTGCAGCAAGCTCTAAGTCATGTGTTGGGTAGTTCTCTTCATGAGGTCTCAATTGCCGAAATGCATAAGCTACCACTTTTCCTTCTTGCATTAGCACACAACCAAGGCCTTGACGGCTAGCATCACAAAAGACCTCGAAGACCTTGTGAATATCTGGCAAGACCAGCACAGGGGCTGATACCAACCTTTTCTTCAATTCTTGAAAGCTTTGCTCACAGGTTGTGATCCATTCGAACTTCTCCTTCTTCAAGAAATGAGTGAGAAGTCTTGTAACTCTGGAGAAACCTTCAATGAACCTTCTGTAATAGCCGGCCAGACCAAGAAAGCTCCTTACCTCGGTCACGGTCTTGGGTGGTCTCCACTCTAACACGGCTTCAACTTTTGAGGGATCCACTGCCACTCCTTCTGCTGACACAATACGACCAAGGAAAGCTACTTGACTCAGCCAAAATTCACACTTACTGAATTTGCATAGAGCTGTTGCTCTCTAAGCCTTCCCAAAATAGAATTGAGGTGGTCTTCATGCTCATCTTCATTTTTCGAGTAGATAAGAATGTCATCAATAAACACGACCACAAACTTATCCAAGAAGTCCATAAATACCTTGTTCATCATATTCATAAAATAAGCTGGTGCATTTGTCAACCCAAATGACATTACAGTGAATTCATATAGCACATACCTTGTGGTGAAAGCAGTCTTGGAGATGTCTTCTAGACTAATCTTCAACTGATGGTAACCAGACCTTAAGTCAATTTTGGAGAAGACATTTGCTCCTTTTAGCTGGTCGAAGAGGTCGTCTATCCTAGGCAATGGATACTTGTTCTTAATTGTGACCTCATTGAGTAATCTATAGTCCACACATATCCTTAAACTGTTATCTTTCTTCTTGACAAACAACACTGGTGCTCCCCATGGTGAAGAACTTGGTTAAATAAATCATTTATCTTGTAGCTCTTTAATATGCTTCTTCAACTCTGCCAACTCATTTGCCGGCATCCTATAAGGTCTCTTTGATATAGGAGCAGTCCCTGGGACTAGGTCAATTAGGAACAATATGTCCCTATCTGGTGGCATACCAGGTAATTCCTCAAGAAAAATATCCTGATACTTATTGACCACTGGGAGGTCTTCCAACTTCACTTCCTTCAAACTGGTCAGGAGAGGTCTTGCTCCAAGGGAGGTCTTGGGCCTAAATTCCACTTGAACTCCTTGATCATTGGTGAGTGTGATGGACTTACTGACACAGTCTATCTGGCCTTGATTATTGGCTAACCAGTCCATTCCGATGATCACATCCAGTCCTTGGGAGTGCAAGACTACCAGGTCTGCTACAAAGGTTACTCCCAAGATATCTAAGGTAAGATTTGGGCAAAGAAAACTAGTCCTCATTTCCGAGTCCGGAGCATAGATTAGCATAGGGTTAACTAAAGGAGATATAGATAACCCATATTTCCCCCACAAACTTGCTTGAAACAAAAGAATGAGAAGCTCCCGAGTCAAATAAAACTGAGGTTGGTACTGAATTGACAAGAAACGTACCAAGGACCATATCTGGTGCGGCCTGTGCCTCCTCAGCTGTGAAGTGAGTAACACGTCCCTTCACAAACTGCACTAATGGCTTCACACTTGATGTGCTGCCAGGCGTTGGTGCTCCTTGACTTGGTCGAGCTAGGGTAAAGGCTTGCTGCTTCTTAGGACACTTGCTGGCATAGTGTCCCACCTCATTACAATAGAAACAAGTCACACCAGCCGAGGAGGTCGTGGGTGACTTCTTCTGGAACTGGCTCCCAGGGGAGGTCTTGTGGAAACTTGGGTTGCTTGGGCGCTGAACTGGCCTAGGTACCTAGGAAGAAGAGGTCTGGCAGGTCCTGCGCTGAAAGGTCTATGACTGGGAGGTCATGGGCTTAGGAAAACCCTCAAGGTTAAACCTCTGAGCTGCCTTTTTCCTCTTACGGTTCTCCATCTCCAGTTGCTTGCCCTCTTGTCGAATGGCCTTGCTTACAAGTTGCTGGAAGTCTGAGTGGTCCTGGAAAATAAGGAGAACTAAAATCTCATCATTGAGCCCCTACAGGAAGCGCTCTTGCTTGGCTTCATCCGAAGCAACATCCTCTGGAGCATACCGGGCCAACTGGTTGAATTTGTGCAAATATTCATTGACGGAGCGGCTGCCCTGACGCAATGAACGGAACTCTTTCCTTTTTAAGGACATCATGCCTGATGGAATATGTGCATGGCGAAAGGCCTGCACAAACTCGTCCCACGTGATGGTCTGAGCATCAGCATGAGACTGGCTGAAGTTGTTCCACCACTCAGAAGCTGGTCCACTGAGCTGGTGAGAGGCAAACAAGACCCTCTCATGATCTGAGCACTGGATCATGTCCAGTTTTCTGCCTACTACCCTGAGCCAGTCATCGGCTTCCATAGGCTCGGTGCTACTGGAAAAGGTCGGAGGGCGCAACCTCATAAACTCTGCAATGTTGCCCCTTGGAGGAGGTGGAGCCGAAGCTTGTGGTTTAGCTGCTACTGTGGCTTGCAATGACTGGGTGTTGGCAATCGATTGGGAGAGCAAGTTAATCAGTTGGGCTTGATTGGCCATCATCTGAGCCCAGCTAGGTCCTTCAGCTGGAGGAGGTGGTGGCTGAGAGGTTGGGTTCTCTGGTACATTCTCGACTCCCTTGTGTTGATTACTTGAGCTACCACAACCATTACGGGTGGTCACCATCTTGCTCGAACTCCAGAGGTTGAGAAAAGAAAAAAAGGAACTAAGAGGAACAGGCAAAACAACCCACCTAACACAGCAACCAACACAAAAAGCTTTTCAAACCCATAGCTATACAATGTTCTACTCGATACTTACAACTTTTGGGGGAGGTCTTGAACACCAGGGCCTAACCGAAGGACCACCTATAGAACTTCCAAGGGAAAGAGGATCCATTTGCCATTGTAAAATGGTAAAAAGAAAGAAAGTAAGGTAAGATTGGGTTAAGGTAAGAAGGAATTCCAAAAGGAAGGTAAGAACAGAAAGATGACTCAGATAAGAAGAGAACAAATTATTCTTATTTGTTATATAAAATAAGTTTTGAAATTCTACGGCCATTCTACTAGGTTGTGACCTGCAACCAGGATGCTCTGATACCACTTCTTGTCACGACCGGGACTCCCAGGACCACCCAGGAGGTCCAAGAGACCACCCGAGAGGTCAAGACCACCCGAGAGATCCTGCAAGACCACCCGGAGGTCTATCGAGACCACCCGAGGGGCCCAACAAGACCACCCGGAGGTCTTTCAAGACCACCCGGAGGTCCGAGAGTGGTCAGGAGGTTCAAGATCACCCCCAAGTCCACATCCAAACCCGAAGGAGGTCGTGAAACCCGGGATGATCCCAAGACCTCTGTGTAGCTCGAGCTAGTCCCAAGACCTCTGTGTAGCTCGAGCTAGTCCCAAGATCAGCTGCTAGCTCACACAGTGAACAAAAGTGGTGGCATCCAACAATGCGAGCTTTATTAATAACATATCAACAGAGTTGCTTACAAAAGCGGCTTAAGAGCCGAACACAAAACACAGCGGGACAAAAGGGCGAGCAGTCCATCCAACACGCCACAAGCAATTGGCTGGAGGGCACAACCTAGTCATTCTGGTCCTCTTCCTCGTTGTGGACGTCTTCACCTGCTCAAAGATCACATCCAGCAAGAGTGAGCACAACAACCGTGCTCGCAAGTCACACCCGTGGAGTAACAGATTATAATGCATGCATGGATGTTTCAAAGGAGGTCTAGTAGGGTTGATTTGAGTAAAGCCAAGTTTCTTTCAAATACTCATATTAAGTTCCAAGGCAGTTACACCATAACTAAAATTCATTTTCCAAAACTCAGTTTTATAGTTGGGCCACATTCATCAACAAGTGGTGAATGATACCCTTCTATCACAAGGCTCCCCGCCCAAACCCATTTGGATAGACATCCAAAACAGTTTAACCAGGTCTTTCTGAAAACAAAACCATAGCCTAACTTTGAGTGGCTTTGCCAGCATGTCCATAGCCGTGGACACGGCTATTCGAATAGTTTTACACTTTGTAGAGGTTGTACACTTTACCCACATGAGATAATCATCTTATACTGTTCGCTCACACACTTCCGAAGGTGTGCGACTAAGAGATTATCACGTGGTTTTTACAATGCGTCATTCCACCGCAGTCCCTCCTCGCTAAGGTTTCACCCCCTTTGGACTAACCATCCATAGGATCTGGGCCCCCTTTTGCGCCAAGTGGGACTAACATAGGTCATAACACGACTACCCACCGCATCTGAAGGAACGACCACGATGGAACTTTGCAAATTAGTCAGCCAGGTCCCCTCCCATTCTCAGGACCTGTGGTTGCACGATGTGGTATGGCAAGATGCGGCTCGCAGACCAGTCCTTACTGACTTGGATGACTTCCACAGAACCCCTGAGCCTCAACCCTACCCGGGTTGAGCCCGTGCAGGAACATGCACCATCTAAACAACCAATTTGCCCAAGTCCAAACCAAGTTTCCTTTTTGCTTTGCTTTTCAAAATCCTTTTTCAAGTTTCCATGACAACACAATGTCATGGTTCAAAACATTAATCAACAATGGTCTTTTGGCGGTAAAATCTCCCAAAACAAGAATTTTGGTCTAAGCAAGGCTAAGCATAAGGTTTTGCAACACTTCTAGCTCATACAATTGTATCAACTAGATTTTCATCTATGGTGTCAAGGGTGAATAACTCAATGGAAAGTCCGGATGTACAAAGAAAACAAGGGTAACTATAAAGTTGAAAAACAGGGATTAAATTACCTAAATTGAAATAGGCATGCAATAATTATTTGAAACAGAACTTAAATAACTTGAAATCCTGGGCTCAACATGATCAAGGGTACGACTTGCCTTGCTCAAAAGCCTGAGGATCTTCCTCTTCAAAGAACTCGGGCTCCTCAGTGTCGTCGCAATCTACACAAGAGAAAGAGACAAACTCAAACAAAGTCCAAATAAAAACCAAAGAACTCCGAAGGAAGCTCAAAACTCAAACCAACAGAAAAAAACACTGCACTAGAAACGGGCTCTTCGGGAGGAGGCTTGACTCGCTGGGAGGAGGTCCGATGGAGAGGGTGATCTTTGCAAAGGACCAGGAAGGTGGTCTTTGCAAAAGGCCAAGGAGGTGGTCTTTGCAAAGGGAGGTCCCGAGGAGATCCTGAGGAAGATACGACTACTCAACGTGGCCGTAGGAACATGGAAAAGAACAGCGCACGAAGGTACTCACCAAGGCCGAGAGGGAGACGGAGGGAGGAGGGGAGGTCGATAGACGGCGGTGGAGGTTGAGGCCGGCGCAGATGCTCCAGTGGGACCTCCGATGGCGAGAAGGCGACAAAGAAGGCTCCGGCGGACTTCTCAATGACGAAGCTTCATCACAGAGCAACTGGGCAAGAGCCAAAAAGAGTTAAGTGTGGAAAAGGTGATGGAAAGAGGGCCACTCGAGCTGTTCATAGCCAAGGAAGGAAGAGAAAAAGAATTACTGAGAGTCTCGGAGACGCGCGAGTCAAAGGTAGGTGTGCGACAAGACAAGGTATGACCAATCAAGTGAAAAAGAAGAAACAGGACAAGGTATGCTGTGAAGGGAGGAGACAAGGAGAGAAAACGAGGTGCCACGTAAGTGACCGCATTTAATGCGACACAACTAGCATTAAATGTACAAAAGACTTATGTGGCGAAGAAGGAAAGAAGTGAGCAGGACTGACAGGTGGGGCCAGTAAAACTCGAGAGAACAGTTCAGTCAAAGGGGGTGATCATGACCAAAGGGGAGGTTGTGACCAACAAGGGTGGTCTTGACCGCAAAGGTGGTCTTTGCAAAAAAGACCAAGACGGGTGGTCTTTGCAAAAGACCACGCGAAGGTCCTGAGGACGAAGAGGTCCTGGGGATAGAGGAGGTCCAAGGGACAAGAAGGTCTGAAGGACAACGAGGTCCTGACAGTCAAGATGAACTCAAAGGAGGTCCTGACGGTCAAGATGAACTCAAAGGAGGTCCTAAGCCCGAGAAGGAAAGAGGGTCAAACAAGAGGAAGGCCCCGAAAGGAGAAACTCAACCCGAACTTTGAATTTCGGAAATCAAGGATGTTTGAAACATAAACCCAAGCTTGGAGCACCTTAGGGGTGGTCGTGACCCACAGAAAGGTCCAAACGGCAAGGTGGTTTAAACCAAAGAGGAGGTCTAGACCAAGGAGGTCTAGGCACAAAGGAGGTTTAGACACGGGCGAGGTCTAGACACAAGGGAGGTCTGAACACAAGGGGAGGTCCAAACACAAGGGAGGTCTGGACACAAGAGGGGGTCCAGAACGAACAGAGAAGGGGAAGGACAACTTCCACAAGCCCGAAGCAAACGAACTCTTGAATTAGTTGAAGTTTGATTTAGTCATTTTAAAGCACTCAAATTCTGAAAATCTCAGGTTAAGCTTTAGAACTTCAGCATAACCAAATGGTTCTTTTTATTTTGAAAACTCCAAAAAGGCTTAGAAAATCAGGACGTTACAAACCTACCCCCCTAAGGGAATCTCAACCTCGAGATTCAGATTGGATTAGCAAAGAGGTGGGGATACTCAGCCTTAATGTCTTCTTCTCGCTCCCACGTAGCTTCTTCCTCTAAATGGACTCTTCTCCTGGTGATGCGCTCTGCGACTTCAAGGATCTTTATTGGCTGCTCCACATAAGTGAGGTCCTCTTGAAGATCAATGCTTTGGAGTGGAGTCTGCTCTGCTGGAACTCAGAGACACTTCTTCAACTGAGACACATGGAAGACGTCATGAATCGCCGACAAAGATGCTGGTAGCTCTAGCTAATAGGCCACTTCGCCCTTTCTGTCTATGATCTTGAATTGCCCAACAAATCGTGACGCAAGCTTTCCTCTGATCTGAAATCTTCTTACCCTCTGAGTGAAGTTATTCTGAGGTACACGAAGTCTCCAACTTCAAAAGATAGCTCCCTGCGATGATTGTCAGCATAGCTCTTTTGTCGGGATTGAGCCACTCTCAAACATTCTCTTATCAACTTCACTTTGATTTCAGCGTCCTTGATCAAGTCCGGCCCATAGAACTGATGTTCTCCTACTTGATCCCAGAGGAGAGGTGTTCTACAAGGTCTGCCATACAAAGCCTCAAAAGGAGATATCTGCAAGCTAGCTTGATAGCTATTATTGTAAGAGAACTCAGTATAAGGGAGGTTCTGATCCCAACTCTTTCCAAAATCTAGAGCACAAGCTCGAAGCATGTCTTCAAGAATCTAGTGCTACCCCAGCTACGTCCACCTCACCGAGTCGTTGGTTGACGCGGGGGCTGGGCCGATGCCTCGGTATAGCTGGGGGTCAGCCGTCCTTTGCGCCACATATTGGGGGTTGTGTGACGCTTCGCGGCGTGGCACCGGTGGTACCCCCAGCCTAGCCCTCTGCTACGTGCTCCTAGAGCTGTGGTGTTGGGAGCACTTCCCGGTTGAGCGGTCGTCCATCAAGATAGCGGTGAACCCGTACGGCCCCTCGATCGACGTGATAGACGGGCCCACCATGGGATCACGGTGGACTACTGGCCGTCTACGTTGGGCCAAGGACAGGCTGGTGAGGTGCTACTCATTGTACCACAACGAGTTCGAGTCGATGCACGAGAGCGACATCATATGGAATCATGGTATCCACAGTTCGTGCTCATGGGTTGTCCGTGCAATGCATCCAGGACATCGGGTTATGGAGGACGACCTGCCACCAGGTGTTCGCACATATGGTAGAGCCTTATGCCCCGCAGTGCGTAATGCGCCAGTTTGGTTCGTACCAGGTCGTGCCCCCCGGATGACAGGCTCCTGTAGCGAACCGTACATTTGTGAGTCAAACTTCATCCGACTAATATTTACAGTTCTTACGTCTTCTTTTCTAACATCAATCCTTCTGGAAATACAAGCAATCAAGGGTGGGTAGGCATATAAAGGATTGGCGCCCGGTCCAGCAGGGGTGGACTACTGCATGGACGGGGGGAGGCGCACATGGATGTCTTAATTGAGCGATGTCCGTACGACCCTGAGACGCATGGTGCGTACTTGAAGTGGTACGTGTCACGTGTGCGCGCAAGACTCACCATTCCTCCACTAGAGCTCCCAGAGCTGATGTTAGAGGAGACGCACCAGGAGAGCCTCCGCCGCACGTACGATCGTCACAGCGCTTCGCGGTGTGACGATAGCGTAGGACACTTACAACCTTTGGTCATTTCATTGACGATATTTGTACTCTTCATTAATGAACATGTTATGTACGTCACTACAGTTGGAGCGGCGAAGCACATCTTGGGCGCATCGGAGGCCGCCATCGGCAACCCAGACAGAACATCGGGGGGGATGCTGAAAACTTTGAGGTACGTCGCCGCGGAGTTGTAGAAGATAGTAAAGAACTTGAACTACGGTCGTTCGACGGACGACGTCCTGCACATCGGGCACCAAGTGGGGGCCGTGCTCACCTGCTAGGTCAGCACGACCTAGCGAGTCCGGCCGGTGTTGTAGCCTTCCCATCGATCATCCGTGGGCCAGGTCGGCGGAGAGGTAAGTTATGTACAAATCTACATTATGTTTTTTGGTTATGCCATACGTTGCGTTAACATCATGTCGTTCTCCACCGCTGGTCCATCAAGATGAATCACTTCTACTGGTCGTGTTCGGTACACAGACTAGCGCTCCCTGCCGGTCATCTGCACTGGACATCCGGGAGGTACGAGATTCTCAGTTCACGTCCTGAGTGTTTATCTGTACTAACATCGTTATGTCTTGTAGCCTTCAGTTGACCGTGGGGGTGATGGCACTTCACGACGACTGATGATGACGACACGGGCCTCCCAGCTCCTACCAGGGAGCAGTACACGCCATCAGGGTATGGAGTATGACAGCCATGGTTTGGAGCTTACGCAGGGCAAAGCTCCTCTGGGTTGGCTGGCATCCCCTACCTCCAAGGGCAGAGCTCATCAGCGCAACTAGAGTTGCAGGCATCGTACCCCGGGAGTAAATTTTTTGAGCCTGTCGCTCATGATGTCTTCGGAGGTGTCCCCCAGGGCGACATGCCTCATCATGACAACATGTACGCTTACCAGACTCTACTGGGCTATACTGAGCCTACCGGTGCACCTCCGCCACCTCAATGGTCTCCATACCCCTTCCGAACGGACACGCGCTCACCCGACCGCTTCACGTACTCCACGGGGCATGCCTGACGTAAGACATCCAGGTGCACACGGAGGCTACCACAACGAGCAAAGGGTAGTGGCTCAAACTCAGACGAGTGAGCCATATTATATCATGTGAACTCGAGCTTCTAATTTTATGTATGAAAAGGTCTTAAATTGGTTGATGTAATGATTATAAATCCTGAGCGAGTCAGCGCGTGTATCATGTAATGCTTGTAACACTTCAAATTTTATGTACGAAAATGTCTTCGAATTTTCAGAACGACAAAACAACACACTACGACACTAACTTTTTCTGAACAACAAGACCATACGATTAAGAGGGAAATGACAACTCTACCTCCCCAGCTTTTAAGGATGACGTGACCCGACGAGGCCGCTTCCCACAGCGATGTGACCCAACGAGTCTGCTTTCTGCAGAGACGTGACGTGGCGTTGCCACATGATTCCTCCTCGGGTCTGCTTCCTGTGCCTCATTACCTAATGAGTTAGCTTTGTGTAGCGACGTGGCCCAAAGAGTTAGCTTTGCGCAGCGACGTGACCCGATGAGTTAGCTTTACGCATCGACGTGACCCAATGAGTCTCCTTAGGGCCGCTGCCTCACGGACGCGAATTTCCTTCAACCGAATTACAATTCAGCCGCGTACATGGCGCCGGCTCGGCATATAAGTACTACCCCTTCCACGCCAGTTTCTCCTGCATCCAAACTTCAACATAATCTCGCTCAGATGGACAAGCACTGGGAGGAGATTCGCAAAATACAAAGGGAGTATGCGGCCCAGGAGGAACAAAGGGAGTGTGCCAGGAGGCCACCTCCCCGCAATGACACCGCCCCTCGTAGCAGCAACTCCTACCACAACATCCCAATCGAGCATTCGCCGCAACACCCGCTCGAGGGGGAGATGCCACCCCTCTGTTGGTGTAGAGACAAATGCAAGTTCTTCAAGTCCAAGCATCGGCTAAGCCTAGGCATGCGTTGCTGGGGTTGTGCGAACTGCTCCTACGACTATCCCAACCGCCGTTGGGACATGAGCCGCTATCGGTAGCCGATAACGACAGGTTACAATATATTCCCCTACCATTTCTCTTTCAAAGTCCGTACTAACAACCTCTCACGTCTACCCATAGTCCCCGGATCCTCTATGTGGCAACCGCAAGTAGATTAACCTAGAGATCCACCCATACGACTAGTGGACTCTCAACTGTGAGGAGTGGGGTGCCAACAGGGACCGTGAGAGGAGGGAGGAGGAGCGTCACACCGAAGAGCACAATGAGCATATCCAGTGGGAGACGCAAGCCCATCTCGAGGCGTGCAGATGCAGCGAGCGCGAGAAAAAGAGAGAAATGGCAGCCAAGGCCAAGGCGGCCGGCGAAGAGTACAATGTCGAGATCGCAAGGAAGGGCAAATGGCCACGGTCCACGCAGTAGTCCGACCCTCTTCATCCATATATCCCATGTATTTCTAATTCCCTAAAGGCATGTGTGTACCGTCCTTGGTTTGTTAGTCTGTGTGTCATGTAACCCCCTTGTCGGATCAACTGTCATATTGTTATCGTTGCGTCATTTCTCCAAAACTGTCGTGTATGTTACCGTGTATGAATTTCCTAGCACATCACAGTATCACCTACCTTCGTACCTACGAATCATTGCTACCTCATAAAAATTTTCAGAAATTTAGCGCACCACAACAACATACAACAATCACAAAATGTTATTGCGAGTCTAACATATAGTTTTCCAGAAGTAGGAAAAAGTATAGCATATTTGAAATATCCCGCAACCTCCTCTAGACCGCTAATATACCTTACTGTCAAGACATGTATATCACCAAAATGTAACCCAGGATGTTTACATACAAGCAGGCCTCCTTTGAAACATCAGCAAATCTCAAATATATTCCAAGTCACATGAAATCATGATACTCTAATTTCCGTAACCTAGAATCCAAATTCTCGCGACCTAAATCCTAAATTTCTGAGACAATTCCATAATAGATATAAAATTGTCCATAATAGATATAAAATTGTCGAAACATTACACAATAAAAAAATTATAATTTTTGGAGCTCATTTTCTACATTTACAAATCCGTACGAATAGTACACTTATATAAAATTGCGCTAAATATTCTGGACGAATAAAATTGTGGAAAATTTATACAAGAAAATACACTGTGCCAGGAGGCTCCACGTAAAATTTCATAATTTTTTGAAGTCGTTTGCTATATTTTAAAATTCAAACAAAAATCGTCGAAACTGGATTAAACCCTAACCCTAATTCCAGCTTCACATTAAGAGGGGACACGTGGCGGCTCGTGAGTGCTACCGCACGACGGCCGTGCGACAGCGCTACTGCACGACGGCCGTGTGGCGTGGACGCGTGGCGGCCGGCGGTGGGTTGCCACACGGTGGCTGTGCGATAAGCGACCAGATTTGCAAAAGAAATTTGTACCCGGCCAAATCCGTAAATACGTGGCGAAAACTCGACAATACTGCCAAATAGGGGGCTAAGAGGAGCAGAGCATCCCCTACGGCCGATAGGACCATGGGTACCCCCTAACACCTCCATCCATCGGACGCCATAGTTTAACGCTTAGCTGCTCTGGGTTGAAGAATAATGATTTGGATTGGAATTCCCTTGTATGGGTTGCGCCAACCAAAGTATTGGTCGTTGTTGTCCTGTGCCAACTGGTCAAGCCCACCAAACTCATCTATCTCACTCTGACTCTGCTCTCTCTTCCCACCAGACATCAAGTCCCACTCCAATCCCTAACCAATTCCTCAATCCCTATCATGGCAAACCCTAGCGACTAGCGCCTCGCCCGGCATGTGGGCGTGGGCGTGTTGGGCGGCTTCGCCTGAGCATGAGGCTTGGCGGCAACGAGGCAAACCTTGCATGTCATAAGCTTGTGTGCGAGTCTGATGGTGACAGGGAGTAAGTATCTGGTGGAAACAATCGGCGGCGAGCAGCGTGGTGGCCGGATAAGCATGCGGCAACGTCCCATTAGGATCCCCTAAATTTTAGTCCTGGGTCTGTAACTGAATGTACAAGGTTTTGAATTGGTGTAACCGAAACATTTTGATTTGTTTTCAATTGGGTTTGAAATGTCGAAACTCTTGAAGCTTTTTAGATACAGTTACTCTTCTTCAAAATGCTACACATGCGTACCACACATGCATCTAGCTAGAAGAGAAAGAGAAGCATATTTGACACGACATTTCTGGGGTTTTGTGTTGTAGCAAATGAACTTGTTTCTAGGTCTAACTCTCGATAACTTGTTTTATAATTTAATCTTTTTTTAAAATATTTTAAAGATGATTTTCCCTAATTTTATTTTTAATTCTGATCCCTTTAGCCACGCTACAACATGTGGCGTGACAAAAACATGTTGTTACGTCACGGATCTCGGCGTGGCAAATGAGTATTGTCATGCCACTCATCTTGGCGTGGCAAACGAATGATGTCACGTCACTCATCTTGGTGTGACAGGACTTGGCCTAAAAATAGACGTGTGTTGGTTCAGAGGGCTATCGTGGCAAGTTTGATCACACCGTAGTCGGTAGCGTTACAGCATAATTTGATCACGTAACGGATCATGACGTGATCAAAGATGTCAGAATTAGAAATAAAGTTAAGGAGAAATTATATTTTAAATATTTTTAAAAAAAGATTAAAAAATAAAAAGAACTCGAGGCAGCTAGCACGCCCGGCGGCCCGGGTCACACTACATGGCAATTGGCAACCGCATCCTCTGCCTTCGGCTTTTGGTAGAGAGGTGCCATTCGGTCTCCCTCAACCACCCGATCAAGCGTTGAATGGCTAGTATTGAGATGGAAGAGAAAATCTGATTTTTCCCGCGAGAAATTGAAATTCCAAAATATCACCCATGTTGATCTAGAGCCTCCATTCAGAATCGAACGGCCCACCCCGCCGTGCCATTCGTGCCGTTTGAACAACACGTCAGAGGATGTCCACCCCCACAACATGCACCGGTTGTGGTATAGCGTGAGGATGTCCAGTTGTAAGATGACTTTGCTTTTTAAGTAAACATCATATTCTACAACCATTGGATATTCTAGAACCATGGGATCGTATAGTGGACACTCACACATATCAAAGCTAATAAAAAAAAGACAACTTACAAAATAGCAAGACCATTAAACTAACCCACGCATGTCGAAGCTAATCCAACAAAAAGAATGAGGCAGCTTACAAATGACAAAACCATTAAACAAACTCCCTCTCGTCCACCTCTTTTACTCCTAGCGGTCCAGTCCAGATAGGGCTTTTCCTCCTTGCTGTCCAGTCCAGATAGGACGTTTTGCTATCACATATTTAAACTCTCTCTCTCTTTTTTCTCTCTCTCTGGTCTCCTCTTTTTGGTGTCCTCTCTCCATGAAAAGAACAATGATTCAAAGTCTATACATAAACAAGAACAGCCTTTGCCTCACTTAAGGAGCGAACTAATACATAAAAGACAATCAGAAAAGCAAGTAAAATTTCCAACTCATGCATGCGAAGAGATGTAACTGTTTATGGGTTCTGCGTTAAGCAATACACTAAAGAACATGGTATTCTTCCCAATAGAACATCAAAACTACATGGGCCACAAGAACCTACCATACAGCAATGGCAGTTTAACTTTGAACTTTTCTTGCATTGCTAAGTCAGAATCTGAGCTTGCTTTCTCGACTTACAACTTCTATCAACACTGAAAGGTGTCAGCGGCTGCTGCTTGCAACCAGCAAAGTAAACCACCTCTACGGCACCAACTCGACAACCGATTCTACACTGAGCTCATCACGCGAGACATCGCAGCAATCACTTTCTCCCTCGTTTGCTGTTCAGAGCCAGGGCACTTGATAATGAAGGAATGCACTACCGTTCCGTTGTTGCCTGTGACCTTCGATTCGCCTGCACAGACTTCTGCCTCTTCAAAAGCTTGGAAGACCTTCTTCACCGGATGGTTCTCCATGGGAGACATCACTCGGACAAGAACTTCATCTTGCACCACCTGGATGTCCACCTCGGGTCTAGGCGCTCGCTCTCTCGGATCCACCATACCGGACTCAAGAAACCTTTCTCTCTCCGCCTCCATCTCCTTGAGCTTCTTCTGGAGGTCAGTGATGTATGTTATGGCGTCACCCAGCAGGGAGGCCTTGTCCATTTTTGATATGTTGGGCACAACAGCTCTCAGCGCATAGAACCGCTGGTTGAGCTTCTCCCTCCTCTGGCGCTCAGCCTCAACATGATTAAGTGGCTCCTCCCTCCCATTCGCAGGCTTTCTGCCCCTCTTCCTTGGCCGCCGGTCCTCTACAGCAGGGGTCGGGCCTTCCTCTTTACACAAGCCATCCACCTCTGCACTATCTCCATCAAGAACAGCTGTTCTTGCAACCAAGACACCAGACTTGGAACTGGTCCCTGCGCTAAAATCTATTTGCCTAGGCACCTGGGGCTGCAGCTGTTGCTGGTTGACTAGCTGCGGTGATTTCACTATCTGTGCTGGTTTCTGAAGCTGTGGTAGTTTCTGAAGTGGTGCTTTCTGAAGCTGAAACTGTGTTGCGGTAGGGCTGTCCGCAGCTCCATTGTTGCGGTGTGTGGCTTCATTACTCACAATCAGTATACCATTGCCAAACTTCTGCTGATGAGAATTCAGGCCCCGAGCCTGACTCCAAGTGAAATTCTGCAATCCTTTCTGGACATTGGGAAGCAATGAGCTCCCACCACCAGCAGTCCTCTGTTCCCATGACCTTTCATCTGCCTTTGATACGCCAACCACTGGACCTGCTGAAGGCCGACCAAGGTTCAAATCCTTCCCAAAAATCTTTGCCAAACCTGGTGACCTCTCGATAGGACCATTTCCCTCATGTCTCTGAACTGCAGTCTTATTACCACTTGCCCCTGCAAACACAGACTTTATAGTCTGGAGAGTGTCAGAACTCTCCGCCACCTGCTGCATAGAACCCAACTCGAGCACACCAGTCTCAAACGGCACTAACACGATAGTCCTAAATCCTGCCGCGCTTGCAAGGTACCCCCGGTAACAGTAATTGGCTGGGAATACGCTGCGCTCAGTATTGGGAATCCAGAGGGGTACGCCTGTTGCAAATACTTGACCAGGGCCACCGGCACAACGCGGAAATGCAAAGTACATAGATGCTAGGAAAAACATCTCGGTATCTGTCACCTGGTCAATACCTGGGGCATAATCCTCCTCATCAGCACCTCCGAATGCTGTGTGCAACCGCTGCAGCACACGCTTCCGTATCCGCTGCTTGGTATCATCATTGCCTGCAGAAGCAGCAGCTCCCACCTCACCATCACGGGGCTCACGGCAAGAGCCATCCCCCCATCCAAGGACGAGATCACCAGACTTGGTGCGTGACAGCTGCCAGAAGATGGCATAGTTCCAACCAGCACCAGGACACTCTGATTCGACAAGCTCCTGGAGTTTATTTTGCAAGTCTACAGGCAAAGATGCAGCAACAAGACCCTCAGATATGGCACCACCTCCTTTTGTCAAGTATGCAAAGGCATCTGTTCCAAGCACAGTGGCGCTGAGGGCTCGGTCCTCCTCAGTCCATGCCCCACCAGTTCCAACATTGGCACCATCCTCATCAATCTCCATCTTCATCACCATAATACCTACTCAAAATAGTATAGATCAGGCCAAAAGGCAGTGAAGATATAAATAATTCTTGCAACAATCGGCTAGCAGAACACCAAAACTGCAGTTTTAGACAAACATTTTTTAAAAGTTTTAGGCGAACACAGGCAATAAAATTTCATTGCACTTATAAATACAGGGAAGGACTTATAACAACACAGAATAAAACTCTCAATCACCGTCCAGCTAACAAGACACACTAACCTACATCCCAGATGGTAAGAAAAAATTCGTGACCACACTTGGTAGTTGGTACCTTTCGAATCCATCAATTTAATGATAAACAGAAGACTAAGTAAACAAAACAAAACTTTGCTAATCTAGGACACACAAGTGATTAGCTAGCACCACAGTAATAGGGAAAGTAGCAGTGTCTCAATACGGAGTATCACCCATGGACATGACGAAGAAATGGACTCATGTAATAATCCACCCAAAGAACATACATCGTCTGCCAGCATAACGGGCATTTTTTTTTAACTATCTCGACATTTTACATGATACCATTCCTACTATATCTCAGAATTTGCGTTGCCGGTTAAAAAACATAGAGGACACATAATTGAATTCTAATCCAAATCTGACCAAATAACAAGCTCTGAACAGCATATTTCCATGCTAAGCACACAAGGATGTAGCCATAAACTTATATCGATCGCAGCCATCAGATTCCAGCCTAAACAAACCCTCCACGCCCTCTACCGCACAAAAATTACCATTCCACGTGAATCAGCTCATCTACCAAACACGACGACCCACGAGCTACAACCGCCCCATTTCATGACACAACAGGAAAGCAGTAAAAGAAGCACTGTACTGAGGTAGTTTAGAAACAGGACAAGCAGAGGAAGCCAGGAATCTCACCGGACTGGGGCTCCCGAGCCCGAATCGGCGCCGGCGACGTGATATCCAGCACGCCCACCGCCACAAAGACCCGATTTCTGCCGCCGAATCCGAGCCCGGGAGACGGCGAGGCCCGGATCTTCCCACGCGCGAATCCGAGCTCCGGAGGGGGGTCGCGAATTGGCGGGTGGGGACGGAGGGGGCGCGGGGCGCGGCGCGGCGCGGCGCGCGCGTATGGGGGGAGGGAGGGATTCGACGGTGGCGGCGTTTAATTTCTCTGGTGCGCGAGGGGATTTCGGGCGGAGGCGACTTGGGTGTGTGGAAAAGGAAAACGAGGGTGCCTTCCCTTTTCTACTGGGGATCCCGAGCCGAGCCGAGCCGAGCCGGCGGGGGGAGCGAGCGTGTTCGCTTTTTGCGTGTGCATTCGTCGGCTGGAGTCTGATCTATGGGGAGTTTTTGCCTTCGTTTCTACGCTGTGCGGATCCAAGTTAATATTAAGGAGTGTACAGAACTTAATGTTGTTTTAATTTATCAAAACTGACATCCGCATACATATACATTATGTAGTTTATGTATATTCACTTTATATATATGTGGTAGTATTTATGATGACATCCGATCGAGTTTGTTCTGGATCCGATATTGGTAGGGCAGCAGATGATGTTGTCGGAGTGTACGAAAATTTGGACACAAAAGTTGGAGAAGGAATGCAGTGTAGCCTAGAATGCATATACGGCTGAAATGGAAAGTGTAACCGTGCAAGCAACGGGATTGAGTACTATGGATGTGTGGAAAATGCAGCGGTGTTCACCCGTTCTGAAGTGCACCACAGTACAGGTGGATTGAATAAGACATCTCATTCAATTAAAATTTCATGTGCGAAGGAATCAGGAATGCACCTTTGAGGAAGTATTTGTATATGGTAAAATCCTACGATGTAAACCATGCCTAACATTTTGATAAACAAGCTTATACATTATGCCAGGCCTGGTCTTAAACCTAGAACCGGTTACATTGTAGTTATGTATCAATACAGCTTGCCGAGCCGATCAAGGTCTTAAGCCTACTCGGCTAATGCGATTATCTAGGAAATGTAGTTATGCAATGTAGTAATTTTAAGCTCCACCCATGACACACCTATGGTTACACACAAAACAAACTAAATTTAAGTTTAGTCCTTGCAAGGAAAATTTGCAGGACGTAGTACCCCAAAAGTCCATAATGTCCCTAGAAGTTCTTCATTATCTTTGCAAATGTAGCTCACTTGCACACACCTCCTAGAATTACTTTTTCATCTACACGACTATATGTCATACGTTACCATATCAGGGCGGAGCTGGCTAGGTTCATCGAACATCTATTTTTTTTTCTCCGAAATACCAAGTATAAAGTATGTATAATTGGATCATATACTCATATTTGTACCCCAAAATGTTTGAGCCCATCACACCACAATCTCTTTCCCAATCCATTCAACGACATGGCCTATTCTTTCATTTGTGCGCGACCCAACAGTCCTACAAGGGAAAACCCATCTTCTCCTCACAGTCAAGCCCAAGCACTATCATCTTTAGTCGAGACTAACACCTCTCTCTCACACAAACACACGACACAAGCACAGAGCCACGGGCGGCAGCTCCTCAAGGAAGGGTCGAGGCGGTAAACTGGTAAGGGGCAAGCTGGCTCTGGTGGTGGTGTACGCGGCAGATGGGAGCATGGGCGGTGGCAGCGTGGCATCAGTGAGTAGTCAAGGCAGGGCGCTCCGCACGAGCAAGGCGGCGCGGGCGGCCGCGGTGGGCTGGGTGAGGGTGCGGCGTGGAGCATCGGCATACCGTTTAATCTTGTTCCTAGTAGCAAGTAGCAACAACAGACATTGGTAGGAGCCAACAGGTGCATCTCGATCCTAAATCCTAATTTTTTTTGTTGCACTGTAAAATGTGAAATCAAAATAGTTTACTGTATTATTTGAAATGTGAAATGTAGACTGAAGAGCATGTGTAAATGTGAAATGTGAAATCAAAATTTCTAAGCAATATATGCATTTGAGTTACATCTCTTCGTATGCGTCCAAGGCATGTGGAATCGTCGAGTTAAATCATAGTTTTTCTTAATTATTTTGTAATATCACTAAATTATTTTGAGACGTTGTTTGCGGTAAGTACAGTTTGTACTTTGATTTTCGCTATTGCAAACCATTTACTTTTAGCATTGAACTATGTTTTATTAACTTCAAAGATCTATTCTAAAAATACTGGATCCGCGACTATACCAGATTATACAGGCTTACAGCTGTGCGTAATCTAGTACTCAGTTTTGCAGTAGAGAACAAAAATACCGAGTTTTTCTCTTGCCCGAGCTGGCTTTCCTTTCTTGAACACGGCAAATCCTTCGCAAGGTGACAACGCGGTTGGGTCCCCCCGTCCGTTCCGGTGCCTCACGAGCCCCAGGCCTAAAGATCGGATAAGCATAGAGCCCTTTCCACCTGCACAGAAGATCCAGACATCGGTGGGACCCCCCTCCCCCTCTACTACTACATGAACCCTTCACGTGAACCAACTCTCCTCGGCTCGCCCGCGTGGCTCGGCTCGGCTCAGCTCGCGTCCGAGCCAGGAGCCGGCCGTACTCCCCTCCGCCGCGTGAGCACGTGCGCGCCACGTGTGCACGGCCCTGCTGGGATCGGGAGGGAGGCGATTCAGGGGGGGCTCGTGACGCCACGTGACCCGTGCGCCCACCCGAGGAGCCCCGAGCGTGCACCCGTCGACCCAGCGCCACACGAAACTGACGAGTGGACCCAACCCACCGGTGGTCCCGCACGTGAAGCCACCGAGGGAGGCGGGTAGCGGGGATGGCTTGAGGGCGAGGGTGTGTGGTGTGTGGTGTGACGAGGTGGTGGGAAACGTGAACTCTATTTAAGGAAAACGTGAGTAGCCCTTGACATATTTTAGGCCTAATGGCCAGCGCCTTTCCGCACCGCCACCCGAACCACCCGCCTGGATTTTACCGGCGCTGACGTGATGGCCCCGATTCCCGCCTGAAAGTGGGAGCCACCTTTTCGTGTGGTGGTGGGTAGGTTCGGTGGTAGGCAGAGCTGTCCCGGGTGATTAGCCCGCTCTAATGCACGCGTTACTGGTGCATCAGAGGTGCATAAAACAAAACAAAACGGAAGGAAAGGAAAAGAAGAGAAAAGAAAAGTGGGGTCCAAGCGCTCGAAAAGGCGTGCGGGACTGCGGGGGATTGGATGGGTCCAATGTGATGGGCGTGCTCCTCATGAACGCCCACTCCAAGGCGCTCACGGCATCGCCATGGACGGACGGACACGCTCTCCTGGGGTGCATGCAGAGGTTTCGAGCGAGTCATCAAAGCCTCCTGTGTATCGCACCGCATGCGAAGCCAGTTGTTTGTGGGACTACTTGTTACGCGAATTAAGGAGCTCTTTTTTAACACATCATCGGCGCGTGGATAGGATTAAAGGGTTTCAAAATCGGTGCCTCCTAGAGCAACAGGTGTGGGCTAGATTAAATGTTTTTTTTTCAATACACATCATTATCGATGACTCCTGGCTAGTGCAGTGTACGGTAACCCGGCTGTTGGGATTGCTTGTTGTTACGGGAGTTATTAACGTGGACCGGATATAAAGAGTTATTATTACATATTATCTGTGGCTCCCAGTGCATTGCATGGTAATCAGCCGTTGAAATTGTTTTTATTGTTATGTGAGTCACTAGCATGGATTATATTAAAGGTTTTTTATACACACATTGGTAACTCCTGGTGCACTCCATAGCAACCCAATTGTTGGGTATGCTTGTTGTTACGCGAGTTACTAGTGTGGGCTATATTAAAGGTTTTTCAATACACATCGTCGGTTACTCCTAGCTAGTGCATTGTTTGGTAACCCGGTTGTTAGGATTGCCTGTTGTTATGTGAGTGACTATCGTATACTACATTAAAGAGTTATTGCATGGTAATCTGGTTGTTGAAATTGCTTGTTTATATGTGAATTACTAACACAAAGTAGAATCAAGAGTTATCTGTACACATCATCGGTGACTTCTATTGCATTGGATGGTAACCTGCTTGTTGAGATTGCTTGTTGTTATATGAGTTACTAACGTGAAGTAGATTAAAGAGTTATCGATACACATCATCTGTGACTCCTAGTGCATTGAATGATAACCTGGTTGTGAGATTGCTTGTTGTATGTGAGTCACTAGTATGTACTAGATTAAAGAGTTTATAATACCTGGTTGGGTTGAGAGTTTATAATCCGATTCGGCCTTCGGGCATTCTCCGCATCTGGGTGTACCATACTAACTTGTTGGAAACTACTTAGGTCAACACCGTATGGACCTTCACGAATCATACCAACACCGTAATGCACTTTCAATCTTGTGGGCTCCGACATGATTGATTTATCACTACAAATATTTCAAACATTGCAACCAACGATTTCTCAACATACATTCACCAAATACGTGCTAAACCAACAAGTAGCTATACGTCGCTTACATTCGGTCGAGAACAAGAACATACAAGACTATTACCTTTACGCGGAGACCTTCTCTTCTTATCAACGAGCTTCCTTCGTCTTTCTCTTTTATGTCCCGAGCTCCTCTCATCCCCTTATCCCCCTCTCCCGAGCTCCTCTCCTCCCCTTCTCTACCTCTCCCAAGCTCCTCTCCTCCCCTTCTCTACCTCTCCCAAGCTCCTCTCCTCCCCTTCTCTCCCTATCTCGAGCTCCTCTGCTTCTCCCTCTCCCTATCTTCTCCCCCTCTTCACTACCCCTATCCTTCTATCCCTCTCCTTTTCTCCTCTCTCGATCTGCTCTCGTTGTCTACCGAGAGAAATGACGAAAGAAACCGTGACGGGGCCGGTTTGGCTTTCTATACAACCATCTAATCGCTCAACCGTTAGACAATTTGGCAACAAGTAGTGGGCCAATGGTTGAGCGACACGTCGACTAGTCGCTCAACCGTTGGACGACTTGGCAACAAGTACTGGCCCAACGGTTCCACGACACGTCGACTAGTCGCTGAATCGTTGGACGACTTGGTAGCTACGATTGATAAGTAATACCATAAGTTATAGTACAATGCAAAAGGGAATGCATAGACAATCATGTAATAGTAACTACGAAGTAGAATACGTAAACACCTAATACAAGTACACAGAGCACAACGAAGACCCCCTATTGGCCACCTGCTACGCCACCTGTAGCACCTCCTCCGTCATCGCCACATCCCATACCTCGTCCGTGCCCACCCGTACGGCCCCGCTTGGCCCTCCTCAGCGCGAGGTGCCAGGGCCCGGGCCCCGATAGGGAGAGGCGGTCTAGAGTCCTGCGATCCCGTGCTCCCAAGGCCTCGGGGGTTGACTCCACCTGTGTCTGCGTGCACACTGGGGGATCACTGAGTTGTGACTCGGAAAGAACCTCGACGAGTGCGGGCTGAGGTGCTCCCCTGAACTCGCCTGGGTCATCCGCAAAAGAAGACATCCACGTCCTGTTGGGCGTCCTCCTACAGGGAGAGGTCAACTCCCGGGTGGAGCATGAAACCCGCAGGACAAATATTGTTTATTCCTGCAATACATCGGCTCTCACATAACTGAGGAGAGGAAACGTACCTTCGGCGTGGTCCATGCCGCGCGACCAAGGGTCATACCCGCTGTACAACCCATACATGTCGGGGAAGAAAGAATGCTCACCTGGCGCTGTCGGGTAATGGTCCATGAACGACGACGGTGCGTAGCCATGTGCCCAATCGGACCCACCGGTCTGGCTCGACTGCGGGAGAGGTGGGTAGCCACGTGCCCAACCGAACCCTCCAAAAACATCAGGCGCTAGCGGGGAACGTGGACATGCCCCCCTGGAGCCTCTTGACTGGCATGCAGGATGTGCCGGCCTCTGCGTACGTGTCGACGAGGCCACCTTCTGGATCGTCCTGCACGACGTTAGGGTCATGACATGCCTCATCCCACTGTAGACCCGACGGGCAAACTACAGTAGCACGTCGCGCGTCACCTCCGCACCATGGGCGGCCCTGTGATCGACCGGGAGTCCTTGGTCAACCCGACGTTGATGTCCATTTGTAAGGAGTACATGAAAGCGTCAAACTTGTAATTGAGGTAACCATACTCATACATTCTAAAACATGATAGTAAGTACCGTGAGGTGCACGTTCCACGCAAAGTGTACGGGGTACGCGTCGGTCGATGCTGGTACATGAGCAGGGGGAGGGTCGATGACATGCACCAGCCTGATGCGTGTCTGCGGGGCGTACCAGTGTAGGTACTCGTCAGACGCAGCGCTAGGGGTCGTCGAGGCGTCCTCACCGCGATCCTCGAGGACGTTAAGCCCATCGCGCCACCCACGGCTCCATCTTCGCCGACCACTACGTCCTGGTGCCACCCCTCCCACCATGCCTGCGAAACGTACCACTGCAATTAGAAGCCGTCATAACGGAACTAACAAAAAAATATACGAACATGTGTTGTGTGTAATTCACGCGTGGACCGAGTTGGGCACCCTCGTCCCGATGGGAACTGGAAAACAACCTAGTGGAGGCTGAACTGGTGCATCACCCTGTGCACCGCGTAGTCCTCGATGAACACGTCGAAGATGAGCTTCTTTTGTGTCCGCCAGTATGCCTGGTCGCGCCAGCACAGTGAGGACAGCCCCTCGGGAGCACGGTCCTCCATCTCTTAATCAGAGCACAGCTCCCAACGCACGTCGTCAGTGGTGAGGCGGTCTAGCTGCTCCACGAAGTGCTCGTACACACGTGTGACCTGCACGTGTGCACACTGTGCCTGCGGGCCGGAACAGTGGTTATAAAGGATGACCCGTAATACGACTGAAGTAAAGATAGAGGGGAGTATGTACCCGTCTATGGCACCAAAGGGACCTTGCGGTCAGCCGGTCCACCGTGCCCCCGTGGTACATGTCCGCGCGGTACGGACTAGAGTCTACCAGCATGGGTCGTCCGAGGGAGAAGCGCTCGAACGACCACAGCTGCAGTAGGAGGGGGCAGCCTGTGAAGATAGATGCCAGCTTCGTCCTACACATGCTGCGGTATGTCACGACAAGTACGGTCGATCCCTAGCTGATCTGCAGCTTCTTGTCGTTGGCGATGGCCCTCGTGTACCCCACGAGGTGGGCATCGACGGAGTCACTGTGGCTGCTGGTAAACAGTACCCAACCGAATAGCCATAGTAGGTACGCCTCGAGGTGCCACGACACCTGGTTGTCGATGGGCTCCGGGGCCATCCGCTTGACCTATGTATAAACGAATAATTAGTAAGTCCATCATATGGCTAGAATAGTGCACCACTAAACATGGAAAATGAGTAGCATCGTGCGGAATCGCAAAAGCCACCGCAGGACGGGCTACTCTTATTGTCGCTCTGGAAGTCATAATGCGGTGGCGCGGCCCGATCGGCGCGATCGGCGGGAGGCAGCGGCTCCCGTGATAGGCAGGCCGAGCAGTTGCGCGACATCCTGTAGAGTGGGGGCTATCTCCCCGAATGGGAGGTGGAAGGTGTGCGTCTCGGGCCGCCACCGGTCCACCAGGGCTGTCAGGAGTGACCGATCGAACGGGAACCGTCGTGATCGCTCTGGACCGTCCTAGACCTCCCTATCGTCCTCAACCAGAGCGTCGTCCTCTTCGGTGGTCTCCACCATCCGCACGAGAGGTAGAAGGCCGGCATGACTCTACAGCGGACATATGACACAAAGAAGTGGCACAGCTTGCGGACAAACCTGTCTACCCAGCGTGGGTCCAGTCTCCAAGCCCGTCGGGGTGTCCGCGTACGAACCACCCCCAAGTCAGTTGCGTCATCCCCGCGAACCGGATGCGGGACACGACGGCTCACGCAGTGCTGCACGTTGACCAACCGGTCCAGCAGGCCAAAATGCCAGTCTGAACCACCAGGGTCGCGAGCCATACCTGCAAATCAATTTTCAGTTAGTAATTATGACACAATTAGTAGGTTCAATTACTTATAGCGTAGCTCCGGAAATTCTGAAAATTAAGTTGCATTCTTGCATAAGTCTAGTGATTTTTTTTGTTCATAACCTATCATGGATTCGAAAGTAACCTACCATGATTTTATATGCAAATCTACGACTACGCTTTTTAACAAAATATTATGTAATGACCACAAAGTTTTTAATAATGTGTTCGCATATATTTAAAACTGATTTACCAATATTAGCAATTATTATTATCAACACTCCATAAAATTAAGTTGTTTTCGCAACTAAATGTGTGAAGCAGTCAGCTTATTCGGAAAAAACGCAACTAATTATATATAAACATTAAGTATCATCTGAAAACAATATTTATAATGCTTGGTTTACCCAACCCTAACATTCATTCAGCCGATAATTGCTTAATTGCCTAATCTTAACCATCACTGCTACATCCTCCACATAAATTTTCTAGCTCCGCCACTGATAATATGACACTACACATTACACATCTAAAGATTTTTTAAGCTAACATACCATTATTTTATTTGCTAACAATATGTCACTACACATGATGTTACTTGCTAACCTACCATGGTTTCGAAAGTACACACATACAAAATAATGCTAGAGTCTCACCGTAAATAAATCGTCGATCTTGACGTACACTTTCTTTCCCCCCTCTCCCTCTTCCTCTCCTCTCTTTCCCTCCCCCTCTCCTCTTTCCCTTCCTCTCTTCTCCTTTCTCTCTTCTCCTCACGCTCGCTCTCTCAAAAAAATGGCGAACTGCCATCGGCCGGGCGCGTGCGCGCCTTATAAGAGGCCCAGCGGTGAGCGACTTGTGTCCTAGTCGCTTGGCCGTTTGACGACTAAGAGGCGAAAGGTCCAGTCACCCAATAGTTAAGCGACTTGGACACTTGTCGCTCACCCGCCTAGTCGCCAAACCGTGGAGCTATAGGGGATTATTACTGTAAAAAAGGTAGTATTATTTCTGTAATTCGAAATAAAAAAATAGATTATTTTAAAAATCAACAACAAAGTACCCCACAACAAGTGCATAATAATATACAATTGAACGAGTGATTTAGTAGATAATAAAGAGAGTTTGTCAGAGAGAGGTAACACATTAGGGCCGACTACCACCCCTCTTTTCTCCTTTGTCGAAAAACTAAGGCTGATCTATTAGGCATTTTTTATATTGGAAGGTGATGTATGTGCTAACGCATTTACGTTACAAAAAATTCACATGCACATGCCAAGAATGGTTCGCTTACCATTACAAATTGTCGTATAAGGAAATTATTTATGCAAAAATCATTGTTTGTTCTTTTGCAATGATACAGAGTCACTATTTCTTAGGCCTTGTTTGGGTGGGCCGGAATCTCGGCCCAATCCCAAGGAAAATTCCTCCTATCGTAGACTTTTTCGGATTGGGTTGCAAGTGCATTTGGATGAGATCGGGATGGGAGAAATCCTAGCCCAATCCACGAGGGAGAAAAAACTCCTCCCGAGGTCAGGGAAATTTTCCCCAAATACCACGACATCGTCCCTTCATCCACGCTCGCCCCTTTCGATGACTCAATCCACCTTTGACCTTGCTACCACATGCTCACACCTAGGGGTGAAGACGGATTAGATACGGACGGATAATGGCTCTGCCATATTTGTTTTCATACTTTTCCCAAATCCGGATCCGGATACGAATACCCCGGATATGAATACGAATACGAATACGAATAATATCGAGTACAAATACGGAGCGAATACGAATCGAAATGAATACGGTCGCGATATTTTTTGGAACATGAAAATCCCTTAAATTGTATGCCATAAATTAACGAAAACATATAACTAGTTTATTTGATGAAAACATTCATGAATTGTTCATATTTTTAGTAACCACACATAATATTGGCACTAACAAGCTGCATTAACTAGTTCATCACAAACATAATACTTAGTTTACCATATTTAGCTCATAAGTCATAACTCACAAAGTCACAAGTCATCACGCATTCACACTTAGTTCATCACATACATATATAAAACTTAGTTCACACTAACATTGATCAAATTTGGATGATTAATCTATCATAAATACCGTAACATCCCAAAGTATGTTACCAAAAATAAAATTAACAAAGTTATTATTTTATTGGATTTTATGAGATTTAAAAGAGTTTTCTTGGTTAAAAGGAAAAATAATACAACAAAGTCAATTATTTAATTTCCTTGTTTTTAATGTCAAAAATAAAATTTATTGAGTTTTCTGGGATTTTATTGAATTTAAAGTGAAAAGGAATTTTAAATTAATTTCTTGAATTTTTGGAATTTAAAAGGTTTTTCCTATTTTTCAGAAATTAAAAATAATTTATGCTTAAAAATAAAAACTAACTTTAAGTTGGAATTAATTTTATTAAGTTCAAAATAATTCAAGGAATTTCTGTGATTTTTTTTAGAATTTTTAATTCTCTTTGCTATTTTCTAAAAGGCTATTTGATTTGTTGCATTTTTCTAAAATTCGGAAATCATTTAAAATCTCATTTTCTTTTTTGGGCCAAAACCTGGATATCCGGACATCATCTTATCCGGATAATCTGTATTCATATCCGTATCCGCCGGATAGCATGCCTACCGTATTCGTTTCCGACAAAAAATCCGAATTCGTTTCCGACCCGAAAATTATCCGAGAAAAATCCGATCCGAGATAATCCGAATCCGTTTTCGCCCGGATCGGTCGGAAACTATCCGATCCGTTTTCACCCCTACTCACACCCATTGCTTCTGTGTGATGCCACCGCACCCATTGAGCATAGAAAGAAACAAGGAGGAGGCGTTGGACCCTAGGGGCACCGATGCGGTGTGGTGCCCTAGCCTGCGTTTTGTGGCTTGTGCTGCGGCACTGCTCCAAACTGACCATGGGGCGATCTGGATCGACTGTAGTGGCGGTGCTATTCCATGTTAGGGAGGAGGTGATGGGTAGCGACGTGCTCCGCGGCAAGATTGGGGAAGACGATGTGACGTGTTTTGTGGCAAACAGGTGGCAAGATGCTGGTGGTGGCAAAGATTGGGCGGTGGTGGCCTGGCAACGACGAGGAGATTCCCCCCTTGATTTTCCCTGAATTTTTGTTCTATTGGTCCTTTTCCCTTCACCTCCCAAATGATGGGTGGAATTATTCTCCACGGTGCAAACATTTCCTCGGGGTCATCAAATCGGATTTATTCCCCAGTGAGTTTTGCCCTGGAGTACCCAAACAAGCTCTCGAGGGTTTCATTTCAAAGTACTAATTGCCATAGAAACGGATGTCACTGACCAAATCTACAACATTTAGACATACGAAATGCTCATTGTTGCTGCCGTGGGCAATATACTAATAATACAACCGTTTTTTTGAACTGAACTAGTAATACAACCTTGTCACAATATAGTATGTAACAAGTTTAAGACATCAGAATGTTTATAAAAAAGTTGACAGAAGAAAGCACATGTCGACCCATCCGTTGGGCTGGAATCTGGATCGTTGCCCAGTGCCGACTGCCGAGAAGCAACAGGGTCCATACTGGGCAGTCTGCTCTGCTCAGGTCAGGCCCGACCGCCGATCTCGTTCAGAGGAAGAAGAAGAAGAAGAAACCCCACGCCCTCGGCGCTTTTGGCTTGGCTCCCTGTCGCGAGCTCTAGGGTTTCTCTCCCGGTGAGCGACCTCCTCCTCCGTTCTCCTCGTCCCTATCTCCGTCCAACCTTCTCCTGGGTGGTGCTATCGGGTTCCTGTTTCGCGCCGTTCTAGGGTTATGAGGACGCCTCTTGGGTAGGTTGTGGATTCCCCGTGCATTTTAGATGGTGGGTCGATTTGGTGCGCGTGGCTAGCCGAGGAGAGGGAGCTAGGTTTAGGAACTAGGGGTTGTTATGCGCTGGTGGCAATCACGAGTGGTTTGATTTGATCTTACGCCATTGATGTGGCTGTGCCGTGTGTTCCGATTTTGTTATATGTATTTAGCAATATGCGATGCTGTTCTTTTTGGTTATTCGAGTGCCACTGATCTATTAGTGTGTCTGTTTTCATTCACCTTTCTTATTCTTGTGAAAATTGGGCCACTGATATTTTTATGCTAGCTGAATGTTTCTAATTTGCATAGTAGCTGATTTCTTATTTTCTTTGCTGCTCTCCGCTTGTCTGTCGGGTAGGGGAAGATGGCTTCCCGTGTGACACCTTCCAAGAGACCGTTTCAAAAGAATTCTTCGGAGCACAGCGGTCGGGGGAAGTGGCAGAAGACAAAACATGCTTCTTCACAGCAAACTCAGCTGAATGTACAGCCTGGTGTTCCTATTTTCCGTGTTCTCTGCCCTGCTTCAAAATCTGGGAATGTCATCGGTAAAGGCGGTGGTATCATCACAAAGATAAGGAAAGAAAATGGAGTAAGAATCAGGGTTGATGAAGCAGTCCCTGGTTGTGATGAGAGAGTTATTGTCATAACTGCCATTGAGAAGGACAAAGAAGCTAGCGGTGAGCAAGGTAAAGTGAATGATGGAGGTGTTGCTTTTTCTGCTGATGGTGACCATGAGAAGGAGAAAGACCACAAGAAGGAAGAAAGGGACGATTCAGGGAAAGACCACATCAAGAAAGAAGAGGATGATGCAGAGAAAGACCACGGCAAGGAAGAAAAGGATGATTCCTCTGTTGCGAAAGATACAAAGTCAGAGCCAGAGAGGGTAGTACCATCTCCAGTGAAGGCTATTTTGCTTGTCTTTGATAGGATTTTTGCAAGTGAAGATGAAAATGAAACTGGGGATGCATCAGGCGAGAGAACTCCTGTTTCTTTGAGATTATTGGTGCTTGATAGCCAAGTAGGTTGGCTTTTGGGGAAGAGCGGTAGTGTGATTAAGCAAATGTCGGCTGATAGTGGCTGTGAAATTCGAGTTTCAAAGGAGAAGCTTCCTGCATGTGCTTTATCCCAAGACAAACTTTGCCAGGTAGATCTTTTCAGTATTGGATTTCATTTTCTTGTTCCCTACCGTTATCTTTTGTAATCTTTCTTAGATTGTGCTTTGGAAGATCATTTCTGGCGCTCTTTGATATATCATTTTTGCAGATCACTGGAGAGCTTAACTCAGTTAGGAAAGGTCTGAATGCGGCAGCTCAAGTGCTCTTTGCTCACCCCCCTACGGAAAGTGACGCAGTTCCTGCTGTTCTCCCTTCTGCTTCATTATCTCGTTCATTCTTGAATCAGTTAGATGGTCTTCCTCCAGGAATGCAACCCAACTTCCATCTCCGTTTTCAAGGGCCGTCCCATGCCAGTGGACCTTTTGATATCGTTGATCAGCGACCAAATGTTGCTCCTTTTCCTACTTTTCCTGAAGCTCTAATGCATGGCCATACTTCAGTTCTTACAGAACCCCTCACCTTTAGGTTATTATGCTCAAGTGACAAGGTTGGAAGTATAATAGGAAAGGGTGGAAACAATATCAGGACTATTGAGAATGATACAGGCTGTGAAATAAAAGTTCTCGAGACTGTTCCAAAATCAGAAGACCGTATCATAGTTATTTCTGGACCTGCGGTAACCACCTTCCTTTTCTCTTGATAGTATAGTTTCATGAAATAAATCCATCAGCCTTTAATTAATACCTGTTTAGCCCATTTGGTGACCTGCTTCTTAGTAGTACTGAAAATGCCTTCAGAGTCTGTCTGGGCAACATGGCATTGAAATGAATTATAGAGCATATATTTTCCAAACCACATTGTTACTAAAGTTTTGAATATTTGGATTCTCTGAAAGTGTTGTTGCAAAATTCATATATTTTTGCACGCTCTATCTTCAAGGTTGCCATTTGGTAGCACTGTACGGATTAACATTAGTAGGGAGTGCAGGCAGCAACCAGCAATCTGGTTGCTAGACAGTCTGCCATAAATCTCGATAAAATTAAAGGTATAAAAATCCAATTTTTTTCCCTTTATGCATGGAGAGGTGCATGGTGAAATGTGAATGCATTAGAAAATTGAATGGCACGAAACTTTTCAGGTAGATTACCTGATTTTTGCACTTTTCTCCTCGATACTTTGCCAAAAGTTTTTGCAACTGTTGTTCTTTATCTTGACACATGAAGCATTTATTTATTTGAGAACTGTGCTTTAGCCTTTAATAGCAAAACAATTTGTGATTTGCATTGGAGTTTGCTCTTAACGTTTTAATACTGTTACTACCATTCAAAATTTGAATGAAGTCATCCACTACCTGGAAAGTAGTGTTATGATCTAATGTGTTTTCAAGGAGAGATAGTCACTAATGAATTCATTTGTCTTTATATCCTGTAGCATCCGGGTGATGGAATTTCCCCTGCACAGAATGCAATTCTGCATGTGCAGCGTATAATTGTGTTGCCTACCTCTAACAACAAGGAGGGTCCTGCAATATGTAGGCTGATCGTTTCACCTAACCAGGTTGGTTGCCTTCTTGGCAAAGGCGGTAGTATCATAGCTGAAATGAGGAAGCTATCAGAAGCACATATAGTAGTGCTGAGCAAAGACAAGATCCCAAGGGGTGTCCCAGAAAATGATGAAGTCGTTCAGGTCTGCTTATGTTGTATTGTAGAACCTGCACGCCATTTTTACAAATAATGCATTAAGATCTTTCTTAGTCCTGATGAAATTATACTTCATCTGTTATTTTGCATCTTGATTTTACCTATGCTTGACTCTTTTGTACAACACTTTTAGCTCTTTTTTTGGTTAATTAACTGCAAAATCGCTGTTCTTTTAGATAAGTGGGAATTCCGAAGCTATTCAAGAAGCTCTAATGCAGATAACTGCTAGACTACGTAACCATCTTTTCCGGGATAGAATGGCTGCAATGGGTCCTAACATGCAGCCGCCTTTTGGTTTGCTGGATCCTCAATTTGGTCCGTATGTGGGAAGCCATGCATCTACGTCTCCGAGGATTTATCCTAATGCGTCTCAGTTTCATAAAGATTTTAGGGGACGGCCATTGGATGAGATGTCTGCTCCTTGGACCACAAAGGTATTAACCCATTTATTCTTTTCTTGTAAGATGTTCTTGAGCATGCAAAGTGGAACTACAAATTTCTTGAACATCCTAAGAACCTCTTATTTTGTTTAGGAAACGTTTATAGACTGCTTATAGTGCTCCATTTGGCTGGGAATCAAACTTGGTCACCAACTAATGTGTCATGACCTAACGATCATATCAGATAGTCGTGAGTAGTGGGAGGCTTTGGGCCTGGTTTCCGGCAAGGCGCCGTGACGTGGTTAGATAGCTAGGGCACGGCGAACAGCAAGCACAAGGGGTAAGGGCGCAGAGAGAGATTCGGCAGAGGTAGAAGAATTGAGAGAGGGAGATTTGAGATAGCTTTTCTGATGACTTTCATTGATAATCCTAGCACCCTTATATAGTGGATGCTGCCCCCTAACAAGAACTCTAATGCAATCCTTTTCTGAAACCAATCTCTTCCTAATTCCTAAGTATCCTGAAGGGACTTACCTAATACTTGCTAAATCCAGAAGGGATTCCTACCTTATCTCTAAAAGCAATCCGGAAGGGATTCTTAAGCAGCCTCCTGCTGTTCGGTTGCATCAGGTGAATCCGGATCGGTCTGACCGATCATCCCACCGCTCGGACCGGCCAGTGTATTGGGCGCACCAGTTGGACCGGTTGGGTTCGCTGCGCGTGATCGTCGACTATAGAACTTACACCACATGAAATAGTGATAGTGTGACATCCCGCAAGATGAGTTGTGCTTGGTTTTAGGTGTCAGGCTAGTTGCCTAATTTTTGTGAAGAAGTAATCTAAAAGTGGTGGCACCAGAGTGTGATAGCCACTACTTGAGTAGCAAAATCAATTGTGGTTGATGAGATTTGGCATTATGCATCGGATTGCAGACTAATATGGTCGCCAAGCGAATAACTTTTACATTCTATAAGTTTTTTTTTATCCTTTTCCTTATACCATTGTGGTCCACACTTTTGTAGGGAATGCGGAATGTTGGAGATCCGATGTCAATATCTGATATCCCTGGAATGGCACCTAGAGGAATTGGTGGATTTTCTGGGTTTGTTTCTTGTCTTGTTTTTTTATTTTTTTGTCATTTAATCAACAACATTGGGAGACATCATGTATTTACCTGAGAAATTGCAATTGCAGTCCTGGTCAGTCATCTATGCTACCAAATATAACTGCAGATGTCATGGTTCCAAGATTACTTATAGCTGCTTTATGTGGGGAAGATGGAGGTTGTTTGAATAAGATCCGTGAGGTTTGTGTTCGACTAGTGTGTCGTGTAGCGTATCCAGTTAATAATGAGGTGTATGATTGATATAATTAATACTATGTGCAGTTTTCAGGAGCTAAGATAACAGTCACTGAACCTATAGCTGATGCAATGGACACTGCTATTTTGATATCTGGCGCACCGGATCAGATGCATGCAGCCCGAAGTCTTATTCAAGCATTTGTTCTAAGTGAATCAGTTGCCCCATGATATTTCAAAATTCAAACCTCTGAAGGTGATGCCCCTTCTAATATTTTGTTCCTTTCTTCTGGGGAACTCATACTTGGTGGAGTTTGTGGTGATGTTTGACTGTGTGGGCAATGAAGCTGGTAACCTGATGTGTGTTCGTATTTATCAATATGCATGTCCTGTTTGCAGAGTTGCATATGCTTGAAGAGGTTAGTTATGCACTTATGCTGAATAGCAACTAAAATCCCAGTCTGATGGAACTTCTCTAGTGAGTAGGTTCTTTGGATAATTTCCCAAACTCCCCCTTGTGGGATTATGGAAAACATTATGGGTAGCTGCAGAAATCTATCACTACCATCTTATGCAAGCGTATGCTTGTAATTGGAAAGCTTCTAACCTTTTTGTATGAGAAAACCCATCATGTTAATGTTGTGAACTTCTATAAAGAAAACTAGCCTATCAGTGATTATTGCCTTTTTGTCTGATATTTGTATTGCTAAGAAGCACCGATACGGCCGCAAGTCGCCATCTGCCCTCAAGCTTGTCACTGAGGCACCAACAAACTCGCTCCTCTTGTCTGTCTGCAATCTCGTTGTTGAGATGCCCGCCAACATTTCTTTTGCTCTCTGGTTCTCCTTCCCTATCTCCATCTTCCATCTCTCTTGCAGTTTTGATTGTGGTGGCAGGGAGGAAACTCTCGCTGGTTGGGTGTAGGGTTTGGGGACGCATATGGTAGAAATCTGTGGATTTCGCAATCTTTTAGACTTTTAAGGTAGAAGTACGTGGGTTTTGCAACATTTTAGACTTCTACGGCAGACATCTGTGGACTTTGCAACCTTTTAGATTTTTATGGTAGAAATATGTGGATTTTGCCTATGTATCAATGTATGCTATTTTCCAAAATGATTTAAATTTAATAGAAGATCTAATCTATTCATACATTGTGAAAAAGACCTTAACTTTTTTCCCACTAGGCTTGTTGATACATATTCATCATAATAAAATTGTTCCTTATCAATACATAACATTGTATGAGTCAACCCAGCTCACCTCTTGAAGAAAGTCTTCAATCCCTTGAGAGAAACAAAAATGGCTACAAGAATAATAAGAATTATAGGAGCTTGCCGGGACGGAAGCTTTACCGCACGGCCGCACCCGTAGTATACAGAGCTAATAGCCCCCCAACTGAATACTTACTCAGTTGTGAGTTGTCACGGACAAACTTGGAGCCAGTGGGTATCCCTGCCTTAGTATCTGTGGCAATTCACCAATAATTTAAAGTTGATCTCATATGAATGTTACACGATTCCTAATTGCGAGACCACTACAAGTTACTGCTCATGACTCATTGCTTTATTAGGATATATGGGGGATTATGTTATTGATTAGTGGTTGTCTTTCCAAATAGTAATGGTCATGGGGGTTTGATCTAATCTATCTAGGTAAATTTAATCCTCATTTAATACCAGGATTATTTACAGCAATATGGAGAAATAAATGAACCATATGTAGCATATCTTATATTATTATAATGCTGTTGGATATTTGGATGCTGATAGGTTAACACTTCTTCATTCTACCTGGTTATATACTTACATTACTAATGAGCCGAAGAAGTCTTCAGTCATTATCAGGTGATAGAAGACTATTTTGTAAATGACAATTCTGTTAGTTTGGGACATATGTTGGCTTCTAAATTGAATAATATGGTAAACACAATGTGAACCTTGGTGATCTGCAAGGATGACTGCGGAGATGTGTTTTTCTCAGATATATGGAAAGATTCAAAATAAGTGAACTTATATAGCTCTGTTTCGTCATTAGCAATTCAGCATATAGTGACTATTGAGTTGAGATTGATAATTTAGCTTGTGCATGTTTATCTTCTCTGATATACATTCTGATGGTAGCAAGGCTATAGTCAGGGTTATCAAGTAATTAAGCTAATGAACCAATAAATTCTGTTATATCTAAAGAAGAATGGGTAAATGGGCAATAGGATGAACATGTGAAGGAAAAATGGGAAATGTATGAAAAATATCAGAAAGAGAAGATAGTAAACCATATAAGGAAACATATCAAGGATCTAGCTTATGGGTAGCGGGCTCTCTTCTCTTGTTGAAACTTGAGGGATTCAAATGGCAGAGGGATATGGAAGGTCATTTACCAGAATAGGTGGGAGACATGGAAGGTTATTAAATGGAATAGGTACTAACTGCTGTTAGAAAAAACAGGCACAGCAATTATTCCAAAAGTAGTTGCAATGTTTTTTGCACGGTAGCACTGTTACAGGCTATAGCTTGTGCTGGTTGCACTTTTTCCGCTATAGCACGCTATAAACAACACTGGGCTAATTATATGATCCTTATTTGTATTAAAATAATTTAAGTCGGTCAATGAAATCTTAGAAATGCCCTCAGTGGTCGTTCATAGTACTTTTCCATATTATTTATAAGAACAGAAATATCTACATATCAGCAAACTTCATTGCGTATCCTTGATAGCTCCATTGTATTTTCATATGGATGTCATTAGTTCACATGGTTAGCTGTATGCCCAAATATTTTTGGTCTTGTTTGTTTTATATGTTTTATGCTTTTCAGTCAGCTGTTGTATTATGCTTTACATTTGCCCTTCACTATTTTGTTTTTGAAGAGTCCCTTTACCATTTGCGAGCTGCTTTATAGTTTATGTGAATGATTTCTTACTTTTTAGTGGTTCATCCAATGCTTTAAACTTCTATGTCTAAACATCTTAATAGTTGGTGAACATTTCTTATTTAAGCTATTTGGTGACAAAACCTCTCCCTCTTTTTTATGTCTTTAGCTGTTAAAAAATTGACCATGTCGAACACTTGAACTTACTGAACTTGAATTTTGTGAATCTGATAAAGGTTCTTCCATAATCGTGTTAAAATTGTGCAAGACTTTCAAGCAAATTTGTACACAAGGGACATATAGTGATTTTTTTTTACCTTATTTGCATTGCAGATTAATTAAAATAGGCGACACAATATATTTTTAATTAGCTTCTATCTGTAGTTTCTTCTATTCTTTTGATTATTTATCTTTGTTCCTTCTTTGTTTTTATTGCTTTTGAGAACTAGCTAAACAATGAGGATCAGTGACATTTGGTTGCTTGGTGAATCTTGTCTCTAAAGGTCAGGAATTTTGATGAGTTGTCGACTGGTAGTTCGGTTCCTTGTATGCAGACAGTTGGTTGTCATCTGTGCTTGGTTGTCCTTTGCTGTTGTGCCAGCATTGGAAGCTGCATCCTGAAGGTATGGACACTGTAGTTCCGTTTGATAGCTTGACTTGTCTTCCTTAGAAGTGTTTCTGATCAATGAGGCTGCCAGAGTACTTTTTTTGTTGGTTCGTGCACAATGACCATAAATTTTAGTGACCGCTTATGTATATGTGGTTTGTCATCTTGAAAAATGAAGGATTAGAGATCATTAGTGGTGTTGCTAAGAATGGCACTTCAGAAACAATCTACCATAATATTCCTCAGCTAAGTTCATGTGGTGTCAGCAGTTGATATTTTAGTCAAGAGTCAAGACTCGAGAGAGGCTGCCCTATCCTAACTATGTTATCGAAATTCTAAGTTTGCATTGTTACATGCCTTTAGACATGTCTTGAAAACATAGTTGCCTGTGCCCTGTAGACAATTTGATACATATGTGTGATAAAGTTAAGATAGAAGGTCTGATTTGATGGTTCAACGGCACAGTATTTGGATATGTTTTTTTTTGGTGTAGTTTTTTCTTACATAATTACTTAATTTGATTAGAGCCTGTAAATAATCCCATGAAAATGTTAAGGACAAAGATAATGTAGCATTGGATAAGTAAGACGACTTTTTTAATTAAACAATGGAATTATGGGTATTTACATATATTGTGTACTGACTTCACTGGACAGACTAGTATGGAAAAGTCCAGATGAGTTATAGGGGTAAGTTCTGCGGTTTATACTAGAAATTTTGTAGCTTATGGGGGAGGTACAGGGGGTAACATTTTAAAGCTAAATAGCCAATAGTTTCCAAACAACTTTATGGCGTATCCACGTATGTCATGCTGACATAATATGGTTGTGGGCCAAAAGCCCTAAAATTGGCCTAGAAAGAAAACCTAGGCAAAACCAAACAGGTCTTATATATATTGTATATTACCAACAAGGCACATTATACATTTTCGTCTTCTCTACATATAAGAAACAATTTCAGTTTACTTTTGACCATGTGAGCTAAATAGCTACATTACCAATAGTACTGTAGGCCCTTTATGTCGTACTTGTAGTGGTCACGCATATTCATGAGACCAGCCAACTTTGGCTGATGGCTACTTTGCTTTGTTCCTACTGCTCCTGTACTAGTGGTTTATGGCAAGTATTTTGGACTGAGGCATTTATGGTATGTATAATTGTTACCCTGTTTGCTATATATTTCTCAATCCTGTTTATTTTGTGACAAGTATATAATGCAAATTTCGAATCGGTTAGGAACGAGCTTACACTTGTATTCATAAACTCTGCCTGTTGGTTTTAATGTTACAGCATCCTGCTTTAGTAATAGCGTGGGCATTAGGAAACCGAAAAACTTCTGCAGTAATAGCATTGGCATTAGTAAATAAAAAACCTTCCTTGGTAAACAAGAATACCTAATGAAGGCTGTTAGATGATACAGAAGGACTAGGTTAATGAATCATCAGTCTGAATGGTATTAGCCAGGCTTGAGTTTACAGGGCATCTGGTGCAAATATTGTCATTGTCCATGCATATGAAAATTTTGGAAATTATTTGCAGGGTGTTAGTTTAGTTTCTTTTTGGGAAAAGGTAACTTTTCCCAAAAATTACGATGTTCAACCCCCAATGTTTTAGTAGCTCTTGCATCCTGCTTACCACAACCAGGGTTTAGGAAACTGGAACCTGGCTGGTTTTGTTTTTTCGCCCAAAAATTGGCCGGTATGTGGTGTGCAATCTTCAAACTTGGGTTTTAAAATTTTGATGTTTGAATTTAACAAACAACTCATAATAAACTTAGTTAGGAAGAAGAAGAAGCTGGCCTGGGTTAACCCGGACTACCACTGCCAAGTGGGTATGTCAGGAACATTTCTATGGCGTTTTGAGTTTTGGGGCAGTCTTGAGTATACTTTGCTGACTTCTGTATGACCACCGTTGATTTGCTATGTTTAAATATGTACTTTTTTTTAAAAAAAAATAAATCTGTGTGCTTTTGATTTTAGTATTAGCAGTCTAAATATGTTTTTGTTTGGATGGCCTCGAAGACAAAAGAAGCAATACCTCAAAATGTTTAGACCGATGTTTGCAAGTTTGTAACAAGAAGCTGCTGTTTGTCATTTGAAGTTGTAATTTCTCATTGGGAAATCTAATATTGTGATGAAGGAAGAGATAATTCAATGTTACATTTTTTGTTTTTGTAGACATTGTGCGTGTCATGATCTCAAACTGCAATTATTCTGATATCCAATTTCCTGCTGTACATGGGGCTAAACGTCAGGAGTATTACATACAGCCAGAAAAACAAGTGGCATGAACTACATGAAAAGGACTAACAAGATTCAGCCAAAGATGAAAAGGAAACCACTCCCATTTTCCCCCTTAGTGGACTACGTGGACGCACAAGAACCAGGGCGCGCTCATCAGGGAGCGGGCCCCACAACCACATTATCGTTCGAAGGCAGTAGGCGCTGTAGTTAACTAGTGCTCGAGAAAGGAAGGAGAAATAGCAGAGGGAGTTCCGATGTTCTCCTAGTTTCGGACTGTCCCTGTTCTTCGCAAGTAAAAAAAGGATACAGATTCGCTGTCAGAAGCCTGTGCACCAGTGCATCAGTTAATGGATCTTGCGTGTATTCTATGCTTTTGAAATGAAGTTTTTCTAGCTCACATACATGTTGGTGCAGCCCAATCAGTTTACATTCCCCATCTAATGTTCAGTCTGGGACTAACTGTGGATCACGTTTTCGTTACTCTTAAGAATATGCCTCTCAATAGAACCGCGTTGTCACTTTGTCCCTACTTTTTTTTTCTTTTACTCAACCAGGAGCTTATATTGCTCATGAACAGGAGTACAATGAGACATTAAACATGCAAGCAAAAAGTCTGGCGTTTCGTTAATTTTCGTTACTTTATTTCTCTCTAATTGCTTTCTGGGGTTTCAGCTCCTACAAATATCCGAAGCTTAAATCTGTAAGTATCGTTTTTGGACGAAATATCGAAACACTTGAATTGCATTTACTGCAGCAAAGTTATATATTTTAAGTAAGATGTAAGTATACTTTGTATTCAATTATGTGTTATATATATTTTGGTTCAAGCTCCGCCACTGGTTTCGAAGACAAAGACGCAAGCAAAAACAGGAAATCCAATTCCTATGGCGCAGAATGGCAGAAGCAATTTGCAAGGCGCTTTGATGTTAACCCGGCAAGGCCCATCCATTCCATGCAATCATCTTATCACCACGCAGCCGCTCAAAACCCTCCTCCCCTTCCCTCCACAACTTCCATCCCCCCTCTTCTCCTCCAAACTCCTTTCCCTCCCCACAGCCACAAAGGCAGAGCTAGGTAGCCAAGAAGCCCACCTAGCTCAAGGCCGGAGCCATGGGGTGTGCGGGCTCCAAGGACGTCGCGGTGGCCGACGTCTACCGCCCGCCGCCCACGAGCGTCTCCCTCTTCGACATAAGCGCCGTCGAGGAGCCATGGCTCATCGCCACCGACAAGCACAACGCAGCCAACGTCAAGGACGACCAAGACGATGAAGAGGAGGAGGAGGAAGAAGACGGCGGAGACGGCACCAAGAAGCCCACCACCGTCGTGCCGCTGCCTCTCCTCGAGAAGCTCGACGGCTACGAGTTCGCCCCGGCTTCCTGGTCCGAGGTGAGCAAGGCCCTGGAAGACATCAAGCCTACGCTCAACTCCAAGCCTACGACGAATCCCAAGCCTCCTCCCAAGAAGAAGAAGAAGCAGCAACCAGCAGCTCAAGTACAACCACCGCCGCCGCCGCCGCAGCAGCAGCAGCCGTTGCAGGCGCCGTCCGTCGCTGGCACAGAAGACGTTGGCAAGAAGGCACCGCCGCCGCTGCCGTACGTGCATGGCGTTGAGGATGCTGACAGGAAGCCGCCACCGCCGGAGCTCACGGGGCGGCGCGCCGTGAAGGACAACCCCTTCCTGATGCGTGACCGCGAGAACAAGGACAGCGATGGCGCAGCCGCCGCGGTCAAGTGGCGGCGGAGGGACCCGTTCGAAGGTTACCCCGAGCGGCGCCCTCCGGGCGCCGCGGGAGGCGGGGTAGTGCTGTACACGACGTCGCTCCGCGGCGTGCGGCGCACGTTCGAGGACTGCGAGCGCGCGCGGCAGGCGGTGGAGGCGTGCGCGGAGGCGGCTGGCGGGGGCGTGTCTGTGGAGGAGCGCGACGTGTCCCTGCACGGTGAGTACCTGCGCGAGCTCCGGGAGCTGGCCGGCGAGAGCGCGCCGCCGCCGCGGCTGTTCGTGATGGGGCGGTACCTGGGCGGCGCGGAGCAGTGCGCGGAGCTCGCGGAGAGCGGGAAGCTGAGGGAGATGCTGCGGTGGGCCAGGGCGCGCGGGGAGGCCTGCGCGGCCAAGGACGGCCGCGGCTGCGAGGGGTGCGGCGGCGCGCGGTTCGTGCCATGCTGGGAGTGCGGTGGCAGCTGCAAGGTGGTCGCCGCCGGCGACGCAGGTGGGGTCGAGAGGTGCGGCAAGTGCAACGAGAACGGCCTCATGATGTGCCCCATCTGCCACTGATGCGCTACTTAAACTAGAGTTAATTAATCTGCTTGCATGTATGCATTTGTACCATATAGTATTTTTATAGTTGTATACACGATGGGTAATGGGTTATTGTTAGGGTGAGTTTAAACTGCGCTTTATCAGTGGTTTAAAGAAGAAAGAGTACATGTTGAAAGGGTCTAGCGATTCTAATGGTATTGTATAGCAGTGCTATATATATATATCTCATGTATTTGGTAAATCTTCTTCTTGATTGGAATGAACCATAATGTTGTGTAACTGGAGTCGCTCTGGGTTGTGCTAATTGTAATTTACTCTCTATTTTTTTTCAAGCGGAAGTTGTGAACCGAGAGAGATTAAGATTTCACCTACTAAAAATGCCATAAAGGACCTGTTTGGAACACATAGATTCAACACGAAGTAGCGTAATTTTTCCTCAAAATTAATATGTGTTGAGAAACCGTCGCTGGCGAGTCTAGTTCGATCGATCACTTTGTAGATGAAGTAGAATCGTACACAACAATGCAAGAACAAATAGTAGATTGAACACAGAGTTATAGGGGGAACTTCTTGCTTCTCTTTATCTCTTCTCATGATCAGCCTTTTACAATGACTAACACTCTCTATTTATAGATTAGAGACCCTGCTAGGGTTTGGATGGGGCGCCATCCATAGGCCGACTGCTGGGTCAAACTCATAGTTTCCCAACACTCCCCCGTAGACACCCATCCTCACATGTTCATGCTTCGTCAAAACTTAATAAAAACCCAGTGGAAAAAATTTGAAGAAAGAGTACATGGTACATGTTCTATTGTGTTGCACGAATTGCCTTGTTAAAAACCTTAGCCGAGAAACATCAGAAAAATTCGTCAAGGGAAAAAGAGTACAATCTACCCAATTTCATTTAATCTTTAGGATTTATTCTTTGGGTACTCGATCTTCGTGATTAAGTTTCAATAATAAGTTTGTGAAGATTCTCTCCCTGAATTCTGTACTTCTCTAAGTCTCATTATTCCAATTCCACGTATGCATCCTTCAAAGCTAGATGCTGAAAGTGACTTAGTGAATAAATCTGCAAGATTTTCACATGACTTAGCATGCAGTACTTTAATTTTGTCCATCTTTTGTAATTCATAAGCATAGAAGAACTTAGGGTTGATATGCTTTGTGAGTTGACTCTTTATATAACACACCTGCACTTGTGCAATACAAGTTGCATTATCTTAATAGATAATAGTGGGGTTTGCTCGGTATTCAATCCACACGACTATTGGATGTAGTGAATCACTCGTCGAAGCCAAGCACATTCTCGTGAGGCCTCGTACAGTGCTATGATTTCCGAGTGGTTCGTCGAAGTTGATACAAGACTTTGCTTAGACGATTTTCATGAAATTGCTGTTCCACCACATAGGAATACATAGTCTGTTTGTGATTTGGCTGTATGCGGGTCCGACAGGTACCCAACATCTGCATAGCCATTTATAGACAGGTCTTGGTTCTTTCTGTAGAACAGACCAATGTCTTTGCTTCATTGGAGGTATCGAAAAATATCCTTTATTTTCTGCTAATGTCTTTTGGTAGGTTCTGCACTATACCTTGCTAATAGGTTCACGACAAATGCGATGTCCGATCTAGTACAGTTTGCTAAATATATGAGTGCTCCTATTGCACTTAAGTACGGGAATTCCGGTCCTAGGACTTCCTCCCCCTCTTCTCTAGGTCTGTACAGATCCTTGTCTTGCTGCAAAGAATTTTCGACCGTTGGCACTTTCGAAGGATACGCCTTTTCAAAGCTGAACATTTCTAACACCCTTCGAGTGTAGGTTGACTGATGCACTAATATCCGTTCAAGGGCATGCTCAAGCTACAAGCCTAGGCAATATTTAGTTTTACCTAAATCATTCATTTCGAACTCTAACTCCAGGTAAGAGCTTGCTTTCTTAATATCTTTCAAGATTCCGATGACATTCAGATCATCTACATACACCAAGATTATACAAAATCTATTCTGGGATCGTCGTATAATTACATATGGATTATTCTCATGGTTCATGTAGCCTTTCTTGCATAGAAAGTCGCTTCAAGCGATTATACTATATCCTGCCTGATTGTTTAAGTCCGTACAATGACTTTCTGAGTTCTACACTGTACATATTTCTATTTGCTCTATTTTGGTTCGGGACAGGGATACATTCAGGTACCTTCATATAAAAGTCCGAATCCAAATTTTCATAAAGGTATGCAGTTACCACATCCATCAATTTCATTTCTAAATTCAGATTTACTGCTATTGAGACTAAATATCTAAAGGTAGTTCCACCCATGACTGAGGAATAGGTTTCTTCATAATCAACTCCTGGACGTTGAATGAAACATTGTGCAACGAGACTTGCTTATTTTTATTTCTCTTTTGAACAAATACCCACTTATGCCCTACAGAGTGCACATGGGGAGGCATGCGGCTTACAGGCCCAAACACATCTCTTTTATTCAGAGATAATAATTATATTTCTATTGTCTTCTTCCAATCTTCTTAATCTGATCTTTTCTTACATTCAGCGAGCGATGCAGGGTCTAGATCAAGATCGATGATTGTGGCAATTTTCTTTGCAAAATAAATGGCGACATTGGCTATTGACCTATTCATAGATTCTCCCGTGGTCATATATTTTATAGCTATTTCTTTATGGGGTGATTCTTCTAATGCTTCTACTTGCTCACCACTGCTTCCAATTATGGGGGCAAGTCCATTTAGTTTTTCAGTTCCGATGTGTGCGCACACATCCATGCTGATATCTCTCTCTATGGGAATGTTCAAATCTAGTATGCCTTTCCTAAAGATTCCATACTGGTGCCAGGTCTCAACTGACCCTCCTTCTAGTTTTGGGGAACTTCGGTGATCGGCTGTGTCAAGTCCTTCTTATCCTTTTTTCATCAGGTATCCTCGGTTACTTGGGATTCGAGGGGTTGGAGTTCTCGTCCTTTATGATACCTCAGGATGGGATTAGGGATACGTTCAACTTTCTTCGGTATTTTAATCCTCTCCGGTGCATTGCGTGCAGGCACATGTGACTTGGTCACGCTCTTCAAATCACTAAAGTGATCAAACAGTTGATTCGCTAATGCTTGCAAATCAATTATCTTTTAGACTTCTCTAAGAAATAAAAAAACAACATAGTTAACCAGAAAATGGCATGGCACTCTAATTCTCCATATATGCTGAGAAAGGCAAACAAGATATAACTTTCTCAATTAGAACAAGACTTGTAGAGCTCTCCAATGAGAATAAGCACGAAATAGGACCCCCAAAAAAAGGTATGTTTGGTAAAGATAGTACCTGCAAATGAATAAATAGTGTCAAATAATGATGGCATCTCATCAGAGTCTACTGACTTAATACCTATCACATACATTTAAATTGCATGTATAAACACGTAGATTTCCAAGATATATCATCTATTCGGCATTCTTTGCTATTATGAATCTTATGTAGCAAAGAACAAGAATGCAACATACAATCATATCATTTGATTAAGCTCATAATGATATTGTGGTCAATGAACATAGCATAACAACCTGTTGAGTAATCAGGATGTATATAAAACTGGTAGCCAGCAAAATAAATTAGGAAAATGCATTGGAAATGGTTAGCTACAGTTATGTACTAAACTATTAACTAGACAGCATGAACCACAATTCCACACTAACAATTATTTTACATTATATAACTGAATCAGCATTGTGAGTATAAATTGTACTCCCGCAAATCTCAACAAGCAAGGCTGGTTTCCGGATCTTTAAAATATGCACATGAGCTTATCATCTTTTTCTTAATTTGGAGTAGAGAGTACTAGGTCACAAAGTAGACCAAACAGGAGAGTAGCTTCGACAAGTGTATTAGACGACCTCAACCAACTGAGCTGTGTGCAACCTAGAATGGACAGTAGGCACAACTATTCAAATGATATAACAATCACAAAAAAAATGCCTAATACTTTTCAGTCTTTGATCAACACTTGATGGCAGTAAAATCAAGAACAAATGTAAAATAACAATCTCTTAAGAATACATTTAAATAACCCCACTGAAAGCACTGTTATGGATTGCTAGCTGACACCACCTTTTCCAAAGCAAATGACTGTAAACTTACCGTGAAAACACTAGTGACTGGAAGCAAACAAACTGGGTGTTAGTTGCATAGGTGAATAGATGTTATATGCTGATGGTCTAAAATTGATGAGAGTTGTTATGTGCAAGACTGCGTGTCCCCAACATGTAGTTGGTAAATTACAATTCGGCAAAAAGGGCCGGACAATAAATTTAATCCTTTTAATTAATGCCTCTGCTAGTCCATTCTGGGTGTGGACATGAGGTACAAAACGCTCAACGTTAATTCTCACTGCCATGCAATAATCATCAAATGCCTTCGAAATAATTTTTTCGGTGTTGTCCATTCTAATGGACTTCACATGATGATCAGGGAAATTAATTTTAATTTTAATTATCTGTGAGATTAGCTTTGCAAAAGCATGGTTTCTTGTAGACAATAAACGTACGTGCGACCATTTAGAGGAAGCATCGATGAGCACCATAAAATACCTAAATTACCTTGACAGGGGCTGTATAGGACCGCAAATGTCTCCTTGTATACGGTCCAGGAATGCAGAGACTTCATCCTTCGCTTTCAGAGCAGAAGGTTTAGTAATTAAATTATCGGTGGCACATGTGGGGCACACAAAATCTTTCTGATTCGAGAAATTCGTTACATCGACATTATGTCCCAATGAATTGTTAATTATATTTCTTATCATCCTAAGACATAGGTGGCCTAATCTATCATACTAGAGACAGAAAAGTTCAGAGCTTTTAAATATGGTTTTTAGGGCAGTATAGGCTGCGGGTGCCTTAATATTAATGTAGTATAGCCCAGCTTTATATGAAGGAAGTTGTTCTAATACCCCCTTTTCACTTTCTTCACGCTTTGTAATGCGCATGTATTCCTTACCATACTCTTCTTCAGTCTCTACGTGAAAACCGTTAACGCGAATATCCTTGAGAGTTTTAGTCAATTCTGGGTACAACAAGGCTTCTTTAATAACCAAAATTGTGCCCAGTGGGAGTATAATTGTGGCTCTTCTTGAGCCTTTTATATAAGCATCGCTGCCTGTGATTGTCGTAAGACTATGTAACGTCCCAAAATTTGGCTTTTCAAAAATCTTTTGAGTAGTTTAGGTCCTTGGAAAATTTCACCAATTTTATTTGAATTAATAAAGATTAATTGGAACTTTCATAAATCAAAAATAATTTAATATGATTAATCTCAATATCAACCATTATCAAAACTATTTTATTTGGATTCTCTGTGCTTGGATATATTTTCTAGAATTTTTCCGAGTACATTTGCTATTTTCTATTTGCCCTTTGTGTTTTCTGCTATTTTCTAAAAAGAAAAACTATTTATAAATCTTAGATTCGTCTTTTGGGCCGAATCCTTTAATCCGGTCCAATCCTATTCTTTTCCCGGCTTGTTCCTCTTTTATCCGGAGCCCAACTTCCGGCCCGCTCCACCTTGGCGTTTCTTCCGTGTGTGAAAGTCGGCCCGACCCGCCAGCCCAACCAGCCAGCCGCTTCCGAACCCTAGCGCCTCCACCAGGCCCACCTGCCCGCCAAGCCGCCGCCTCAGCACATTGTGCACGCGTGCGCAGCGCGTTCCACCGCCGTCGCTCTCGGTGTTCGAGCCCTAGCGCATCCCGGGGCACCATAAATAGGCCGCCCTACGCACGCGCCCGCCTCACCTTGTGACGCCGCCGCCGCTTGGAGAGCCACTAGGAACCGCTGCCCCGAAGCCATCTTTTCCCAGTCCGGCGTCGCACCCGCAACGCCGTTCGCCGTTGTCAAGCTTCCCCAAGCCGCCGCGACTGCGTCACGGCAACCGCCTCGTCGAGCCGCCTCCATGCCCTAGTTCATCTCCGCCGAGGAACGCCCGTGCGCAGCATCCCGTGGTCTTCTTCTTCGCGACCGGCGCCGACCGTCTTCATCGCGGTTCTCCTCCGTCAAAGCCCCTCGAGCTTCGGATTTTGCACCGACGGCTTCGCCTCGCTTCCCTCTTCTCGTTGCGCTCACCACCCGGAGCTCCCGAGCCCTCCATCGCCGGCGCCGCTTCATCCTCTCCGTCTCCGGCCGCGCCCGTGACACCCGAGCTGTTTCCATCATGTTTTCCGACGCCTCGGTAAGCCACTCTTGAATCCAATCACGTCACTTTGTGCCTCGTATTCCAATCTATCTATCCCAACTCGCAGATTCGTGTTTCATCCTTGTAGCCCTCGAATTCGTACTTCTCTTCAAACTCCGGCCGTCGCTTTCGCCTGTCGATTGCGCCGTCTCGGTTGATCCCCGGCGCACATGGACCCCACCATGGTGATCGTCATTCGTCGTCCTACCTAGTGCTCTCGCCTGTTTCCCTGGAGCCTCGCTGTAGCTCGTCGCCAACGAGTGAGCCACCGCCGTCACCGCTTCATGGTTCACCGCCGGCGACCGCCACTGCCTCCAGCCGCCGCGACCGCGTCACCACGATCGCCTTCGCTCCCTCGTTCCGTTTTGGCCATCCTCATGCGCCGTCGTAGCCGCTAACGCTGGTGAGCCGGCAAGGCCGTGCACCATCGCGCCTCTGGGCACGATGCCAGCGCCACCCAGCACGCCATGTCATCCGCCAACTCACCTCCTTGTCCCCCGTGGCATTCAGGTCATCTCCACATGTGTGACACGCAAACATCACAGCCATCTAAGCCGCCACCCAAGCCAACCCAAAACTCCCTCATCCATGGACAAGGTCCACTATGAACCTTGTCACTTACCCGTGGGACCCTCATGTCAGCACTGATCTATGAACCTAATCTACCATGAACCTAAACCCTAGATCGTAGACTTGGTCTATGGACCAATGGCCCACTTGCCATTCACTTCAATCTTTTCTGGAATTAATTTAATTCCGAAAAACCCTTTTATCTTATTGGTCCCACATGTCATGCACTACCTTTGATCTCTTTCACTTACCAGTAGACCCCACTTGTAAGTCTCCAATTCATTTTATTTTATTTAATTCGAAGGAATATTCTCTGAATATTCTTTTCTCTCTTAATTTCATCATTTCATGTGATTCTTCCGAGAGTCATATCTTTTGAATTCGAACTCCGGTTGAATCTATTCAAATTCCTAAATTCATCTAAATTCCAGATCTATTTATCTGAGATTATTATTTAAATTTTGGAGTTTGTTTGCTCTCTGTTATTTATTTATTTGGTTTATTTGCTTGTTTACGAGTAGACGTTGATACTTCAGAAAGCGCTGATCAAGAAGGAGCTGAAGATCAAGGAAGTAGAAGTTTAAAGATTAAATAAGATCATCACTACTATAGCAAGGCAAGTTATACCTTTGATTGTGTTGAATCCCAGTTTTCTAAAACTACTTTGATTCAAATTATTACATTTACTTTAAGTATTTATTTAAATGCTTTTGGGTGTAGTTATTAATCCCATTTGTGATATCCACCTTGTCTATTTGCTATGTTATAATCTTTTGTCACCCTAGATTGCTTTATTTAGTTGGTAATATCGTAGCACCAACGTGGATTGGTTAGATATGAGTAGATTGCTTAGCCATGCCACGAGTCATTATTTAACGTAAGTTGCAATTATTAACTTGACTAAGTGATTATGGAACTATGTGATAAAACTGTGTGTACTGTATGCTATTACTCGTTGATGGCATATGTTGCACTTAACCAACAGGATGGGAAAAGATTTAGACTGAGGCAAGTGGTGGATACTGGGTGAACTGGTGGCTGTGTGTTTGCGAATATTAATCTGTGTGTCATGATAATCTATGTGTCATATTAATATGTGTGTCTTAGTTAGAATTTGGAAGTCTTGCCTTGGTCAATTAAGGACTTAACTTTGTGCGCCATTTAACTGAGCCTTACTGTACGACCACATGCCTGTTATGGGACGGGCCTAACTTAGTAAGTTATGAATTCTTGACATTGATTGCTCAGACAGTAGGTTAGGCTCTGTGAAGGGTGGAGGTGTGCTACCAAGTAGTTACATCACGGGGCGGTTCTCCGTGTTCCTGTCGAACGGTGTGTGTCGTACCAATCGCTGTGTATGGCTTGGTGTGACGGTTTGTAAGCACACTAGGAGTATTAATGCTTGAGATGAAGTTTTCGAAAGGTTTTGTTATGATTGCTCAATCGTATACTTCTGTATGACGAGTCATGAAAAACATGATGAGTTAATTGTATCTTGTGGGTAAAGTGTACAACCTCTGCAGAGTGTAAAACTATTCGAATAGCCGTGTCCGGGGTCATGGACATGCTAAGGGATTTCACACGAGGGGTGGATTTTCATAAAACAATTGGGAAGGGACAGCTGTGTGATTTAAGTCATATAGCTGTGTGAATAACTTGATTAGGCTATGTGTCTTTGTGAAAACAACTGATAAATTATTATTGTCTATTTGTTTTGAATTATGCTTTCAACCTATTATTCATATTCAAACTGCAAATGTTGCATTTCTCCAAAAGAACCACATAAGCCATTCCTTTGGAATAAGCCATCATGTATAATTGTATTTCTGTGGTATGATTTGCGAGTATGGTTGTGTACTCATGCTTGCTTTAATCAATCAAGTAGAGGTGAAGGAAGCATCAGTCAACAAGGTCTACTTCAAGGATCGTGGAGAACTAGGTCGCACACCCCAGCCGATTGCTTGTGGGCATATGGATGGGCTTCACTGAAGTTATTTCGTTGTGTTCCGCTGCAGCTTCATTGAGCTTTTTGCCTTCTGAGGCATTAATTGTAAGCTTTGACCTTAAGGTCTTTACTATGATATTTATTATTATTTGCCTATTTATTAGTCGTCTTTGTATATGGATGTGGATGTCATGAGGACATATGGATTTCATGGGACATGCTCATGATCTTAGGTGATGAGACAATTGGCAATTGCTTTGAAAGTTTGTTGAATTTTGTGATTTTCAACAAGTGTCAGGTTTTGCGGTAGTACCGGCATTGCGGCCGCGGTACTACCGGTGGGCGGTTTAACCGCAAGATGGAGCGGAACTGTGAGAACCCGCGTAATTAGTTCAATCTAAGTAACAGTAATCGGTAATTAGCGTCTAATAAAAATCCGTCAATCATTAATCAACTCATAATCTCAATTTCTTTAAACATGTAATTATCACAATTGTTTATATGAATCAAGATAAAATCAGTGCATTAATATCATTATCATCATAATTATTACATTATCATCATCATTAGCATCATCTCAATACATCCATTATTATATAAGTTATAAATTACAAACTTGATACTTGTTGCAAAAATTATTTTACAACAGCTTACAATGTTTTTGGTAGCAATTAATTAATTTACAATCTATTCATGTTATTCATGTAGCAGTAGCCATTTACCAATCCTTGCCTCCTTGTCCTTTTAGCGCCAATCCATAGAACCATTTCGCGATCCATTTTCCTCGCTCATTAGCAAAATCAGAAAAACGGTTAGTAAACTTAGTCGAAAGCAGTGGTTGTGAGTATTAGAATATAGGAAGTGGCCGTCAGAATTTCCCGAAGTACAATAGGAGCCCCAGATCAAGCTAGGTCAACCGGTCCCTCGATCACCAAGGTACCCTGACCAACCTGAGTCAGTCGGCTCCTTTAGTAATCAAGGTATCCAGATCAACCAGAGTCAATAGGCAATATGTACTTCTAGAGGTATCCTCATCCGGCATGAGTAGAATTCAGCACCCACCTTTTTGCATTACCGCAATCGCAGTAATCTCATAAGGCACATCTCATTTAATACTACCCTCAGCCGGAGCATCATAGGGTCCCACAAGTCCATATTTCACATTCAATTAAACCCAACCCTCAGCCAAAGCATCATCGGGTATACCGAAACCAGCATGCCACAAGAGAGCCAACATAAACCCACATTTAGCAATTATTCTCATTCCTTCCCAGCCAAAGACCAGCACAAATCCCTCACATTTCATCCTCAATGAGTAACCATGGGCCAACAGTTCTTATGCAAACAGGACCATGAGAGGGCAATGAAGATAAAGCAATGGTACACAACCAAGTAGCAAAACATAGCAGCCCATAAAAGTTCTCAGAGGCAGGTGTCACCTCTAATTCTCATTACCCCTGCCCTTTTCTAAGCCAGGAGCGCATCACAAAGAATCATGCATGCACAACCTAGTAGTAAAGTTTGATCTGTACATTTAGAGTAGCAAACCAATTTTACCCATAACCCAAAGTATTCCAAAAGCATTCAGCAGGCCAGCCCTATCCAATCGGGCAATGCAGCTTCAACCTCATACCCAAAACCCTGCCCAGTTACATGTACCAAGAAGAGCCAGGAGAAAAGGAAGCTTAGGAAGGAGGTCAAATGAAGCACAGGAGGAAGAGAAGACCAGGGGATAAGGGCATGGTAAGAAAAAGAATAGTAGTAGGGTAAAAAGAAAAGTGATGTACAGTGCTGAGGATAAGAACCCCCCAAGAAAAATCTTGCAACCGCCATAACCCAACCGACATAGGGCAAGGGCAAGAGATAAGCCAGCCCACACAGGCACCAGATAAACACAAGCCATTTCATAAGCCTCAACCCTTCCACTGCCACACCATAGACATCAGCCCAAGGCAAGAAGAGCCACCTAGTGGGAAAACAAGCAAAGCTCACAAGGGTTTCCATTCATCCAAGAACAAGGCCAAGGAACCGAGCAATAGCCTCGCTCCACCACTACCTCCACCTACAAATAACCACAGGCCACACCACTGCCATTCAAATGGCATACCCAAGCAAGGCAAGCATCCACAGCCATAAGAGAAGACAGGGGAACCAGGAGGCCAGGAGCCAGAAGACGAAGGGAGAAGAGCAGGACCTGTAGAGCCCAGGGCCATTGTATTACCAGTCATCAAGCCCACAAGGAGGAGGAGCAAGCTGAGAGTTCACATCATCACTGATTGCAAGCCGATCGCAGCGAAGGAGAAGAGGAGAGTACCAGCGTAGAACCGGCATTACCATCCTCTTTCCTATTCTTAATCTCAACAAGAGGTAACCCACAATGGAACCCTAGAGCTTCCCTTATGCACATCATTCACCATAGAGCATCCCACAGTAGTGTTGCACATAGCTCTCAGTTGCATTTCATCACAGAGCATTAGAGAGGGTAGAAAATAAGGATGCTTTGTACCTTAAGGGCTCAGGTGCAGCTAACCATGTCATCATTTAGGCTTCACTAACCTCATTAGCAAGCCCTTTAACCGCATCCAGCTCGCATTGCTCATGCATAAACACAATAAACTCGCATCAGTATAAGTAGCACAACAAAATAATTCGAATCAAATCAAAGCAATAATTTGAAGAGAGAGGTTAGGCGGCGGCCGTAGGCCAAGCCGCAGGGGGAGCAGAGGCGAGCCGAGGTGGCGCTGGCCTTCGGTCGTGCCGAGGGGAGGTCAAGCCGGAGGGGAGCCAGGCGGGGCTGGGCCAAGAATAGGGCGGCACCGTAGAGGGGAGACCGAGGGAGCGGTGGAGGCGGGCCCAGCGGAGGCGGGCAGGCAGGCACGGGCCGATTGGGAGGCTGGAGAGTCTGGTAGCGGCGTCGTCTGTGGCGGTGTGGACCGGAGGGGGCCGAGGCGCCAAGGGCCAGGAGGCGAGCTGGTGGCACCATGGGCCGAGGAGCCACGAGTCTGAGCCAGACGACGGTGGCAAGCAAGGCCATGAGAGGCGGCCAAGGCAGAGAGAGGGAGGCCAGAGTCAGGGTGCCAAGACTAGAGAGGAGGAGGCGGTCGGCGTGGCCAGTGGGAGCAAACCATGAGGGGGAAGATCTGAGTAGAGAGATGGGAGATTGGGGAAAGAAATGGGGAAGAAGAAGCCGGCCCTTGGGGATGTCGGCCGAATGGGGGAAAGGGGTGAGTGTAGGAGGCGGTTGGAGGAAGATAAGAGAGAGAGAGTTGGTAGGGTTAGGAAATTAGGGGTTTGGTAATTAGGGTTAAGACTAGAGTTAGGAATTGTAGATAGGCCAAATTTAGGGTAACTAAACATTTCTCTAATGAATCTTAGGAGGTAAACTTTGTAACAGCAACGGTTAGCAAAAAGTTAGCTTTGGGCGTATGAAACCTGCAATTTTAGAGTGGTACCATGCTACATTAGAAATTCGGAACCCTGAGTTATTTAGGGATTTCAATTCATGTGTTTGCGATTAAATAAAACCAACTGCATGGGTGTGTGCAAATAAAAATTGATAGACTTGTTAGAAGACGAGCATGTATAGCATTTTATCTATGTAATTTAGCTAGTTTTGGCCAATCACGATCCTAAATAGAGCCATTAGATCGTAGAACGATTTTAATTAATGGAGTGCTAACTTATCGGGAGGTTCGGAGAAATGTTATAAGAATTAAAAGATACCAAAAATGAAATCATCTAACTAATATGCATAATAGCACTCAATTTGCCCCTAAGTATATAGCTATTTATTTATTATTCGCACCGTTGTATAATTTGCAGAGGACGAACCAACAGGCGTAGTTGTTATCAAGTTCATCACTATCGCTCGTTTCTTCTTCTTCAAAGGCAAGCTACTCCCTTGTTCATTAACATAGCTATATTAAATGTAAACCGTATATTGCTCTATCTTATATGTATTGCATCAAAACTATTTTTCAAAAATCAATTCGAATGAATGAAATGAAAATGAAAATATAAGAAAGATAAACGAGATGAACAGAATTAAGAAATGAGAAAGAAAGAGATGCAAGCTAATAGGTTGGTAAAAGGGGACCCGGGTGGGGAAATACGACGATGACGATGATGTTGAGGTAAGAGGTGGGTCCCTTTTTACTGGGGGTTATAATATAAGGACAAACAAAGCTCTTACTCGGTCAGAAGCCGTAATTCAGTACCAACCATTTTCCCGTTTCGGCGGGCAGAAAATGCTACCTCTTTACGTAATTATGATCTCCACAACGGGTTGCATTGGAGCGTTTGGGCACGGGAAGAGAGCCGCCCCAAAGGTGGATGGTTGAGCACGGACGGTGGCCGCCTCAACCAACATTCTCGAACTTCGGTGTATGACGAGATCAAGAACGTGATTAAATCAAGACCGATTTAAAGGTAGTGGGTGGAGACTTAATCACGTAATTGAAAACGTTCAGATTCTCGAACTTGAAATCGCATCAAAGGAAATGCGGTGAACCTAGCTCGAGAGAGTTCAGAGTAACTGTGGGTAAAGTGGTACAAGCTGCAAGCGATGCTATACAAATCATGAATTCATGCCGGTCTCTGGATTGGAGTCTCTGAGGAACCGCTAGGGGTCTTTCTTCTCTCCGAGTAATCAAGTAGTCTCTTGAGTAAAATTGCAACCTAAGTTTTAAAATTATTTTCAGAATAAGAGAAGATGTAAGAATTTTGATAAGGACGGAATTTAGAGTCATCAACTACATTTTAGCTATTAATGCTTGCTGAGTACACTATAGTACTCAGTCTTGCTATCTCTCCCCTTGCTTAGCTCCTAATCCGACCGGGAGTTATCCCGAGTGGGATAAGGAATTTTTGCAGTGCAAATTAAAAGGCCGCAGTGACGAGGCGTTGGAGTGCGAGAAGTAGGGCAAGGTGATTGCCTCATTCGACTCATGGGACGAGCAGACCGTCGGAAGAACCTAGCAGTAAATAGCGGGAAGTATTTTCCCCTTTGTAATTAGATAATTGTACTGAGAACCCTAGTTTTGTGTGGCTACTGTTGTAATAAAGAGCAGTTTCTATTTTATTGTTCTGCTGCGTTATCTCTGATAAATGGCTTACTATTCATTGGAGTAGTGTTCTACTGGGCAAACAAATAGTAATCCGTATGCCTAAGTGTGATTACCCTTGGGGTAATGACACGGGGCGTCGCAGGAACTACCGCAAGTGTCGTTCCAAACGTGTAAGGGTCGTGTGAGGCGTCTGATTGGAATCGGACAGCCCAGATTCGTTTGAGGCCTTTTGAGCGTTCATGTGGTGCGGTAGTACCATTTGGGAAGTGGCGGTATGAAAATTCCAGAGAAGGTGTCTCTGGTGCTCTGATTTTCTTGAGGAGTGGTACGACCGTGCTTTGGTTGTTTAGCGATCAAGATGGCGGAATGACCGCATGTGTGCGGTATGGATTTTCCAGAGGAGTTGTTTTTGGAGATTTTGGGATTCTCCGAGTAGCGGTATGACCGCAGTGCTTTGAGCGGTATGACCGCATGGCGGTAATACCGGGGAATGTGTGGCGGTAGTATCGCTTTTGGAATGAATTGAACTGAATGTTGTTTCAATTGGAGAATTGATTTTGGGTTAGGTCAAGTTCATATTCATCAGTGCATATGTGTTGCATGATGCATGTTTTGGCTAATGTGGGTCAAGTTGTGAAGAACTTGTTCCCGAAAATGGTTTCTTGGTCTATTGCTGTGCAGGTGGCTTGCAGGTCTATGATGGTCAGCGGCGAGGTGGATCGGGACTAAGCTTGGAGAGCTGAGGTCCAGAACGATCAAGGATGCCAGGTGAGGTTAGAGGACTCGAGCGGGGCGCAGAATGGACAAGGATGACCGAACGGGTGGTTCGGTGCGACTGGTTGGATCAAGCGGCGCGGGAGTCGTTGCAAGTGCTCAGTGGTGCCTGTGGGATCCGGACGGGAGAGACTTGACAACATGGAGCCGTTGATCAACCTACATGTGGCGAAGCATGGGATTGCTTCATGATCTGTGGACTCGGTCTTTTGGAGAAGGATCGAGAAGGGGTATTTTGGTAATTTCACCAAATACCGCCTTGGTGACCTTTTGGCTAAACCGCGACGCGGGTCGACGCATGGTGAAGCGGTTTAGGCCAATCGAAGATGATGATAAAGACGGTGCTTTGAGATGCGTGCGTGCGTTAACCCATTGTGTGTTAGGGTTTAATGGGTGCCCTAATGGAATATTCTCTAGATGCTTAGCCTCCATATAAATAGAGGGGTGTTGGCTGCTGTGTGTGCGGCTGAAAGCCAAGGGAGAGCCAGCCGAACCCATTGAGGTGTGCCCTATTTTGCTTGGGGTTTTGAGAAGAGAAAGGGAGAGCTAGGGTTCTAGAGTGGGATTGAGTGTGTGCTCGTGGATAGAGCTTTGTCCTCCTAGATTGGAGTGGCTGTAACCAACAATCATCCATCTATCCAAATCAATCGAACCAGATTTTGCAAGATGAGTCTTTATTTCGTTTTTGTGTTCATCATCTTTATTTGATGATTTGGGGCTTTCTTTGATCCACGAGTTTTTGCTTGATTTCTTCTCTTGATCTAGCTTGCTGTGACATGTGGGAACACATCTAGGATCATCCTGATCATCAATCACCCACGAGCAAGTCTCTAGATCATATTTCGATTTTGACTCGGTTTTTGAGCATCCTTCGTTCAATCTGAAAAAGATAGGGACTTTGGCATGGATCTTTGCGATCTTTGATTGGAATAGTTTTCTAATATCTTAGAGAAGGTGTGTCTCAAATTTGGTAAGGTTTGCCCTTACGGATCAAAAGTTAGATCGATTTGAGTTTCGGTTTTCGGCATCATTACATTCATCGTCGGGATAATCGGTAGTACCTTTCATTTGCCTGCGGTAGTACCTCAGTGCGGTAGTACCTTTCATTTGCCTGTGGTAGTACCTCATTGCAGTAGTACCTTTCTTTACACTGTGGTAGTACCGATTCCTGAATTTTCTGCAGACCTTCTTCAGTTTTTGCTGTTGCTCTTTGGAGGTTAGGAGAGGATTCAACACAAGACTTCCACTATGCTTAAGCATTGATCTTCATAGCTCTCATAGCTGTTGGAGAGATTTGCGAGTTGAATTCATTCTTTGGGAAAAAGTTTTGGTGCTCTTATTCACCCCCCTCTAGTCGCCTATTCCGGTCCTACAATGGAAATGATATTTCACTGATGTTGCCACTGTGTGCACTAGTGAGATCCTGGACTAGTGTATTATACACAGAGGGTTCAGAATTGCATTTTTGGGTCCCGACAGACTACCAGCATTCTTGCTGATTGACTAAAAAAATCGTTTCTCTTAAGACGATATTCGTTGTGCCACTATCTGCTAAGCACACTTCCTCCATAGGGTGCCACACGCGTTCTGATATAAAGTATGTATTAAGATGAGGTAAGAAGCAATCTACACATAAATAAAATACTTCAAAATCAGAACATACCTTGCTATTATAAATACGGGAAAATTAAGCCTTGCAGGACTCATGATAAGAATTTAATACTTTGCTCTCCTAGAGCTTTCAACCATTATTCAAAGAATAAAATAATTCAATGTTTCATCACAACCACAAACTGCAAGTGGCTATAAAATGATATAAGTGCAATGCATGCACTAGATCGAATCAGTGAAGTACTTAGAAACTTCTGCCTTAATCTGCTCCATGATGATCTTCTCCTCTTGGGAAACTATGACTGCGACCGCTGCGATGTTCAAAGGAGGGGTGATGGGGGCTGTCCACATCCATGAGTACAACTAATGGCTGTGAATTTTCCGTGCCTGCAATGGCGAGGTGTGCCTCATGTTGTCCTTTGTCCTTCTTCTTAGACTGGGGAGCATCAATAACGTGCGACCCATGAACTTACTCTTCTTGCCCCTCTCCTTTGTGAGAGGTTTCCTCACCTTGTAGCTGCTAGCATTGGCTTCATGGTCAACATTGCTACTAGGGGACTGTGAGATTTAGTTCTTCCTTAGCACATCATCTTGAGCTTCCGCAACTTGCATGATGTCAATCAATTCGGCATACTCCTTGTAGCCGTATTGACGATAGTTGCTTACGGATTGCACCGTATTCAGGTGAAAGATAGAGAGAGTATTTTCAATCTTCTGCCGATCCATGATTACCTTACCACATAGTTAAAGACTCGTACAAATTCTGGCCATGCTGGGCCAGCTCTTCGTACTCCTGGTTCGTGATGCCAGTCATCTCCATATTCATGCATAGAGTTTATAAGATTGCTGCTGGTAATTTGTATAAAATGGTTGCAAAATTCTCATAATGTTCCTGTATTTTTCTATGCATTTTTCATGATTTACTGTTATTTTCAGTGATTAAAAGTTATCGGTGATCTAGAACTGATCTTGCGTGTAATTGTTTGATTCATAGGGTCTCCTAGACGAAAGCTATACAGAGAATGACACAGAGATTTTATACAGGTTCAGGCCTTCTCCGGAGAGAATTACAACCCTACTCCTATGTGATTGTATTGAGTGTGATCATTACAATCAAAAGGAAGACTAATGCCTAATGTCTTGCGCTCCTGATCGATCTGTCACTCTATCTTCTGACTCCAGCCTTTATATAGCGTATGAAGGTGTGACAGTTTCTCCAAGTGAAGAGGCGCCTCAACGTTCCAAATGATGAACCACTTGATAACAGTTGTCGTTAAGGACGTGGCACCCCCACGTTATCAAGCGGTTGTCGTCAGAGATAGAAGTGATTCATGCGGTTACTCACGGAGAGTAACATCGTATATTAAATACCCTATGTGTTTTACACAGCGCATAACATTCCGTAACTGATTAGGCCCACAGGTCAGCACGCCTTATCAACAGGGTTGTCGAAGCTATGCTGGTCGAAGCCGAGCGAGTCGTAGAAGATCTTACGACTACACGATAGTCGTAGAGAAGTTTACGACCATACCATGGTCGTAGAAAGACTTATGACCATGGGGCGGTTTACGACTAGATCGCTTGGCTTCTCCCTTATAAGTATTTAAGGGTTATACTTAAGATCAATATGGAAATATTAATATCTATAATAAGAATTACAGATAAATAAATAAATGAGAATTATTAGATCATCATCTTCTAGCCCCCCAGCTTCAAGTGAAAGTAACTTACTTGAAAAAAGAAATCGTGGAGGATCTTACGACCACTATGTGGTCGAAGGAAAAACTTTTTGACTGATATTTTATTTGATTAGAAATAGACTTGATCAAGAAAGTAATTTCGCTTGAGATGTAAAAACCGCTCCGCCCATCGAATATATAGGCCAGCGCCCGAGACCCCATCGCTTTCCCTGTCATCTCCTCCCCACCCCCTCTCATCCTCACTAAAAGAAGCCGCAAAGAACGCAGAGCCGCGCTAAGCCGCCGGCGTCGCGCCCGCCGTTCCGGCCGTCCGGCAACCTCCTCGCCCCCGACGGACACGTCCCGCTTCATCCCGCACCATCACCATCACTATCCCCCAGTCAATTGGAGTTTCTCCCACCGGAGCCTCGTTGCCCATCTTCTTCCCCGAGCTCGGCCAAATCCGGCGCTGCCGCCACCATTGCTAACTCGGTGAACCCCGACCCAATTCCTCTCTCCATAAGCATCTATTAGGCTCTCTCTACCATCCCCTAACTCCCTCTTGTGCCTTCCTTTTCTCCAGGGCCGCCGCCATGGAAGACCTCCCCGCGTCGCCGTCTGTACGCGTCACCGGCCCAACTCCCGTCTTCTCCGCCTCCATTGACTACACCGGTAAGTTCCCCATAGCTCCCTCCTGCTCATGTTCCTCCTGGTTCTCCCCCTCTCCCATCCTTGCGCTACCGTACCCTCTCACCCCCGTTGCCGGCCGCCGCTCAGCCTTGCCACGCCACCACATTGCGGCCCAAAACACAACTCCGCCTCCTCTAGCCTCACACTCCATTTTTGTCCATAGCCACCGCCTCGCCGCCGACGACTTATGCCGCCTTGAGCCGCCCGAGCCTCCTCCTATTCTGTCCCCCCTTTGCTCTCTGCTGTCTGTGATTCCTCCCCGAGAGACACTGAAAGATTGGACCCCCTTGCAAGTCAAACCAACAAATGCTAACGAACTTTATGGATGCCATTTAGATTCCTCAAATGAATTAGTGAAATAGAAGTTTGAATCTTGAAGGGAGTTGAGACAGTGCCTCTTCAGTCCAGAGAGAATTTCTTGTTGTCTGATGAAATGAGCAGAAAAGGTAATCTGAAAATGACTGGAATTGTCAGTAGGACTAATGGCTTTGCTAAATACCAATAGTTAGAACTCTTATTGATTCAAATAGCCATTTTAAGATCCATCTAACAGCAGCACTTCAGTTCAAAGAATTCCTTTTGTAAGTTATATGAACAGAGGAGATGTGTATTAGAGTTCACAGTAGTCTAATAACATTCTGTACAAGTAGTTGGAAATTCCATTGATTCAAACAGCCATTTGGACATTTCTCTAAGCAGAGGGCTCAACCCAATCAAGTGATTAGCTCATGATGCTTAGTAGGTTAAGGTTCAATAGACTTTCAGTTGGCAATCTCCCTTCTTCAATTGTGGAAGTATATTACAGGAGGATCCACCCTTAGATGGCTTAGGTGACAAATGGCAGTGTTAATTGCTAGTAGGGCTTATACTGGATCACTCAAATTTACTTAACAAATGGATGGTTGAACCAGTGAGAGGGATAATTAACAACACCTTAAAATAGCAAGATACCTTTTGATGAAATACATGAACAGAGAAGGTCATTATAAGAAAACTTGAAATATCAGTGAAATCTTTCTTGTTAATCAATCCATGTAATGCTAACAAGACTTGTGGCTGTCATCTAAGTCACTTAAATGAGTTAACAAGTTTAAAGTTTGACTTGTGGGAGGCTTAGCTAGTATCCCTACAGTCCAAGGTTTCTTTGCTGTAAAGATATATGAACAAAAAGGAAAAATCTGAATAGAATTAGATTTGGTAGTAAGCTCATGACATTACTAATACCACTAGTTAGATTTGTTACCAATTCTTTTAGCTAATCTGAAAGAAATGCAATTGTTGAGAAGTACAGTTGAACAATACTCCCATTAAGCAATCTCTTCTCAATGTTCAGAGTATCTGAACATGAACAATAATGAAAGGCTAGATACAATTGCTAGTATCCCTTAACTAACTGTGGGATCACTTAAACATGTTTAACAAATAGATAATTGAATTGCTTAGTTAACAGCACTGCACTTCAGATAAATTCCTTCTAATAGGTTGCATTGACAGAAAAGACGATCTGAGGATGTTTGAAAACAACAGAGAACTAATGACATTACAACTGCAAGCACTTAGACAGGTTATTATTTCCCTTAGCCATTTTAAGAGATTCAATTAGTGATAGGTTTGGCTAGTAGTACTTCAGTTCAAAGACTTTCTTTTGTAAAGAGACATGGACAGAGAATACAATTTAAGGATGATCAGAATTATCAATAGACTAATGATCTTGTAATACAAATAATTAGAAACCTTATTAATTCAATTAGCTGTTGGGAATTTATTTAACAAAAGCAAATTAAACTGAAATCACATAGTGATAGGTATGTCCAACAGTGAATAACCAATGGTTAAGTGAACTAACTAATCAAGGGGAGCTTTACTTAGGCAAGGGATTAAAAGGATAGGAAAAATCTGAGAACAATAATTAAACCACAAATCAAAACACTAATAACTTCTACATACGAACTCGGAATTAAATGAATCTTTTTGCTAAAATCATCTGAAAACACTCTCTGTAATAATATGCAAGAATATTTGGAATTGCTTACTGTTGGATTGATTTTGATTGTATGATCATCGTAGATGTATACAAAGAATATCTAGAGAGAGTGCTTGTGAGTACTAGGTGGCCTGTTAAGGAAAACAACATCACCATCAGTAATTCTCCTACTAATTGTTTGACTGGCTTTGAGTGTAGCATGTCCTTTCGATCTTACAGTGATGGAATTGGATATTTTGGCTCTCTCTGTAGGTTAAACACAGTCCCTTATTAACCACCAATCAACATCATTTAAACCCTAGTTATCACCCATCACTATATGTCCTCAGTAATCGGATGATTCATGATCTGAAAATAGATATGAGAGTATTACCTAACCAGGTAATCTCTCCCATCCAGTTAACCAGTGAGGAATGTTTCTGTGAACATTCTCTCTCTCTCTCTCTCTCTCTCTCTCTCTCTCTCTCTCTCTCTAGAATTGTCTACTTTGGTCTGAAGAATTTTCTTCATTCCAATTATCAGTGAATATATTTTGTCTGTAGTATTTCCTTTATCAACTTCCTTGGTTATACTTCATCTGAAGTGTTTCCTTCATCCACTCCATTAGGTATGATTAGTTTCATACGAAATACTTCGTACTTCCAAGTTGTCGTTAGAAATGTTTACTTTAATTCGTTGTATTTCCTTTTGTTTGATTGTATTTGGATTTATTGGATTTTATTTGGTTGTTTTCAGTCGTTCTGGAGTTCAATCGTATTATGTGTAGTTAGAATATGAAGACATAATGGATCAACAATCCCAACAAGATCAAGGTCGGAATCAAGGTTGTCCGAATATTGAACAGGATGAGTATCAACATGTTGAGTAGGATTATTATCAGAAAGCTAAGAAAGGCGAATATCATAATATTGAGCCTTATCAGAACATTGAGCCTTATTAGAACATTGAGCAAGACGAGTCAATACTTTGATTATATTGCACCTACTGTTTGCAATTATATTGTTTTAAATTATGAAATTGCATTGCTATGTTTATATTCAAATATATTGGTCTAACTCATAGTTAATGCCTTAATAATAATTGTGTATTAACTTCCAATCCTTGAATTTGGACACCATCCTTGTCACCCTAGAATTAATGGTTAACATACTAGTTAATAAGTCTGTATCTAAGTGTCATGCTTAGCTTTGCTTAGATATAATGTCATTCAGGCATTAAGTTGCCCGACATCAATCAACACTTTGAAAATGAAATTGGGCAGTTAAGGTTGGGAGCCTGGCTGGTATGTTGGATTAAAGGTTATTTTGAAAACAAAAGAAAAACCTGAAAAACAGATTTCGACTTGGGTGGCTGGAAAGAGTGGTTGGTGCCGGGTGCACGAGAGAAAGAGTTGGTATGTGGATGTACCATCCAAGTCAATTAAGGACCGAATCTGGTAACGACCTCTCACGTAAAATAGTACAACCACAAGTCTGTAACATCTAAGACCTGGCTAACTAATTTGTCCGCCTCCTCGTGATTTCACCAGTGGTGGATGTGCGGAGTGTACAAAGGGCAAGGGAGTCACCAATCTGCACGGCACCAATGGGAGACCTCCCGAGGGCACGGCCTAAGGAGGTGATACCTAGCGACGTGAAAGTGCGAAAAGGTGGGACATTGTAAAGGCCTTGTGATAATCAATATTAGCCACACACCTACGGAAGTGTGTCGGGGCAGTATAAGTTGATTTATCTCTTGTAGGTAAAGTGCACAAACTCTGCAGAGTAAGAAAACTATCTGGATAGTCGTACTCACGGTCAAGAGCGGTACTGAGAACTTGCTTGATATAGCTTTCCTTTTTATAAAACCATTGGTGTGTGTGTGTGGAATGAAAAGGGTGGGTTTGAGCCCAGTAGTTGGAAATGTTGAGGATGGAATCCAGAGAGTTGAGAAAGCTTGGTCGGGTACCAGTGGTAAATATGGGATAGCCTGAGCATCGAGTGGACGTACTCACTCAATGGTATAGGAGACGGAATCTCCACTAGTACTTTACAAACAAAACCTCAGTTTATAAAACTTGTATTGGTTAAAAAAATGCTAAGTCTTGGGATTTGCTATTACTTAATCTATTTCAATAAATGGCTTTGTGCAAAATTAAAGAACCACGAGCCTTTCCTTGATTAGCCTTGCATCTATAACAATTGCATTGTGTATTGGCTCGCGAGTACGGTTATGTACTCATGCTCGCTATTTACATTCTTTTAGTTAGTAAGCACAAAAGAAGGCTTCAGGGACAATTATGAGCATTGGACAAGATAGAAGAACAAGAAGGCCAAGAACTAGGTCGCGAGCCCACAGTCGATTGCCGATGGGCATATCGTGAGGGTTCCACACGTTATACTCTGAATCTGCTTCCGCTGCTATTCTCTGAAAAGTATTTGGCTAGTCCGGCCACTCTGCAAGTCAAAAGCCATAAGATATATTTACGCTTTGTTTAACATTATGCAATAACTTTACATTTTCGTGATATGTATTTGAACCAATAATGTAACTGTGTGTGCCAGCTACTGATCTAAGGAATGACACAAATATACACAGTAGGTCCTAAGTTCCAAATTTGGGGTCTCACAGACGGGCACAGCGGCGTCAGGCACGATCCAAGCGTGTAGGGTGCGGCGATCGCGCTTGACACGGCGCACGGTGGATGGTGCGGCTTCGGGCCTTCGGCGGTGGCGTGCAATCACGGGACGAGCAGCACAAGCATATGCAAGCGCGCGCACGATGGCGTAACCGTCTTTGTCGCGCGTATGCGGCAGTGTGGCGACACGTCTTGAGCGGTTGGAGGCGGCGTCGCGGCGGCCGGAGCGGTGAACGCCGGCTTAAGCGCTGTTAAGCGCGTCGAGCATCGCGGCCGAGCCGTTAACCCGTACGCAGCGCACACGCGGTTGAGTAGCGGTGGCGCGGCCAGCCGCCAGCGACCGCCTCAACAGCCGCGGGGTGTGGTGCGGCATGGCGGCGTCGCGGGCATCGTGGCCATGTGTAGACGGCCGAGAGTGCCGTGTCGCGGCGGCAGGCGTCGTGTTCGTGTGACCATGCGGGGCTAGCCGGCGTGCGTAAATTTCTCGCAGCTTCGTGGGCGCGAGGCCACCAGCGGTGTGGTTGCATGGCCACATGCACGCGGCGTGGGACGTGACCGCGTGTGGGCGGCACGACGACATGCGGGCGTCGGTGTCATTTTTATTTTCTTTTTCTTTGTTTATGCAGTCTACAAACTACAGTGCAATCGTCATCTACTCTTTGATGCAACCCACCGATCGGCTTGGCCGATAACTTCAAGTCGGCTCGCGGTAGATTAGAGCGGATTTGCACCGTAGGAAATACTTTAGAAAGCCAAATTTGCGGAATTGAAAGCGATCTAGAAAATACGATTTGATCTACGAGGGTCGTGCTACGAGGGTTACCTTTCGATTCGAGTAGAGTAGGCCTAGAGGTAGGCCGGAGTCGATCGTGCTGATAACGTGTTGAGGAATCGTCACTAGCGAGTCTAGTCCGATCGATCACCGTGTAGACGAAATAGAATCGCACACAACAATGAAAGAGCAAATAGCAGATTGAACACAGAGATATAGGCAGACTTCTTTCTTATCTTTATTTCTCTTCTCATGATCAGTCTTTTACAATGACTAGCACCCCCTATTTATAGACTAGAGACCCTACTAGGGTTTGGATGGGGCGCCGACCCATGGGTCGGCTGCTGGTCCAAGCCTATGGTTTACCAACAATATGCACTAATTACTGTCTAATCACACAGTTAGGTGGGCCTAGCTGCGAGGGAAGGTCATTTTTTGCGTTTCCAGCTGACCTGGCTCAAGAGGGAATATTGCATCCGACGAACTTGACTTCCTTTTGAATACAAACAACTGAACACGTGTTCCAAAAAATATTTTGCATACCATGGATCTAGCTATACCATTTGAAACGACCCTATTTTTCAAATTGGGTATACCCGGTTTGCGCAATCGCCTAGGATTTTGATTGCAGAATGGATTGGCACCAAACCTGCTCACGAACATTTAAAAAGCATTAATTTGATTGAATTACGGCATAACGGCTATTTTGCAGCAACAAAATGGACATTTCAAGCACAAAGCTTTAACTCACATTCAGAAGAACCAAATAGCCTCCACAGGAAAGCTTGAGTGCGATTGCAACACTCACACGATCTCTAAAGTGTCCTTCAGGCTTCTGATACATCTTGATGAAAATTTAGCAAGATTGAGTACACAACGTACTTAGCAAGCAACATGGGAAGACTATTTAACTACATGCTAGGAGTTCAATTGATTATTGAAGGCTTACCATATCAGGTATATGCAGATGCAACATTTGAGTTAAAAGAGTTTATCTTTAAAATAGTAAAATCATACTAATATAACATCAGGGGTTTACTCAACAATTGTAATTATCATGTTAATATCTCAAAATCTCTACTTATGCCTCATATATTGGAATCACCCATAAACACAGCTTCATTAACAGGAAGCACGGCATATCTGAATACCATTAATTATACTCTGCAGAGTTGCCCAACTTTACCCACAAGATACCTCAAACTCACACTGTCATGCAATATACATGCAATTCGATAGCGTGCGACTGAGTTGAGATAACAAAGCGTTCCCACTGCTCAACTTTTCTAGCCTCTACCCGGTAGGTTCTTGGACAATACAGCCATCGGAAGACTACTGGTCAACAGTGGAATGCGTGGTCCGATGCTGACTGTACGTACCATTGTGTGGTTCAGCGAGTGCCCTGACCAGCCCACTCTTGACCCACCTCCAATCTGTGACTACTCTATACAACAAGAGCAGGTGACATCATGTAGATATTCAATTGGAAGAGCAATGTACTAAGCTAAGTTGGATATACCAAACCCGTGGTTGAGCAAGTTCTATGTCTATTATTTGGCACAAGGTTCTAGTCCTTACCTGTCTCTATTAGGAAGGTGAACTAACGACCAACTCGTGGCTACCCACCTTCTTGGCCCCACCTTTGACTCACTTTTGTAGGACCGGAAAGGCGACTAGAGGGGGGGGGTGAATAGGAGCTCAAATTCTTTTTCACTTTGAATGAATTCAACTTGTAAATCACTTCAATAGCTATGAGAGCTATGAAGATCAATGATCAAGCACAAAGGAAGTCTTGTGTTGAATCCACTCATAACCCCCAAAGCTCAGCAAACAAAATTGAGGAAGTGCTGAAGAAATCAGGGAAATCGGTACAACCACAGGCAAACAGGCGGTTGTACCAATGTTCGACACAACCGTAGGCAAACGGGCGGTTGTACCAATTTCCCTAGAACAACCCGACGACGAAAACTAAAATTGGCACAACTTTTGAACCGCTTGGCCAAACTCTACGAGATTTAAAACACACCTTCCTATGGAGGTTAGGAACCTATTCCAAGTAAAGATTGACTAGATCCACGTCAAAGTTCCTACCTTTCTCGAATTGAACGAAGAAGGATTCAAAACCGAGTTTCAGACCAAAACAAGATCTAAACCTTGCTTATGGGTAAAGAATGATCAAGATGATCTTAGATGCACTCCCACATGTCACAACAAGCTAGATCACAGCAAGTACTCGAGGTAAAACCAACAAGACATCAAAAACACAAAATCATCAAAGAAAGAAAGCAAGAACAAAGGATAAACTCATCTTTGAGAATCTTGTTTGGATTAATTCATGTTTGATGGATGTTTACACCCACTCCAACCTGGAGGACAAGAGCTCACTCAAGAGCACACAATCACATCATCTCTCTAGAACCTTAGAACCTCACTTTTCTCTCCAAAACCCTAAGACACCAACTAGGGTTTGCAAATGAAGGCTTGGGAGCTGCTGGATAGCACACTCTCTCTGTTTATAGTGAGCCCAAGCTTCTAGAAGACTATACCCATTGGGCACCCGTTAAGCCCACTAACAAACGGGTTAACTCACGCACGCGTTTTAAAGCGCCGTCTTCACTTTCTCTTGACCTAAACCACTTCTCCATGCGTCGTCTCGCGCCGTGGTTTAGTCAAAAGGTTACCAAGGCGGTATTGGTGAAATAACCAAAATACCCCTTCTCGATCCTTCTCCGAAGACCGAGTCCAATCTTAGTGAAGCAATCGCCTGCTTCGCCACGTGTAGGTTGATCAACGGCTCTCATCATGTCGGCAAGTCTCTCCCGTCCGGCTCCCACCGAAGCAACCATGGCACTTGCACCGACCCCCGCGCCGCTTGATCCAACCCGTCGCACCGAACTGCCCGTTCGGTCACCTTTGTCCATTTTGCGCCATGCTTGAGTCCATAGACCTCACCTAGCATCCTTGATCGTTCTAAACCTCAGCTCTCTAAGCTTAGTCCCGATCATCCTCGCTGTTGACTGTCATTGACCTCCAAGCGTCCTGCACAACAATAGACAAAGAAATCGATTCCGGGAACAAGTTCTTTACAACTTGACCCACGTTAGCCAAAACATGTATTATGCAACACATATGCACTGAAGCTCATGAACTTGACCTAACCCAAAACCAAATCTCCAAAAGGTTGATATTCACAACACAATCGACAACCGCCATAACCATGCATGTTACCAAGATACTACGGCTCGCATCGTCTAAAAACCAACTTCGGTCGTGCCGCTTCTCAATGAAGACTAGAACTCCCCAAAACATCTTCTCTAGAATTAAGAAACCGCCATCTACCAATCGGTATAACCGTGATCCGGTACTACCACCACACAACTTGCTGTCGTATCGTTCAGCGGTCGTACCGCCCTTTAAACGCCAGTTCTATCGAAAATCCTGACACTTGCTGAAAACTCGAAATTTAACAAAACTCAAATGCTATTGCCAATTGTCTCATCACCTAGGATCATGAGTATATCCCTATGATATCCACAATCTCCCCTTGATGAACACATTGGCAATTTTCCAAAAATGTAAGTTTTGAGGTTTGAGAAAGAAAAACTCAACGTTTTCGCGCAAATGCACAACTTGGCCCAAAAGCAAGAGAAAGTAATGTAAATGACCAGGTTGGCTTCAGAATAGTAAAGGCAAGTGAGATACGGCAAAAGAAGGCACGAAAGCTTCAATTTCCAGAAAATTTTCAAAATCTCACTTACGGTCCATATGAAAGAACAATTATTCAATATGACCTTTGATCATTGTGAGGAAGGACGAATTGCAAATCAAATTCAGAAATGGCAATAAGATCGCAAAAATGCATATGAGATGCTCCCCCTTTGACAATGGATTCATCAAGGTGCATAAAACATGAATGACTGCAGTTTATTCAATTTTTAACACAGAGAGATATGAAAATTATCCATGAGGACTGTACAAGTATTACACCAAGCCATATTATGTGAAGAAACTACGTTCTATCATGGCAAAACATGTACAGCAAAGCTAAGGCCAAAATAGCAATAATCTGAAATTAAATGAATTGTAAGCATGACAAGTTGCTCAAGATCATAGTTTAGCTACAGGTATCCAAAAATGAGTCAAGCCATGTCTATAAGCAAAATGGAGCCCAGAAACTAGAAGATGAGTCAATTTTGAGCACTATGAGTTCAGTTATGAATCAATTTGTTCAAGCATTTGGAATTTAGCACATTGAGCATTTTGCTGAAATTTTTTGGTTTTATCTTAGTAAAGCAAGTCTGGACTAGGAGCCATTCACAACTGCCTCCTAAGCTTCAACCAAATGACAATTTGTTTTCTTAGCATTGTGCTAGATCTCAAGCCTTACCGCGCCATCTCAAGCAAGAAGCTTAAGAGAGTGGTCTAGGTCATCCAAAACTCCCCCTGAGTTCATGCCTAGTGCAATGGCAAGCCGTCTCATGAGAAAGAATTGGTGAGATCAGTTTTTTTGCACAGAAAAACTCATTTTTTATTTTCTTGACTTAAGAACTATCATAGCTCAAATTAAAGCTCAAAGCAGGTTCAAGACTCAATTTAGCCTATATGACATGGCGTGAATCATGAGAGGATCACTATGGCAAAACTAGTCACAAGATCAACAAGTCATGTTTTGATTCAATTTTCTCACAGATAATAAAGCTAGCATGGCAAAAACTAAGCTATACATGAAAAGCCATAAACGAAATCTAGCAAACTAGCACAAGACATGGCAGGGTATAAAGTATGAAATCAAGTCATACAAGGATAATAATCAAAGCTCCATGTAATTATATTACAATGCAAGTTGCTAAATTTAAAATGCATTATGGTATAATGAATGCAAAAGAGCAAACTCCCCCTCAAAACAGGCTAAGAGAACTAATAACCCCCAGTTCTCCTCGCAAAGAAGCAAAATGAGAAGAATCAAGAGCCTTAGTGAAAATATCCGCGACTTGCTGCTCAGACTCTACAAAATGAAGCATAATATCACCCTTCTCTACATAGTTTCTAAGGAAATGATATCGAATATCAATGTGCTTGGTCCGTGAGTGTTGCACTAGGTTTTTGGCAATATTAATGGCAGAAGTGTTGTCACAGAAAAGAGGAACACTACCCAGAGATAATCCATAGTCCCGCAGAGTAGACAAAATCCAGAGAACCTGAGAGCAATTCTCGGTCATGACTACATACTCGATCTCGGCGAAGAAGGATCGTGCAACAGAGGACTGTTTCCTAGATGATCAAGAGATAAGAGATGTGCCTAAGAAATGACAAGTGCCAGAAGTACTCTTCCTATCCACGCAAAATCAGCATCAGAAAAAGCTCGAATAGAGAGAGCAGAATCAGAAGAATACCAAAGTCCAAAATCAAGAGTGTCCTGAAGATACCTGAAAATGCGGCGCACTACTTGACGATGAGAGGCACGAGGGGAAGCCTGACATCGAGCGCATAAACACACGGCGAATTGTATGTCCGGTCTCGACGCCGTGAGGTAGAGGAAGGAGCCAATCATGCTGCGGTACTCCTTCTGGTTCACGAGCTCTCTATCCTCATCAGAGTCCAGTACGGTGGATGTAGCAATGGGAGTAGACATTGGCCTACTGCTTCCCATATCGAAACGCCGAAGAAGGTCCTTTGTGTACTTACTTTGATGAATGAAGGTACCTTCTTTCAGTTGCTTGACTTGAAGACCAAGGAAGAAAGTCAGTTCGCCCATCATGCTCATCTCGAATTCCCTACCTATAGAATCTGAAAATCTGGACACCAAAGCATGAGAAGAACCACCTAATATGATATCATCCATATAAATCTGAACCAATAAAAAGTCATTGCCATGCTTGAGAGTGAACAAGGTTTTATCAACCATTCCCATTTTCAAATCATTTTTAAGCAAGAAACTCTTAAGCCTATCATACCAAGCTCTAGTAGCTTGCTTCAATCCATACAAGGCTTTAGAGAGCTTAAACACATGGTTTGGGAATTTAGGATTTTCAAAACCAGGGGGTTGCTTGACAAAGACCTCTTCTTCTATGAAGACATTAAGGAAAGCACTCTTAACATCCATTTGATAAAGCTTAAAGCCCTTAGATGCCGTGAATGCTAGCAAAATGTGAATGGTTTCTAATCTAGCTACAGGAGCAAAGGTCTCCTCAAAGTCTAAGCTTTCTACCTGGGAACAACCTTGAGCTACAAGACTAGCCATACTGCGAACTACCAACCCATCCCCACTTTGCTTGTTTTTGAAAACCCATTTTGTTCTAATTACATTATGATTAGGTGGAGGTTCAACTAAGGTCCAGACTTTGTTTCTTTCAAAATTTTCAAGCTCTTCATGCATGGCATTGACCCAAGAGGAATCAGATAAAGCATGGGTGACATCTCGGGGTTCAAAAGACGTGACAAAAGCAGAATGTGCATGAGAATCTGGAGAAATAAACCTGGAGCGAGTGACTCGCTCATGAAGATCCCTAATCATCTGCTTTCGGATGGATGATGTCATTTGAATGTGAAGAGGAGGTCCAGTGCGTAGTGGCCTCTACCTCATGAGTCAGGGAGGTTGGAGCGAGCCACTCACATCGTCGGTGAAGGTAGGAGTAGATCGCCGGCTAAAATCGAGAAGTAGAAGCAGGCTCTCCAACCATCTCAGAAGTGACTGGAGGATGGATTGGGTCCTCATCCTCAGAGTCGTTATCGACGAAGATGCTCTCAGAAACCTGTTTACCTGTATCATCGGGTCTAGTACCAGGATTAGCCTCATCAAAAGTAACTTCGCAAGTCTCAACAATTTTGTTAGTGTCCAAATTAAATACACGATAGCCACGAGAATGAGCAGGATATCCAAGAAATATGCCATCAGAACATCTTAATTCAAATTTATCCAGGTTGCCATGTTTAAGAATGAAGTATTTGCAACCAAAAATCTTGAAATGAGAAACTTTAGGCCTATGACCAAATCTAAGTTCAAAAGAAGTCTTGCCAATCACAGATCTCAAGAAAACCCTATTTGACACATAACAAGCAGTAGAGATCGCCTCAGCCTAAAACCTCCTAGGAGTACTATGCTCATCTAGCATGGTCCTGACCATCTCTACTACACTATTCTGCTGGGAACTTTAGGTGAAGAGAACTGGTGCTCAATTCCCCTATCAGTGCAGAAAGTGGCAAAGGAAGAGTTCTTGAATTCTGTCACATTGTCACTCCTAATGGCTCTCAAAGCTCCAGGAAGATCAACAGCTAATCTAAGGACCAATTCTCTAAAATAGCAAAAGCCTCGTCCTTAGAAACCAGAAAGTAAACCCATGAATACCTGGAGAAATCATCCACAATCACAAGCACATACCATTTCCCACCGCAGACCGACTCTAGAAGGGCCAATGAGTGTCTAAGTGCAAGAGACCGACCAGTCCATCACCATCACTAAAGTAAGATGTGGATGAGAAGCGAAACCATCTTACCATGTCTACAGGGAGTGCACACAAGGTCTCTAACAGGCTTAAGTCTAGGCAAACCTCTAATCAAATCCTTGCTACTGATCCTGGTCAAATGGTCAAAACCTATGTGCCTAAGTCTACGATGCCACAAAACTAGATCATGAGAGTCGGTCAGCAAGACATCTAGGATTTGAAATGAAGAGACATCAAATCGACAAAAGATTCTCTCAAACCTGAAGATCTTAAAGACAAGCTCACCCGAGGAGTCTAGAATTCTACACTCACCACTCTTAAACCTCACATCTAGACCCTCATCAAGAAGCTGAGAAACAGATAGCAGATTATACCTCAGCTTACTTACCAAAGCGACGTCCTTAAGCATGAACTTGTTATTGACACGCACTGTGCCCTTGGCAGTCACGGTCCCAGTAGAAGCATCCCCAAATGTGATCAATTCATTGTCGGATGCACGTGAGGGAGGAGAACCATCTAGTATCTCCAGTCATGTGTCGAGAACACCTAGAGTCAACAAGCCATATATCCTCCTTCCTCGCACGACGGACCTACAGAGCACGAACAGGAAACATATGTGCCTCAGTACTGGGGTTAGTAATGAAAGACTTGGGAATCTAGTACTGAGTCACATGATACTTGGGAACAACAGTAGAAGGAGCAATAAAACGGTTAGGAGTAAAATCATAAGAATGCACACGAGAAACACCCAGACCTCTTTGAATCGACCTATCAAAAGGTCGGTACTCCCCCTGTCTAGATGCTACGCACGATCTCTCCTTACGATACCCTAAACCAGAACGCTGCCTAGAGCCACCAAAGGAGTCAAAGAAGTTCTCTACGAACCTAGGCCTATGTCTAGCAGGAAGGACAGGCTGCCTGGCTCTAGAGACTACAGCTGATGAAGGAACTCCTCTAATAGTTCTCAAAGCACTCATCCTCTCCTTCCTCTCAATCTTGGCTCTACGGAAGCAGAACTCAACAATGTGGCCATCCTTCTTGCAGAAGGTGCAATGGTACTTGACCTTTTGAGGGGTCTAACCTATTGAAGTAGAAGCACCTGTCTTGCTAGAAAGAGTTTGGGCAAAACCTGCAGATCTAAAGACAATCTTAGCTGGTTCAGGGGGTTCTACCTCAAGCATGCCACTCTTAACACCTCTCATAATCTTAGGTGGATGGTTCTTGGAATGCACTAAGGGATTAAAACCTAGGTCACTATTCTTCACACTCACCTTAGATTTGTCGAGGATCAAGTTGAGGTTCTTCTTCCACTAGAAAATCTCTCAAGTGTCTTTTTGAGATAATCATTCTCTTTAGCTAGATCCTTACATGATGCACACTTATTTGAATCGATTACCTTATTATATCTCTTCTTAAGAAGAGCTAGCTCAACTTTCAAAGACTCACATGACACACAAGAAGTATTCTTAATCTTATCCACTTGCTTCTTGAATTTAACTCTAAACGCCTCTTGTATCTCATCTAAATTTTGTCCAACTTTAATGCAAAATGCACAAGAGCTAGAGTCAACTACTTTCTTGGAAGCCATCATGGACATAGATTTTTCAATTTTAGCTTTCTCTTCTAGTGTCTTGTTTAGAGCTTCATTTTCAATTGTGAGCTTAAGACAATTTTCACATGATGCAGATTTAGAGTGAAGGACCATTTCAGTCATTTCTTTCATTTTTATCTTATTATTCTCACAATGAGAGCAAGTGTGACTAGCATCAAATTCCATCAATTCTTTTGTAGCGCTATCCAATTTTAATTCAAGCAAAGCACAATTTGAGTAAGGCAAAGGGATAGCATCTACAATAGTTACATCTAAAGCAATGGCATTCATGCAACCAGAACTAGACTTGAGAGATTCTAGTTCATCAAGAACATCTTTTAGTTGATTCGCAACAGAGGAATGAGCAGATTTCAAATTTGTCAATTCATTATTCAAGCTAGAGCAAGCATCACAAATGTCAATAGGATTAATAGATTTGAGCCTAACAACTTCTAGGTTCAAGTTATCAATCATGGTGGCTTGTCTCTTAATCATTTTAGCTTGCTTCTTTAATTTTTGTTCAGCAACGACCAAAGCACGTTTTATATCAGCAAGTGAGGGACATACCTCATCGGGATCGCTGAAAGGGTCATCGTTGTTGGAGGAGTCGACGTTGTGGCTGTCCCTGGCCATGAAGCACATGCTAGTGAAATCTTGAGCCTTCTTCTTGCCATGAGAGTCATCCTCATCGTCCTCCGTCCCCAAGTCCACATCGCTCATATCAACACTCTCAAGAGCGGCAAGGACCCGACTGATGAACTTGTGATAGTTGGGCTTCTTGGCTTTTGCATCCTTGGCTTAAGGACGCCTTCGAGAGTCCTCCATTTTGCCCTTCAGCTTGGGGCACTTGGAGCGAATGTGGTTTGGCTCACCACACTCAAAGCAAGTGACAAGGCCACCTCTCCTTCTGTTCCTCACCTTGTGGTACACTCTGGAGAATTTCGTGGATAGGAGGGATAGGTCATCCTCAGGTAGCTTCTCTAGCTGCTCATCACTCAAAGAATGCAAAGCGGACAAAGAAAAACCAGATGAGCCAAAATCCAATGAATCAGAAGAACTACCCTTAGATGGGTCGACCACTAAAGCCATCGACTCTGTCTTGGGGAGACGCGAGATGAAGTCAATCTCATGTGTCTTCAACCTCGAGTAGAGCTTATCCATGGTAAGCTCACTCATGACAATGTTGTCATTGATGGAAGTGATTTTCATCCCCCAGACCTTCACATCAAGAGCACCCAAAAGCTGACGTGCATTCTCAGACTCAGTGAACACAAGATCCACAGCACAAAGATCATAAAGAATTTTGGAAAACCTTCCCCACAACTCATTCAAAGATTCACCAGGTCTTTGTTCGATCTTTGAGTATTTTTTCTTAAGCTGATTCTATCTCACTTCCTTGATCGCAGTAGATCCCTCGTGGTAATCACAGAGGGTCTTCCAGATCTCGTGAGCAGATCTCAAATGAGCGACACGCTCAAACTCAAATCGACTAAGTCCTTGAATCAAGAAGCTTCGAGCCTTACTATTAGCCTCAACATCTGGAGTGATCACATCGTCATTGGCTGGCACAACATAAGGATTTTTAACTTTAAGCCAAATTGTGTGCCCTTGAGCCTCGATGTAGGCATGCATGCGTGCCTTTCAGTAAGCAAAATCGACTCCATCAAACACAGGCGGTTTGGTGGAATACTTGTCAGTCGCCATGGCTCCAAAGACCGGTTAAGATCTATGAAAAGAGCTAACCGGGCTCTGATACCACTTGTAGGACCGGAAAGACGACTAGAGGGGGGTGTGAATAGGAGCTCAAATTCTTTTTGACTTTGAATGAATTCAACTTGTAAATCGCTTTAATAGCTATGAGAGCTATGAAGATCAATGATTAAGCACAGAGGAAGTCTTGTGTTGAATCCACTCCTAACCCCCAAAGTTCAGCAAATAAAATCGAGGAAGTGCTGAAGAAATCAGGAAAATCGGTACAACCGCAGGCAAACGGGCGGTTGTACCAATGTTCGGTACAACCGTAGGCAAACGGGCGGTTGTACCAATTTCCCTGGAACAGCCTGACGACGAAAACTAAAATTGGCACAACTTTTGAACCGCTTGGCCAAACTCTACGAGATTTGAAACACACCTTCCTATGGAGGTTATGAACCTATTCCAAGCAAATATTGACTAGATCCATGTCAAAGTTTCCTACCTTTCTCGAAGTGAATGAAGAAGGATTCAAAACCGAGTTTCAAACCTAAACATGATCTAAACCTTGCTCGTGGGTAAAGAATGATCAAGATAATCTTAGATGCACTCCCACATGTCACAAAGAAGCTAGATCACAAAGAATTACTCGAGGTAAAACCAACAAGACATCAAAAACACAAAATCATCAAAGAAAGAAAGCAAGAACAAAGGATAAACTCATCTTTGAGAATCTTGTTTGGATTGATTCGTGTTTGATGGATGTTGACAGTCACTCCAACTTGGAGGACAAGAGCTCACCCAAGAGCACACAGTCACATCATCTCTCTAGAACCTTAGAACCTCACTTTTCTCTCCAAAACCCTAAGACACCAACTAGGGTTTGCAAATAAAGGCTTGGGAGCTACTGGATAGCACACCCTCTCTGTTTATAGTGAGCCCTAGCTTCTAGAAGACTATACCCATTGGGCACCCGTTAAGCCCACTACAAACGGGTTAACTCATGCACGCGTTTTAAAGTGCCGTCTTCACTTTCTCTTGACCTAAACCACTTCTTCATGCGTCGTCTCGCGCCGTGGTTTAGCCAAAAGGTTACCAAGGTGGTATTGGTGAAATTACCAAAATACCCCTTCTCGATCCTTCTCCGAAGACCGAGTCCAATCTTGGTGAAGCAATCGCCTGCTTCGCCACGTGTAGGTTGATCAACGGCTCTCATCATGTCGACAAGTCTCTCCCGTCCGGCTCCCACCGAAGCCACCATGACACTTGCACCGACCCCCACGCCCCTTGATTCAACCCGTCGCACCGAACTGCCCGTTCGGTCACCTTTGTCCATTTTGCGCCATGCTTGAGTCCATAGACCTCACCCAGCATCCTTGATCGTTCTGAACCTCAGCTCTCCAAGCTTAGTCCCGGTCATCCTCGCCATTGACCGTCATTGACCTCCAAGCGTCCTGCACAACAATAGACAAAGAAATCGATTCCGGGAACAAGTTCTTCACAACTTGACCCACGTTAGCCAAAACATGCATCATGCAACACATATGCACTGAAGCTCATGAACTTGACCTAACCCAAAACCAAATCTCCAAAAAGGTTGATATTCACAACACAATCGGTACAACCGCCGTGTTACCGGCAGACTACCGCAAGATCATTGTCGTCTTGCTCCAAAAACGTCGACCGTACCGCTTCTCAATGAAGACCAGAACTCCCCAAAACATTTTCTCTGGAATTAAGCAACCGCCATCTACCAATCGGTATAACCGCGATCCGGTACTACCGCCACACAACTTGCGGTCGTACCATTCAGCGGTTGTACCGCCCTTTAAATGCCGGTTCTACTGAAAATCCTGACACTTGCTGAAAACTCGAAATTCAACAAAACTCAAATGCCATTGCCAATTGTCTCATCACCTAAGATCATGAGTATATCCCCATGATATCCACAACTTTTATCAAGTCTATTGGGTTGTCCAACCTCCTGGTCTCAACCCTCAACTCTCCACCAAAACCATTGGTGGCTAGCCAATACTCTTTTTCAGTATTTGTAAACACATTGTGTGACAGTGCCGAACATTAGTTAAATATCCTATGTATCTTAAACTTGTCAAGGTGAATATGGCCTACAAATAAACAAGTGGGCTTGCATGTTGGGTGATAGGATATAACTAATCATCATGACATTCAAAAGCATTATTTCAATAAAGAAGTAATTGGCATAAATATGATAATGAAAGTAATAATATAAGTACATGAAATATAGGCTCAAAATGATCAAAGAATGCAACTTGCCTCCTTATCTGCGGTCCTTGACTAGATTTACTTCTCTTGCGTCTTGATCAACTCTCTCTGTAGCTTGATCAATAAATTTGGGATCTAAAGTGGACGAAAATCAAATAAATAAGTCTGGGCTCAACAAGAGACGAGCTGGGAACAAAAATGAAATAATCCAGAAAGAATATAAAGAAAGGTAGTGGGGTGGTTGGGATTTATTTGTTGCTTAATTTGGCTAAACGGAGTTGAAATTGGGATTCACAGATCGAAGCGGTATATATATATATATATATATATATATATATATATATATATATATATATATATATATATATATATATATATAACGGGTCTATAGTGAACAATAGTGGTCTGATGAACAGTACCAGGTGGTACTGTTCATTGTGGATCGGGTTGGGTGCATAGTATTGGATTTTTGGCTATGGTTTACCGAGTTTGAATGAACAGATTGAAATTTGGCTAGTATAGTAGTGTTGCACAGTGTTGGGCTAAGCCCAACACTTAGTCAGGCTCGCAGGCCAACTAGGCCAGGCTGTGGCTCAGATATGGTGCGGCTTGAGCTGTGTGGCTTGAAGTCGATGCGTGCTCCCAGGACACCCGAGCCAGGGAGGAAGGCGCCGATGGCGAACAGCAGCGCCGGGTGGTGCGGTGAGCACCACCCTGGCCCGCGCAACCCATTTTTGGGCTTTGCGCGAGTGGTGGAGGCTTGTGGACAGGTGGTTGACGGCGGTGGCACATGGCCAAGGCAGGGGAAGATGGAGGCGGCGGTCCAGCGATGCTCCGGCCAAATTGGCCGGGGCTTGAGCATCAGTGGGCGGAGGGGAACTCAAGGGTGGAAGCGGTGGGGTTTGGGATGCCTCGAGGTAGTTTGGCGACGGTGACCATGGGCGGCACAGTGGTGGGGCTCGGTGCCAGCGAAATGGCAGTGGGGAGGGAGTGGGTGGTGGTGGAGGATGGCTTTGGGAGACTGGGGCAAAGATGATGACAGGGTTTAGGGGCTAGTGGTGTAAGGGTGGCGGCGATTAGATTTTGGCTCACCAGGGAAGAAGAAAGGGGGTGACGACGATTTGCTGAATTGGCCGGAGTTGGGGGAGAAGGGTGGCTCAATGAGGTTGAGTGGGTGATGGTGGAGGTTACGACGCGGTAGGTGCGGGTTTTATAGCTCGCGAAGGCAGTGGTGCTAGTGTGCTACTTGGGCGGGCGCGACATGTGGCGGTGATGTGGGCGGCGCGGAGCACACTCGGACCTATGTAGAGGCGAGGTGGCGGTGTTGCGGGAGTGACGCGGTCACACTTGCGCGAAAGTGAAATTTGGCGAAGATGGCGAGGCGGTTGTGGGGCATCGAGCACAGCGCAGAGCCGCACTGTAGAATAGGGAGCAGGAGGTGGTCGGCGAGGTGGCGCGGGAGGTGGCAACTATTGGTGTGGGTTGGTGCGACTTGGGTGCATTGCGGTGGCGAGGTGGTGTGAGGCGGGGTGACGCACGGGCAAGAAGTACAGGAGAGAAGGCGCTCGGGAGAAAGACGCCTTCGGGCTTGCGAAAACGGGAAAGCAAAAGAGGAAAGCAGATTTGGCTAAAGACTTTCCGAATTGGGCAATAAATCCAAATTTGAACCAAACTTCAAACACATTTTAATTTTTTGAAATTTTTTGGTCTTTTCAACCTACCCCCTTAAAAAGAATCTCGTCCCCGATATTGACTGAAAATGGGGAACATGAAGACAAAAGTTGTTATAATTCAGATTCCCATATATATCGAAAATCAGATCTGTAGCACTTTTCGGATTTGGAAAGGAACACTAGGTTGGTTCAAGAATAAGGGCAAAAAAGAAGTAGAAGGGACTTAGAAAGAAGTGATGTTGCTTTCCCATTTTTTACCAATCCTAATTTTTAATAAATCATAAATTCCACCGACAAAGGCTCATCAACGTTAATCATTCTCCAAAATTAATCACATGGGCTTGATCCTTCTGAAATAATTATTCTTGAAAATCCAACGCACTTACAAGGGCATTCCAAATTTTTTCCAATAAAATTCACTAATTGATCCTTCCAGGTCTAACACCATTAATCATAATCAACATAAATCCACCAATTTATCTTCACTCCTTACTTCTTACACCAATCTTTTGTAGGTTATCTACTTTTTTTCACTTCAACTCCAAGGGTACTAATTAATTAATTTTTTTCATGCAACCAGGATTTGATACTTTGGAATCACATAGATAGAGGAGCAAAATTGCACTATAAACCCATTAGGGTGGTATATAAGCAATTTGTGCAAAACTACTCCCGATTAAAAAAATAGTAAAAAGAAAACCTTCGTCTTCGATCCTACTTCATCTTGAATGATCCTACTTCATCTTGAATCGTCCTTATATCTTTTCTATTCTCTCACCCTTGCCCCTCCTCGCCGTAGAGACAACCAAACAAACATTACACAGACTAGGAGACGATCCGCGACGGTAGCGAACGCATGTCCGTCTTGCCGCGGCGGGCCTACCGTCTTGGCGTCTTGCGGAGAGCGCGCAGCGTCGGCGTGGTGGCGAGGAGATCGGACGGCGCACGCAGCGCTCGCACGGAATCGCGCGGCGATGAGGCAAGCGGGCGACGTGGCGTATTTTTTTTCCGAAGAACATCTACGCCCTTTTACCTGGTAAGACTGTACGAGATGCGTGGTTGAGCAAATTGGGCCTGAGCCGAGCCCTGCACTGCCCTGTCTAGGCATCTACATCGGTCAACTAAGCCCGGCCCAAAAAAGAGTACAATACCAGTGTGTTATTTATAGTGGGGAGGGGCAAAAAGAAATAATTGAGCAAGCCAATCAAATCTAGGACACGCTGGCAAGTGGCAATGAACGTTGGGTTGAGATCCAAACGGCAACAGCTAGCTCCCACATGGATGCCCGTTATAAATTTAAAACCAACTCTATTTTTAGTTGGTTTATTACAGCCGCCACGCAGTGTCAAATGTAGAAAACACATTACCCAATGTACTTTACTATGAGGTGTGTAGTTTGATTTAGCTGTTTGAACATAAATAATGTGAAAGTCTCTATATTGTGTGTTATCCAACATATAAAATGTAGTTCAAGAGAGATTCAAATTTGCAAATTCCATCCTATTCACTGCGCAATCTCACTACACAACATTTTGATGCCCTTTTAAAAGAAACGCTCAACACCCAAGCCTCTTTAGTCCTTACTAGACTTGTTCAAACGCCGGACGTTCGAGCTCGACTCAAATGGCCGGCTCGGCCCTAAAAATCGTTTTATAATTTAAATATATTATTTTAATCATTTTGTGGAATAAAAAATGTATTATTTAATTCATTTGCAGGAGTAAAAAATAGATTTTACATTTTTTTATTGTGTTTATTCTGAATTTCGGGCTTGAATTCCAATCCCAAGCCCGGCCCAGATAGTGTCGGGCTCGGGCCGGGTCGCCCGTGAATAGGTCTAATCCTTACATCTTACACAAGGAACTACCAAATATTCTTGAATATTTCGAATTCAAATAGCCTCCTTCAAAATCAAGACACATAACTAATAAACAATAAGTAAACATGTTAATTATAACATGTTACGGAAATAATTGTTCAGGCCGCTAGCACTCAAAGTTTTGGCTCATTAAGCACGTTTTCGAAGCAAGATAGAAAAAAAAAACCCCAAACGAAATAAAAAAAATGATATCCCTACCGCGAAAACATATTGGCAAGCGGCTTGCCGCTAACCTAGTTGACTGGAAGCTCGCCACGTGTCCTCCTGCCGCGGCGTTTTTGCGTGGTAGGGATGCCATTTTGTTCGTGCGGGCAGGGGAGGAGGTGTTTTAATTATTTCGCTTCTCAAACCTGCTAAATGAACCAAAAAAATCTAGAACTCGCTAAATTTAAGAACAATATATATAGTATTATGTTACATAATTGCTGCAAAAAAGTAGGCTACATATATTCGAAGAGATGTTCTACTGCTGCATAATTTGCTAAGATAAGTTAACCCTTACCCGTGTTCTTTTATTTAGAAACTCAACATTCAATCATTTTTGCTGTTAGATTTATTATGTGTTCTTTTTACTACTTATCACCCATATGGTTTTCCACTGTGAAATTATTCCACAAATACCTCATATAGACACCTGGTTTTTAATAAGTCAGATCCAAAACTATCACTTTTTAATAAACATCCACAGAAAAAAGAACAAAAAAAATAATCTTTTCTTTTCCCAAAACTCAAACCAAACAACTCCAGTCTGGCTTCCTTCATCTCCATTCTGTTCTACCAACAACACCATCACCTCCTCCTCCACCCCCCCAACCACCACCCCACGAACCCAAATCCTCGGGGAATCTCTCGCACCGCCGAGCTGCCTCGGATGCTCCCGGCCTCGCACCCGCTGCTCTACGCCTGCGTCTTCCGCGACAGCGTCCTCGTCGCCGAGCTCGCGCACGCCCCGGACGCCGGCGCTGGCACCGACCTTCCGGCGGTCGTCGCCTCCCTCGCCGCCGAGGCGCCGCCGCACCACCGGTACGTCACCCAATCCTCGGCGGGCCGGGCGCACGCGCTGCTCCTCGCGCCGCCGCTCTCACTCGCGGCGGTCTCGCTCGCGCCGCAGCTCCCGGCGTCCCACCTCCTGCTCTTCCTCCGCCGCCTGCGATGCCTCCCCGAGCCCAGGATGCGCGACGAGATGCCACGGCTGGCGCTGCGCCTTCCGTTCCCCGACGAGGAGGCGCTCGCGCGCGAGGCCGGGGAGGTCGCCGCCGCCGAGGCCGAGGCGGAGGAGGCGGCGCGGAGGACGCCCAAGCGGGAGCGCGGCGGCGGCGGCGGCGGGTGGTCGTGGAGGCGCCAGCTTTGGCTGGTCATCCTCGCGGATCTCGTGCTCCTTGGCGTGCTCTTCGCCGCCTGGCTTGCCGTGTGCAGGGGATTCAGCTGCATTGGCCGGTAAATAGGTAAAAAAAAGGTAAGAACAACCTGTCTAATTCACAGCATTTATCTCCCTTTCACTTTTATTGGTCTCGATGTGGAGAGTGTAGTGCCATGGTTTGGATTCGAGAGTAGAGACTAGCAGAAAACGTAGTTGGTTAGTATTAGGAAACATCGGCTGTGAGGTGGATCCATACAGGCTTAGCAAAACTGTGTCTTACTACTGAGTATGTTGTGATTGTTGGTGTTAATTATAGCCATTGAGTATTGGATGGATAGGATTGAGGAGGCTGTGTTGAAAATTGTCAGGATAAGGATCCTAGGTAGGATCTTTCGTCATTTGACTGGATAGGATTGTAGGATCATGACCCTACCAGACTTCAAAAATTACATATATTCTACATATAACGTCAAGTATATATTGAGATGTTTATGCCTGAAATAATATTTTTGATGGTTTTTGACTTAATTTTTAATGGAACTATTTATACAAGCTTACTTAATTCAATTTTAGTCAATTGAACTTATTTATTTCAATATTATAAATGTTACTCGTTTTATATATCCAATATAATGAGGGTAACGTTTGTTTAACTTAAAACAACATTTGACGAGATAAAAGGAAGTCAATTGAGCTAACAAAGTTAAAAACTAAAATTAACATTAGTTAGCTGCATATTCGATACTTTATATTGTATATGAGTAGGATCATGATCCTGAAGGATCCTATGATCATGGTACAAAGATCATATAAAATCCCGATCCATTGGCCGATCCAGATTATCATAGGACCCTGCGATCAGTATTGTGATCCTGACAAGTGCTTTGGGTGAAGTAGAATGCATGAAGGTCAGAGTGTGTCTGTCCTGCTGCCACTGTGTCCCCATCAGCAGCAAAAATGATGATGGCTCCATTATCTGGGTATTGTGATGAAGAAGTTGTCCACAAGCTATTGCACGTCAGCTGGATATGATATGGTAGAAGGGCAAGAGCTGCTGGCTCACCATTTTGATGGTCAAGGTTAAATTGGATTATAGGATATTATGCTGACGATTCCCACTTTGAAACAATCGGCATCACATTAGCTCAAGGTGGGGCTCCGTCCCAATCCTTTTTTGTGGGTAATGAGATTGTAGTACATGCAGTTCCTCCTGCAAAGTGGCAAGCCAACCAACCTGGAAACACAAGTGCAGCTGTGCAGGTAGGCTGGCCTGGTAATAGTTGTATAGTTGTAGAACACTTTCCAAACTAGAGCAAAACGGACATTGGTAAGGTGGCAGTGTTGGAGTTTAGTTCTGATGTGAATCCAACAAAGAGTTGAGTGATGAGGTGAGAGCTAGCAGAGTATATGTTTGCTGAGTTGAATCCGCTGTAAGAGCTGCTGTTAAGGTGAAAACTGTCTTGTGCTAGTATCAGTTCTTTTAAGATGTGGATGGAATGTTAGATTACAAGCAGTTCTGTCTGGGAATATTGGCAATGTCATGATATGGTGTCTCAGTTATAATTATGTTGACATTTGTTCTGTTGACTTGATTGTTTGCATTTAAACTGTTTTTTTGTGTGTGTGTGTGTGTGGGGGGTTTGGGGTTTCCAATTATCAAAGTGTCATCCCAAAAGGTAGCATAAGATGCTTGACCTGATAAGCCCCAACATTTTAGAAGCACCCATAGTAATTTGGTTGGAACTCATCTTATTGCCATCATTAATCTCTTAATCTGCAGGGTGTTCTTTAATTGTCATGACCTCTCTTTTTCCTTGAGAATTTTCTTAATTACCATAATCTGGAATCTTGTAACTCCTATTTTCTTGCACCATGTTCAACTTTATGTTCGTCTAGTTCGCAGTTGAATTATGCAGGTATCATTTGCTGATGGCTGATCCAGGATGTCGTGTTAGGAGGAGCACAATGAAAGAGAGCAATTTGAGCAACTTTAGCTATTTATAATTTACTATTAGCACTTCACAATCAGAAAACACGATAAACAATTCTTCTAAAAGTTGTAAGGAACATGTTTCAAAAACTATACTGTACGTGTGCTACCAAATAATTTTATGGAATATCTCACGTACAGAGCTCTTCACGTGAGTACAACCATATCTGCACCATAAATCATGTCTTGTTGTGGTTTGTGCAGTAAACAATTTGACTAAACCTGATCTACAGCCTTTATCTTGTAGCGTGTAAAGATTACACACAACTTTTGACATAAGAATTAGGCCACTCTTATATTCGCATTTGGACTTTTTTTCAATGTAAAAAAAACGGTTGCAAAAATAACCTTAGAAGTTTCTGGGGAAGAGGATCAGTTATGGTCATGGTACTACACGTGGGGGGCTGCACTCGTTTTGGACTGTCCAGGCAAATAACCAGTTGTTCAGAGGTAGAGATAGGGCCCAATTAAACGCTTAATTGCTTAAACCCCCCTGTATGACAATGTGACATGTAGTAGATCTTTTCTGTCATCTGATGTTCTCGCCCTAGTGTGTCAGCCCTCCACATTGCCCATTGTGCTCATTTAACTACTGCCTACTATACTAACCCAACAAGTACAGCCACTCAACAGACTCCCACAATTATCAGCGAAATATTTGTAACTGCTATACTTCTTATTCCTTCTGCGGTGCGCACATATTGAGAAAGAAGAACGTAGGGCCTGCAAACCACTTAGGCTCAGCCAAGTCCTGGACCAGTATTATAGAAGAGCACTCCTAAAGATCCCTGTTTTGTTTTAGCGATCTGGAGGACAGGGGCATGCACCCTCACAGACCTCTTTGTCTATCCGCAACCACTTGCCCCTGCTATTCTCGATCGTACAGCTTAGTTGACTTTTTTGGACCTAGTAATGTATGCTTCCTTTTCCATACTTATTTATCTCCTACACACAACAAATGATGCTTTAATGCCTGCTAAATCTATACTGCTTTTCTAGTCCATGTATCATATATATGATATGTGTCCAATTCCAGGTGTGGAAACATGTCCCTTCTTCATAATGAAAACCCTATAATTAGAGGTTTGTGGCTTCTAAAAAAGAAACAAACCGTAGCTCATTTGGTGTGATGACTGGGTTCACTACTCTCTGTGGAGTTTCCAGTTCTGTCACTGGCCAACTAATGTAAGTACCATATATACGTTGGGGTATGAGGCTCAAGCCTATTTCAATCGTACCTGGTTGACAACTATGCACATCATATCTACACAACTATACCTATGTGAATAAGGCGCAAGCAAGGCGACAAATAATTAGTTGTTTATGTGGTTTTTTTAATTAATAGTGATTAGTTGCGTGCCTCAGGGGGTTGGGGTTAGGTGTTGTTATTTATTTTTTATTGGACTGGACTGTGTTCACCATCTGTTGGAAATTCAAATAATCTTTTTTAAAGGGGATATTCGGACACATCCAGACATGTATGAGCGGTTTGTCAGAACCATGTCCGATGCGGGGCACGAAGGTTTCGCGAAGTGCCAGTGCAACCCAAGGTTGGATGAGTTAGCTAAATGAAAAGGAGATATGCTCTTCCTCTCCTTGTGTAAAAGTTGTTCATAATCTTTATATGCTAAAAGATCAAAAGGTTCATATTAGGTTTGGTTAAAGTTAATCAAGGCTTGATTTGTGTTATGAATAGTGCTTGTATTCAATATGAGGCCAATGGGCCGGTATATATACACAAAGTACATGTGATGAATATGCAAAGAACCCCTTATAACAATGGGGAATAACAAACTATACATATATCTCTAACACCCTCAAACTCATGGTGGATCAACAACACCGAGTTTGGAGAGGTAGAAACCGTCTTTGTGCTCGAGTGCGGGCCTTCGTGAAGAAATCCGCTATCTGAAGCTCAGAAGGCACATCTTGAGAGCAATCACCGATCATGCACACAAGACCTCATGAAGGAAGCATCAACACCAATATGCTTGGTGAGCTCAAGCTTCACAGATCACGCACATCTTGATAGCACCTTTCTTTGTCGACAAGAGAGAGTCGGTGTAGTGACAAAACACCAAAATCCTCAAGTAACCACCGTAGCCAAGTAATCTCTGCCATCAAGAGAGCCATAGCCGCAACTCGACCTCTGCGCTCGAGCGGGACAACTGCGGTCTGTTTCTTTGTCTTCCGGGCAATGAGAGAACCACCAAGAAAAACACGATGGCAGAGATAGACCGACGATCGGAGGATCGGCCGCCCAAGTAGCATCCGAATAAGCTGAAGTCATGAAATTTGGGCGTGGAAAGAAGAGGCGGCGAGAGATAGTCCCACGAAGGTATCGCAGAACTTCGAAGAAGGTGGTCAGAGTGAACTGGGTGGGAGCAGTAAACGAATGACTCGAAATGTGAATGGATAAGTGATATCCGGACGAGTAACAAACAAGGTAGACAAGACTCCCAACAAGATGGCGATAGCGAGTCGGATCGAAAAGAGGCTCGCCATCGAGGGTCGGAGGTGAACATTGAGCTCATGGGAGTCTCAACGATCTGTTGATCGATGAGAGAGGCGCGATCAAGAAGATCTGAATATACTTCTCTTGGGACATAAAGAAACCATCCGAGTGGAAGTAACCTCAATCCCAAGGAAGTAACGAAGAGACCAAGATCCGACATAAGGAAGCGCTTTCGCTAAGATGAGCCTTGACAAAGGCAATGTACTCGAATCATCTCCATAATGATCATATCATCAACATCTGAAGAAGAAGAGTCCCACCACGAGGCGAAGTGTGGACAAAAAGCGCAGGATCATGATCACTCGCGGAAAAGCCAAAGAAGAAGTGACCACGAGAGGAAAGCGCTCAAACCAAGCACGAGGGCTTGCTTAAGGCCATAGAGAGAGCGGCGGCGCACGACAGACCATACCCTCGAGAATGAATACCCGGTGGCGGATGCATGTAGACCTCTCACGCAACTCGCCATTAAGAAAAGCATTCTTGACATCAAGTCGTGAATGCACCCGATGGCGAAACAGAGCGCCACCGAAAGAAGAGCGCGACGGTGGTCATGTGAGCCACGGAGCAAAAGTCTCGTCGTAGTCACGACCATGCTCTCTTTGAAGCCACGGGCAACAAGACGCGCTTTATAAGCGCTCAAGAGAGCCATCGAGCGAGTCTTAATCTTATAGACCCACTTACGTGATGGGGCGAGAATGAGATGGAAAGGAACAAGATCCCAAGTACCAAGATGCGCTCAAGGGTAGCAATCTCTTGGCCATGGCATCTTGCCACTCGGGGTGAAATGCAGACATCCGTGAAGAGACGAGCTCACGAGTAGTAGCTGCGCCAAAGAAAGGCAAAAGCAGGCAGGGGCAAGCGATCGGGCGATCGCGGAGGCGTGAAGCGAGGAGAAGATGACCCATCGAGGAAGATGGATCATCGAAGAGGATGACTCATCTGGAAGATCCTCAATGAGGTTGACGAGTGTGAAGCGAGTGTAGTGGGGGCCTGAGGAGCCGCGGGAGACGCAAGCGGCGGCGATCTTGGCGGAGAGGCCACAGATGGGAATATGTGGAGACTCGATGGGGCCGGGTGGGCAAGGGCAAAACAGATATAGGTGTATCTAGAAAGGTCAAAAGGACAGAGACTCCACAGAGGAAGCCGGAGGAGAGACAGGGGCGTGGATAGAAAGGACGAGACTTGTCGAAAGTCACATCCCGAGAAATCGCGTCCGTCGACCAACAGATCCCAAAGACAAATAGCCCTTGTGCTCGACCTCAGATCCTAGAAAAACACACTCAACAGATCGGTCGGTTTGAGTACGTTCTCGAGGCGAGAAGAACGAGCAAACGCAACAAATAAACGAAGGCGAGTAGTCGAGAAGGAGACCACGAGACGCTCAAAGGGATTGCATACGAAGAAGCGAAGAAGAAATTTGGATGTTGACGAGATAGGTGGCGATGGAAACGACCTCGGCCCAAAAGTGAGGTGGAATAGAGCGGCAATCATCGAGCACGAGCCGACTCAAGGAGATGACGATGCTTGCGCTCAAGAACACCATTCGAGCATGAGCACCGGGACAAGAGAAATGGCGAGAGTGCCTCCTTTCGGCAAGGAAGCTGCAGCGGTGATGAGAAAGATACTCGCCAATGAGTCGGCCAAGAAAGACACGAATAGGAGTGGAGAAGCGTATGCGGACTATAGTAGCAAATTGTTTATAGATAGACAAGGCCTCGCTCGAGAAGACATGAAATATATCCAAGTGTGGCGAGAGAAATCATCTATAAATATGATATAATATCGATGACCCTTTTCAAACGAAGGGAGCGGACCCTAAACATCTGAATGAACAAGATCAAAAGGACGCCGAGATCTTGACTCACTATGAGGATAAGGAAGTCGAAGTTGTTTGCCTAACTTACGTACGACAATCTAAAGACACGTCTCTGAGGCAGACCCGAAGACCACGACGAACTAAAGACGACAAAGCGAGATCCACATAGATGGCCAAGGCGGTGATGCCACTTCTTTGAAAGAGCCGGTAGATGGAGTGGCGAAGCGGAGAGGCGGCGGCGGTGGCGGCGGAAGGAAGGTGAAGCAGTCAAGCTCCCAGAGACGCTGTGAGTCAAGGCGCCGAGGGCCGAACCAACGAGCTCCGTGTGGCGGTCTGAACACAACAAGAGTCGAGTCGAGAATGACCCGACAACCAAGATCGATGTCTGCCAAAGTGAAAAGAAGTTGCATGGTAAGGCGAGGAACATGAGCAATGACGGAACATGAAAGGATGAGTTGCTAAGAGGTCCTCGACCGAGAGAGAGAGAGGTACCATCGTGAGTAAGGACACTAACGGGAGAATCAAGAGGTGTAATGAAGGACAGAGTGGAAGCATCGAGGTCATGTGAAAAGATGCTCGAATCAAGAATCCACGGGGAGGTACTGACCGTAGAGGTGGTTTCTCGGTGCAGAAGAATCGATGAGAGCTGCAGAACTGTCGAGGAGAACTGAAGCGGCAAGCGGCGTCAAGTCGGGCTATCTCTCGCTTTCGATGAGAAATCTACGAAGAAGTCGATCTGACGTCGATGTAGAAGCACCGAGGTCGATGCTAGTAGAAGAACGGCGTGAAAGATGCCGTTTCTTCTTATAGACCGAGACTCAATGTGGCCGACCTTGTCGCAGATAGGAAGCGATGAGGGCGGCCACCTCCGGATGGAGGTGGCGGCCACCACCGCTATGGCGGCCACGGAGGAGGCGATGTCTTTGAAGCGTGGAAGCGACGGTGTAGCAGATGGACGAGGCGAGTACATAGGGGCGGCATCGAACCAAAGACCGCTCGGTAGTCTCCTCTGCAGTATCTCGGTAAAAGCCTCGAGAGAGTGACACGAGGTGGCGTGCAAGTAGCTGAACGCACGCCTGCTCGAACTTCGATTTAAAGCGAGTAAGGAACTCGTGAACCATTGAAACTCGGATCGTACGTCTGACTAAACAAAGACGGACAAGAGCGACAACCAACGGTGCGGGCGAAGTCCAACCGACGCCAGACAGAGCTCTGGCGTAAAAGCGTCCAACGATAGCATCACCTGCTGAAGAGTGCTCTGGCGGACCACGGACAGTACAAGGCATCACCAGAGGGCTCAGTAGGCCGACGAAGGTGAGTCCACATCTGAAAGCCGAGGAGAGTCCCACAACCTCGAAGAGAACCGAGGTCGACACCGCAATGAGGGCGGCGCCCGAAAGGCGTCGTCGTCATACCATCGAGTGTGACGGTCGATCGATCCTTGTATGAATCGAGCCTCTTGGTAGGCGAGGCGACCTCATTATCGACAAGGTGGCGACCTCAACAATGACCTTGTCGGTATTGTCGGGTAGCGCGACAGCGAAACTCCGTCGGAGGAGTAGGGCAAAGCGGGCGATGACATCGCCGAGAGAGATGCCCCAGAGATTTAAGACCACGCATATGGATGCGCATGTGAGACACGAAGTCGGTGTAGTTAACACCGTCGAAGATCACCGAACGAGAGAGAAAGCAGATACCCATTGGTAGGCGGTCTTTGGGCAAGACGGTGACCAAGGAACGAAATCTAACGGTGGCGACCGGCGGGCGGCGGTTAAGCGGCGTTTTTTACGGCCGGCGGCCGATTAAAACCTCGGCCCGGCCGTGCAAACACAGACGCGCAGAACCGAACACTAGGTTCCCTACTCTTGTGACGGCGGCGGCGGCGGCGGGGTTTTAGCGGCGGCTTCTTGGCGGCAGGCGGCAATGGTGGCGGCGGCACCTCTGGCGAAAGCCGGCGAGCGGCGGTGGCGTCTGAGGAGGCGGAGCCTCACCGGCGGCGGCTCCCTGAGGCGGCTCACTGGCGCGAGAGGCGGTGGAGAAGAACGGATCGGGCGCGCCAACGCCGGGCGAAGAAGACGCCGACGAAGTCGCACGGGAAGCGAGGCGGCGGCGTCCGATCCGGCACTGAATCCGACGACGCGGGTCGAGCTGCTGCGCCCATCGGCCGAGGAGGCGAAGCGTCGGTGGCTCCACGGAGGCGGCGGCTCGCACGAGGAGGCACGAAGCCTGGCGCGGCGCGAAGTCGAAGATCGACAGTGAGGCCGAGCAATGACCACACTACAAGACGTGCGCGTGGCGGCAGCAGACGACAAGCAAAGCGACGGAAAACCTAGGTATGCTCTGATACCATGTTATGAATAGTGCTTGTATTCAATATGAGGCCAATGGGCCGGTATATATACACAAAGTACATGTGGTGAATATGCAAAGAACCCCTTATAACAATGGGGAATAACAAACTATACATATATCTCTAACAATTTGATCTGTGGTGAAGATAAGGACTTTGTACCCTTTAAGTAACATTTTGCACATACGTGAAGACATTCCAAAGAAAAACGTGAACTGTTTGTATTCACATTGATTCTTTCATTTTTGGTCATAAGTGCTATGTGTGTACATATCCTTTCATAGCAATGCTTGTGAGCATGCAACTGCAAAAGTGTGAAATCAACATTGCACAGCATTCTTGTTTGTTTTCCCTGCTGACGCTTCCTGGATGTTGCTTTTTCAACTGGGAAAAGCCGAATGCAACCAAGGCTCCACTATCAATTAAACTCTTCTGGACCATACGTTAGTGTTGCCAGAAATTTGACTTTGAGGATATAATGACAATTTTTCATTTGATTAGTGTAATTCTTGGAAAAAGTGAGAAAATAAAGCAAATGGTTTTTAATTTGAGAACACGATGAATGGTGTTAAGCAGTTCAGAAAGGGGCCACTTTAGTGAGAAAGGACACTGCTGTTATATTGAATTATCAAACTATTCTACTGAAATTTTCTGACTATTCCTATGTTTTTCCCTCCGCACTCTGCAGGCTGCTCAAGTTTCAAGCGAAAATCTGGAGGTTATTTATGCAGTTTTCTCCTGATGCTTGGTGCAATGAAAAGTGGTGGTGATATGATAACATGGTCGCGAGCTGCCAAGATTTGCAAAGCAAAGGCAAAGGGAAGGCACTCAGCGCCCACCATTACCTTCTTGTTGTATGAAACATCTTTGAAAAGCGAAGCCCAATGGTCTTGCTATACTCTATAAGTTTGAATTTGTTGGTTTGGTTGAGGAGGACATCTGTAAACCCTGTAGTGTAATTTTTTTGTTCATTTTCAATACAAAAGCAAATGTTGAAATTTTGCCCCATTCGTCTTGTTTTCCCCATTCTGGCAAGGACAGACTCAGATGTATCTAAATCATACTGTTATACCTTGGACAGTCCTCTTGTTCCTGTTTTGCTACTATTTGTCGCTCGTGTTATGGTCAAGTAACTGCTTCCATGTTCACTTGGGGGCTTTGGTAACTCAAACACATCTCTCTGTCCATTGTCTCCATCCCATCCAAAAGAACTTCGAGCTTAGCATTGGAAATGGATGACGGTATCATCGATGAACCCGTCCCTGAATACTCGATGTATCAACTGAAACGTTTCACTACCCGCTAAACTAATCTGCTGCAAGTGCTAGTAACAAGCCCGTGGCACCTGCTGGTAGCGCCGTGCACTATGCACTATGCATTATCCTTCCCAAAACCGCGAGATATAGATGGTGCCAGCTTTGTATCAGTCGATTTACCTTGCCATTTCAGAGAACCAAAACTAGCTCGACAACGCACAGTGCGAAAAGGAACCATGTCCCCAACTGGCAAACCCTCTCTACGACAGATGAGCCTTATCAAATCAAAAATTTATCCGGGAAACAAAATCGGTGTCATTTCTCTGCTTCCCATCAGGTCAATTCTCGCACCTAACGTTGGGATGCACATGCTGTTGGCCCATTTCAATCCCAGGCCTCAATTCCAGATCCTAGATGGAAGAGCTTTTATACTACTCCCTATCTGAACTGATGCTCATGCTCAGGCTCATGCACATGCAGGAACAGTTTTCTTTCGCGGACGATAAGATCGGCTGGGCTAGCCACTGAACTCGGCAGGAGAGTAGCCCCTGTACCGTCACCGTCGACGATCGCCGCTGCGACGACAGGAGGAAAAGGAGTCACCAACAGAAGTTGGTTGCATGGAAAGATTTCTAGATGATGAACCGTTTGGTATGCCCTAGCATGAACTTTGAGAGAGACCAAGTGCAGTGTGTGTTTGTGCAGACAGTGTTGGATCCAACATTCAGATTCCTGGCAATTAACAACAAGATGGTATAATTTCAATTCGTGCAGCTTTGGTGTGTCCAGCAGCCAATGGGTTCTCCGTGCTTATCAGCATCCACTGCAGGGGGTCTACTGATGATAAACTTGAGCTCAAAACACAGGCATTAGGAATCAAAACATAAAATATATTAGCAGAAACAGGGCGGAAGGCGCAAACAAAAGGCGTCATTCGCTTTATTCTCGCGCGCAAAAATTGCCTTTCTGGAATGAAAAATATAGGCAATCGATCCCACTGTGTGTCGGCAAATGGATCGATATCAAAAGCCTTGAGCCATCCTTTAGTGGTCAGAGATGCAAATGCCTGGCCTTCCGTAGAGCCTAACCTAAGCTTATTCATGCTTCTTTATCTCTATCTTTATATTTTTCAAGTACCCTCCACTAGCCAGCCTTTAGGCAATATAATTATCTCGTGCCACGCCAAACACTTTGCTTAATGCTCGCATGTATGCATCACTGAAGAAGCATCGCCAAATCAGAGTTCATTGGATGGGAGAATCGATCGACAGTATGAACACTTGGCATTTTATTCTGTCGGAATTGTAAGCAAGATTAGTTTAATGACAGTTGAGAGTAAGTGCTTGCTGCTTTGAATCAAGAATGTGATCTTTGTTATGATAACCATATGAGATATGCAGTCTAAGATATAGGAACAGATTAGGAGGAAATAGGAAGCATCACGGAAAATATTTGCTGTTTTGCCGAGTCGAGCATGATTTGCATAGGAAATACGGTCAAAACAGGTAGAACAAGTTGCAGAGCATATTCTTTGCCAATCCTATAGAAGCTTATGTTCATTGTTAATGTTATTGCCTGTCTATTCGTGGTTAGAAGGCATTATATTGTCTAGAGTATGCTTTGCCTCAAAGCTTAGAAAAGTAGATTACACTGACATCTTTCCTGCAAAGACTTGAAGTCAATCTAACTCATAGATGCCAAAAAGTCACTAAACTAGTACTTAACCTGTATAAGATTTCCTGTACATAGTGGTCTTGTCTCAAGAATACATTGTCTGTTGGTGAAATTACATACGGCTTGACAATTCTCTTCAATGTTGTGTTTTCTCTGAAATGTAGTTTTCACCATATGTTCAGATTTTTAGGATAAGACAGTGATGTCTAATATATTCTACAATTTGCTATACTTTGGGTAGTCCAATGTCCGTGTGAGATAACACTTTCAGATACTTGTAAACAATGAGCTTAGAGCCAAATACTCCTTGTTTCTTACAAGTTGATGTTTCGTGTTTGTCGTCGATCTTGTCCCGTTTGTCATCTTATAAAACACATTTAGAAGTCCAATTTTGTTCCCCAGATTCTCATACATTGATGTGTTAAGGTACCATAGGTGGTAATTGAACCATTCAATTTGGTTCAGATAAGGATCAATGTCGTGGGTCAATGAGCATAGCACATAGACTTAACTATTATGGTGGCTATAAACTAACATCATTCAGATTAGATAAAACATGGGGGACCAAGTGGGCAGGAAAACTTCCATGTAATCCAACTGCAAATGACAAACCGAACAGCATAACATCCAAATAATCTCCACATTATTGCCATGGCATTTGTTAATGACCAAGTGGGCATGTTTCTTGAATTGTTTTGGTCTTCCCCTTTCAGTCAGTAAGCCAAACAGGATGATGTAATGCCTTGCTGGTTGTAGACCTTGAATTGGCTCTTTGTTTCGTGGTTTGCCTACCATATGATCGGCTTGGCACAGCTCATCATGATGGAATTACACATAAATTTCCTCAATTAGTATATTCCTCTGATCCTCTCCATGTGCGTGACAAAGATCCTTTGGGTATCTCGGACCGATTCTTGCGTATTTTTTTTATAGCACATTTCCATGTTCATTTTAATATGCATATATAGCTCTTTTATATTTTTCTTCTGGAGTGTAGAGCCAAATAATAATAGCCTGATTTGCCTTCTTCCAGCATAAACCTTGCACCCACCGAAAAATCAGTTCATAATTTCAGCCACCAAACAGATAGTCCTATTTTTATGTCTATTTGTTCAGTGACACCAGGCAGGCAGGCAATTAGGAGTTTGAATACTTGTATAATACCAACGCAACTTTGCAAGTTGTTGTTGTTGTATATTTAGTACTAGCTGGTGACTAAAATGCTACTGAAATACTAGGAAAGTAAGCAAATTTTTTGTGCGAGCACTGTCAGCAGTTATCGGGCACGGTCAGAACTTCTGACGGCGACGCTTCCACCGGCACCGGAAGATGCTCCTGGCCAACGTGTTATGAACGCATGGCTATGTGTTAATGTTTGTTTCCTAGGAGGTCTTAATTCTTTAGGTAAATTTGGCGTACGTACTAACCACGGACGCACTGAAGATACAACAAAGATAGAAGCAAGTGGCATCTCAACAGCTAAGATTGCTTGTTGTTATTCGCTGGGCGTATATTTGACTTCGACTAGGATGAGCGAGCGCTTTAGCGGTTATGTTTTGTTTGGTTCCATGGTTTTTCTAAGCTCGCCAGATCAGGTTCTACATACATGTTAGTGGATGGTGCGATCGAAGAAATGATTATATACATATAGCTGGCGAACGTAATTTCGCGATTAGTCTTATTGTTATCTCGATAAGCAGTAGAAAACGCTTTTTTTAATATTTTTTAATCCATTTTTTAAAAATATTTAAAGATAACATCTCCCTAACTTTATTTTCAATTCCGACCCCTTTGATCACGCCATGACCAATAGCGTGATCAAACTGTGCTATCACGCCACCGACCGCGACGTAGTCAAACCCGCAACAATAGCCTTTTGAGCCAACACGTGTCTGTTTTTGGGCTAAATCCTGTCACGCCAAGAGAAATGGCATGATAACACTCGTTTGCCACGCCGAGGTCTCTGGCGTGACAACGTGCTTTTGCTACGCCGCGCGTTGTGGCGTGGTCAAAGAGGTCAGAATTGGAAATAAAGTTATGAAGATGTTGTCTTTAAAATATATTTTAAAATGGATTAAATAAAAAAGTTCCAATAGAAGCAGGTGATTAAGATATTACTAAGTGTTGGGAAACCATAGGTTTGGCCCAACAGCCGGCCCATGGGTAGGCGCCCCATCCAAAATACTAGCAATGTCTCTAGCCTATAAATAGAGAGTGCCAATCATTGTAAAAGGTTGATAACTTGATGAAGGAATAAAGAAGGAAGAATACCCCCTACACATTTGTCTCTTATTTGTGTTCAATCTACTGTATGTTCTTACATTGTTGTATGCGATTCTACTTCGTCTATGAGGTGAACGATCAGATTGGACTCGTTAGCGACTGTTCCTCAACACGTTATCACGATCGACTCCGGCCTACCTCTAGACCTACTCTACTCGGATCGAAAGGTAACCGTCGTAGCACGACGCTCGTAGATCGAATCGCTTTTCAAGATCGCTTTCAATTCCGCAATTTTGGCTTTCTAGATTATTCCCTACGATGCAAATCCGCTCTAATCTACCGCGAGCCGACTTGAAGTCACCGGCACAATGCCGATCGGTAAATTGCATGAAAGAGTAGATGATGATTGCATTGTGGATTGTAGATTATAAATCCGCTCTAATCTACCGTGAGCCGTCTTGAAGTCGCCTCCCAAGCCGATCGACAGATTACATGAAAAGAGTAGATGATGATTGCACAATTCATGAATGAACGATAAAAAACCGGTAAGCGCAACCGACCGCCACGCCCGCCACGGCCTGCCGCCCAAGACGTGCTTGAAGCCGGCCTAGAGCCATGCTTCGCATGCGCGCCGCGCCTGCATGGCCTTGCCGCTCGCCTGAGCACACCGCGCCTCGCCGGCCGCCGACGATCGCTCCTCACCGGCCACGCACAATGAGCCAGCGCCCAATGTTGTCGGCTTGAAGCCACCGCGACTATACCGCATGTCGCTTGTTGCCGACGTCGCACGAAATCACTGGCCGCCACCACCACCGGCCCGGTTGTCGCCGCCACCTTGACTGATCGCCACAAGACCGCCCCGATGTGCTTTCGTCGTCGTCGCGCTCGACCGTGATCGCTGAAGTTGCTCATGATGCCGCCACTGGCCTGCGACGCCACGCTGCCGCTGACCTGTCTGACCTCGCCAGCCTCGCCTCGCCGCGCCATGTCGCCATGCCGCCCTCCAACCTCTGTGTGAAGCTGTTCTTAGAGACTCTGGCGTGTCGCGCTCCCGCCAAGCCGCCTGTGAATCCTCTGGGTGCCAACAACAGCCGGCGGGATTGGGGGGGGGGACCGTAGCACTCCCCCCTGTCCCCCCTTTGACTAGGCCTAGAAGGCCGGCTATGAAATGGGCCGAGCTGGCCCACAATCAGAAAAGCGGAAATAAAAAAATTAGGAAAAGAATAAGAAAATTACCAAATTTTGCAAGATGGCCCTCGGATTATCTAAAATTATGCGAAATGCTTTCTCGGAACTAAAAATTCGCGGTTTAGCCCCTGAAAATTGCAGAATTCACCGAAAATTCATATTCCAGCAGAAAAAGGACCCCGGGAATCCAATTTTTGAATCATTTTGAACATTTGAAGCATGTTTAACTCTGTTATTATTATTTCTATGTAATTTATATATTGTATTTACTATTTTGATTATCTGTGATTGTGCATATTACTTTTAATCACTGAAAATAGCAGTGAATCATGAAAAATGCATAGAAAAATACGGGATCACGAACCGGGAGTTCGAAGAACATTATGAGAATTTTGCAACTATTTTATGCAAATTACCAGTAGTAATCTTATGAACTCTTTACATGAATGTGGAGATGACTGCATCACGAACCGAGAGTTCGAAAAGCTGGCCCAGCATGGCCAGAACTTGTACATAATTTGTACCGGTCTTCAATTCTGTGGTAAGGTAATCACGGATGAGCAAAAGATTGAGAAGACACTCTCTACCTTTCACCCGAATACGGAGCAATCCGTACGCAACTATCGTCAAGATGGCTACAAGGAGTATGCCAAATAGATTGACATAATGCAAGTTGTGGAAGCTCAAGATGATGTTCTAAGATAGAACTACATCTAACAGTCGCCTAGTAGCAATGTTGGCCATGAAGCCAATGCTAGAAGCTACAAGGTGAGGAAGTCTCTCACAAAAGAGAGGGGTAAGAAGGGTAAGGTCATGAGTTGCACGTTATTGATGCTTTCTAGTTTAAGAAGAAGGGCAAAGGACAGTATGAGGCACACCTCGCCATCATAGGCACGGAGGATCCACAGCCATTAGTTGCACTCATGGATGTGGACAGCCCAGTAGTAGCCCCTATGATCTCTCCTTTTGGACATCGCAGCGATCGCAGCCGTAGTTGCCTGAGAGGAGAAGATCGCTATGGAACAGATTAAGGTAGAAGTTTCTAAGTATTTCGTTGATTCAATCTAGTGCACACATTGCATTTAGATATTTTTATAGCCACTTGCAAATTGTGGTTGTGGTGGAACATTGAATTATTTTATTCTTCGAATAATGGTTGTAACCTCTAGGAGAGCAAAGCATTAAATTCTTGTGATGAGTCCTGTAAGGCTTATATTCCTGTATTTATAATAGCAAGTTATGTTTTGATATTTGAAGTATTAGAACGCGTGTGGCACCCTATGAAGGAAGTGTGCTTAGCGGATAGCGGCATAACGAATACCATCTTGGGATAGACGATTTTTTTTCAGCCGATCAGCAGAAATGCTGGTAGTCTTACGACAATCGTAGGCAGCAATACTTGTATAATAGGCTCAAGAAGGGCCACAATTATACTTTTGATGGGCACAACTTTGGTCATTAAAGAATCCTTATTGTACCCAGAATCGACTAGAACTTTCAAGGATATTCGCGCTAACGGTTTCCACGTAGAGACTGAAGAAGAGTATGATAAGGAATACCTGCTCATTACAAAGTGTGAAGAAAGTGGAAAAGGATATTAGAATGACTTCCTTCATATGAAACTGAGCTATACTACACTAATATTAAAGCACTCGCAGCCGATACTGTTGTGAAAACCGTATTTAGAAGTTCTGATCTTTTCTGTCTCTCGCATGATAGATTAGGCCACCTAGGTCTTAGGATAATGAGAAATATAATTAACAATTCACAGAGACATAATATCGATGTAAATAATTTTCCGAATCAGGAAGATTTTATATGCCCCGCATGTGCCACCGAGAAATTAATTACTAAACCTACTGCTCTGAAAGCAAATGATGAAGTCCCTGTATTCCTGGACCGTATCTAAGGAGATATTTGTGGTCCTATACAACCCCTATCAGATCCATTTAGGTACTTTATGGTGCTCATCGATACTTTCTTGAAATGGTCACACATATGTTTATTATCTACGAGAAACCACGTTTTTGCAAATCTAATCTCGCAGACAATTAAAATTAAGAATAATTTTCCTGATCATCATGTGAAGTCCATCAGACTAAACAATGCTAGAAAATTTACTTTGAAGGCATTTGATAATTATTGCATTGCAATGAGAATTAATGTTGAGCATTCCATACCGTATGTCCACACCTAGAATGGACTAGCAGATTTTTACAGAATTGTAATTTACCAACTACATGTTGGGGACACATGGTCCTGCACGCAGCAACTCTCATCAATTTTAGATCATTGGCATATAACATCCATTCACCTATGCAACTAGCGCAAAGGTCAGCATCGAAAATTTCTCATCTTCGCAGATTTGGTTGCAAGATTTATGTACCTATACCACCATCGTAGCGAACTGCAATGGGTCCTCTCCGAAAGTCTGGGATATACGTTGGTTATAAGACAACATTCATAAACAGGTATTTGGACCCTATGATTGGATATTTGCATATAGCCTGCTTCGCTGATAGCATATTTGGTGAGGATTGTTTTTCTATCATTAGGGGGAGGAAAATCAACCCCTTGATGAAAAATATCAGGAAATAACGTGGCAAGAAGATAATTGAAGTCTAGAAGACAATTGAAGTCCAGAAGATAATTGAAGTTCAGAAGACAATTGAAGTCCAGAAGATAATTGATTTGCAAATATTAGCGAATCAACTGCCTGACCACTTTAGTGATTTGAAGAGTGTGACCAAATCACATGTGCCTGCACATAATGCACTGGAGAGGGATGAAATACCGAAGAAAGAAAAAAGTATCCCTAATCCCGTCCTAAGGTCTCATATAAGAACGAGAACTCCGGCCCCTCGAATCTGAAGTGACCGGGGATGCCTGGTGAAAAAGGATAAGAAGGATTTGACACAGCCGATCATTGAAGTTCCCTAGAATCAGAAGAGGAGCCAGTTGAGATCTGACACTGGTATGGAACCTTCAGGAAGAGGCATACTGGATTTGAACATTCCCACGGTGGGAGATATCAGTATGGATGTGTGCGCACATATTGGAGCTGAAAAACTAAAGGGACTTGCCCCTGTGATTGAAAGTAGCGGTCAGCAAGTAGAAGCATTAAAAGAATCGTCCCATGAAGAAATAGCTATAATCTATGTCACCATGAGAGAATCTTTGAATATGACAACAGCCAATGTCGACATTTATTTTGCAAAAAAAAAAATACCATAATCATCGATCTTGATCCAGAACCTGTATCGCTCGCTGAATGTAAGAAAAAGATTAGATTGGAAAGATTGAAAGAAGGCAATAGAAACTGAATTATTATCTCTGAATAAAATAGAGGTGTTTGGGCTTGTAAGCCGCACGCCTCATTATGTGCACCTCGTAGGACATAAATGGGTATTTATTCGAAAGAGAAATAAAAATAATGAAGTTGTAAGCAAGGCTCGTTGAACAAGGTTTCACTTAACGTCCAGGAGTTGATTATGAAGAAACATATTCCCCGATCATGGACGGAACTACCTTTAGATATTTAATCTCAATAGCAGTAAACTTGAATTTAGAAATGAAATTGATGGATGTGGTAACTGCATACCTTTATGGAAATTTGGATAAGGATATTTATACGAAGATACCTGAATATATTTTTGTCCCAAACTAAGACAGAGCAAATAGAAATCTGTATAGTGTGGAACTCAGAAAGTCACTGTACGGACATAAGCAATCAGGCAGGATGTGGTATAATCGCTTGAAGCGACTTTCTATGCAAGAAAGGCTACACGAACAATGAGAATAATCCATGTGTATTTATACGACGATCCCATGATAGATTTTGTATAATCTCAGTGTATGTAGATGATTTGAACATCATTGGAACCCTGAAAGGTATTAAGAAAAGTATGCTCTTACCTGGAGTCAGAGTTCGAAATGAAAGATTTGAGTAAAACCAAATATTGCCTAGGCTTGCAGCTTGAGCATGCTCCTGAAGGGATATTAGTGCATCAGTCATCTTACACTAAAAAGGTGTTAGAACGGTTTAGCTTTAAAAAAGGCATACCCTTCGAAAGTGCCAATGGTCGAGAGATCTTTGCAGCAAGACAAAGATCCATCCAGACCTAAAAAAGAGGGGGAGGAAGTCCTGGGACCAGAATTCCCGTACCTAAGTGCAATAGGAGCACGTATGTATTTAGCAAACTGTACTAGACCGGACATCGCATTTGCTGTGAACCTATTAGCAAGGTATAATGCAGAACCTACCAAAAGGCATTGGCATGGAATAAAGGACATCTTCCGATACCTCCAAGGAAGCAAAGACATTGGTCTGTTCTACAGAAAGAACCAAGACCCAGCTACGAATGGCTATGCAGATGCCGGGTACTTGTATTCATATGTAGTGGAACTGTAATTTCATGTAAATCGTCTAAGCAAAGTCTTGTATCAACTTCGACGAACCACTCGAAAATCATAGCACTGTACGAGACCTCATGAGAATGTGCTTGGCTTCAGCAAACGATTCACCATATCCAGCAGTTGTGTGGATTGAATACCGCACAAACCACCGCTATTATCTATAAAGATAATACAACTTGTGTTGTACAAGTGCATATAGGTTATGTGAAGACTCAACTAACAAAGCATATCAACCCCAAGTTCTTCTATGCTCATGAATTGTAAAAGATGGACGAAATTAAAATACCGCATACTAAGTCATGTGAAAATCTTGCAGATTTATTCACTAAGTTATTTCCAGCGTCTAGCTTTGAAGGATGCATACTTGGAATTGGAATGATGAGACTTAGAGAAGTGCAGAATTCAAAGGGAGAATATTCACGAACTCATTATTAAAACTTGATCACAGAGATCGAGTACCCAAATAATAAATCCTGTAGATTAAATGAAATTGGGTGGATTGTACTCTTTTTCCCTTGACGAGTTTTCCTGAAGTTTCTCGGCTAAGGTTTTTAACGAGGCAATTCATGCAACGCAGCAGAACGTGTATCATGTACTCTTTCTCTAAATTTTTCCCACTGATTTTTGTGGAGTTTTGACGAGACATGAAATGTGAGGATGGGTGCCCAAGGGGGAGTTTTGGGAAACCATGGGTTTGGCCCAGTAACCGTCCCATGGGTGGGCGCCCTATTTAAAACCCTAGCAGGGTCTCTAGCCTATAAATAGGGGGTGTCAATCATTGTAAAAGAATGATGGCTTGATGAAGGAATAAGAAGAAAGAATATCCCCTACATCTTTGTCTCTCTGTGTGTTCAATCTACTATATGTTCTTGAATTGTTGTATGCGATTCTACTTTGTCTATGAGGTGAACGATCGGATTGAACTCGCCAACGACGGTTCCTCAGCACTAAGTTCCCTTGAGGCCAAAGCAAGTACGGTTGTTGGATATTGTTACTTCGTCTGACACTACCGTTAGGTTTCCAACTGAGCATTTCTAAAATGGAAGTGCGCTCTGTGAACATGCCTTATTAAACACCCACTAACAAATTCTTAGTAGATACCGTTACATATTGTTCGCGAATATTTTGTAGAAATTACTCATAAGTACACAGGTGTTCTTTTGGGAAATGATTTTTTTAAAATGTTTATTGTCTTATTGTTCTTCTAAAACCCAATTTATATTATCTGTACTGAAAGCGTTATAATGGTTTCTAACTTTCTGCGAAGACGAGTTTCCCTTTAGCTTCCTCTATTTTGAAAAACGAAAATAGAGGTGTACAACCATATGTTGTACTCTGCTGTCACCTTTCTAGCGAATGCTCAACACTAGTCTTCTTCTTCTTCTTCTTCTTCTTCTTGTGCTAATCAGTCAGTTGTGGCTTGAGTCACGTCATCGACTTAGCTGTAAATTAATTTGGAGCGATATACGCAATACAATTATATACTTGTACCCCTCGCGACAAAAACATATATACATGTACTCATGGAAGGAAGAATTGCCTTATTACTCTCCATATATAGGATAATTTAGGGTGCTATGTCAAGAGCATATATCGTCCAAATCTGATAATCAAACCATCATTCAACGTCCATGCCAAAGTTTGTATAATTATACCCGAACATAAATTTACACTCAATATATACAAACGGTTCAACCGGGTAGACAGACAGTGTAGCACCAAAGGAGCGTTTTAGCAGCAACAATGCGAAATACTCCTTTGAAACCTCAACACTCGAGCAGGGGACAGGTAGCATCACCCTGCCGGAAATGAATCATCTGCATTGAAGAGAAAAATACAAAGGATCTAAGGCCAATATGCTTATTGAATGTCAGTTTTCAGATCATTACTAAGTTGTTGGCTGTTAGATTGGGGAAAGTGGCACACAACATTATTAATGAGAGCCAGACTGCCTTTATTAAAGGAAGGCACATTTTGGATGGAGTGGTCACTCTCCATGAAATCTTACATGACTTAAGGCTGAATAAGAATAAAGGGGTCATTCTCAAGTTAGATTTTGAAAAAGCATATGACAAGGTTAATTGGGATTTATTGGAAATTGTTATGACTTATAGAGGCTTCTCAGTTAAGTGGATCAATTGGGTGATGCAGTCTGTTGGGGGGGGGGCAAAGTAAGTATCAATATAAATGGTTCAGTGGGTCCCTATTTTACCACTCATAGAGGGTTAAGACAAGGTGACCATTTGTCTCCCCTTCTTTTCAATGTGATTGCTGATGTTCTAGCCTCAATTTTGGCGAAAGCTCAACATCAAGGGCTGATTAAAGGGGTGGTGTCAAATCTGATTCCAGGAGGGGTCTCTCTTTTACAATATGCTGATGATATAGTCCTTATGCTAGAGCTGAAGGATGAATATATTCTCAATTTGAAGTTTATGTTGTATTGCTTTGAATGGATGTCAGGATTGAAAATCAACTACCATAAAAGCGAAGTTTTTGTTGTTGGGGGTTAATCAGACTGATGCTCAAATTGTGGCTAAGAAGTTTGATTGTAAGTTGGGGCAATTTCCTTTGACTTATCTGGGGATTTCCATTGGAGACAAAGATATTAAGAGGAAGGCTGTTGTTAATATGTTAAGCAAGTTAGAAAACAGATCGAGTAACTGGAAAGGCAGGTTGTTGTCCTCAGGGGGTCGTTTGGTTTTGGTTAACAGTTGTTTAAGTAGTATTCCTACTTATACGATGGGGTTCTATCGGTTAAGTGAGGAGACTCATAAAAAGATGGATTCTATTAGAGCTAGATTTTTCTGGAGAGGGGTGAGTGATAAATTCAAATATCACATGGTAAAATGGAGAGCGGTGTGCCGTCCTAAAGATTATGGTGGGTTAGGGGTTATTGATACAAGGCTCTTCAATGATTGTCTGTTGAGTAAATGGTTTTGGAGGATGAGTCAAGCCAGAAGTGAACTCTAGTTTCATGTTTTAAAGGCTAAATATCTTGATAAAAGAGATCAGAAAGGGCCAAGTGTTAAGGGCTCCCAATTTTGGAGAAATCTTCATAAAGTTAAACATCTTTTTAATTGGGGTGTGACTCATTTGATAGAACATGGTAAATCAATCTCTTTCTGGAATGATATCTGGGTAGACTTTTGTCCATTTAAAATCAGATTTGATAAATTGTATAAGATTTGTAGAAACACTGAGATCAGTGTGTATAACTGTTGGTCCCATGATAGTTGGCATGTTGAATTTGTTAGGACTTTTGGGGTGGAAGAGGTTCAGCAGTGGAAGGAAATGAAACAGATTTTGGATGAGTTGTTTCTTAGTGAGGACAAAGATAAAATTAGTTGGTGCTTGGAGAAATCTGGTGCTTTTTCGGTCAAATCTCTATACAGGTATCTTGCTTTTGGGGGTGTTATTAGTCCGAAGCTCAAGAGTCTGTGGAGTAGTAGGGTTCCTCTTAGAGTGAAAATTTTCCTGTGGTAGGCTTTTCAAGATAGGATCCAAACTGCATACCAACTCAAATTTAGAGGTTGGCTAGGTGATGTGAATTGCATTCTTTGTGGGGTTACAGAGGACACTAATCATGTGCTTTTTAATTGTGTGTTGGCGAAATTTGTTTGGAGTTGCATTAAAGAAATTCTTTTGTGGGATCGGGTGCCTGTTTCTCTTGATGATCTGTAAATGAATTGGTTGGGGAGGAGGGGTGCTAACAATTACCATGTTGACTTATTTAGTTTTGCAGCGATCGTTTGGACCCTTTAGACTATCAGGAACAAAGGGGCTATGGAGAGAATTTTTCCTAAACAACCTACTGCAGTCATTTTCAAACTTATATCTTGTTTGCAGCGCTGGAAAATCCTTCTCAAAGATCCTGACCGAAGAAAGCTAAATCAGTCCTTGGAGAGGGCGGGAGAATGGTTGCAGACCTTCAAGCATCAAGTTTGATCGAGTTGATGGCAACTATGACGTTCTTGCTGTCTTCTTTTTTACTAGGTTATATGTTGATGTCTGGGCTTGAGAAAAGTTGGATGTTTTGTATTTTGGATTGTGGATGTTCGCTGGTCTCCCCAGCTTTTCTTTTGCTTTCTGTTTTGTGCAACTGACGGTCATATGACTTTTTAATTGGCTTTCTATAAAAGCTGGGTTTACTCCCTTTTGAAAAGAAAAATACAAAGGATCTACGGTGACTATCATTATGGCATTGTCTTCACCGTATGATCTAAAATAAACAGCCAATATCAAATGCAACAATACCAAAGGGAACAGTAAAATCGCTGCATCATTTTGTCAACCGATATATATAGCTTCTACGGTGTTTTTCCTACATTATTGCCGCAAAGTACTGTTCACACAGGCTTAAAAACGTGGTATTCTCCGCCGTACCAGCAGAGAATCTAGATCCCACCCCGATGAGCCCTCGCTGACGTCAGCATGACCAAGCAAATAAACCCGGACTTAAATCGTGTCTAGAGCGATGGAGACATCGGTGGCCTAGGAAAGGTCTGAGGGCCCCATGCATCGTCTACTCGTAGTATGCTTTCCTGGTTCAAGTCACTGGACTGGGATTTTCTACGCGCAGCGCCCTTTAGCCTTTTATCTTTCTAGTTGTGCGATGGATTGAGCTGAGACACGGATACGATCGTCCATTCCTTTTCGATAGATGGACAAACCCTATGATGTCATCGTTTAGCTACAGGTGATCAGCAGCGGAGAACAACTACTTTAGACTGTAATAAAAGTTAATACACATAGAGTATATGACAAAATACATGACCTAAAATCTTGCTACTACCAGGGTGTATTTAGTTCTCCTTTTTAATTTAGAGAACTACCGCTACTAAATTTTCCCCGGTTTCACTTGAGTTGGTTTGACTAAAGTATAACCGAGATAGCTCAAACTGATCCTGCAGTTACCCGGTGTTAAAACCTGTCAGGGTTCAGTTCAATATCCCCTGCGGCTGCGTCTACCAGGAAGTGAGCCCACAAGTGTTCTGAACTTTCATCAGTAGAGGATCCTAGCTGGATGGTAGTGGTACTTATTTCTGACAGGAGACGATTTTTGTTGGGATTTCAGCTATAAATCCCCACATTGAAAACCAAAGACATGTGCATGGAAGCATCCGCCGTCCGCGGTGCCGTGGGGTCAGCCGCACAGACACATGCACGTTGTGTTCAATGCATGGGCTGTTTAGTTTGGCACATTTGCTTGTTCCAACTGAGTCTTGTTTGGTTGAAGCTACGTATGGCACGTGCTATTCTTGTCCGGCCGGTGTTTAGGGAATCATATTCATGAGCTAGCTGAGATGAAAATAGGGGTATTGCTCCAAGCAGACATGGTCACATGGCAGGACGATGGCTGGGAATTGAAAGGTTGGATAAGGAAGAGATGTTGAAAATGGAAAGTCCAATGTGTTTTCCTCGTCCTAGATTTTAATTGACAAAGTTGAGACGAGTATAGGTGCTAGTAGAGGTGAGAGTCGGGCCGTGCCGTGTCATGCCGGCACAGGCACGACACACCGCGTTTGTAGCTCTCCTACCTCGGCTGTCGCCACCCACCTCGCCACCCTCGCTTGCATCGGCCGCGTGTGGAGGGAGGAGGCGGTGGGCTGGATCCCAGTGGAGGAGGCGGCAGCGGCAGCTGGCGTAGGTAGAGAGGCGGCGCCCATGAGAGAGGAGTTAAGCGACCGGAGGGATGGTAGCGGTCGGCAAGACGCGTGGGGAGGGCGGTGGTGGGGAGGGAGGACGGCGTGGCGGCAAGGCGTGGGGAGGAGGGAGGGCAACGGTGGTGGCACGTGGGGAGGAGGTGGCTCGTAGGGAGGGAGGGAGGGAGGGAGGGTGCGTGGGGAGGAGAGAAGGCAGAGGTAGTCTCGGGGAAGAAGAGAAGGCAGAGGCAGTATCGGGAGAAGAAAGGAAAGGAAAGAAAGGAAAGGGTTGGTGTGCCGCTTTCATGCTAGGGCTGAGCATGGACCCAATTGGGCGTGCCGTGCCGCCCGACGGGCCCCATTCTCAGGTCCGACACAGTCCGACTGTTCATATCATGTCGTGTCGGTCCAGCCTGTCACATAAGTACCGTGCTTAGGCCATACCGTATCGGCCCGGCCGCAGGCCGGCCTCAAAAGGTATGACCCAACTCATGTCTAGGTGCTTTCCTGGCGTTCCTTTAACCCCGTTACGAAGTCATCCTTTAATGGCTTGTCGTGAATTGCAAAGCTATCTCTGACGTGTAACTATATACGGATCTATTTTACAATGGTATTTTCTTAAGTGCCGCATGTTTCACTCATATGCACTAACTAATTTGCCTCGTCACTCTGTATGTTTGTAAGCTGGGCTAGCATCACACTAAAAGAATTTTTGCGCGTCTAAAGGAGAGATTAGCCTATGATTGTCTCTATCCATGTGCCATCTCATTTTTTAAAGCCCAACTGCACGTAGCCTCCTTTTCTATATGAATTTGGTATGGACACGCAGCTTGTGAGAGTCATCTCTTTTCAATCATTCGATGGTATGACGAAGCACATCATCCTCGCTCCACTTGACCGCTTGTCCTCTTCACTCACCATTCAAACAAACAAGAAAGGCAAAATTAGGCAAGTTGCTGGGACACCACTCGAAGCAAACCAACAAAATCAGTAGCTAATCCAACCAACTGGATTATCTAAAAATTAATGGACACAACTATTCTGACGAATGACAAGGTTCAAGCAACAACATTCACTCTGTAAATAATTTCTAGAAGTTTCTTCCTCCAAATAAGTCCATTTGAGGACATGGCTAATACTTGAAAATTTGTATATCCACTGGTTTTACATGACCAATACAACAATGGGGAATTGGTCATTTGCCTCATCTTTCATATGGCTTCTACTATTTACATTTATTTTCGATGCAGTTGATTATTTACTCCATCTTGCATATTTTGATTGATTTTTGCCATTTTACTCATTTCTAATTTCTTTGTGCATTTCAGGTCACATGAAATGACCGTTATGCCCCTTAGACACCTTCCCGGCCACCCACGTCATCTCCAGACGCTCCTCCGTGCCGCGCACTAGAGCCCCACCTCCACCAGCCTCTTCGCGGCCGCCACACGGAACGAGCCCTCAGCCTCCTATCCACCCAGCTCCTTACACTACTACAGAAAAGGTAATCACAAACGATTCAAAATCGTCATCACAAACGATTTTTTGAACCGTCTGACTTTATGAGTCAGTGATACTATGAGGTCATCACAGACGGTTTTTGAACCGTCTGTGAAAATAGCTATCACAGACGATTATGAATTGTAACCGTCTGTGATAGTTAGTTATCACAGACGGTTCTTATTCAGAACTATATGTGAAAATAGACTATCACAGACGGTTTTTTCGTAAAAACCGTATGTGACAGTTTTTCCTATTGCAATTTTTTTTTTTAATTTTGAGCCAAACCAATCAATTGCTGGACAGTAGTTTTCATATGCTCTTTCGATAGTTTACAAGAAGGTAATTAAAAGATACTCCCTCTCTCTCTCTCTTTCTCTCTCTCAATCAATGGCGCACTCTCTAACGAGGACGAGGTCGAGTAGAGGCATCCATCTCGAACCGAATCGACCTCCCTTGTCAACCACAGATGGGGGTTCGAGGTCGGTCACTGGAGCTCAGTGTGGTGAGGGGAGAGGGAGAGACTGATGGAAGACAAGGCGGGGGTGTGTATAATATATAAGGACAGCGCCAAAACATTTCGCCTCCCGCGCAATCGTTCAAAAATTTCCGCGAATCACAGACGGTTTCAGACAAAAACCATATGTGATGAGCTAATATCACATACGGTTCATATTAAAAACCGTCTGTGATAAGTATCTCCCAATTTTACCTGACTCTGTGATTTCAAGCCATGGTAAAATCAGAGAGTTAGTGATTCCAAATCATGGTAAAATCACAGAGAGTTAGTGAATCATCTGTGATGACTTACATATCACAGATGGTTTCACCACAAATAAATCAGTGATGATTTTTCTCTATAAAGCCACCAAGCTTATGCCTTTAAAACCGCATGGCCTATATATATATATATATATATATATATATATATATATATATATATATATATATATATATATATATATATATATATATATATATATATATATATATATATATATATATATATATATATATATATATATGAGACAACAATCATGGGCAACTTCATTGAGCCCTGCAAGTTTAAGAAGTACGGCTACCATGAAATTAGAAAAGTTAGAAAAATGGCAAAAAAAAATCAATCCGAATATTCAAGACGGGGCAAATAATCAACTGCATCGAAAATTAATGCAAATTGTAGAATCCATATGAAGGATGGGCAAATGATCGATTTTTCCGTACAACAATTTGGCATGCATGTACCCACTCTGGCGTGCATTTTGCATCTTAGAGTCTACAAACAAAATTTCACCATGGCCAGTGAATTGTGTGTGCATGAAGCCAGTCAGCCAGAGCTTTTGGCTCCCACATGGAGGAGTGCACTTGGTAGCATAATATACCAAAACTTTGCGCTTTGCAGCCATTGGCACCAACAAATCATCTATAGCCATGTTTCACAAGAGATGAGAGAGAGCAATGCGAAGTAGGATGAAAAGTTAGCATGCACAACCCTAGCACTACACATCTAACACTCTCCCATGCAAAAAAAGTTGGCTAATTATATTTTAAATATGAGGGTTTGGTTGATTCCAAAATGTTAAACTATCCATGCACCTTCTAGTTCGTAGGCAAGGCATGTCGCTTTTACAGGCTTGCAAAAGCATGGATGGATGCTCACTAGAGTCACCACGAATATTCCCCATCCGACAAGTGATTAGTACATAACAAAGGCAAGAGATCACCAATAACAGGGAGGGGCTTGATCAATTAACTAAAGTACGAGGAGGCCTCGAATCATTGAGTTCTTGTACAGTCCATCTTGCTGTGGTAGTGGGCTGTTGGCACAGCAATATTTTGGTTGGTGTCGCTCGATTCTGTGATTGTGCGTGTGGACAGGGAGATTTTTGCGAAATATTATACTAGTGATGGTGTTAACCTTTTTTTTTAATTTCTTTGAAAATATGTACTATAGGGTGAATGCTCACTAAAATAGGTACGGTTATATTAATGCGTGTTGGGCGTGTCGACTTGCAATTGGAGTTACTACACTTGCAATGTGGATGTTCTCTAATCTCGACTATTCGATTGGAATTCAACGATTGGGATTGATAGGTATTATTCGACTTGCTTAGAAGGAGAAGGGGTAACTTGCTTCCATATATGGGTGATATTGTATGCGCCCATGGCAGACTACAGTGAGAGGTTAGGATTGCTACAAGGGAGAGATTGCACATATCAACCGTTGAAGTATAAGTGAATTGTTCGTCTCTCCTCATCAGCTTAGGTTTTAGGTTGAACTGGTTGATGTATGTAACTCAATATAGTATCAGAGCCAAAAGATTTGAGTTCAAAACACGGTTGGCACAATTAAAAGAAAATAATTGTAGTCTACTTATATTCCACATCTTAGGCCCAAAGGAGCAGATAAACTATCTCCTATATATATCCAAAATGCTAAATTTATTTTATACAATTTGTTATTTAAATATATCCTACAGAATCAAACTTAAATAAACCTGACTTCCGGGCAATGCTGCAGGCCTGCAGCTAGTGAATGCGCAGTCGATAGAGAGTCGCTTTCTTGAGGTTAACCATAATTTTAGTTTGTTCTTTTCATACCGTGATAGTAGCAAAGGTGGTACTGCCACAAGGAGATTCCAGATTCTTGCCCTTTCGTTTGTTTGGAATCTTTGCTGAAAAGACAACCTTTTTGTAAGTCCATTAGAAGATTGGTTTGTTTACCACATGAAGATGAGTAGCAGTGCAGCAGTAAATTGTTGCACATTCTAGGAAGTAGGAAAGCATGGAAGGACTTCCCTTAAAAAGACGAAAATAAATTTTATGGAGGGGCTCCACCTGTACAGTCATCCGATCCCTCCCCACATACGTGTATGCTACAGTGATATCTCGTAGGATGGACGGTTGTAAGGAAAAGGTCTCACGAAAACCCTCCCTCATAAAATTTATTTTTACCTTAAAGACACTCAATTGCTACAAACGGACTTGGGCGTGATATATCGGAGACGGCTTCTTTGCGAGTGTCCCTGCACTTTGCGAGTGCTTTTATCGGGCACTTTCGGCAAAGAGCTATTGCCGAGTGCGGATAGAAAGAACTTCGGCAAACATCGGCACTTTCGGCAAAGAGATGGTTTGCAAGTCTTAGAGCATTCGGCAAAAAATTACACTTCGGCAAAGATCGGGTTTGCGAGTGTCGGGCACTCGGCAAACCGGAACACTCGGCAAAGGGCACCACCGTTAGCGGTGACGGCGCCGCCGTTAACCCTTTGAGAGTGTCTTCTCTGACACTTTCGGCAAAAGGCTCGCTTTGCAAACCTTAGAGTGTCATTCCCTGATACGTGACAAACCATATTTTTTTCCACTTTTGACCTCCAAACCTTTTCTGCGGTTCTCATACAATACATATGTACTCCATGTTCCAATGTGGCACATTTCTCGGACTTTTCTATATTTCTTTAATTTATTTCAATTAATTGAATTTTCTTGGATAATTCAAATTATAAGCTGCTAGTCATTGAATAATGAAAAAAAATGAATGGAAAAATGATATTCATGTTATTTAGTATAATATGACTAACGCAGACCACCAATTTGAATTATCTTGTTCACGAAACATGACCAAACTTGCGGTCGAGTTGAAATAAATTATAAAAAGAAATAAAATCATGAAACAAGATGTCATGATATCATATGTGCCACATTGTGATACAAATTTGAGAAGGTTTACGCAAGTTGTCATTGCTTGCAAACCTTAGAAAACACAAAGAATACGTGACAACTTTGGAGGTTCTTGGTTTGCAAAATATGCGTGACAACTTGCCGAAACCTTCTCAAAATGACACCTCAAGAAGGAGACATCTTGACAAGTTTCAAAAGTGTCGAGAAGACACTCTAAGGAGCCTTTTGCCGAAAGTGTCATGAGAAGACACTCAAAGAATTTTAAATTTTTTAAAAAAACCCTCTTTCCGAGCAGCCTCTTTAAGACATGAAAGACACACTGTGATGAAACAAATTTTAATTTTTTAAACCCTCTTTCAGAGTGCGGATCAGGCACCCGGCAAGACCGCGCTTGCCCACACACACCGCACACACACACACACACACACACAGCACACTGCCCCACACACACTTACACACCGCCCACCGCCACACATTGCGCCATTGCCTCCGCCCGCGCCACACTTGCCGCACCGCCCGCACGCCGCCTCCTCGCCTTGCACCAAGCCGCCCACCACGGCCACGCCGCCGCGCCGAAAGAGAGGAGGAGGAGGAGAGGAGGAAGAAGGAGGAAGAGAAGGAGGAGGAGGAAGAAGGAGGAAGGAAGAGGAGGAGGAGGAGGAGGCGCCCGGCCGCCGCTGCCACGCTCCCCGACGCTTCCCGCCGCTTTGTCCACCGGCGCCAGCCCCTTCACCACCGCCGCCCTCGACGCCCACTAGGTATGCCATACCGCCGTAAATCGTCGTAGTATTACTAGTAGTTCTTGGTAGTAGTAGTGGTAGAGTAGCAGTAGCGATGGTTGTAGTCTAAGTAGTCGTAGGAGTGGTTGTGACATTGTTATATATATGTGGTTGGATATAATCTTGTGCATATCGGCCATCGTGCCGTTCATATATATGTGCATGTCGGCCATCGTGCGTTGGTTTTCTTCTTGCAGTTTTGGAAACCTCACCGTGTAGGGAGGTGTCTTTGCGAAATTTTGTATTGACAGTTTATGTTTCTTTTTTGCAGAGAAGAGCCACGGTCGCGGCGCCGAGTACCTCGGCGACCCGATCGCCTTCCTCGCTAGCGGTTCCGCTCAAGCACGCGTCGCCTCGCCATCGCACTGACCCCCACGCCACGCTTTCGCTAGCCCGACTCCACCGCCACCCTAGGTATAACCCCTCTTTCCGTATCATGGTCGTGATCACGTAACCCGATTAAGCGTCTCCCGTTCGAAAGAGATACGGTTGGAAATATCACGATATTTCCATATCTAAAACCGTGTCTGTTTGAATTGTCCACGTTTTTGGACAGCCATTGCGTGGGTGGGGTTAGTTTCCATAGTGCTGCTCCGATCCGAGACAGTTTGGCATCATCTCCTGTTGTTCTCCGGATACACACTCTCCTGGCGGGGCGTGTATTTGGAGAACAATGAAGGTTCTTGAAATTTCGCCTCGAATAGGAGTAGAGCATGGAAACTAACCTCATCTATGGATCTCGCGTGGGATTAGGACCTATCCTCACCTATTAGATAGTAGGAGCGTCGTGTAGATGCAATTGATGTTTATATTACTCGCGCTATATATGTTAGAGGATGGAGGACCGTGAGTGGATGTACACGGCAGCGCAAAGTCGGTCAGTCACCAATGAATGGATCGACAAGACCGATGCTTTCTTGGAGCGGGCATTTGGCGTGGTCGCTAAAGGAGCGAGTAAAATTCTTGTCCTGCGACAAATGTGCAAACAGAAAAGACAAATGAAGAAGGTCATGGGGAACATCTTTGGAAGAATGGATTCTGACAGACTATACCCGTGGGTCTACCATGGTGAAGCCGATCGTATGAGAGAGAGGTGGTGAGACCACGCGTCGAGGATTATGATGTCGATGCCGGGTAGCGTACATGTTAAATGACTATCACGAGGCACGATTATTTGAAGGGCGTCGGAGGAGGAGCCAGAGGCAACCGCAAAGGCGTTCTCGACATGTTTGCCGCGACGAAACCCCTTCACGGCGAGAAAGGTTTCTCAAGCGGATGCCATTAGACGCATAATGGCGTTAAAGTCGATATAGCTTTGAGTCGAGACGCCGATGGTATGTTGACGATTATTGGCGACTGCTTCGGGTCACCTTCGCCAAAGAGCATGCACGAGTCACGAAACTCCTTCGTGCACTTAAGATGCCGTATGAGCGGATACATGCTTGCAGAAGAGTGCGTCCTATTTAGGAACGAATACGTGGAAGCAAAATCTTGTCCAAAGTGTAAATCATCTAGGTTCTGGAGGTAGATTACGGTGATGGCGGAAGAGGCGACTTGACATTCCGTGACAATCCTCGGCACCTTCCGTTCATACCGAGGATCCAACGGCTATACATGACCGAGGAATCCGAAAGCAGATGACATGGCACAAAAATGGCAAGCGATACAATCTCGACAGGATGGTACATGCATCCGATGGTGAAGCATGGACCCACTTTGATGGCATTCATCATGAGAAAGCTAAAGAGGCTCGTAATGTGCGTGTTTATGGCGGCAGCAGATGGGTTCAATCCTTATGGAATGATGGCTGCCCCATACACATGTTGGCCGTGTTCGTTATCCCCTCAATCTCCCCGTATGCTTTCAATGACGAACGATTCTTGTCGTTGATAATTCTGAACACCCGGAATAATATGGGTGTGTTCATGGAGCACGTGATTGATGAATTGGTCCGTGCTTGGGAGGAAGGGGTATGGACATCTGACCGAGCTACAAAGAAAAACTTCAAAATGCATGTTTGGTACCACTACTCCTGCATGACTTCTGGCGTATGGGATATTCTACCGGTGTGTTCACGGAAGTTCCCATGCCCAAGATGCAAGGAAGGTCGAGGTTCATTTGGTTGCGAGAAGGGTGGCAAGTATTCATCGTTCGACAAACATCGGCAATTCCTCCTCTTGACCATGCATTGACGAGACATCAAGAACTTTCTGAAAGGTGTCGTAGTGGAGACCTCGCACCACCGATAATGACCGTGCAGCGGTTCGTGAATGATAGATGGTCTCGTGGTCAATCCGTAAGGTGGTTTTGTGGGATATGGTGAGCAACATATGTGGACTCATAAGTCGGGCTTGACTCGGCTCCCTATTTTGATGACCTTCTCCTTCCACACAACATTGATGTAATGCACATTGAAAAGAATGTTGCGAGGCACTTTGGGCAACAATCATGGACATTCTTGACAAGTCAAAGGACAACGTTAAGGCTAGAGTGGATCACGCAGCGATATGCGATAGACCAAACCAACATATGAAGCCTCCTAGTCGCGGCAAGACATGGAGAAGGCCTAAGGCGATTTTGTCTTGAGCAAGCCCCAAAGGAGGAAGTACTAGAATGGATCGAGACGTTAATGTTCCTCGATGGGTATCTGACTAATCTGAGGAGGGAGTGAACTTATCTACTATCGAGTCTTAGGGATGAAGAGTCATGACTACCACATATGGATTGGCGGCTTCTTCCGGCGATGGTTCGAGGCTATGTCCTGAGCATGTCGGCTAGTCTTTGGCGAGTTGAGCTATTTCTTTCGCCGACTTTGTGCCAAGGAGTTATCTCGGACCGTGATTGCCGACTTGGAAAGAATGGCACCCGTGTTGCTCTGTAAGTTGGAAAGATCTTTCCACCCGCTTCTTCAATCCGATGCAGATTTGATTTTGCACCTCCGTCTGAGGCACGAATGGGGGCCGTGTAGAGCCGTTGGTGCTATCAATCGAGAGATGTCTAAAGGTTCTTGAAAGAAATGTAGAAATAAATGCAAAATCGAGGCTTCCATTGCGAGGCATACATTACGGAGGAGGTGGCGAACTTCACAACAACATACTATGGTAACAACCTCCCTAAGCGTGCATAATCCACCCCCTCGTTACAATCTTTGGCGAAAATGAATCGAACCTCGGCCTTTTCCGAGGGCAACTTCGGAAGCGCAAGTGCATCGACCCCCAAGACCTTGAATCATGAAGAGTGGCGCCATATCATGCTATACGTGTTGACCAACCTTGGCGAAGTGGCACCAGTACATGCGATAAGTTCTCAACGAACTTGTTAAATCTGCCGTCACTATTCTCGCATCCAACCCCTTGTTTCTCGTTAGTGCAGGAATTTCTTCATGAATTTCGTCAATCAAGGGATCCTACCCACGGCGGTAGATACCCTTCTTAGACAGTGCGGAAATGGAATGCCGATTTCATTTCTTGGTTCAAGCGGAAGGTACCGTCAATTTAGCTCGTACTTAGTTTGACATTCCAAGTTACTCGTGCGTCGCGAATAATATAACGATGTATCTGCTTGAGCTTGCGGGGCGGAGGATGCGTCTATGTGTCTTAGAGTTGAGATAGGTTGCCTATAGGGTCGGTCATTTTCGGTTATGGCGTGAATGGATATCGCTTTCGCACAACAAGCTCTGACGTAGTCGCCCAATCGAAGAACCACAAGTTCGGAGTTTTCGCTGGCGTTGATGAGGTCGAGTATTATGGAAGAATTGAAGAAATATCTGAACTCAAGTTTCATGGTTCCAAACCTTTTAATCCGTCATATTCAAATGCCATTGGTTTGATCTCAAATAACGAGGCGGACATATTCTAATCTTGGGCTAGTCGAAATTGACGAGATTCCGTCTTACCAGAGACGATGTCTATATTGTGGCCCAACAGCCACGCAAGTTTATTATCTCCCATATGCGTGTCAAACCATAAGACATCTTAAGGGTTGGGATATTGTGCATGAATATCGCCACACGGTAAAGTGCTTGTCCCAAACGATGAAGATTACAACAGACCCAAACACATATGACGAAGAGTTCTTTCAAGAAGAGGACTAGAAGGGAGGTTTGAGATAGACTTAGCCGAAGCGTCGGAATGGAAGTAGACAATGAAAGCGGTTATTGAAGAGGACGCTGGAGATGAGGTGCAAAATGTGAAGGACTTTCAAATGCTTGGCGATTACATTTAGACAATGACAATGGCAACATTGCTCATTCGGATAGTGTTGATTATTTCGACATGATTGATAGTGATGATGAGACTTATGATCCAAATTAATCCCGATCATGAAGATTATTTCTAATACATGTAATACTATGTTATTTTGTAATTACGTTTTGTTTATTTTGCATCTCTTTCTAAGTACTTCTTGTTTATCTGTGCTTATTGGTTTACTCTTTTTAATTGCGGTGATTGAACAAAGATGGTGGGCGGTGGGATGAGAAGCTAACGTCCTTGTACCGAAGGACAAGGACCCGCCGAACCGGGGAGAGTAGGAGGAGGAGCGGCCAGAGGGAGTCGTCGCCGCCGCCCGTCGCGTGAGGAGGAGGAGGAGGCAGTGCCCAGGAGGACAGGAGGCGCAGGAGGACGACAGAGGAGGAGGGAGGCGCAGGAGGATGCGCAGGAGGATCTTGAGAGGAGGCGCAGGAGAGGCCTTGAGGAGGCCGAGGAGGAGGCGGCAGCAGGGGTTCCGCTTCCTCTAGTTCGTCGGCGTCTACTTGCGAGGTCATGAGCCTCCTCGGCGACCGATACCTCGTGAGAGCGCCGTGATTCGACCCGAGGGGAAAAGTAAGTAACTTTAGATGTTATCACTACTTTATATGATATGTTGAAAATCAAAATAGAAATTAATAATTTTTCTTAATCACTTGGGCGAATCGGGCGATTGTGGCAGTGGAGGTGCTCACACACGCCAAGTCAATGGCATCCTCGGTCTTACAGGCAAGGAGCACTTCCTGGCTCAGTTGAGTACGCCGGAGTGACGGGCGGCCTACTCGTTTGACCACTCGCCGCCGCCCGATCTGCAGGTCGGGCCCGCAGGTATTCAACAACAAAGCGGGCGGGTGAAGCAAGAGTCGTGGGTAAGTCTTCCTCGCACTACATTGCTCAATACATCGTATTCATTGGACATTCTTGAAATAATGAATGGATACATCGTGTTTGTATCTGAGATTTCTTTAGATGCCAGGGCGGACATGAGGCGAGGCGGATCACGGTGGCTACCAAATCTTTGCAAAAAACTCGCCGTGGACATGCATTACGAGGCGCGCATCCAAGCCGTCGTAACTTACCACGGACCGTCCTTGGAGCGAAGGTCACCAAAAGGGACGCCAAGAACCATGACGCCGACCGGGACGATACTGCGGTAAATCTGAAACATTATCTCGATTCTTTTTGAGATTAAGTAGGCTTAATTTCATCTTCGATATGTCATGTACTTGATGGCACGTAGATGATTCCTTATTGGTGCGCGCGCATCCCCATCTTCGCGAAGCGGATGGTGCACAAGTGGTGCTCACGCGAGTGGAGGAGACGCACAACTTGTGCCGGAGCGGCGTTTGATGATGCGGTGTAGCACACCATCAAGGTAGCCGCAACCTCGGCGGATCTGTGAAACATGGGTACGTGAATTCATTTATTTATTCTAACGCTCAATTCTTCATGATTTCTAATCATCTTCTTTTTTTTCTCGCGATCGGCGTCACATGGTGGCCACCTTGCTCCATCTTCAAGGCATTTGCTATGGCCCACAAGGGCAAAGGCGACGTCCGACGTCGACTACAACCCGGAGGATCGGCCCGAGGCGTCTGACAATGCGACAAATCCACAACCGCCTTAGTGAGTACACATCGATGGCAAGGAGGTCCATGGGCGAGTACGATCCGAGCACCGAGGACCTTGATGGAGAAGTCATCATGAGGGTGGGAGGAGGCAAGAAGCATGGGCGATCTTGCATTGGCGGCGGCGCATGTCGACTCGGCCGCTACTCCCGATCTCTCCCAGTTCAAGCAAGCAAAGACGAGCACGAGCCCGCCATACGACCTCGGCGGACACTTCACACCACGGGTGGAGGCACTCGAGGTTATTCTGGTTTATTCATCGTTCATTGGTTTTTTTCATACCTTTCCTTTGCATTATTGTAACATTGGGGTGAATATATTGTAGGCCCAATTTGGAACAAGAGAGGAGGATCTGAGGAGCAGATGCAGCGAAGATGGAGAGGGTGGAGGCCGGCGGGAGGCCGCGGCGGAGGATGGCGGAGATTCTTGATACATGCAAAGTCTTGGCGCCCTTCTGGTGTAGCTCCGCCACCTTCGCTATTCGCTCCACCTCCACCTCCTCACTATTCTACTCTGTGAGTATAAATGTTTTAGTTTGTATGTTCATGCTTACGGTCAAACCTAGTGGAGTATGAAAGTTTTATTCATGTATGGTATATATTTATCTTGTCTCACACATGCAATCTCTTCTCCTTTGTGCAGAATCAATCTACGGGATCGAGCGATCCTCATGCTTGATGAATCCTTCACCAAATCGGTCTCATTGGCCATCTTGGTGATACTACTTGTGGTTGTTAATGGTACTTCTATTTGCAATTATGGTTGTAGATGATGGAGCACTTGGATTACTTGTGAAGTTATTTGTGATATATTGTGAGACATGTGGCGTTTGTGATATATATGTGGTGTTGGTGATATATATGTCTTTGTTGATGATATATATGTGATGTTGATGATGTTTGTTATATATATATATATCTTACTTTTGTTTGGATGGGATGTAAAAACAACTAAAAAGGTTGTTTTCAGGTCACTTTGTCGAGTGCAATGGCCATGACACTCGGCAAAGTGACCATCTTCTTAGAGTGCAAAGGCCATTGCACTCGGCAAACATCACAGATTTGCCGAAAGTGCCACGGGCGGGCACTTTCGGCAAAGATGGCTGCTTGCTTAAAGTGTCCTCCGGTGGCACTTTCGGCACAGGCGCCACCTTTGCCGAGTGTTTGATTCAATGGCACTCGGCAAGCGGAGACCTTGCCGAGTGCTTGACCTTGACACTTTCGGCAAAGACGTCGTCACGGCGACTTTTTTTTTTTTGCCGAAAGTGTTAGATTAGCACTTTTCGGCAAAGCCTTTGCCGAGTGCGATATAGTGCACTCGGCAAGAGGTCTTTGCCGATAAAGCTGCTTATCGGCGCCCTTTGTGTAGTGTAAAGCACTCGGCAAAGCCTTTGCCGAAGTGTAGCACTCGGCAAAGCCTTTTCGTATATATCGGCTGTGCCAAGTGCCCGCACTTTCGGCAAAAAGCGCTCTCCGTTGTCCTTGCACCATGTCAGGTGTAACCTAATAAAAATGGCAAGCAAACGGGATTGGGATTATAAAATTTTGATTAGATTCATGATGAAAGACATAATCTAGTCCTGGTCGGGCTTGGCGTACAGGTTAACCAGGATAGTTGGGATGATTAAAACTTAGCAACATAGTCAGGGTCCTTCATTCTCCTAACCTCCCGTTTGTTGAAGTGGATCGTCGGCAACCGTCAGCTTCATCGTCGTGAATCCCTAGCGAGGACACTACTTGACACATGGTGCTCCCTCGCCAAGATTGATCGACGCGTGCCCGTTTCGATGCCAGCTGTTAATCAGGATGTAGATGCAAATTATATTTTCCAAAGGTCCTATATTTGTAAACTTTGGATACACCTACTCAACCTTTTGTATCAACGAGTCCAGGGACTTTGACGAATTTGTTACACGCGTGTGCGTGAGAGGCACTATGTATAAAGTGAAAATTTGCAATTTATCATTGAATAAGTAAATGATTCTTAATTTATCATTTATTGTGAGGCTAACATGCAGATTTAGGACTAATATATCAGTGAGACGTCAGTAACATATTACAAAGATTTGAAGTTATTCAATAACATATAACGATTTGCCCTATATATAAAACATCGATCCTAAATTTCTAATATCAAGAGTACATGCACGGATGCATGTTTAGCACCCTTATACCAAGATACACCACCATATCCCTAGGGGAAAAGGAATGCAGAGTGGATTAACATCAACAATAAACTTCACACTTGCGTTGCACCATGCAGAAACAATATTAGTTGGTATGTGCCATAGTGATGATGCAAATGTGCAATATATATAGTATCTTAATTGAAGGGAGCCAACAAGCACTACTACAAAAGAGGTAATACTGGACGCCTCATCATAGACGGTTCCACAGAAACCGTTAGTGTTGTAATTATCACATACGGTTTTATAATCGTGACTGTCATAGATGGTTTTTAAATATAACCGTCTGTGATAATTTAATTTTGTATCACAGACGGTTTGTGGTTGAAAGTGTCTGTGATATGTTCAATGCCACTTCAGCTCTCATGCGACGCGTCTCTTCGTCTTGCGCACCGACGTTACGATGCTTCCATATCTAGCAGTAATTAAGCGAGTTCTTATTGCATTGATACATACGCAGCTAGCTAGTACCGTCGCACGCCATAGTGAGCAGGCAGAGCATGACGGCGAGGACCAAGGCAAGGAGGTTGGCGATCGCCATCGCTCTTCCTCACAATGTCGTCATCCACATCATCGGCTTCGTGTCCGCGAGCTCTCCTCAGGCCATGATTGACCTCTGCAGCCTACGAGCCACATGCGTATTTATATACCTACAAAAATATGTACTACTGTTTGTGGTGGCAACCAATCCATGCATGCATATACATGTAACACTACTACAAAAATGCTATCTTTCGGCGCCGATCACGAGGCGGTTCGTCGAAACCGTCGTGTTAAAACTAATCTCGAGCGGTTTTTGTTTACCGACCGTCTATGTTATCTTCGCGCTAAAAACCGTATGTGAAGAGGTCATATCACGAGCGGTTCATGTTTAAAACCGTCGTGAAGTATCACGAGCGGTCTTGACTAAAAACCATCTGTGATATTACTACATATCACAGACGGTTTTAAACATGAACCATCTGTGATATTACTGTATATCACAGACGGTTTTTTTTGTTATAACCGTTTGTGATAATATTACTCTTTCAATCGTTTTCTTCTTCGTCACCATCCGCCCGGCTCCCGTCGTCTTTTAGTCGCATCGATCCGCTTCGGCTCCCGATCGTCTCTTAAATCTCACGCTCGAATTTATACCTTGTTTTATAAAAGGATCATCGCCATCGAAGATGATCATCCCCACTACATACTTATATAAAAAAAAAAAAATGGCGCCTCTTCCTTATCGCCGGCATTGATGGCCTACTGGCCGATTTGACGAAAGCACCTCTCTCATTGTCACGTTGAACCGTCTTTGCGAAAGAACACTGCTTCAACGATGTATTCACTCCTCGCCGCCCGAGAATTTGCGGAGCGGATGACGGCCACCTTCCGCCGTCTTGACATCCTCCTCCGCCGTGTCTTCCGGTGATCTCCACTTCGATGAGTTTACGCGTCATCGACGTGGTTCTCCAAAACAATGTTGCGTCTTTCGAGGCTTGCCATCACTTGGACTATGTAATCGAGGCGCAGACGACCAGTCGACCGGCCGAGACCCTTAAGCAAGGAAGAGAGCCTATGGGCTCAATTCTTCTTGGTTCAACGATCCGAGGTCTTGAGACACTCGAACCAGCGCGTCGATGGGTGGGCGTATTTGAGCTTCGTTACGATGATCGTGAACCGTCCGATGTTGACACCGTCGCCTATGAAGTATTGAAGATGGAGATAGCAGCCTACCTCCGCCACTAGAAAAACTTTGTTTAATTATAGGTTTCTACTTTTTTTTAATATAAACATGTAATTTCTTCATGTCATGTAAGTGTATATACAAGATAAATATACTTGAGAAAAAAACCATTTCACAAACGGTTCCATAATGGAACCGTCCGTGATATGTCCCATATCACGTACGGTTCCATTATGGAATCGTATGTGATAATTATCACTGACGGTTCCATAATAGAACCGTCTGTGATAAGTCTCTTTATAAGTAGGAGCCCGGCTGGCCGCTAGGGTTTGCGCTCTAACTCGTCACTCCCTAGCGGCCTTACTCTTGTCCGTCCCCCTCCCCACCCGAGTGACCCCGTCGCTGCTGACGCCGCCATTCTTCCGTCGTTGCCGTTGTAGCTAATGGTGACCTTGCAAAAGACACTCGTGCGATAAGAGTGTCTTTTGCGGCGTCACCAAGTAGCCACAACTCTGATGACACCTAACTCGTCACTCCCCGCTTGACCCGTCGTAAATCGCCGCCCGTTAGCCCGCTAGCCCGCTAGGCCTGGCCGACTTTGCTTTCCCTATCCTCCTCTATTCTCCTCTAGATCTGTTAGCTTAATGTCTTTTGTTGAGTTTGATTTTTATGCTTGAGCCTTAAGTTGTGTCCCGATGTTTGTGTGATTTATGCAAGGTGAAGGAGATGGATGAGGGTTGTCTTTGGTGGTGGGGTCGCCATCGTGGTTCTTATTTGTCTTGAGGTATCACCCTACCTTACTCCCTCTTTGTCTCTACCCCTTGCTCTGTGATGAAAATGGCTAGTGCTCTCGATGGATGCCGAGGGCTACTACTGGTGTGGTGGGTTTGGTCACCCTTGGTCTTGTTCTCTTGCTGATGATTAGTTCATATTAATAGTCCCCTTACTCGTGATGTAATGATGTCAATAGTCTTATCTGAAATTGAATTGATAATTAGTTCATATTAATAGTCCCTTGCTTTGTGATGTAATGATGTCAATAGTCTTATCTTTGAAATTGAATTGATAATTAGTTCATATTAATAGTCCCTTGCTCGTGATGTAATGATGTCAATAGTCTTATGCTGAAATTGAATTGATAATTAGTTCATATTAATAGTCCCCTTGTTCATCTTTGGTCAAGTTCTCTTACCTCTTGCGTGCAGTGCGTCCTACCATTCCATTCATAATCTCTTCTCTATAAAGTCTCCAAGCGTTGGTACGCTTGTGCCATTAAAACGACATATATATATATATATATATATATATATATATATATATATATATATATATATATATATATATATATATATATTAATTTATCCACTTTAGGAATTAGATCATGACATGAGAAGGATGAGGCGGTATCCATGGGTAACCTCATTGAGCCCTGCAAGTTTAAAAAGTATGGATGCAAGGAGGCGTCGGGACATCCAATTACGGATTTGGCGTCGCTATGTTGAAAGTGATGTTGATCTTAACTTCTTGATTGGGAAGTGGCATCATCTATCAGCAACCAACAATTCTTGAGCATGTAATTGTCTTTAAAGCCAACAAGAACACCAAGCAACAAGTTGAGAATTCTTTTGAAATATGAGAATGGTTGCTTGGTGTTCTTGTTGGGTTTAAAGACGATTACATGCTCAAGAATGGTTAGTTGCTAATACATGATGTCACTTCCTAGTCGGAGTACCTGCGCATCAACGACACTTTCTGAACATAGCGACATCCAATCCAGGTAATTGGATGTCCTGACTCTCTCCTTGCATCCATACTTTTTAAACTTGCAGGGGCTCAATGAGGTTGCCCGTGGCTACTATCTCATCCTTCTCATGTATATATATCCCCCAAATATATATATATATATATATATATATATATATATATATGTATGTATGTATGTATGTATGTATGTATGTATGTATGTATGTATGTATGTATGTATGTATGTATGTATGTATGTATGTATGTATGTATGTATGATGCGGATTTAATGGCACAAGCACCCATCGCTGGGGCTTTATAGAGAAAAGTCATCCTGAGCGGTTTCAGCCACAAAACATCTCAGGAAAGTATGCATCACAAACGGTTCAAAACCGTGCGTGATGACCTCATGTCATCATCGACCCATAAACTCACTAGGCTCACGAAACCGCTCGTGATGACGTTTTTGAACCGTCTGTGAATACCTTTTCTGTAGTAGTGTTACTAATCTGACTAGCAACAACGCCCTTAATTTGGCCTTTTAATTTTCTCTTATAGAGTTGCAAGGCCATGTACAAGACGTCCAAAGAGCGCGCCGTGGGGATGCGCGTGGCGCTGGAGCGGGAGAAGGCGATGAAGTGGCAGGACAATGAGCGCTACCTCGCCGTCGTCAACTACCTGGCTGGCACCGGCAACCCGGAGGCCTGCTTCATCGTAGACCCCACGCTCGTCTTCGCGCGCCAGTACATACAGCGTGGCCTCGTGTGCATCGATAGGGCGACCGTCGCCAGCCACAAGGCTGCAGCCTACGTACTCGGCCTCCTCCTCTACACAGTCGGCGAGACGCGTGACGTTGGAAAGCACTACATCAGCCAGGTCGAGGGCGAGCCGGCCGGCAGCGGGTGTGTGACGACCAAGAGGACCAACCGGGAGTGCAAGCGGTGCCGGAGGCTCGTTGCGTACGCGATCCGGGAGGCGACGTGGAAAAAGATGGTCAGGCTGCAGGGTCGGGTGTTGGCACTGCCGGAGGACAGCTAACGGTGCATGAGCACCGGCTGTGTAGTGACGGAAGGGTGGGGCGACTACATCGTCTTTTGGAGCGACGGTTGTAGGATTAGGCATGAGTACGCCAAGTTCTTTGCACATGTGTTGAACTATTTGTTGTAAAAATAGCGGTTTTAGCATAGTTTTAGCAAATATTCATATATAATTTCTCGCTATCTTTGTCAATATTCTTCACTAATTAAATATGACAACTGCAAATTAGACTTTGAGCTCAAACTAATGCTTTACTAATATGTGAATGTGTCATATGTTCTGAATTTATATTTATGTATACGAGAATGTACATTATCACAAACAATTATTTATTTGAACCGTCTCTTATGTGTATTTATCACAGACGGTTCTACTTTAGAACTGTATGTGATGTTCAACCCTATTTATATTCGGACTCTAGGGTTTGCCCACGCCCTCCACTCAAACGATTAAGTTTCCCACGCCCTCCACTCAAACGATTAAGTTTCTCCTCCCTCGAGCTCATCGTCGCCGTCCTTGACGTCGTCTCCTCGTCAAGCCAGTAGCGCCTCCTCTCCGAGCCCGGCCCTTCTCCCGAGCACGAGCCGCCTCCCGACCCAACGCCTCCCCAGAGCACGCGCTCTCCTCCCAGAGCTCCTCCCAAGCACCACCAAGGTAAGCCAACCACCCCCGACCATCCCATTTTTTATATCACCTTGCTTATGTGATGTGCTATTGGATATATTCAATCTATGTGATTTGTATACGCCTAGCACTGGGAGATATTGCAAAGTGACTTTTTGTGGGCTCGGTGAATTGCTCTATGATGAATTGATGCCACAAATGCAATTGAATGTGATATTGTGTATAGATTGTATCTTGAGCTGTTAGATTACCTGTTGTTATCTATTGTTTCGAGCAATTTATACGTTCTGATATACTTGCTATCCTTTGAGCTTTTTCTGTCAACTAATACTTGTTGTCCTGTAGAAGTTTTAGTCTTCCAGTATGTTTTTCTGTGATTATTTACAATCACTGATCTACATCACAATTGATAGTATCTTGATAGATTTTGTTCCTCTGTACAACAAAGTTAATTTTGGATGATTTGCTTGAACTAGGCTGAATAGATTATCAAGTTTTATTTTGAGCTCAATGCCTAATCTATAAAGTGTCATATTCAATTTGTGATTACATTTGGCGTGAGTGCTATGATGGCCAACTTTAAATCTTGTGCAACTAGCCTTCTAAGAGCAATAATCAATCTTCTAAATCTTAGTTTTATGCTAATTTTTATTGTGCACATATTGTGTGTGTTGAGCATATTATTCCTTTAAAATGACTTGAAGGATTTACATGCTTATATGTTAATTATGTCATTTAATTGGTGCTAGAAATATGTGAACAAGTAAATTCAGGGCCATTGGTTAATTTGTTGTAAAATTAGCAGTTTAAGCAAATATCCAGAATTAATTCCAGCATAAATTAAGATAATTAAAGCATATTTTCAACAACATATAAATGACAAAAATAACATATGAACATGCAATATCTTCTTGTCAAATAAACATGGTAATATGCTCAATAGATGGAACATGTAAACATACAAAATCAACATATTGCTCAGATTTTAAATTTTAAATGTTTGTTTATTGCTCTCAGATGTCGGGCTACTCAAGATTAAATCTTGACCTCTTCACCACTTTTATCTAAACTTTTCGCTAATTAGATATGACAAAATAAATCAGACTTTGAGCTGAAATGAATGCCTTACTATTATATCAAGAACAAGTATTGAATTATCTCAAAGTCACAGACAAAACTAATATATCACAATGCAAAACTAAAATCACAAATTAGCACTTACTGCTTTCGGCCAACAAAGGAACAAGTATATCATAGTGCAATAATAGATTAATACTAGTCAGTTTCGGTCAACAGAGAGGCAACCGAATCGCAGAAAAATAACAGAGCTATGACAATATAAATGAATCAACAACAGTATGCTATCAACAAGCTCAAGTATGATTTAACGCTGTCAAATCAAGTTCACAAGTGACAATAATCCTCATCGAGCATTAATCTGAGTTGTCTCAGAAAACCAATCGTCCTGCTGTGTCACGGTGAACGGACGTGGTCGTCGGAGATACAATGTCACTCTTTACAATTCGGGACACACTGAAAGATGAAGCCGAGGTATAGAGAATGTCGTGCAAGAATCACACCACGATGCACCGGCCGAATGTACTGAAGGAACACCAATCACCAAAAACCGAATCATTCTTGCACACCAAGACCAAGCCAGAGCTGACCAGAACAAATCTCCAAGTACGCAAGTGCCAGGTTCACTGGCAGAACACCCAACAGAGGGTAGAGCGCAAGAAGGGAACCGGCGAGATGAGCAAGGAGGAGATTCCGGACCTCACCACCGACGGCATTGGGTTACCCACGGCGGCGCAGGAGCTTCAAAGGCCCAAAACCGAAGCCAGATCCGAAGAAGAAGAACCACAAAGGGGGAAAATTAACTCACTGTATTTCGGGTGTAGCAAGAAGAAGAACCAAGTCGCCTTAAGAAGAGGAGGAAGAGGAGAGGAGGCCGAGCTGCTGCTCCAACGGCCGACGAGCATCACGCCCGAGCTACCGCCTGCCAAAGCCCCCAAACACCGAATGCCTCGCTCGGTTAGGGTTGGAGACAAAATCTAGAACCTTATCCCTCCCCCTATCTCAATGACAAGTGGGCCCCACAGTCTCTTTTTTTCTTCTATTTCTTCTTTTCTCTAATTGATAAATTACCAAATAGACCGTCAAAATACAACATAATTCACCACTTATCCATATATAATGCTCTAATCTGAAATGAATGCTACTGAATACACCCGATCAAGGAGAGTTCAGTAGTGAAATGAGAGCCTATTGGATTTACCCAAGTAATTAGTAATTGGTATGACTTACTTTTTTCTCAAAAATGTTTGGCTACTTTAGCTGTACAAATTTGCTTATTGAGATAAGTATGACGACACATATATACGAGACGAGACGTACTAAGGTACAGGGTACATGTACGAATCTCTGTACGCACACAAGACTTGCATGTACGGGTGTGGAGTGCGCGACCACGCGATGGAGCACCAAAATGGCGTGAGTGCAGTGTTCTTTTTTCTATCCAAAAATATAATATTTCGATTCCTGAGAAAAAGGGATACTGATTTCCAAAACTTTAATCGTCATCGAACTGACCTATCAACGGGATTAAACAATTGAAATAACTTAGTATATTTTCGCACTAAAAAAAAGGAAGAAACGTAAGTACGTTTCTAGACCAAAAGTGGGGTGCATTTTACAAACTAATCCAGCTAATCTAAACTTTTTAAGGCATAGGTTAGTTTGGCTTAGTTCCAAAATTCACCCGATACTTCAGCATAATTCATTGTTTACCATTGCAGTATTAGTATATTGACATGAATAAGGTAGGTATTTTTTATATATAAATAGAACGCCTCTAATATTGTTTGGATTTACCTTGTGATTTGTAGGTAAAATCTTCCCATGGCCACTCGGCCCTAGATCTCTCGAGCTAGCGATCGGTAACCGACAACGGGTCTAGGGAGGACGATGGGGGTGATGAGATGCGTGATTAGTTGCCTGGGAGAGGAGGTCTGAGATTAATTAGCTAGTCCTATATTGTTAGTGATTAGGGCAAGTGATTGGACATGTAATCTTTTGAAGGGCGTGAAGGAGTGGGTGCTACATATTTTTCCCTATTTCGGGTGTACTATATATAGCCAACAATATAGCACAAAATATCGATGGCATATGAGAAACCTTTAATTAATAATAACACGATCCAGTCAGTTTTCATCTGTCACGTTGTGTGTATTGAACATTTATTTCGCTTTTTTTTTTGTAATTTCGAGTGTATCCGCACATTTCCAATATTGTGCCATATACATATGACCGGCAGCATGCACCGTGTGGATTCAGGGTATAACGGTGTATAATGTTCACTAAACTTTTGTTTTGTTTTGAAACGGCAATGTTCACTACACGTTTCCTAGCCTCTGGCGAATTGGGCCAGGTTACTTAGGCAAGCACACACACCACAGAGCCTAGTTGGTGCAGCCGTGCAAGTGTACAAAACACTACGATGCTTTTGCACACATCGCGCACGCAGGCGGACGTGAACAGTGGCTGCCTTTACTGGCCATGCGCCCGCACCAACCAAACGCTACCACGCGCACGGGCGTCGCCGCGCGGCAGCTTCGGAGGCGACCGACAGCGGCGCGCGACTTCGTCTTCGTGTCGCTGTAGCTTCGCACAGCGCACGAACGATCGAGTTGGTGCCGCGCGCGCGAGGCGAACGAGTGATCGAGTCCCACGAAATTAGTGTTGGATTTCGCTTCGGCTCGGCCGGGATCGATCGCGGTGGGGTTGGGGTTGGGGTTGGGCCCAGCAACGCATGCATGGTGGTGGCTACTGTTGGTTGGCCGGTCTACTGTGCAGATCTGATGAACCCGGCTGGGCCACGGAGGAAGATATTCGGCCCCCACAGTATCTTCTGCACGTGCTGCGTGTAATTCTTGCCCTTTGCTCTGACCAGAAAGCAACGAAAGCAACGGCTTTGATGGGTATAATAGCGGAAGGAATTCCAAAACTTACATTCCTAGGCCCCGTTTGGATCAAACGATTTTCATGGGAATTTTGGAGCTTTGCATTCCTTTGGAAAGTTTTGGTTCCGGCGTTTGGAATGAAGGGATGGGCAAGCCAAATTCCAAAGGAAAGGGAATAATGCCCGTACTTTTGGAGGAAAACAAAAATGAGCTGTAGACGCCGCAGGGCTTGCCGCCTGCTCCCGTCGCACCCTGGCGACCCGCCCCCTCTCGCGGCGCCCCGGCTACCCGCGGCCGCCTACCCCCTCTTGCTGCCGCATCGCTCGGCGTTCTTGTGCCGGAGCCGAGTTGCCTTCGTGAGTTGAAGCCAGAGAGAGAATGCATCGTTGGACTTGCTTGCGTGCTGTAGATAAGATGATATGTAGAGAGAAGAACGAGGAGAGGGATAAGAACGAGTGGACCGGAGCAACTTGGATAGGATATTACACTGACTAGTGGGACCAAACCTATGTGACTTGCTTATGAATGAAAAAATTAGTGCTAAGTTAGCTTGAACAGATGGGATCACTATTCACTTCGAAAATTCATTCATCTGGTTTACTATTCCTGCGTTCCAAACATAATTCCTATCAAATTTCTGTGGTTTCCAATCCTCTGTTTTGTCACTATATTTTATATGTATTTCCTATGTTTTTGTCCATTCCCCGGTATCCTTTTCCTACGTCCCAAACAGGCCCTTAAGCTTCGACCCCCGATGCACTGGAGATGTCCGTACGATCTTCGCCATTGTCATGAATCATGAATGGACACTCACCGATTATCCATCTACAACTATTCCTATACATAATAGTCTACCAAGTTAAAAAAAAATACATAATAGTGTATCATTCGCTCTCTACTTCGGCCACCTCGGGGGCTTGATTTATACTATCCTCACTCTATGGTTATGCCTACCGCCCATATGATCCACCCCATGATGCCACACAGCAATAATACGCGCATAGATGGATAGGGACATGGGAGGCTTTTGTGCCGACGATGAGCATTGTTGCAATCGGCAGCCATCCATGGTTGTTGCCTACACATGTGGCTATGTTGTAGCATGATTCAGGCAACAACACCTTCGGGTACCACCACGGTATTTGACTCTCCATAAATCTCTAAAGAATGCTTACCGCCGCCGCCAACAATATTGGACTTGGCTCTGATACCCATGGACCATAATGAAGATGAGGGCACCACAAAACTCACTAATGGTGCATGCACAACCACAACAGATTGCATACGTCAAATCCTATGCAAATCTTGTAGCGCCACCGCTCCATGTCAGAGCATGAGCACCATCGTCAACTTGGTTCCCTTGCCTCCACCAGTGTAATCAAGTTATAAATGTACACTCACTAAGCCTCGTTATACAACTATTCCTGTACATAAGAATGCATCATTCACTCTTTGCTTTAGCCACCACTTATACATAATAGTGTATCAAATTCAAAAATTAGTTCAACAAAACATAATAGTGTGTCATTCGCTATCTGCTTCGGCCACCTAGGGGGGTGATCTGTACTACCCTCACCCTATGTATATGCCTACCGCTCATATGATCCACCCTATGATGCCACACAACAATAATCAAACATAAATGGATAGGGCCTTGGGAGGCTTTGTGCCAGCAACGAGCATCATTCTCTGATGCCCCATAGCCCGTGATGAAGATGAGGGCACCACAAAACTCACAAACGGTGCATGCACAACCACCATCAATTCTGCATATGTCAAATCCTAGGCAAATCTTGTAGCGCTACCGCTCCATGTTAGAGCATGAGTGCCTCCATCAACTTGGTTTCCTTGCCTCCACAAGTGTGATCAAGTTATAAATGCACGCTCACCAAGTCTCGCTATACACCTATTCCTGTACATAAGAATGCATCATTCACTCTTTGCTTCAGCCACCACTTATACATAATAGTGTATCAAATTCAAAATCAAAAATCAAAAAATATAATAGTGTATCATTCGTTGTCTGCTTTGGCCACCTCAGGGGTTTGATTTGTACTACCCTCACCCTATGTCTATGCCTGCCACCCATATGATCCACCCTATGATGACATGTAAATAATATGCCATAGATGGATAGAACCATAGGAGGCTTTGTGCCAGTGACGAGCATTGTTGCAATCAGTGGCCATCCATGGTTGTTGTTGACATATGTGGCTATGCCGTATCATGCTTCAAGCAACAACACCTTTGGGGTACCACCGTGAGGTTTGACTCTCCATAAATCTCTAAAAAAATGCTTGCAGTCGCAACCAACAATGTTGTTCTTGCCTTTGATGCCCATGGCCCGTGATGAAGATGAGGGCACCACAAAACTCACCAACAGTGCATGCACAACCACCATCGATTCTATATACGTCAAATCCTAGGCAAATCTTGTAGCGCCATCGTTCCATGTCAGAGCACGAGTGCCTCCATCAACACGGTTCCCTTGCCTCCACTAGTGTCATCAAGTTATAAATGCACGCTCACCAAGTCTCGCTATGAAGCTATTCATATACATAATAATGCATCATTCACTCTTTGCTTCAACCACCACTTATACATAATAGTGTATCAAATTCAAAAAATAGTTCAAAAAACACAATAGTGTATCATTCACTCTCTACTTCGGCCTCCTCGAGAGGTAGATTTGTACTACCCTCATGCTATGTCTATGCCTGCCGCACATATGATCCACCCTATGATACTACATGATAATAATGATGCCATAGATGGATAGGCGTCGTGATAATAATAATGCCATAGATGGATAGGGCCATGGGACGCTTTGTGCCGGCGATGAGCATCGTTGCAATCGGTGGCCATCCATGGTTGTTGCCTACACATGTGGCTATGTCGTAGCATGCTTCAAGCAACGACACCTTCAGGTACCACATCGAGGTTTGACTCCCCATAAATCTCTAAAAAATGCTTGTCGCCGCCACCAACAATGTTGGTCTTGCCTCTGACGCCCATGGCCCGTCATGAAGATGAGGGCACCACAAAACTCACCAATGGTTCATGTACAACCACCATCAATATAGCATACGCCAAATCCTGTAGCGCCACCGGTCCATGTCAGAGCATGAGCGCCACTATCAACTTGGTCCCCTTGCCTCCACTAGTACAGGGGCGGAGCTGGGCCTCAGATCTCCCAGTCAATGGCTTGAGGACCAGCGAAAAATGACAGGTAAAAATCAGAATGAGAAACATATTTTGACAACTGTAATATGATTTTGGGCCGAAAAGCACTGGACTAGCCCGAGGCCTGGCCAGCGCTGGCTCCGCCCCTGCACCAGTGTGATCAAGTTATAAAATACACGTTCACGATGTCTCGCTATGCAACTATTCCTGTATATAAGAATGCCTCATTCACTCTTCGCTTCAGTCACCGCTCGGCATTGGCTTGTACTACTCTCTGCTTGTGGCTATCGCCCATATGACCCACCTGATTGTGCCACATGGCAACAATATTCCATAGATGGATGCATGGGGCCACATGGGGGGTTTTGTGTCGGCAGTGAGCACCATTGGTGTCAGGCCCTATCTATGGTTGTTGTCTACACATTTGGCTAAGTCGAAGCATGCTTCAAACAGCAACACCATCAGGTACCACCATGACACCTAAATCTCTAATCATTTAGACCTTTAGTTGTTTTACCAAAAAAAGTTCTCGATAGTTCAATACTTTTCTCTAATCTCTTGTGATCTCGCAATTATATGCATGCATTAGTGTTTTATGTGTGTGTTGCTTCTTGAAGACCTCATAGAGTAAACAGTAATCGTAGAGCTAGAAAGTCACTTCATAACTTTTTTTAGTGTGTGTTTTTACAAGAGAGTGATTGTTGGCGTATATACGAATTTATGCACTTTACATACACTTTTCCTGCAATTCATTGCTTCTCATACAAGTCAGAGTGAGAAAGTGGGAAAATGTGTGGGGATTTAAACAGTTTTTGTAGCTAAATAAAACTGTTTGTATCATAGTCATCCTTCCCATCATTTAGTGTGTGCTCAAATTGAGACCCTAATAAATACGTGCACTGCATGTAGGAAAAAACACTTTCAATATAAAAGCATGCACTTCAATTCTGCATGTATAAGGCTGCTCCCAGTGCTCCACTCTGGCTGGTATCTTAAGCCTGCTATGTAGGTAAAATAATGATGTGGCACCATAGTTAATGAAGAGAGAGGGTACTCTAGTATCTAATCTGGATACCGGTTCGGTTTCGAAATCCAACGTATAAAATTTATTCTGATTGATCCCGTGTATTTACGTTTGTGTGTGTCAACAAACATGTATTGCTTTAGTACATGCCATAAATAGGCCACAATGCTCAAATACTAGTAAAGATCATGCATAAAACCATGCATTGGGAAGATAATATCCTAACACTCCTCATGCACTAAAGAAACTGCACTAAGATACTGCCCATTGGGAGCAGCCTAAGGATGAAAACTTATGCAACTCATAATAGCACCAAGACAAGGATGACTGGCATCTATCATAATAGCACTCGCCGAAGGAGCGATTGACACCACGGTCGTACTCTGGAACCCTACCGGAGAGATCGAATGAGGGAGGATTGCGAATCGGGAATGGGGAATGAGATGAAAGAAGCGATGAGCGGAGAGCACAAGAGAAGCGATGCGAGCAGTCAGGAAGCTTTTAGATTCGCGCGCATCAAACGGCCGTAGCATATACGTACGTACCATCGAGCGGGATGAAAATGATGCTGCGTTTTCTAGTTTTTTTTTCTGTTGAGCTTTTATTTTGCGCATCGAATTTTCATCGGGTGGTTTGATTTCCATGGGAGATTCTTGCGCATATATATAAATCTATTATATTATTAAAGCGATAGAAAAAGAAACCATCACGTTCGCTCTCAAAGGCTAGAAATTCCCACGTTAATCGGTGAAAAAAAATAAGCATCCACACCGTTGATTATGGTGGGCCCAGATTATAACGATCTAGACTAAAGGAAAGAGTCTATGTCAGGTACAATATAGAAATAAGAGTCCATCTCAAGTACAACGTAAAAATAACTGAATTTTGGAATAAAAATAAAATAAAATTAGCAACTTAATTTTTATACTAATTCCTAAGTAAAATCACTAGATAAACATAATTCGAGATAAAAATAAAAAATAGTAATCAGATTAGTATAGGAATTCCAACAAAAAATAACTAGAATTTGGAATAAAAACAAAATAAAAATAGCAAATTGATTTTGATACTAATTCCTAAGTAAAATTCCTAAAAATATATAATTCAAAATAATGTTTTTATTAGTATACTAATTCCAACAAAAATACCTAGATTTGAATTAAAAATAAAATAAGAAATTTGATTTCAATATGAATTCCAAAATAAAAACCCTAATAATCGTAATTCGAATAATTTTTATAAAAAATAGCAATTGGATTAGTATACTAATTCCAACAAAAAATAATTGAATTTTGGGATAAAAATAAAAATAAAATTGCTATTTGATTTCCATATGAATTCCAAAGTAAAATATTTAAATAAATAAAATTCATAACAAAAAAATAAAATAACATTATCAATTTGATTTACATTCAATTCCTAAGTAAAATCCTAAATAAATATAACCAGAATAAAATTAAACAAAAATCGCAATTGGATTGTTGTATGAATTTCAACAAAAAATAATTGCTATTTGGAATAAAAATAACTTAAAATTGGCAATTTGATTTTGATGCTAATTCCAAATTAAAATCCATAAATAAATTTAATTCGACATAAAAATAATAAGCGGATTAGTATATGAATTCTAACAAAAAATAACTTAAATTAGGGACAAAAATAAAATAAAATTTGAAATTATATGTATCCATACGAATTCTAAAGTAAAATCCCTGAATAACTAAAATTTCGAATAAATTAAATATAATTTATAATGAAGATACCATGAATGGTGTCGGATGATGCCATAAAAGAGTACAATGATGTCGATCTATCCTACAAGAAGACATTGATCTACAAGGAAACGAAGAGTCGCTATAATGATTTACTTAAGATAAGAACAATTTCATCTCGCTTTCACCTTAGTCGCTCCATGAGGACAATGTTGTCTTTGTCATTGAGCTATCAAGAGAAAGGTCAAGTCGAAGGGGCCAAGTATTGTGACGATAAGTGGTGAGCATTAGCGTTGTTGAAGAAGTCAATGGCCAAAGAAGCTTGAAGATAGGGAAGCCCTAGCAAAAAGGAGATGAAGATTTACATTGAAGACAAGTTATCGATGATATGGGGTTATCGCGTAGCTAGGAGCTGCCATCGTTGGTGACACGGCGTCGCCGGCGATGGCGAAAAGATTCTCTATATCTTTAGACAGCGACTAAAGCAGACATACCGACATCAGTGAAGATGGGAGGTCATAACAGTTAGTAAGGAAGCCACATCGTTGAGTTTGGACAACGTCGAAGAGGAGCGACCAACATGGTAGAAGAAGACATCAAGCAAGTATAATATCGTCATGTGTATATACATGTATGCATCCATACGAATATAAACACGAGCGTACATAAACAAAGTAGCAAAAAGCTCAGAGTAGAGATGGCACAATAGTAAGGAATAAGCTTGGGGCCATCAGAGAGAGCGCGAAAGGTGTCCCCGGCAAGGATTAGTAAGGTCACTCATGGTGCATTAGTGTATACGTGGGCAAGGTACTCTAATACCATGTAAACTAATAAGATAATTTGTTGTATATATAATCAACGTATTGCTTGAGATTAACAGAGGTACATATACATGCAAATATTTTGGAAAAGAGTAACCAGTGGAGAAAAAAATAAGGGCATGTAACTACATGATGCATACATGATGGAGAGTAGTTAATTTATTATGCTAGAGATTTTCTTCCATCAAAACTCATACATCAGTTACGTTCCTCAAATTGTGTTTTTCTTCAAGTTTCTATTGTCATTTCTAATGTTTACGATATCTTAAAAATCTAAATATATTCTCAAGCATCTAAGTTATATCATTTGACATTAAAAACTTTAAAACAAATTTAGCCACGCAAATGCGTGGGACACCCTGCTCAGCGGAAGGCCAGACAATAAATATGACAATCGATAATTTATGTTTAGAGATATATGTATTGTGCCGTCGAAACTAGGCCGTCGATCAAAACTCTAACGGACGAGATCGAGGAATTCATTAATGCGTCGAAATCTCCCTTCTCCTAACAATAAATTTCCACTTTCCACATCAACACAACGAACAAGCCAGGCTCGGCGGGATAATCTCGCGTAAATGTGTACGCATAAGAGTACAATGGGCTTATATCAGCCGTTTATAGTTATTGCCACGTAGAATTTTTGCTGACGTGGATGAAAGGGAATGAAGAGAGAGAAAGATGTTGTCTATAATACTGTAGCCGACTATAGCACAAGAAACAAGAAAAGCATTAAAAGATTGTGTGTTCTATAAAAACAACTAAAAAGACAGCAGCCGTCTATACTATTGTATGAGCTGTCTTTAGTGCTATCTATAGGTGACATAGAGAGTTGCTATAGATAGCAGCTGTCTATACCACTGTACATGCCCTAAGGTCATATACAATAGGCTTACATCAGCTATCTATAGCTTCTGCCATGTAGGATTTAAGTTAATGTGGATGGAAGAGAATAAAGAGAGAGAAATGTGTTGTCTACAATCCTGTAGCCGACTGTAGCACCAGAACCAATAAAATCATTAAAAGATTGTGTATTGTCTACAATTCTATAGCCGACTGTATCACCACAACTCATTGTATGAGCTGTCTTTAGTGCTGTCTACAGATAACATGGAGAGTTGCTATAGATACATGCCCTAAGTAAGGTGGTCGAGAACCGCACTGGCCCTATGGGCTTGTTTGGATTGGTGCCCTAGTGAGCCAAACCAAATTTTGGTAATACCAAAATTTAGGCAATGCCAAAATATGAGCAAAAAAAGTAGTGGGCTAGTGTTTGGTTTGGCACTAATATTTGGTGTTGTCCTGCAAAATTTGTTAATACCAATTTATCTATTTCAAATGAGTTCTGATTGGATGCAAATAGTGATATTAATTGCATGGTTAGATTGATTTATTTGTTTCAAATGATCATATTTCCTAAACTGAGTATCCGATTTGCGATCCGTTTGAACCGTTGTGTTCCTCATCATTTTATCAACAAAACAAGACCCAAGTTCACATATTTTGGGGCAAAAGAAAATTGATATCATGTGAGACCCACGGACAATACCAAAATTGACTAATATGGTCCTATTCACATCCAACGAAATGATGCCACCTAACAAACTCATGGGCTAGTTGCCCTGCTAATTTTTTGGCCACCCAAACTTTGCCTAAGAATTGTGAAGAAAAATTGGCTTTACCAAATTTTCTTTGGTAGTACCAAAATTTGGCAACAAACCAAATTCTAGCCAAATTTTATGGGTATTACCGATATTTGGCGTTGCCAAATTTTTCAAGGACACGTCAAATATAGGAACCAAAACAAATACTGACCAAATTTTCTAGATATTACTAAATTTTGGTATAACTAGTTAGGGTTAAGAACCAAACAGCTCCTATGTACCCACATTTTTGCTACAGCCATCACCTCAGCAAGTTTAGCAGGGGGAGGAAGTGTAGAGACAGAAGGAAGGAGTTCTAATTCGCAAGAGAGGCAGGGGCTTTCTTAAAAAACAATATTTGGGAGACCTGAAGCCATAAAAAGTGCAGTTCTGTGACGCCGCCGTTATGCTTCTGCAGCCTCTTCCTCTGCTGTCTGCTCTCTCCCTCTCTCTCTCTCTCTCTCTCTCTCTCTCTCTCCACTCCCCGCCGCGCCTTCTTTAATGGGGTGAGTCTAGCACTGAAACAGGAGAGCACCACCCGGTGACCAGACCACCTCTTCAGCTCTAGGCGCTCGCTTCTTCTCCCCCCAGTTCGCTCCCCGGGAAGCCAGAGCGACGCACAGGCACACCCACCCACCACACCACCACCCGTGGCCATGGCGCAAGGTGAGCCCACCCAGCAGTGTCCCTTCGTGTTTCCTCTGGTTTTCGGAGTTCACGGTCGGTTCGTTCGCTCATGGGCCTTCGATTCTTGGCAGCACGGGACCCGGAGCTGTTCGCGGAGCTGTGGCGCGCCTGCGCGGGGCCGCTCGTGGAGGTCCCGCAGACGGACGAGAGGGTGTTCTACTTCCTCCAGGGCCACCTGGAGCAGGTGCGTGCTCCGTTGGTGAATTATTTGGCTCTGCTGCAGTGCTGGGTTCTTGGTTTCTCTTCTGGGTGTTTGTTTGTTGTTTGTTCCATCACGAGTGACGCGCTTCTTGCTGGTGCGTGTGGTGTGGTGGTGTAGCTGCAACAGCCGACGGACCCGGCGCTGCTGGCCGAGCAAATCAAGATGTTCCAGGTGCCGTACAAGATCCTCTGCAAGGTCGTCAACGTCGAGCTCAAGGTAATCGCCGTCGCAGCGGAGGAAAGGTCTCGCCTTTTCTTCCCTTGCGTTTGGTGTGAGCTCGTCGTAATTCTCTTTTGTTTGTTTGTGGTGCAGGCCGAGACGGAAACGGACGAGGTGTTCGCGCAGATTACCCTGCAGCCGGACCCGGATGTGAGTGGTGATCACCCACAGTTTTGTTCTCTAGTTTAGTTGTTCTTCTCTTGTTTCCAAGTGTCCTGTGCGCTGGCCCTGATTGTGGGCATATTTTTGGGCTCCCTGAAATTTGTATTCTGTTTACAAGTCCCGGAATTTGAGATGCTTCCGTATAATTTTTTTGCGGAAAGTAATTTACTGAATGTGAACTCACATTCAGATAGTGTACCCTGTGGATTTGTCTGAAAAAGAGTGCCTTTCTATTGTTTGCAGCAAAACAATCTGCCCACGGTACCTGACCCGTCCCTGCCGGAGTTGCCGAGGCCTGTGGTGCACTCCTTCTGCAAGATCCTGACACCGTCCGACACCAGTACCCATGGTGGGTTCTCCGTCCTCCGAAGGCATGCCAACGAGTGCCTACCGCCACTGGTATGCCCAATTCTCATGTTTTTGTCAATGCAATTGGTACGGTGAAGTTAGAATCCTTTTTGTTTGCTGTTGATCAGGATATGTCGATGCCGACGCCGACTCAAGAGCTCATCACGAAGGACCTTCATGGATCTGAGTGGAGGTTTAAGCACATCTATAGGGGTATGCAAAATTAGTTTCTTTTTAGTTATCTGCTGAATTGTTCTATAATCATTTGACTACAGATCAGTAGCAAAATTGTACTAGCTTTATGTGCCTTCTGGTGCTTATTCATAGTTTCATACAATTCTTGGTTGTCTAGGCCAACCCCGTAGGAACCTTCTGACTACCGGATGGAGCACATTTGTCACATCTAAGAAGCTGATTGCTGGTGATGCGTTTGTTTACCTAAGGTTAGATCTCAACTGAACTATAGTGCTTATATTTCTCTTTAACCCTTCATGCATCAGGAACAGGTTTGTGCAGATGTTCGTACGAAGTATTTATCACAAGGCACCCTGTTTTGTTCTTGTAGGAGTGAGACAGGGGAGCAGCGTGTTGGAGTTAGGCGCCTTGTGCAGAAGCAAAGCACAATGCCAACATCTGTTATATCGAGCCAAAGCATGCATCTTGGGGTGCTTGCAAGTGCATCACATGCTATTAAGACCAATTCCATGTTCTTAGTGTACTATAGACCAAGGTTGGACCTTTTCCACCGTTAATTGTTTGATAGAAGTGTGTTTATTCTCTGCTAATGAAAGTTGTTTCTTTTAGGTTAAGCCAAAGCCAATACATTGTCAGTGTGAACAAGTACCTTGAAGCTAGCAAACTTGGATTTACTGTGGGCACGAAGTTTAAGATGAGTTTTGAAGGGGAAGATGTCCCTGTGAAGAAGTAATGATTCAACCTGCAATCTCATCTGTTTCTTTTTCAGTTTGTTCCTCATGTTTTGCCATCATCTCAAATTCACATGGTCGCTATCTCTATTTTCAACCTGTAGGTTTTCTGGAACTATAGTTGATGATGGGGATCTTTCTCCACAATGGTCAGGTTCTGAATGGAAGTCACTGAAGGTAAGATCAATTTATTCTGTTTTCTATTATTTGCCTTCTTTTCTTAAAAATGCTGATTACCTTCTGAACTATTCACGGTTTAGGTCCAATGGGATGAAGTCACAAATTCGAATGGCCCTGAGAGGGTTTCCCCTTGGGACATTGAACGATTTGATGGCTCTGCACCTACCATCAATGTACCCCTGCAATCATCAATGAAAAACAAGCGGCCTCGGGAGCCAAGCGAATGCCTGGATATTCAATCACTGGGTATGGCATAGCAAATTTCTCATTGCTTGACTTACTGATAAATTAGTGGATTTATTTGGCTCATGATGTTCATAATCCTTTCATCTTAATTTGCAGAACCAACTCAAGAATTTTGGCTATCTGGAATGCCACAACAGCATGAGAAGACAGGGGTTGGTTCCAGTGAACCCAATTGTATCTCTGGACATCAAGTTGTTTGGCCAAGCGAACGCCCAGTTTACGGTGCCATGAGTAGTAGTTCTGTTTGTCAGAATCCAGTACTACTTGAGAGTTGGTTGAAGGACTTCAACTCTTCCAGTAAGGGGGTCTCTCCTACCTTGTCAGATATTTCTCAGAAGTTGTTTCAGGTTACCAGCAATGAATCAAGAGTTGCTCCTTGGCCTGCACTTTCTGCTTACCAAGCTGAGGAACCCACTTCCAAGTTGTCATGCAACACTGCTATCTGTAGTTACCAAACTGAAGAGGTTGCTCCAAATTTGTCCAAGGTTGTCGAAGAAACGAAGGAACCCAGCATGTTTCGTCTGTTTGGTGTGAATTTGATGAAACATATCAACAGCACTGCTACTGCTGACAAGGCGAGTGTGGAAGCAGGGGAAACCGCAACCAGAGCTGGTGGTTCTTTTGAAGACTCTGCTCAGCTGTCAGCACTCTCAAAAGTAACAAAAGATCATATAGTTGTGAACGAAAGCCCCAGAGAAATCCAAAGCCATCAGAGTTACACCGCAAGAAACCGAATAAAGGTACAGTTTTTGTATCTTTTTCTTCCTCTTTGCTTCTTAAACTGTGGTCTAACCTTAAGTTGATATTTGGTTTGTATTAGGTTCAAATGCATGGAAATGCTGTGGGTAGAGCTGTAGATCTAGCGAGTCTGGATGGGTATGAGCAACTGATGGGTGAGCTGGAAGAGATGTTCGACATAAAGGACCTGAAACACAAATGGAAAGTGACTTTCACTGATGATGAGGGTGACACAATGGAAGTCGGAGATGATCCCTGGCTGTAAGCTTTTGCATATTCTCCAAAAAAAAATTGATAGTTAACTGTTCATCTGACGGGAGCTTAATGAGTTATGACTGACATACTCCTTGACTCCTCCAGGGAATTTTGCCAAATGGTCAGAAAGATAGTGATCTATCCCATTGAAGACGAGAAGAAGATTGAGCCTCATCAGAAGTTGCTCTCTGCTGCTGCTCCAGAGCAGGATCCCAATACTGAATTTTAGAAGGGAGGCTAGGGCTGAAAGGTGGATTTTTGGAGCCTTTTACCGTGCAAGCATTGGTGGCTATCATTTTGTCGGAGGAGATGGCTGTAACTGAAACATGGTGGCTAGCTTGTCGTATTGAAGCACCAGATTTGTTGCTCGCGTCATTTCTCTCTTCACAAGCATTTTGAAGAAAAATTGATGTAACATAGGTTTCCAGAAAGAAAAGTTTGATAATGTCTCTTTAGGCTGCTCTAAAAAAATGACAATGTCTCTTTAGTAGTTTGCTTGAGTTTAGTCAAAACCTTAATGGTGTTTAAGGAATAATTGAGAGGTATAAGACTGTTGGTGTGTAAGTTTTGTACATATTATATGGGAGATGATAATCATATGATATTAGCTTTAATCCTTTGCTTTTATATTCATTTATCTTTCATAGTTCTTGAGCAATTTGTTTGATTGAATTTATGATGATAATTATCTTGGTTGTGGGCTGCATTAACAAGGAAATCTGTCAATGCCGGCATAATGCTGGCTAGTTCTGTGTATGATGCCGGAATAGCTATCTCTGTGGAGTTCACATTTTTCAAGTTAAAGTTGTCTTAATCACTTTTGGTATGGCTGAGGATTAGCTATGTGTGACTGGATCCTTCTTTCTTTTCTTTCTTTGATAGTGACCCTTCTCTTTTCAACAGAGTTAAAATTCCTCTAAAAAATGTTTTATAAAGGAAAGAATGCGATTGTTATTGAGAACTTACGTTGAAAATAATGAGGCAGGCACTAATCTGAAGAAGAAAAAAAGTTTGACAAAATCTCTGGGTTCCGCTTGGTTTGTGAAAGGGAAATGCCGAAATGGGGAATACGGTCAATGCACTGGACTAAGACTTCTGAAGTTACAGCCTCACAGGTCTGATTCCCCTTCTGGAACGGACATTTGTGTTGAGCCCAAACACCTAAGTAAATGATCATCAAAATGCTTTCGTATGCTTTGGGCAGCAGTGATACTTTGGGTTTACCTACAGTTACAGAAGATACAAAACATGGGGCGTAATCATCACCGGGGGCCCAGATGGACCTAGCCCAGTGGGGCAAGGCGTGGGGATAACAGTAATGGTATCCCTCACTATGTATATTTGTAAATTTTCAGCCCACATGGTCTGGTCCGAGGCTTGCGGCCCAGCCAGAGGCTAACCGCAAAGAGGCCAAGCAAACCCTAGCTCAAGCTCTCACACTCGTTGTCTGCCTCTCCTCTCCTCAGGAAGAAAATGCTATGGGACGGGGCGCCCCATCTCCGTCCATCGCGCCCCCCCTCCCCCTGATCCAACGGCTCGGGGGCGGGGCCTCACGTGAGGCCCTGCCCTATAGGATCGTGAGGCCCCGCCCCATAGGATTTCCTTCCCTCTCCTCACCTGAGCCGCTGCCCCCAGCGCCCCTGTCTCTCCTCACCCGAGCCTAGTGCCCCTCCTCGGGCTCGACCGGCCTCGGCCCCCCCCCCAACACCCTCTCTCGGTCCTCGGCTCACGCGCCTCGCTGCCCTTGCTGCCTGCGTCGGCCCGCCTAGCGCCCTTCCTCGCTCGACCAGGTGTCGACGCCGCCCCACCCTAGCTCCTCCTCGACCACGCCGCCTCAATGCCACCATGACCCTCCCTTATCTTCCCCCTAAATCTTATAATCTTATGTATAATTGTGTATTTGATGTGTATTATCATTTATGTGTGGAATATAATTGCGATTAATTATCTTAGGTATGGCAATGTTAGCTCTGTAGACGAAAGACATCGCCACAGATATGAGGTTAGCTACAGGAAATTATTATCTGATGGCACAGATCATTCTATGCTGCATTCTCCCTTTGTATAATGTTGAAGTTTTTTTTTTTTGGTTTTTCAGGTAAACCCTGAAATGGTCCCGAAATTTGAGAAGAATGGGCCTTCATTTGTTGGAAAGGATGAAAGTGGAAGGCGCATGGAGGAATACTTTGAAAATAGTTGCTTCAATCTTCACTAAGAACTTGTAATAAAAAATTCTCCGTTGCCTAACGGATGATGCTCTACTGGATGTTGATTACTGAACTACCCAATCATAAGTTTTTCATTTGCATATAATTCCATCCTGAATTCAAGTCAAGACCAAGCGAGCCATCTCCACTTTTCTTAGTTAATGTAATTCTACTTGACAAAAGTATGCTGATGCTTATGCTGGTATCATTTTCATTCTAATATCCTGATCAATTGCAAATATGTTAGTTGTTAATTAACCTCTACTTATCAAAGTTACCATTAGTTGTTACTTGTTAGCGATGTACCAAAGATGGTGTTGGCCATGTTTTATTTATTTTGTCGTATCGTATCGTTAAACATGAAATTCAAATTCCATTTTAATTATGCATTTGTGTTGTACTTTTGTTATGCATCAGCATCGATAGTATTTAGCATTAGTTATAACCACTTAGTTTTTTGTCCTAGGTTCTGTGGAATCTCAGCTCCGCCGCTAATAATCAAACGACAAGTGCAGTGATCACCAACCAAACCGCGTGCTGGAGAGGAGAGGGATCGCGTCGGCTCTGCTTGACACTGTTGGTAGGCTCGACGTCTTGTGTTTGGCCTGTCTTGTCGGACGAAAACCAGCCAGCGGCCGTGCCTTGCCGGCTTGCCAACCTCCCACTTCGGCCGGCAAGGCGCGCGCGAGGCCGAATCCTACCCACTTCGCCCAGCCGTCCCGCCCGCACCGCGCGGAAATGCCCACTCGGGACGCGGGCGCACACGGTCACGCGAGACAGCAGATAGCACAGCCCGCTGCCGCATGCGATCAGCCTGGTGTGCGAGGCCGGTGGCCCATACGCGGCCACGGAATGGCGTCCGCAAAGCGCAAGCCGCGGCCTGGTCCGATCCCAAGGTTTTCTTAAGTTTTAGCCGCGGTTTGCTGGCTGGAATGCTGGTGTTACGGCATGATAGGGCCTTCTAGAGTTATAGGCTTTGGGGTTTCCTTTAGTTTTCTTATGTGGGGCGTGGACCTGGCCTCAGATCCCACGACACTGGAGAGGCCGAGAACGAGAGCGGATGCGAAATCCCAACATGTTGTTTTGGGCATCCGAAGTTACTTAAACGGTTAAACTTCACGATTTTTTAAAGGGTAAAGTCTATTTTACAACTTTGAATTTTTCAAAAAGTCTAGAAAACAATCTTGAAGTCGAAAACCAGACAGCACAGGACATCGATGTTTGCAAACCGGACAAAATACCCCCCCCACGTCGATTCACCCTGGTTTTGTGCTGATAGGGTCCACATGTCAGACCTACTTTTCCTTTCTTCCTTTTTTCTCTCCTCTCTCCTCTCCGCTTCACGCCTCCTTCCTCTCTCCCCCCACCGCCTCCTCCTCCCTCCCGCCTCCTCCATGCCCCCGAGCCGCCCCTCCTCCTCCGCCACGTCCTTCCCCGCCTCCCTCCTCCCCGCCGCCCCCCTCCTCCTCCTTGGCTGCTGCTGCCTCCTCCAAGCCGCCTCCCCCGCCTCCTCCTCCCCACATCCTCCCCCCGCCACCTCCCTCCTCCCTAACCGCCAGCCCGCCTCCCTCCTCCTAGCCGATGCCGCCACCTCCTCCATGCCTCCCGCCGCCTCCTCCTCCTCGACCGCCAGCCACCTCCTCCTCCTGGTCTCATTGCTGCCGCCTCGTCTCCTCGTCCTCTCCTCCTCGCAGCGCCATCTACCTCCTCACCTGCGTCTGAAGGGGGTGGGCTGCGGCTTCAGCGCGTGGCGTGGCGTGGCACCTCCCGAAGAAGAAGAGCTTCTTCGCCCCACGCGGCGGGGGTGACGGCAGCGCACTAAAGGCGGCGGCGGCGGCGGCCAGACGTCGGAGAAGCTTATCGCCAGACCACCGCGCCACGGCTCCCAAGAAGCACGCCGCGTATGCGTGTATGCATGCGCACAAGCACAAGCGCTAACTCGAAATAGATCTCCTTCTCATCGCTATTGCTTCGCGCTTGAGTCTGCGATTTACTAATGGGTTTCTTGGTTGGTTGGTTGGTTGGTTGGTTGTTCGGATGGACTTGGTACGCGACCCGGACAACCGCGACTCGAACAACAATGGGCGCGGTCGTCGGCGGTGTCGGCGAGATGCGTCGCCGAAAGGTGTACTAAGTCGAGAAGCGACGCGACTAGAACACGTCGGGCAATATCTGCGAACCACCACCGCCATTGCCGCTTGCGTGGTGCAGCGGCGTCAAGTGCTTGAGTTCTGCGCTACCTCGACCGGTTCGACAAGACCAAGGTGCACACGCCGGCGGCCCTTCTTCGCCACCTAGCCCGCCGCGCTTCCTCGCCTGTTGCGCTAGGCACGGGCGCCTTGACACGCTCATCGGCCGCCTCGCTCGCCACGAGAGAACGGAGGTCGACCGAGAACAACCCTTCGCGCCGCACGACCGCCTCTCTCCTCGCCGCCGCCATCATCGTCCCCACGACGGCAATAGCCACCACCACCACCAGATGCCGCCGCCGCCGGCGGTGTGTGAACGCCAAGCAAGCAAGGTGCTTTGCCGCACCCTACATGGAGGAGGGAAGAAAGGAACGAGAGGATGACATGCTTGACATGTGGGCCCCATCGACACGTCGTTGCGTCACCCAAAACCGCCTGTTTGGGTTGAGGGGGTAAAATGAATGGTTTTGACAGTTGGGGGGTGTAGGATGTCTGGTTTTGTAGTTTAAGGTTAATTTCCGGACTTTTTGAAAAGTTTAGGGTTGTAAAATAGACTTTACCCTTTTTTAAATGATATTAATTTAAAAGATAATTTTAAAAAATAGTCGATTTTTTTATATTAAAAAATAGGCCACTGTCGTCGGCCGGAGTTTTTTTTGTCATTTGAAATGACGACATGATATCATTTATTGTCAGTCAGGGGCGGATCTATTGTAGCACACTAGGGTGCATAGGACATCGGATCCAAAAATCATTTTTCTTTGAATATAATCATGTATATGTAATGTGGATACCCCTAGCCCAACATGAGGGGACACCCCAAGCTACAGCCCAGCCGAACATGGCTCATATTGCCTTAGGGACCTCTTATCATTTTCGTTCTGGATCCGCCACTACTGCCACTTGGTTCAATTGCCTATCGTCATTCGAACTGACAATTTGCTTTGAAGAGTGCAAATTGTCATTTCAAATGGCGATAGGAACGGGGGACGTCTATATAAACCCCAGAAAGCAAATGAAAACTCATTTTAATTCTGGAAAAAAGAAGAGAGAGAGAGAAGAGATGGGAGAAGTGACGTAGCGAACCCCTAGCGGTTTGTAGCGGAGGAGAGAGAGGGAGGGAGAAGCAGATCTGGTCACCAATTTTACAAGTAAATGTTCTTGCAACTTTGTACATAAATTCAAAACTGGTAGGTTAACAAATAAAAATAATGACATAGAATTCAATAGAACAGATAATTTTAGTTGTTTTGCAGTTTGATGTAGTATATCATTTTAGTTGTGTATAGTTTAGTTTATCATATAAATATTATTTATGGTCAGTAGTCGAATGAGTTAGAATAAATCTGCAAAAATACTAAGAAAACTTTGTAGGTTTTTATTTTTTTTCACGGTAAGTATTTTGTTAATGCTGAAAATATTTTTTAAACTAGGAAAATAGCAAGACACATCTAAAAATTCTATAAAAAAAATCTAAAGTTACTACATAGGGTATGTACAGCTGAACTAAAATATTGTCAGCTTGATTTTTGTTTCTATTTGTACACGGTAAATATTTTATAAATGCTAGAGACATTTTTTAAACAAGGAAAATAGCAAGATACCTATAAAAAAAATCTATAAAAATTGTAGAGTAGCTAAATAGGGTATGTAGATTGTAGAGATTAATCAAAATAATCCCAACTTAATTTTGGTTTCCATTTGTACACGGTAAATATTTTGTTAATGTCGAAAATACTTTTTAAACTAGAAAAATAGCAAGACACCTTTAAAATTTCTATAAAAAATCCAGAGTTACTACATAGGGTATGTAGAGTTGAACTAAAATATTGTCAGCTTAATTTTTGTTTATATTTGTACACGATAAATATTTTGTAAATGCTGGAGACACTTTTTAAATAAGGAAAATAGCAAGATACCTATAAAAAATCTATAGAAATTACAGAGTAGCTAAGTAGTGTATATAGAGCTTAATCAAAATAATCTCAACTTAATTTTGGTTTCCATTTGTACGTGGTAAATAATTTGCAAACAAGGAAAATAGCAAGGCACTTATAAAAATTCTATGAAAATTCTAGAGTAGCTAAATAGGGTATATAGACCTTAATTAAAATATTATCAGCTTAATTTGGTTTCCATTTGTACATGGTAAATATTTTTTAATGCTAAAAATACATTTCAAACTAGGAAAACAGCAAGACACCTCTAAAATTTTTTATAAAAAATCCAAAGTAGCTAAATAGGGTATATAGATGTTAATTAAAATATTGTGAACTTAATTTTAGTTTCCATCTGTACACGGCAAGATACCTCTAAAAATTTGTACATCAATACAGTTGTGTGCATATCAGTTTTGTATGTGTCGCTAATCGTTCAATAATTGGATTAATTAGATATGTCGCTTCTTATTACTTTTTGTATATGTTTCGTAGTATTTACAATGTATGCACTAAATTTTCATTGAGCATGGCGTGTTGCGGCTGTGCATGCCCATGAGGGCATGGAGGGTGGATCCACGTTGGGTTCCGAGCTAGGTGTAGTTGTGACCTTCATGTACTCAATTACAGTCTGACTAGTGTGGGTGGACTCACGCATATTCTTAATCCTTTCGACGCAGGTTGAGAGTGGCAGACCTCCTTCCACTAGTGAGGATGGTGGAGGCAATGTGAGAGGACAACCAGTACTGCGCGTGCCGTGGTCGTACGTTGAGGCGGTTTCCATATGACCGGTGCCTCCTGACGACACTAGTAGACCGGTGGAGGTCGGAGACGCAGGCGTTCCACCTTCTGTGCGGGGAGATGGCACCGACGCTTCAGGACGTGACCTTCCTGACTAGGTTTCCTTGTGCGGGCTACCCCATGGCGTCGCACAATATCCCGGCCATGTGGCGCACGGAGATCCTCGCAGGTTCCAGGTGGCGTTGCCGCCCAACACCGACTATAGGGAGTTCAGCACTACCCACGGGTTGTCACTAAAGTGGATCTGCCACTTCTATGTAAGTTTTTATAACTCTTGTATTTTCGCTTCAATTGATTTGTGCAACTAAGTAACGTGTCTCAGTCTTCTTGTAGTAGGAGCGTATGGCACAGGACGCATCCGAATACACGGTAAGGAGACACTTCGAGGCCTACTTGATGTGGTTGTTCGGGTGGGTGATGCTCCTAGGGTCCCACAGCGACAACGTTAACGAGCACAAGATCCGCTACGCACGTGAGCTGGCGGACTTGGAGGTGGAGGCGATCCAGCCATACGCTTGGGGCCCAACTGTGCTGTGCGCGACGTACCGCGCCTTGTGCGACGCGTCCCACCGGGTTCGGGACAACTCCATCATCTCCGGATGCCCGCTGCTTCTACAGTTGTGGTCCATTGAGCGTTTTTAGATCGGACGACCACAACTGGACTTGTGAGCCTACACCGCCGCCATGTACGACGATGTGGACCGACCGACCATGGGTACGGTGTGGTATCACCGACGAGTAAGTTTTTTTGAATATTTATTATTTTTCATAATGTAATTTTATTTCTTGTGCTAAGTTTTCGTTATTCTATTCTACAAGTCACTACGCACGCGTCCTACCCGGACTACGTTGCGATGTTCGATTAATTGATGGATGACCACATCATCTGGACACCGTACACTCCCAACAGGGTGTACGTGCGTGCACCCCGAGGCCTATCAAGCCTGTGCACGCGAGACAGTACGTACTGGTACACGTGGAGGAACTTGGTGCATGGTGTCTTTGTAGTGGAGTACGACGTGCACCAGATGATGCGCCAGTTCGGTCTGCGATAGGAGGTCCCGGTCCCCTGGGGGCAGTGGTTGCCGCCGAACGTCCATGGGTAAGTTCATGCTTTATTTATGTCGTTCCATTTGTCTTACGTACCTACGAAATAATTGTTTTACCTTCCACGGGTACACTAGGAAGGAAGTACTTGCTGTGACTTCCTAGGCTAACAGGATGCTCCCTTGGGTTGAGGGTTGGCTCCACACCTTGGAGAACGTCATCCAGGAGGATAGTCCCTATGACCCTAGGACGTACGAGGAGTACAACGAGTGGTACTCCAGTCAGACGAGAGTTCGTTGTGTCAGGGTCGTGGACGACCCACCATGACACGAGGCCATGACGACCGACACGTACCCCACCCAGCCAAACTCTGTATTCCATCACGTGGTACGTGGTGAACGATTCATACTTCTTATTTGCCTCACAAGTTTTCAGTTTCTAACTTGTTAATTATGTTTACATGTCGATCTACAATGGGAGATGCATGGGTTGGTAGCCTCTGTGTGTTGTATGATGCTCAGGGAGCGCTCTAGCATGACCAGGTGAGGCATCTAGCTTGTGTCTTGCCGTAGGTCGAGGGAGGTGGTGGCCCCACCTGTCTGTGGGATAGGGGGGTGAGCCATGGTGCACCACGCCTCATGACTCCTCACCTGGACGTGGTGGGTGGATCCTCATGGCACCGTGGTTGGGAGTACCCCGACGCAGTTTGCGTGTCAACATGAAACACTCACGTCTGGTTGTTTATTACGAACTCCACTAGTTACTAATGGCAATTTTCTCTAACAAGTCCTGAGTTACACCCGTACACAAGGCAGGAATACTCGGAGCCGGCCGTTGCCTTCGTGCAACGAGGTATGTCTATCTTGTCTACATGCATAACATACTATTTCATCAACTTCACCATATTTACATGCATAACGTATTGTTTCACAGTTCGTACATCCCTTTGGGACGAGGAGGTGGTGTGGTGTCGCACGAGGATTCACGGTCCGGGGGCTTCGAGATCGAGCAAGCGTGGACACTACGGCAACAAGACGGTGGGCCTTCGCACGGCAAAAGCAATCTGGTCTCCATTTTGGCTTCACAGCTACAGGGTGCGCTCAGAGCGAGCCAACCGACGCAGCACCCTCTCACGACACCCCCTCAAGCTACTTGCGTCGGTAGGGTACCTCAGCCGCCTGAACCTTTGACGTACTCGTACCAACGCTCGCAGCCGCCCAGGACGAGGCCAGGGGCCACACGTGGGGTACGCCCCAAGAGGGTCTGTTAGTAGATATTTGTTCTTGTAAATATCAGTCATGCCATATAAATATTAATTTATGTACAACTTACATTATGATAGTCTCGTGTTTCGATAGTATTTGTTCTTGTATGTACAGGTAACTATGTGAGGGAGTTAACATCGCGACACCCCACACCACCCTGCTTCTAGCCTTTACACCCCACTTTTGCAGAGCGAGATGATCGCACACTGTGACGTTACCGTTTCAGACCGAAAAGACCGCTCTCTGACACGCCACCTTTTCAGACCTTAAATACTGCACCTGGTCACGCCACACATTGCACTTTTTCAGACCGAGATGACAACACACTGTGACGCTACTATTTCAGACGAAAAAGACTGCACTCTGACACGCCACCTTTTCAGACCTTAAAGATCGCACCTGGTCATGTCACACACCGCTACTTTTGCAGACCGAGATGACAACACGCTCCAACGCTACCTTTTCAGACCGAAAAGATCATACTCCGCCACGTCACCTTTTCAGACCGAAAGGACCGCACCCTGTCACGCCACATGTTGCCACTTTTGTAGAGCGAGATGACAACACACTGCGACACTACCTTTTTAGACCTAAAATACCACACTCTGCCATGCCACCTTTTCAGACCGAAAAGAACGCACCACGACACGCTACACATTGCCACTTTTGCAGACCGAGATGACAACACACTACAACGCTACCTTTTCTTACCGAAAATACCATACTCTGCCACGCCACCTTTTCAGACCGAAAAGATCACACTTCGCCATGCCACCTTTTTAGACCAAAAAGATCACACTTCGCCATGCCACCTTTTCAGATAGGAAAGACCCCTTAAAAAAGGAGGGAGAAGAAAACTGGAAGAGAAAAAAAGCTGGAGGTGAACACTACACCACCACACCCAATATTTTACCAAAGCTTGGTTCACACAACAGGGACGAAGGAGATGTCGAACTTGTCGGCGAACTTCTACGCGAAGATGTTGCGAAAGCGCAAGTGGCTTGCCAAGAGGGCTAAACCCTACCCGGATTGTTCTATGAAAGATGTGTCGATACCACCAGAGTTCTCATGCTCGCGAAGTGTGTGTGAAAAACGGGCTAAGATCATCCAGTCCACACACCCGACGATCGCCGCCCGGGCATACTACACGTGCGGGAACATCCTTGTAAGCAAATATTGCACACACATAGATTTTTTCACATCTTACATTCCACTATACATATCCTTAACTACATCTGTGCATAATGGCAGCTAGAGATACGATTCAACTTCTTCCAATTGATCGATGACTCAAACATGTACGATATAGTGTTTATCGAGCAGAAGTACATATTGAACTATGCGATACAAGCCGAGACCTTCAAATGTTGTCAACCTTACGTACCTGACCCTATTGAAAAGACACCGGGGGAGCCTAGGAAAGTAGGGTAGTGGTGGAGGACCTCCAAACAGGAAGCTGAGTACGATCGGCCGAGCCCCGGCGGACAAGGGAAAGGCTCCTGCTAGTGAGACCAGCGGCCATCCTAGCTCTCCCTGTCACCCGGGTGCAGTTCGGATCGAAGAGGTAAGTTATGTTCAATTTACATCCTGCTTATTAATTTGGTTCTATGTTGTGCTATCCTAACATCATTCAATCGTCCCGTCGCCACGCAGTAACATGGTGACTTGAGAATAGCCACTCGCCACTCAGCGATCCGAGACAAGGGAAGAGACCAATGGGGTGCCAGGATTAATCGATTTTGTTCTAATCAACCTTTTTATCGATTCCAAAAGCCGCACATGTATCATTGGTGTATTTCAGTTTGTTGATTTGTGCGTGTTGGCATTTCTAATGTATGTAACTAAACCCAGCGACGCCATGTAATTCGCAATTAAATTATGATGTCTTTCAAATTTACATCTCTTTTCCCAAATATTTCGACTATTAAATATTATGTAATCTTTTTCCGAAGGAATCGGTTCCACTAACAATACAATTAGGACAACAGCGCACATGGTAACCCTAAACCCAAATATTTTTCTATTTCGCTCAGAATGGGGCTATTTTTGTTATTACGCTACCGAACTCGCGTTCCAAATTGCCAGAGCTACGCTATAAGTAATTGTACTCACTAATTGTGTCGTAATTGCTAACTAGAAATTGATTTGCAGGTATGGCTCATGGCCCTGGTGGTTCGGGCTGGCATTTTGGCCTGCTGGACCGGCTGGTCGACGCGCAGCACCGCGCGAGCCATCGTGTCCCACATCTGGTTCGTGGGGTCGACGCGACTGACTTGGGGGTGGTTTATACGCGGACACTCCAACGGGCTTGTAGATGGGACACACGCTGTGTAGACAGGTTTGTCCGCAAGCTGTGCCACTTCTTTGTGTCATATGTCCGCTATGTAGTTACTTCTTCGTGCTTTGTAGGCTGAGCCATGCCGGTCTTCTACCTCTCGCGCAGATGGTGGTGGCCAACAAAGAGGACGGCGCTTCGGTCGAGGACGACGAGGAGGTCCAGGTTGGTCCGAAGCGATCACGATGGTTCCCGTTTGACCGGTCGCTCCTGACCGCCCTGGTGGACCGGTGGCGGCCCAAGACGCACACCTTCCACCTCCCATTCTGGGAGATGGCCCCCACTCTGTAGGATGTTGTGTTTGCTACTCGACTTGTTACCTATTACGGGAGCCCCTACCTTCCGTCGGACGCGCGCTTATCGATCGGGCGCGACGCCTCATAAGGTGTTTCGGGGTTCTTGCAATGAGGTCAGCGCCACCGTACTACAACTTCCATGAGCGACAGCGGCATGGCCCACCCCTGTGGTGGCTTTCACAGTTCTGGGTATGTATACTACCTATTTTTCATGTTTAGCGATGCACTATCCTAGCCATATGACCGGCTTAGTAATTATTCATTTGTGCATAGGTCAAGCGGATGGTCCCGGAGCCCACCAACAACCAGGTGTTGCGGCACCTCAAGGCATACCTATTGTGGCTTTTCAGCCGGGTACTGTTTACTAGCAGCACCACGGTGACTCCGTCGACGCCCGCCTCGTGGTGTACGCGAGGGCCATCGCCGACGGCGAGGAGCTGCAGATCAGCTGGGGATCACCATACTTGCCGCGACGTACCGTGGCATGTGTGATGTGTGCTATAGGACGATGCCGGCATCTATCCTCACAGGCTGCCCCCTCCTGCTGCAGCTGTGGTCATTCGAGCGCTTCTCCCTTAGACAGCCCATGCTGGTAGACTCTAGTCCGTACAGCGGTATGGACATGTACCATGGGGACGCGGTGGACCGGTCCAACCGTAGGGTATCTTTGGTGCCGTAGATGGGTACGTACTTCCCTCTATCTTTACTTTAGTCGTATTATGGGTCATCCTTTATAACCATTGTTCTGGCTCGCAAGCATAGTATGCACACGTGAAGGTCACACGTGTGTACGAGCACTTCGTGGAGCAGTTGGACCGCCTCGCCGCTGACGATGTGCACTGGGAGCCGTACTCTGATCCGGACACAGAGGACCGTCCTAGCTGTGCTGGCGCGACCAGGTGTACTTGCGGACGTAGAAGAAACTTGTCTTCGACAGGTTCGTCGAGGATTATGCGGTGCATAGGGTGATGCGCCAGTTCGGCCTCCACTAGGTTGTTCCAGTTCCCGTCGGGACAAGGGTGTCTGACTCGACCCACGCGTGAGTTACACACACACAACACATGTTCGTATATTTTTTTTTGCCAGTTTTGTTACGACAGCTTCTAATTGTAGTGGTACGTTTCGCAAGCATAGTAGGAGGGGTGGCACCAGGACGCAGTGGCCGGCCAAGATGGAGCCGTGGGTGGCACAGTGGGCGAACGCCCTCGAGGACTGCGTGCAGGAGGATGCCCCGTATGACCCCATTGCGTATGACGAGTACCTATGTTGGTACACCCTGCAGACACGCACCAGGCTGGTGCATGTCGACGACCCTCCCCCCGCTCGTGTACCAGCACCGACCGACGCATACCCTGTACACTTCGCGTGGAACGTGCACCTCGCGGTACGTACTCTCGTGGTTCAACGTGTTTGAGTAAGGTTACATCCATTAAAAGTTTGACGCTTTCATGTACTCCTTGCAGACGGACATCATCGTCGCGATGGCGAGGGAGTCCGAGTCGATCCTGGATAGGCTCGCCCATGGTGCAGAGGTGACGTGGGACGAGATAGCGCAGTTTGCCGTCAGGTCTATAGTGGGGCGAGGCGTGCAATGACCCTGATGTCATGCAGGATAGTCTAGGAGGTGGCCACATCGGCGCATACGTCGAGGCCAACCTACGCCTTGGCAAGCTGGAGGGCCCGGGTGGGCACGTGGGTACGCACCGCCACTGCCACCGTCGTCGTTCCTAGACACCTACCCGAGAGCGCTAGAGCAGTATCCGTTCTTCCTCGACCCATATGGATAGTATGACAGGTATATGGCCCACGATGAAGGTACGTTTCCTCTCTTCATGTTTGTGATCGTCAAGATATTATAGGGATTAACATTATTTGTCCTGCAGGTTACCCGCTCCAGCCGAGAGTTGAGCTCTCCCCGCACGGTGACGCCCACGAGGCCGTGGACGCCTTCTTCGCGGATTACCCCGGGGAGATCAGGGGAGCAGCTAAGCCCACACCCGTCGAGGTTCTTTTCGGGTCACAGCTTAGTGGGCCTCTAGCGGACACGCATGCATAGGTGGAGTCATCCCCTGAGGCATTGGGAATACGGATCAGTAGGGCTCCAGAGTGCCTTTCCCTGTCTGGGCCCCGGCCTCGGCACTCCGCGCTTCGGAAGCCCAAGCTGGGTCGTATTGGTTGGCGCGGACCGGTGTGGGATGTGGCGATGACGGAGGAGGTACTACAGGTGGTGTGTCAGGCCAGTTGGGGTCTTTGTTGTGATCTGCGTACTTGTATTATGTGTTTACGTATTCTACTTCGTAGTTACTATGACATAATTGTCTATGCATTCTCTCTTGCATTGTACTATAACTTATTCATAGATTACTTGCCAATCGTTAGTGTTTAGTCGTTGAACTGCTGGACGACTTGGCGCAAAAAGTGGCCCACTACAAGCTGCATAGTCATCCAACGGTTTAGCGACTAATCGACGTGTCGCTGAACCGTTGGGCCAGTACTTGCTGCCAAGTCGTCCAACGGTTGAGCGACTAGTTTGCCAAGTCATCCAACGGTTGAGCGACTAGTCGACGTATCGCTCAACCGTTGGCCCAGTATTTGCTGCCAAGTCGTCCAATGGTTGAGCGACTAGACGGTTGTATAGAAAGTCAGACCCGGTCCCGTCACGGTTTCTTTCGCCATTTCTCTCGGCAAACAACGAGAGCAGATCGGGAGAGGAGAAAAGGGGAGGGATAAAAGGATAGGGGGAGTGAAGAGGGGGAGAAGGTACGGAGAGGGAGAAGCAGAGGAGCTTGGGAGAGGTGCAGATGGGGAGGAGAGGAGCTCGAGAGAGGGGGATAAGGGAGGAGATGACCTTGGAACGTGAAAGAGAAAGACGAAGGAAGCTCGTTGATAAGAAGAGAAGATCTCCGCGTGAAGGTAATAGTCTTGTTTGTTCATGTTCTCGGCCGAATGTAGACGACGTGTAGCTACTTGTTGGTTTAGTACGTATTTGGGGAATATATGTTGAGAAATCGCTGGTTGTAATGTTTGAAATATTTGCAGTGATAAATCAGTCATGTCAGAGCCCACAAGATTGAAAGTACATTACGGTGTTGGTACGGTTCGTGAAGGTCCATACGGTGTTGACCTAAGTGGTTTCCAGGAAGTTAGTATGGTACACCTAGACATGGACAATGTCCGAATCAGAGATGTCCTACGCTGGCTCACCAGAAGCTTTTCTTTGGACCCTGAGGTGTGCAGTATCATCGTACATGGCCTTTGGAGTTGGTCTGACATGCACAATCGATGGGAGTTGATAAGACTTATGCGCACGGTTGCATGGAAGAGATTTCTAGAAGGCTGCAGGCGCCGTGGCTACGAGTGTGTGCTACTCATGCAAGCATGTCCGAAGGGAGTCGTCGGAGGCCCTGCCGACGGCTATCGTCGGGTTGGTGCGAGCAGCTCGGGCGTGCAGCACGTGGTTCATGAAGAAGACGCGGTGGCTAATGTTGTAGAGGCAAAAGAGGAGGTGACCGATGTTGCGATGGCAGAAGAGGAGACGGTGACCCATGTTGCTGAGGCAGAAGAGGAATATTGCACAACCGACGCCAAATTTCAAAGGCATAGGCGATGTAGGGGAGCATGTCGACAAAGATAGTGTGTTAGATGGAGATCGATGACTTGACGGTTTCATTTATTTAGTTTGTTTGTTTGTCTGCGAAGGAGGAAGCTTTATAAGAGGATAGTGATGACTCTTCTGAGGAGGACGAAGGTCCCATTTCGCAGGAATGGAGTAGGGTGGACGTTGAAAGTCTTGTTGTACATGACGAGCACGAATCACCGTGAGAGTACCATGGGACAGAGGTTCGACTTCGTGCATTGTTTGCTGATAAGGGATCACTGCAGAATGCCATTAAGCTGTGGGCCTTGTCCATGCAGCGGATGTTTCGTGTCCTCAAATCCAGCCAGGAGCAGTACACCGTGGTCTACGAGTAGGCTGGGTGTCCTTGGCGTGTGTACGTACGGAGACCCAAGTACGAGACTCACTGGATTGTCTCCAAGGTGGAGGAGCACTCCTGCTTGCACAGTAATGTTTTGTCGAGGCATTGCAACCTAACGTCCACCTTCATAGCCAATGTGATATACATAGAGATAGTAAAGAAGACGGACCTGGAGGCCAAGCACATCATGGTGGCTATCGTGCAGAAATTTAAGTACAAGATTAGCTACGTGAAGGCATGGCGTGCTAAGCAAAAGGCTTTGGAAAGGAGGTTCGGTTCTTTTGAGGCATCTTACGACAACCTTCATCGTATGCTCCAAGTGCTGTAGGACAGGAACTCGGGCACATACATTGATGTGAAAGACAAGCCATCCAAAAGACCGTCGCTAGGTTATATGGTATTGCAGAGGACCTTCTAAATAAAAACCGTCTGTGATCCGTGAATATCACAGACGGTTTTTCTTAATTAGCATTCGGTCCCTGTATCGATGCATTCTGACACATGTTGCCCGTGATATCAGTGGACGGGACATTTCTAACTAGGAAATACAAGGGTATGATCCTGACAGCAATTGGCGTTAATGGCAACAATCAGATTTTGCCCTTAGCCATCGCTTTCGTTGAAAGTGAGAATTTCGATAGCTAGTTGTGGTTCCTTCGACATTTGAAGGAGGGAGTAGTTGGGGCACATCCTGATATCTGCATAATCCATGATCGCCACCTCGGGATGATGAAGGCTATCCGAAAACTTTAGCAAGACCCCGATGAGAAGTTCTCTTGGCGCATACGAGGAATGTGATGGTGCATTCGCCATTTGGGGCCAACTTCTTCAAACAGCCAGCAAAGAACAGCTGATGATGTTATTTAAGAGGCTTGCTATGCGTAACCAAAGCACAGAATTTAATGCGCTAGGGAGATGTGGGAGGAGCACACCAGGAAGCATGTCGTCGAGGGGAACAAGCGTCCGCTCATTCCTAGGGCGGCGCAACCCGAACGCCTCACGCCACTACGGGAGTTTGACCCTCTCCATTTGATGCGAAGGACGTTGAGGGACATCGGGTGCTTCTCTCATTGGATTGAGGCCGAGCCATTGGGGAAGTGATCCTTGCTGCACGACACGGACGGTGCAAGGTACAACATAATGACCACTAACCTTGCCGAGGTGTACAACTGGGTTATTAGGGGCCTCCGTTCTCAGCCCCTCATCACCATCGTGGAAGGCGTTCTGCACGGTACAATCAGACATTTCAGAGAAAGGCATGCAAATGTGGCACTTCATGCAGCCAACCCACATACACCGTACTGCTCAGAGATTACAACGTATATGCAGGCCAAGACCGAGAAGGGCCAGTCGCACACCGTCTTCATAATGGGTAATACGGAGCATCGTTTCGACGTGCTCCTTCGAGACAGAGCCGGATTTGGGGCGGCTCGGTCTCTTGTTACCCACGAGGTATGCCTTGGAGATCATGTGAATGAACCTGCACATGCAACAAGCCAAACCTCCTTGACAAGTCATGCTTTCATGTCCTCGCCGCATGTGGGACCATCCACATGGACCCATTGAACTTCATATCGGAGTACTTCATGAAGGAGAGGATGCAGCAGGCGTGGTGCGGCGAGCTAAGAGGCTTCAGGGTTGTGGAAAACTTCGCCACGTTGGATATTGCATGGAGAACTTGGATTTTGGATCTTGACCTGTTGAAGGGGGAAGGGCCGTCGGCAGAGTCATCGCATTATGAACGATATGGACGAAGAGGAAGCTGGAGCGGCGGGTAGATGTTGTGGCCGCTGCCGCCAGGAAGGCCACACTACGAGAACTTGCAAGGCGCCTGCCGAATCGTAGGAACACCGGCGTGAAGTGCAACACCGCTTCTTATTGTGTGCGTAGTGGTACTAAGATTAGAACTACTAGCATGTTGCAACTTGTACTTCAGTTAGTACTTTGCTTGTTGTAAGCACTGTGAAACTAATTGTATCGTAATTACAAATTTTACTTTATTTGAAGTGTCAATCTCTCGTCTTTATTGAAATGCACGTCGTGACCTCTCGGCAACACACCACGTGACCACTCTCTACAAAGTAGGACGTGACCACTCTCTGCAAAGGAGGACGTGACCACTCTCTACAAAATAGGAAGTGACCACTCTCTGCAAAGTAGGATATGACCCGACGAGTCAGCTTTTCGAGACGACGTGACCCGACGAGTCAGCTTTTTAGGACGACGTGACCCGACGAGTCAGCTTCCTGCAGAGTCGCGGACGCAAAGGCCGCCACATGATTCCTTCTGCCCGCTTCGTGCCTCATTACCCAAAGAGTTAGCTTTGCGTAGCGACGTGACCCGACGGGTCAACTTTGCATAGCGACATGACCCAACGAGTCTCCTCAAGGCCGCTGCCTTGCGGACGCGAATTTCCTTCAACTGAATTACAATTTAGTCGCGTATGTAGCGCCGGCTCGGTATATAAGTACTACCACTTCCACGCTGGGTTCTCCTGCGTCCAGACTTCAACACAATCTCGCTCAGATGGACAAGCACTGAAAGGCGATCCGCGAAATGCAAACGGAGTATGCGGCCCAGGAGTAACAAAGGGAGTGTACTAGGAGGCCACCTCCCTGCAATGACGCCGCCCCCCGTAGCAGCAACCCCTACCACAACATCCAACCACGCATTCGTCGCAACACCCGCCCAAAGGGGAGACGCCACCCCTCTGTTGGTGCAGATATAGATGCAAGTTTTTCAAGTTCAAGCACCAGCTAAGCCTGGGCATGCGTTACTGGGGTAGCACGAACTACTCCTGCGATTATCCCGACCGTCGTTGGGTCACAAGCCGCTATCGGCAGCCGGTAAGGACAAGTAGCAGTATGTTCCCCTACTATTTCTCTTTCAAAGTCCGCACTAACAATCTCTCCCGTCTACCCGTAGTCCCCAGATCCACTATGTGGTTATGGCAAGTTGATCGACCTAGAGATCCACCCACACGACCAGTGGACTCTCGACTGCGAGGAGTGGGATGCCAATAGGGACCGTGTCGGGACCCCGAGTAGCACCCCAGGACCCTCTGTGCTCACTAGACCACCCAGGATCAGAGACTGGTCCGCACAATGATCAACAATGATGTCATCACAACCATACAACAAAGTGAAGATGAAGCAAATAAATTAACAACAATAACATCAAAAGACCTTATGGTCAAGCTTTTTACAGAGGTTTGCCGCATAGGGCTAACAACAAAAGAGCTCACAGTGAACGCAAAAGAACACGTGGAGTCCATTCGACATGCCCACAGGCAATCGAGTGGAGGACGTCCTAGCACGCAAGGTCTTCAAAGACCTCCTCTTCAAAGAGGCCGCAGCACCCTGGGAGGTCTTCTTTAGCTGCCGATCAACCAGAGGGTACAAGCCATGAGTACTTTGAATGTACTCAATAAACCGTAGGGAAATGTATGCAAATAATATTCATGCAAAGCTCAACAAGGATAGCTTTATGGTTACTTTGCAGAAAACAATATTGAATGGAAATACAGTAAATAGATTGCAAGGCTCAAGTTGAAAGATTAATACATAAGTAAACAAGTTCTTTTTGAAACAACTCGTGACCACCCTAGTCACTTCCCAGACCACTCACGATCACCCTAGTCATGAGCTAGATCACTCACGACCACCCAGGTCATGAGCCAGACCACTCACGACAAGCTTGAGAAATTCTACCTCTTGCGTGAAATCACCAGGCATGTCCATAACCGGGGACACGGTTATTCGAATAGATTTACACTCTACAGAGGTTGTACAGCTTTACCCATAAGACACGAGTTCTCTAGTTTGTTTGGCACCCGTCGATGCCCCTGCTCACTACCTTAGGTAAGCAGTGCTAGAACACATGGCAATGCCTTTATAAGGTTCTCTTGACTTGTTCCGCCGCTAAGGTTTTGCCTTCCTGGCCCCCTCTTGCACCAAGTGTGCGTGTCCATCCCATGTCTTACACACTTCCACCAAAACGGAACCGAACTAAAGCATTGCCAATTAGTTGGCCAGGTCCACCCCATCCTAGACATGTGGTTGCACGGTATGGCCCGGATCGAACGCTTACAAGGTTAAGTCCTTAGTGGATGCTAAGGCAAGACCTCCTCATCACAGTGTGCTTCCTTCACCCCTTTTATTGCACGATCACTCGCCCGAGCGAAAACATTTTGGGTTCAACCCGGCCAATGACCACCCTAGTCATGGCACCACAAATTTTGTTAGCGGCCACACAGGCCAGGGCAACGCATGCCAGGACAACACATGCCAAGGCAACACAATGCCACAATTCCATATTCACTTAGTCAAATTATCATTAAGAAACAGGTGATCGAGAGTCAGCGCATAACTAAGCATGTCTAAGCAATATACACACCCATGTTGGTTATCACAAAGAGGTCCAACTAAGAATACCCAACCTATCATGGTCCAACGGTACATGTCAACATGTCAATCACAAGTGTCAAAGGAGTCATACTGCCAAGTAGGGGTTTAGCTACTTCCCAAAACCATTTTTATACAAACAGCCATGCATGTTGATATAAAACAAAGTAATTTTGCAAACTAGGTTCAACATGATCAAAGATCTACGACTTGCCTTCGATGAAGAGTGGGGATGCTTTGGTTGAGGTCACCGGGTCCACAAACTCTTGAGAGAAGCAAGAATCTACACGGGCGAAAAAGAGCCAAATAAATACAACGAATTCAAATAAAACCAAAACTACCAAACTGGAACAAAAGAGAAACACTGAAATAGAAACGGACTCTCGGGAGGAGGTCTCGAGGAGGAGGTCCATAGGAGGAGGTCCTGAGGAGGGGGGGGGGATCCACAGGAGGTCCAAAGGAGGAGGTCCTGAGGAGGACGTCCACAGAAGGTCCAAAGGAGGATACGACTATCCAACGTGGTCGCACAAGGATACAACTACGCATCGTGGTTGTGAGAGCAAAAAGGAGATCAAGGCACGGAGAAACTCACCCGGACAGAGGGAAAGAGGGAGAGAGAGAGACTGGAGAAGGATGGCAACGGCGCAGGTGCTCCAGTGGACTCTTCAGCAGTGAGGAGATCGAAGATGGCACAAGTTCCAGCGGCTCTTTGGTGACGACGCAGCTTCAATGAACTCCTTGGCGAAACTTCAAGCTCAGTGAAACAAGATGAGAGCAAAGGAGAGCTGGGTGAGGAAAAGGGGATGATAGAGGGCTGCTCGGGCTTTTATAGCCAACGAAAATGGGAAGAGCAGCTAAGAGACTCAAAGACACACGTGTTCAAGGGTAGGTGAAGGAGAAGTGGGAGTAGGTCTGGGAGGAGACAAGAGGGGAAACGGGTACTGGCAAAAAGCAGCAACATTTAATGCGACACAACAACATTTAATGCTCAAGAACTTTTGCGTCAGCAGTGACACACGGGAGGAAGGAGAAGGTGAATAGAGTCGACAGGTGGGACTAGTCAAAACTTGGAAAGGTGATCCAACCAAAGGGGAGGTCAAGACCAATAGAGGAGGTCGTTTCCAGGGGAGGTCGTGACCCAAGGGGTGGTCTTTGCAAAAAGACCAAGAGGGAGGTCGCGGCCCAAGGGGAGGTCGCCAGGACCACCCGGAGGTCTTGGACTAAAAGGGAGGTCCAAATGAGAGGGGGGTCTAAACCAAGGGGAGGTCTAGACTGAGAGGGAGGTCCAAACAAGAGAAGCGCAGCGAAGTGGGGCGAAGAAAAACGCGGCAAAGCGGGGGCCGTCCGATTTTGATCGAGTGGTTCAAAAAAGATTGGACGTTCGGACCGGTTGAACGCGCCAATAAGATCGGGCCGTCCAACACAGATCGGACGGTTCAAAACGAAGTGGACATTCGGACTAACCGAAAATGCCAACAGGATCGAGCCATCTAACACAGATCGAACGGTTCGCGACGAAGGAGGCGCGGAGCTGAGCTGCGCGGGGAGAATGGAACAAATAGAGGAGGGGAAAACAACACCAGATAACTCTAACAAACTCAAAGCAAACAAACTCGAATTAATTGAAGTTTGATTAGTTCATATTAAACCACAGCAATTTTCCGAAATCTTTAAGTTAAACTTGAGCAAATCAATAAACCAAATGGTTATTTTTATTTTTGAAAATCTCAGAAACTCAGAAAAAATTGGGACGTTACAAACCACGAGAGGAGGGGGAGGGGTGCCGCACCGAAGAGCACAACCAGCGTATCTGGCAGAAGACGCAGGCCTATCTCGAGGCGTGCAGGCGCAGGGAGAGCGAGGCTCACGAGAGGGAGCACGGGAAAAAAGAGGGAAATGGCGGCCGAGGCCAAAGCGGCCGGCGAGGAGTACAACGCCGAGCTCGCAAGGAAGGGTAAATGGCCCCGGTCCACGCAGTAGTCCGTCCCTCTTCGTCTATATGTCCTATGTATTTCTAATTCTCTATAGGCATGCCTGTACCGTCCTTGGTTCGTTAACCTGGTTGCTATGTAACTCCTTGTCGAATCAACTGTCGTGTTGTTATCGTTGCATCATTTCTCCAAAGTTCTTCACCGTGTATGAATTTCCTAGCGCATCGCAATATCACTTACATTCGTACTTACGAATCATTGCTACCTATATCGTCCTCACAAAATTCTTCGTAAATTTAGCGACTACAACAACATACGATTTATCACAAAATGTTATTGCAAGTCCGACAAATTTCAGACTTTGAGATTCTACGAAAATAACAAATGAACCAACCAACATTGTCACCACCCTTTTATTTCCAAAAAAATAACATCCTACAAAAGGATTTGCTAAATATATTACCTAAAAAATGTAACATTTATTTCCACACAACTATTCCAATCAGATTTATTAAATAGTACGGCTACTACTTAAAATTGCCCAATGGTTGGACGATTTGATCTAAGTCGCTCAACCATTGGGCGACTTAGTAAAGTCGCTCAACTGCCGAACGACTCCAACGCTTGTCGCTATGTCATTAGTCGTCTATGGCTAGTCGTCCAATAGTATGATGACTGGTGATTATTTCTGACAAAAAATTTAAAGCAATATTATTTCAAATTCTGAATAAAAAATATATTATTAAAAAAATCCATTAACTACTAGCCAGCCCGGCCAACCCAACGGCCAAATGGCCAATTGGCCAAATGGGAGGAGATCTCTGCTCCGCTCCTGCCACGTCAAACGCTGTTGCTGCCATGGTGCCGCCCGTGACGCCGGGACCCGCAGGAGCACAAGGCTCGGTCGGACGAACTGAGACCATACGTTCAGACGTGTGAAAGGCGGCAAGCAACCGAGAAGATCAAACGAAGCCGCGGGCAACAACCAACCGTGGCGGCGGCTGCCTCTCCCACCGACCACCGTCCCAACCCGGCAAAGGCATCATCTGGGGACGCACGCGCACCAACAAATCGCCGCCCTGTCCAGCCCCAAACAGCTACATCACGCAACACCTGCGGGATCGGCTCAGGCCAGCAAATAATCGATCGGCTGCCACCGTGTTCATGCTTCACCTGCACCTGCTTCCAAGTTTTCCTCTCACCTGACCTACACAGCATGGTGCTCAAGTTTTGGGTGGGATTTTTTTTGGGGAATTGGCTACAGGGCACTGCACATTCACGTCATTTACCAACAGATATCTAAAAAACGTGATGCAACTATAAGACATCGCAAAAACGTGTAATTTTGCCGTAGGACACTGAGGGCACTATTTTATCATTTCCCGCCCGAAGGGAGAGAGAAATTTTCGAAAATGACAATTTTGCCCTTCAGTTGGACTTGGCTGAGACTGGACCTTCCATAGTCATCAAAGTCTAGAGGCGTGATTGATCAGCTCGATGGGGCGGCCGCTGCACGCGAGGCGCTCGAGCGAGGGGAACGCGAGCAATGTTGGAACGAAAACTCTGATCTCAATCACAAACTATATTGAAATAGAGAAACCTTTGATTCAATTTTCGCCACACATTGCAATGTGACTTTTCTGATTTCTTATATAGACATCAAAACGAGTTACAAATAGAATACATAATCGGTTTCTAACTCAGATTCTCCACCAAAACTGAAAAACATGAAACCGATAACAAACTCGACAAGCTACAGTATTCGACTCAGAAACGAACAGAAAGAAAACTGAAATGATTACAGACTGCTTCTGAATCACGTTTCCCTTTTGCGATCCATTACAGATCGAAGAACTCGAGCCGGAGCCTCTTGGTGCGCCGGGGAGCACTGCCGTCGTCTTCATCGTCCGCTTCCAAGAAGCTATTGATCGCGTCGATGTACCTGGCCATGGCGCGGCGCGCGTATCCCTCAATGGCGCTGCCGAGGCAAGGTTCTTGTGGCGGAGGCGAGGTACTCGTGGTACCCCACGGTGTATGTCGGTGACCATAAAGTCGAGGGCGCGGAGTCAAGGGGAGGCGCGCCCAATACCGGGCGAGGACGGCGGTGGCGAAGTGAAAGTGTGGCGAGGCGATTGAGGAGAGGAGGAGGATGTCGCCGGGCAACACACGAGGTGGTCTCGGCGCCGCCACGATCGCCACCGGCAGGCGGCGAGCGTGGATGCTTCAGGGATGGCCGCCACCACCAGGGACGCGCTAGCAGGGAGGTGAGCCGGGTGCGGGGAGGAGCACGGGCGGCGCCACGGAGGGCCGAGGCGCACTGACGGCTGGGCCGAGCCGGAGCCAGGAGAGGTGGCGCCATGGAGCCACCGTTGCGCGCCTCCCATCCATGGGGCTCCTCCTCCACGACCCCAGCAACAAAGGCTTGGCAGTGATGGTCCCCTCGTGCGTGCCCGATGGCGGCCGCCCCGGCCGATGACGAGGCCGGCAACGTGGGGACGTCTGCACAAGGAATGGGGACATGAGGTGTTCGTCGGTGGAGCCGATGTAGTAGAGCCAGTAGATGACGGAGGACGGGAAGTGGCAGGAGGAGGAGGCGGCGGCGGAAATAAGGAGGACGTTTGAGGGGCGGACGGCGGCGGTGCCAAAGGCCCACCAGTCAGTGGAGGGCACCAGGGGGTCGGGTGCGACGGGAGGGCTCCAGCGTAGGCTGTCGGGGGAGTTGGCGAGGGCGACATCGCCGAGTTGGCGAGGGCGACGCAGCACAAGCAGTCAGTCGTTGGGAGTTGGCAAGCGGCGTGTGCACTACCGGAGTTGGCGAGGGCGACAGCGCAAATGACCGAGCCGAGGGCGACGGGCAAAGCGCCGACTCGGCGTGTTGATAGAAGAGGAAGAAAGAGGGAAAGGGGGAAGAAGAAAAGGAGGGCAGAAGGAGAAAGGGCAAAATAGACAATTCACGTGCTCTCTCTCCACTCTGATCCGAAAATAATAAAATAGTGCCCTCAGTGTCCTACTGCAAAATTACATCTTTTTGCAGTGTCTTCTGACTGCACCACGTTTTTTTGGATGTCCGTTGGCAAATGACGCGAATGTGCAGTGGCCTGTAGCCAATTTCCCCTTTTTTCTTGGCTCCCGGTTTTACGGAAATGGATTATCTGCATTGAATGCTTTAATACAGAGGATCTACAGTGTTCTGCATTAAAAAGCTATCTCCGCCATTTGATCAAAAAACAATGATCCAGATCAATAGCTACAATGTTTTATTGCTGTAAATATTTCACTATTGCTACAACGGAGGATCTAGAGCCCTTTTTGCCCTGCCCATTCACATACCTTTTTTACAGACCCAGTTACATACTTTGGATACATATCTTTGAACTAGTGGCAGACCCAACAGGGGACTAAGGAGGGCAGAGTACCCCTACGGCCGACCGGATCATGGGGGTACCCCTAGCACCTCCATGCATTGAGCATCATGGCTTGAAACTTAGTTATTCTAGGGTTAGAAGAAGAACAAGTTAATGATTTGGGTCGAATTCCCTTGTATAGGCCACGCTAAGCCAGAGTTGGTCATCCCAGTTCTGGGCCAACTAGCCAAGCCCACCAAACTCATCTACCTCAATCTGACTATGTTCTTTCTTCTCACCAAGCATCGAGTCCCACTCGAATCTCTAACCAATTCCCCAATCCCTATCATGACGAACCCTAGCGACTAGCGCCACGGCTAGTGTGGCCTTGGGCATGCGGGGCGGCTCGCACATGCATGATGTACGATGGCAATCGAGTAGCGCTGCGTGACACAAGCTCATGTGCAGCGCCGCAATCGGCATGGAAGGTAGACAACGTCGGGAATCAGGCGAACGGGTAGCGCGTGGCCTGGTATGCAAGCGGCAGCGCAGACAAGCTTCAACGTCCCGTTAGCATCCCTAAATTTTAGTCCTGGATTTGCCGCTGCTTTGAACACTGTCGTTGTTGGCTTTCCATGACTAGAAAGCTTACGATTAATTGTCCTAAGCACACCATTGTATTAAAGAAGCAGGTAAAGTATTTTTACGCTGAAATGAAATATCATCAACATTGTTAATTAACGATAAAAAACCATACAAGTTTAAATAAAACAAATGACTCTTGTAAGGGAGAAAAAGAAAAGAAAAGAAAAAAGGGTTCTAAATTGTTTCGCCATGACTCAGCATTGCCCCTGATGGATCGTTATATCGTGGTTTTAGAGTTGAAGGCCCTGGGAGCGCCAATGATAGCCTGTAGATGATGTCTATGACGATGAATGCAGAGGTGACAAAACTACATTGAGAGGCCGGCTAAAGCACCCAACTCTTCGTGTGTAGTTGTAACTAGTGTAGCTACAACTTGTTGGCTCAAGAGTTGCTCAGGTTGTTGAAAAGGAAGAAGTTCATTCTATCCTCTCAAGTATCGATATGCGGACAAATAACCCCCTGTATTAACAAATCGGATCTTTGACACCCCGAAGTTGCAAATCCGGACAACTCACCCCCTGAGACTATTTCGTGCGTTGGTTTTGCGCACGTGGAGTCCGTTTGGCCCGGTTTGGCCAGGTCGGATGTTGACTTGGTTAGGTGAGCTGGCATCCCCTCCGGCCGCCAAGGCATCGCCAGCTTCTTCAATTGGTACTACTTCACCTTCACTATAGCCATGATGCTCTCCGCCACCCTCATCATCTACCTCCAGAGCAACGTCAACTGGGCGTTCGGCCTCGTTGTCCCCGCCACGCTCATGGGCCTCTCCTGCGCGCTCTTCTTCATGGGCACGCAACTCTACATCCACATCCACCCTGAGGGCAGCCCATTCACCGCCTTGCAGTCCTCATCGCCACCGCCGCAGCGCCTCCGCCACCCAAACGCCATCTGACCTTTTGACCCGTCGCACCGGAGTAATCTCATCTCCAAGATCACCTACACTAACCAATTCCGCTGCCTCGACAAGGCCATTGTGCTCACCCCTCAAGACGAGCTCAACCCGATGGGAGGACGTCGGCGAACTTGTGGCGCCTCTACACGCTGCAGCAGGTGGAGGAGGTCAAGTGCCTGGCGCGCATCTTCCTGGTGTGGTCCTCGAGGATCGTCTACTTCGTCGTGCTGACTCATCTGGGCACCTAAGTGGTGCTCTAGGTCGTCAGGAACCGGCCGCCGGATCGACCGTCCGAGGTTCCAGTTCCAATGGCTCCTTCATCGTGTTCTAGATGTCAAGCGCCACGCCGTGGATCCCGTGTACTGATCGAATCTTTGGAATCAGGTATGTGGTGGTGGATCATGTGAGTGATATCAACACCTACACAACTATAAATCTTTGGGATTAAACAGGGGAGAAGAAATATGTCAAACCTAGGAGTGAAGGATCCCAGATTCTCTGTCTTTCATACACTAGTCCAAGAATAACTAGTGTACACAATCATACAAAAGTGGATAGCATAACCATACAACGCCATTCATTGATAATAATTCAAGTTTGTTACAAAAGGGGCATACATCCAATAAGCAAATTACAGCGGAAGCAAAAGCAGTAAGGTAGACCACACAATTTACCACAGGCAATCCTCTGGAGGCGTAGCCTAGTCGTCCAAGTTCTCATTCTCCTCGTAGTACTTTTCTCTCGATCAACAATTTTATTAAGCAAGGTGAGTACAAATAAATGCACTTCGCAAGTTACACCAAATAATAGATTATAATGTGTGCAAGGATTTAACAATGGGGGCTTATATGGCTCAGTTTGGATAAAGCAACATTTTTTCATTTAAATAATCATACTAAATTCTAAAGCAGTTTACTCTATAATTAAAATTTATTTTCTAAATATCAAGTTTTATAATCAGATAACATTCATCAACGAGTGGTAAAGAATACCCTCTTATCACATGGCTACCCACCCAAATTCCCATTTGGATAATGTGGATATCATGGGGATATGCTCATGATCTTAGGATGATGTTACAATTGGCAACGGTGTTGAGGGTCTGTCAAAATACTATTTTTCAGCAAAGTCAGGTTTTTCGGTAGTACCGGCAAGTAACTAAGCAGATGACCGCGAACGTGGTATGACCGTTAATGGTAGAGCAGTAGTATGCAAGATCGTAATACCGGCTTTTAATTGGTGGTATGGATTTTTCCAGAGGATGTGTTTTTGGGAGTTTTTGTCTCCTTGGAAATCGGAATGACCGCAGACTTGGGAGCGGTACTACCGCAGTGCGGTAGTATCTGTGCTTACATGGCGGTATGACCGATTTTGTTCTGAATGTCGATTGACTTGGTTATTTGGTTTTTTGTTAGGTTAAGTTTATGGGTTTCAGTGCATATGTGTTGCATGATGCATGTTTTGAATAACGTGGGTCAAGTTGTGAAGAACTTGTTCCCAGAAACGATTTCTTGGTCTATTGTTGTGCAAGTTGCTTGGAGGTTAACGACGGTCAACAGCGAGGATGATCGGGACTAGGCTTGGAGAGCTAAGGTCAAGAACGATCGAGGATGCCGGTTGAGGTCAATGGATTCAAGCATAGTGCAGAATAGATAAGGATGATCGAATCAGGCGATTCGATTGTGACGATTGGATCAAGCTGCGCGGGGTCGATGCAAGTGCCATGGTGGTTTTGGTGGGAGCCGGATGGGAGAGACTTGCTGACACGAAGAGAGCCGTTGATCAACATACACGTGGCATAGCATGGAAGTGCTTCACGAAGATTGGACTCAGTCTTTGAAAAGAGATTGAGAAGGGGTATTTTGGTAATTTCACCTAAATACCGCCTTGGTGACCTTTTGCTAACCCGCGGCGCAAGACGGCGCAAGATGAAGTGGTTTAGGTCAAGAGGAGATGAAAAGCGCTTTAAAATACGTGCGTAAGTGAAATCCGTTTGTGTGTGGGCTTAACGGGTGCCCATTAGGGTTTTCCTTCTAGAAGCTAGCTTCCACTATAAATAGAGAAGGGTGCTAGGTTTCCTTCTAGAAGCTAGCCTCCACTATAAATAGAGGAGGGTGTTGGCCAGCACCTCCTTAACACTTCTTTTGTGAAACCCTAAGTTGTGTTTTTAGGTTAGGAGAGAATAGTGAGAGGTTAAGGTTCTAGAGAGTTGGATTTGATTTTGTACTTATGTGTTGAGTCTTTGTCCTCCTTGATGGAGTGGCTATAAACCAACATCATATCAAATCAATCCAAGAAAAGATTTCTCAAAGATGAGTCTCTTTGTGTTCTTGCTCTCTATTTTGTGATTTTAAAGCTTTCTTTGATCCGAGAGTTTTCCTTTGGTTTCTTGTAGTGATCTTGCTTGCTGTAACATGTGGGAGTGCATCCAAGAACATCTTGATAATCCTTGACCCATGAGCAAGCTTTAGATCATATTTAGGTCTCTAACTCGGTTTTTGAAGCAACCTTCTCTCAAACGAAAAAAGGTTGGAACTTTGGCAATGATCTTCACGATACTTGATTGGAATAGGTTCCTAACATCTTAGAGAGTTATGTTCCAAATTTCGTGAAATTTGGAGTTGTGGATCAAAAGTTATACCAATTTTGGATTTCTTTCTCGTGCTGATTTCCAGGACAATTGGTAGTACCGCTCCTTTGCTCGCGGTAGTATCACAGAGCGAGAGTACCGCCTCAGATAATCATTGGTAGTACTGAATATTGGTAGTACCGATTACACTGGTAGTAATCGATTTTGGGGTCTTTTGTGTTTTTGGTCGCTTTTTTGGGCGTTTGAATTGGATTCGCTTTAGTCTTCCGCTATGCTTATCTATTGATCTTCATAGCTCTCATAGCTATTAGAGTCAAAATCTTATTGAATCTGGTCAAAGTGAAAAAGAGATAATGCTCCTATTCACCCCCCCTCTAGTCGCCGTTTCGGTCCAATAGATAAACCATCCAATAACAATTGATAAAGTCTTTTGAAAACAAAAACAAAATTCTAACTTTGAGTGGCTTTGCTTAGCATATCCTTGACCATAGACACGGTTATTCGAATAGTTCTTAACGCTCTGCAGAGGTTGTACAACATCAACCACAAGAGATAACCGACTTATAATATCCGTTTGACACAGTGCCGAAGGTGTGCGACTAAGTCATTATCACAAAGTCTTTACAATGTATCATCCTACTATAGTCCTGTCTCGCTAAGGTTTTGCTTCCTTTGGATAGAAACCCGCCAGACTTAAGCCCTCTTGCGCCATGTGGGAATACATAAAATTAGGTCATAAAGACACCCACGCAACCAGATCACACAACCACGGTGAAATGATACAAATTATTTAGCTAGGTACCGCCCACACAGGACATGTGGTGGTACGATGGGGCTTAGCAAGATACGGCTCGAAGACCGGTCCTTAATTGACGTGGGCAACTTAACAAAATAACCCCTGGGCCTCGATCATAGAGATGACTCGATCCCGTGCATCAACGTGCACCATCCAACGTCCATTTTGTCCAAGTCCAAACCTATTTTTATTTTATTTACCAAGTTAAATCATTGTATAAACTTATATGGTAAAAACAATACCATAGTATCATTTTAAATTCATAGTTGAACTTTTGGCAAAATTCCCCAAATTAAACACTTTCTGTCTAATCTTTTGTCTAAGCGTACTATTTTTCAACTTGTTCTAGCTCATACTAATGTATCAACTAGATTTTCACTAAGGTGTCAAGGAATGATTAATTAAATAGCAAAGTTTGGCTATACAAAGAAATATGGAATAACTATAAAGCTTAAAACAAGAATTTAAATTACTTGAATTTAAATGGCATGCAATAATAATTTAAAACAAAATTTAAATAATTTGAAATATTGTGATTCAATATGATCAAATATGTAACTTGCCTTGATCAAATATGTAACTTGCCTTGCTTAGAAGCTTGAGGATCTACTTCTTCGAAATATTCAGGTTTCCCGGAGTTGTCGAAATCTACACGCAAAAACAAAGCAAATTCAAATAAACTCCAAATGACATTATTGTGAACTCATACAGTCCATATCTTGTGTGAAAGCAGTCTTTGATATGTCTTCTAGTCTGATCTTCAACTGATGGTAACCGGATCTTAAATCAATCTTGGAGAAAACACTTGCTTCTTTCAACTGATCAAAGAGATCATCGATCCTGGGTAATGGATACTTGTTCTTGATTGTGACTTTATTGAGTGATCTATAATCCACACACATCCTCATACTGTTGTCTTTATTTTTGATAAACAGCACCGGTGCTCCCCAAGGTAATGAACTTGGCTGAATATAACCCTTGTCCTATAATTGTTCGATTTGTTTCTTCAGTTCTACTAACTCATTTGCGGGCATTCTATAGGGTCTCTTTGAAATTGGAGCCATCCCTGGGACTAGGTTAATTAGGAACATGATGTCCCTATCCGGTGGCATACCAGGTAATTCCTTAGGGAATACATCCATGTATTCTTGCACCACTGGTATGTTTTCTAGCTTTACTTCTTTCAAACTAGTCAGGATAGAACTTTTTCTAACAGAGGTCTTGGGTCTGAACTCTACTTTAATTCCTTGTTCATTGGTGAGGGTGATAGACCTACTGGCATAGTCTATCTGACCTTGATTCTTGGCTAGCCAATCCATTTCGAGAATCGTATCCAATCCTTGGGATTGCAAGACTATTAAGTCTACGAAGAAAGATACTCCTGATATTTTCAAGGTAAGGTTTGGGTATAGGGAACTAGTCCTCATTTCCGAGCCCAGAGAATGGATTAACATAAGGTTAACTAAAGGAGAGATAGATAACCCATATTTTCCCCAAACTTATTTGAAACAAAAGAATGCGAAGCTCCTGAATCAAATAAAACTGACGTTGGTACTAAATTGACAAGGAACGTACCAAGGATCACATCTGGTGCAGTCTGAGCTCCCTCTATTGTGACGTGATTCACACGTCCTTTTATGAACTGAACTGAATTGACAAGGAACGTACCAAGGATCACATCTGGTGCAGTCTGAGCTCCCTCTATTGTGACGTGATTCACACGTCCTTTATGAATCGAATCGATGACTTAACAACCGGAGTTCGCCAAAAGCCGAATTCCACGATTTGGTTGGGTTGGGGTTCCGTTCTTTGCTTCTTCGGGCACTTATTGGTATAGTGCCCCAATTCATTGCAATGGAAGCAAGTAACTCCTGCAGTTGAGGTAGGTGCCATCTTTTGAAACCGGCCTCCGGGATAAGTGTTACGGAAACCGGGGTTGATTGGGCACTGAGCTCGCGCGGTGCCTTGGACGAGGAAGACTGGAATCTCCCCTGCTGAGGTGGTTGAGGCTGAGTGGTGCGGGGCTTGGGAAAACCCCCAGAATTGAACTTCTGGTTTGCCAACCTCCTTTTGCGGTTTTCCATCTCTAGGTGCTTACCCTCCTAGTGGATTGCCTTGTTAACCAACTATTGAAAGTCGGTGTAGTCTTGATCAATGAGGCGAACATAGAGGTCATCATTGAGTCCTTCCAAGAAACATTCTTGCTTGGCTTCATCAGTTGCAACATCTTCAGGTGCATAGCGAGCTAACTGGTTGAACTTGTGTAAGTACTCATTGACGGAGCGGTTGCCCTGGTGTAAGGAGCGGAACACTTTCGTCTTCAGGGTCATCATGCCTGATGGAATGTGCGCACAGCGGAAAGCCTGCACAAACTCGTCCCAAGTGATAGTCTGAGCATCAGCGTGAGACTGGATGAAATTGTCCCACCATTCTGATGCTGGTCCATTCAGCTGGTGAGAGGCGAACAAGACCCTCTCACGATCAATGCACTGGACCATATCCAGTTTATTGTCGATTGACCTAAGCCAATCATCAGCTTCCATTGGCTTGGTGCTGCTGGAGATGGTTGGAGGACGCATCCTCATGAACTCTGATATGTTGACCCTTAGAGGAGGTGGAGCGTGAGCTTGAGGTTGAGCTGCTGCTTCTGCTTGCAAGTTTTGTGTGTGTTGTTGATCGATTGCGCGAGTAGGTTAATCAGTTGGGCCTGGTTGGCCATCATTTGGTGCTAATCGGGTCTTTCAACTGGAGGGGGTGGTGGCGGTGGAATTGGGTTCTCTTGATCACCCACATTCCTCTCTGTCTCCCGATCACGGTGCCGCCACTTCTTTGCTAAGTAGTAGTCACCATCGGTCTTTCTAACTAGGTTATGACCTGCAATCGATATGACTCTGATACCACTTCTTGTCAAACCTAGGAGGGAAGGATCCCAGATTCTCTGTATTTCATACACTAGTCCAGGAACAGCTAGTGTACACAGTCATAGAAAAGTGGATAGCATAACCATACAATTCAATTCATTGATAATAATTAAACTTTGTTACAAAAGGGGCATACATCCAATAAGAAAATTATAGCGGAAGCAAAAGCAATAAGGTAGACCACACAATTCGCCACATGCAATAGTCTAGGGGCGTAGCCTAGTCGTCCAAGTTCTCACTCTCCTCGTAGTACTCTTCTCATGATCAATAATTTTATTAAGCAAGGTGAGTACAAATGAATGCACTCCTAAGTTACACCCAATAACAAATTATAATGTATACAAGGATTTAACAACGGGAGGCTTATATGGCTCAGTTTGCATAAAGCGACATTTTTCCATTTAAATATTCATACTAAGTTCTAAAATAGTTTACTCTATAATTAAAATTCATTTTATAAATCTCAATTTTTATAGTTAGATAACATTCATCAACGAGTGGTGAAGGATACCCTCCTATCACATGGCTACTCGCTCAAATTCCCATTTGGATAAACCATCCAACAACAATTAATAAAGTCTTTTGAAAACAAAATCAAAATTCTAACTTCGAGTGGCTTTGCTTAGTATGTCCTTGACCGTGGACACGGCTATTCGAATAGTTCTTAACACTCTGCAGAGGATGTACAATTTTACCCGCAAGAGATAACTGACTTATAATGTCCGTCTGACACACTGCCGAAGGTGTGCGACTAAGTCATTATCACAAAGTCTTTACAATGCATCATCCCACCGTAGTCCCGCTTTGCTAAGGTTCCGCTTCCTTTGGATAGAAACCCGCCGGACTTAAGCCCCCTCTTGCGCCATGTGGGAATACATAAAAATAGGTCATAAAGACACCCACGCAACCCCATGGCACAACCACAATGAAATAATACAAATTATTTAGCCAGATCCCACCCACACAGGACATGTGGTAGTACGATGGGGCTTAGCAAGATGCGGCTTAAAGACTAGTCCTTAATTGACTTGAGTGACTTTCCAAAATAACCCTTGGGCCTCGATCATAGAGATGACTCAATCCCGTGAATCAACGTGCACCATCCAACATCCATTTCGCCCAAATCCAAACCAATTTTTATTTTATTTACCAAGTTGAATCATTTTATAAACTTATATGGTAAAGACAACACCATAGTACCATTTTAAATCATAGTTGAATTTTTGGCTAAATTCCCCAAATTAAACACTTTCAATCTAAGCTTTTGTCTAAGCATACTGTTTTTCAACATGTTCTAGCTCATACTAATGTATCAGCTAGGTTTTCACTAAGGTATCAAGGAATGATTAATTAAATAGCAAAGTTTGGCTATACAAAGAAATATGGAATAACTATAAAACTTAAAACATGAATTTAAATTACTTGAATTTAAATAGCATGCAATAATAATTTAAAACAGAATTTAAATAATTTGAAACACTAGGATTCAATATGATCAAAGATGTAACTTGTCTTACTCAAAAGCTTGAGGATCTACTTCTTCGAAATATTTGAGTTCCTTGAGTCGTCGAAATCTACACGCGAAAACAAAGCAAATTCAAATAAAATTCAAATGAACTCCAAATTAAATAATTTCAGTATATAAAGGTAGATCTTGATTTTAGATGAATTTTGAATTTTGAATCAATCGAATCGAGTCTGAACGAAGGAGAACATGCTCTCAAAAGTTTGAAAATACATGAAATGATGAAAAGGGATTTTTGGATTTTTAGAATTAATTTTCTAAAGGAAAATAAATTTATTGCGTCATGATGACGTTAGTGGCTGGATTATTGAATTTCGGCCAAAATTATTTTTCAAAAGAAAAGGCTTGTGCGGCTGACATACGGGCCCCACGGCCATGGACCAAGTCCACCATGGCACGAGGGTCCACCGTGGACACAACTCGGTGCACAGGGCCGTGCCATGTGGGCGTGACACGCGCGCAAGCCACACAAGTGGAGGCGGCCGAGGTGGCACCAGATGGCCATGACGTGGTGGCCACGTCGGTGCGGTGGACGGCGGCGTCTCGGGTGCGTAGAAGTTTGCGCTTCCACGCCACCACGACGAGCCCAATGAGCGGTGCCAAAAGAACGCGGTGACGTTGTTGAACTCGATGCTTCTTCACAAGGGCGAGAGCGGGGAGGAATGGTCAGCGATGAGGAAGAATGGCGGCGGCGAGGATAGGGCTTGGGCGGCGCTAGGGCTCCAGTGGCTCTCGGAGGAGTGAGGAGCGGGTGAGCACGGGTAGAGCCCGACCGTCTGAAGCCGCTTGGTGGGGATGGGCTTTCAGAGGTGGCTTTCAACGGTGGCGCTTATCACGAAATCGGAGAGAGAGAGAGAGGGAAGGAGCTTGGCAACATATGGGCCGAATCCTTCAACGGCACCCGTGAAACCCCATGTGAGCATGAGAAGAGGATTGGCGATGAGGGAAAAGAGAGATAACGAGCAGCTCGGCGATAGGCGCCCATTTATAGGGGCCGAGGAGGAGCTGGGTTCAAGCTCGTTAGGCATGAAAGTCAAGAGATTCGCGGGGGGCTCGTTAGGCTCGCTAAAAAAGAAAGCATAATAAAATTTTAGCATGGCGTGGAGGGACTTGGATTCCACCATGTAGGTGTGGAGGAGCTGCTACTTCTCACGCAGTATTGGTTTTTAATGAGCTAGTTAACGGCGCCTCATGAGCAAGCGGCTCGTTAAGAAAGCTAAATTGGCGAGGACATGGGTGGTAGGGCGGTGACGGGGGTGGGCGAGGTGTTGATGCGACCCTTAGGGGCGACGAGGCATGGGAGGAGGTGAAGAAGAAGGTGGCGACGGACATGACTGGGCGACCCGCTTGAGGATGAGAAGGAAGAAGAAGAAGAGTGAGGAGCAGCAAGGCCGGGAGGAGGAGGTCAAGGATGGGTCAGGGAAGAAATGGGCATGGACGAGAGAGGAGAAATCGGCCTGAATGGATTTTCAGATTTTCAATTGGTTTTTTATTTACAGAAAATACAACAATTCAAAAAGGGTTTTGGAAAATAGTAAATAAAGTCCAAAAATTTAAGAAAAATATATAGAAATTCATTGAATTATTTGGAAATTAATAAAATTATTTACAACTTAACTTTGGCTTTTAATTTTGCAAAAAAAATTATTTTTGGCTTTCAGGAAAATAGGAAAACCCTTTTTAAATTCCAGAAAATTCAAGAAATTAGTTAAAATATTCTCTTTGACTTTAAATCCAATAAAACCCTAGAGAATTCAAATAACCCAAATTTTGAATTACTTAAGGTTTGATTAACTCATATTATATTGTTTTTATTTTTCTAAAATTTCAAGTTTAAGCTTTATTAATCCAATACAATCAAATGATTAATTTTAATTTGAAAATTTTCAAAAACCTCAAAAATTGAGATGTCACAAAATAAATCTGATGAAACTCAAACAATAATAAAACAAGGAATGGCAAGAGCAGAGCAGGCTCTGACTGCTGCTCATTTCGAAGAGAGGTGGACGGGGAGCTGGGTCGAAGCTCTTGTGCTAGTCCGGCTCTGCCATGCCTTGGCGATGAGCACCTCGAACAAGTTGGTCGGGTCCGGGATCGCAGCTGCGGCCCCATGCCGGCGCCACCAAGATGCACCGCATTATCGTGCTACCACCCATCATGCGAGCTTTGGCGAGGCCACCGATGGCGGCGCCCTCCTCGACGACCTCCACCGCTTGTCGGCGTCGACAAGATCGGGCCGGTGCCCTCGAGGTCCTTCCAAGACATGCAGAGGAGCATGACCATGTTGACGGCCATGCCGCCGAGCATGGCGGCGGTGATGCCCAAGAGGAACTTGGGAAGGGATCTTGCCACCGGCGCGATGACAAGGTTCTGTGGGTTGCCGATGGGTGTGGCGCTGTAGCCGATGTTGGCACTGGAGGCGAGCGCTAGCAGGAAGGGCTTGGCGAGGAGGTTGCGCTCGGCGGCGAGCTCGAGCACGACGCAGCAAGCGTCGTTGGTGAAGAGTGCGTTGGCGAGCGTGGTGACGACGCAGACCCGGCAGAGTAGGTCGTGGCCTCCCAAGCTCCGCCACGCTAGCTCATCTAACTAAGTCAGCGGTCGACCTGGCCAAACCGGGCAGAACAGACGCCACGTGCGCAAGACAACCGCACGAAATAGCCTTAGGGGCAACTTCGGGATGCCAAATGTCTAATTTTTTAATATAGAGGTTAATTATCCGCACATAGATACTTGAGGGTAGAATGGGCATCTTCGTCGTTGAAAATGTATATTATTGCGGGAGGGTGGCACAGTTCCACTGTACTGCTCTCTTTCATTTCCCGTTATTGTTGTTGGACCCGTAAACAGTGTTTGCTTTTATCTATATAACAGACCGGGACCAGAGTTAGGCCCGTGTCTCTGGAAAAACAACCGAATTAAAATCAAGAAATCGGTACTTTATATTCTTTCCCATCTGATATATGCGACCACGTGAATCACCAATTAAATTCCTTGAAGCCACATTATCAATGGTCCGTCCATTCCTGTTCCTTCAACTACACGTACGATCTGAGCTGTGCCGGGGCCTCCCAGCACCGTACGTCAGAAAACGCGGACGCATGGCCCACGCAACAGTGAAACGGACAGGGTACGCGGCCTAGCCAAGAAACAGCCGGCCGGTTGTGTGACAGTGCGAGTGAATGGTCTCTCAGTCCCAGCCTTCGCAGCTTGCCGCCCGCATTGTTCTGCTCCCACACAAAAATTAGCAGGCAAAGAGCCTCCTCCCCGAGCCCTTTACCTTCTTCCCATTTGCCCCCACCCATCACATTCTTCACCTCCTCCCCCTCCCCCTACCCTGGGCCCTCCCCTCGCTCCTCTCTGATGTCACCACCAATCACTACCATCTTCCAAGCCCACAAGGACCCGAATCAGATCTTGGCGTAGCTTGTTCAACTCCCTGTTTAGGTGAGCCGGCTCACCTCCCACCGCCAGAGAGGAGGAGGCACCTCTTCCTTCTTCAAAAGCCCCTTGCTTTCTTTGGTTTTTTCTTTGTTTTTGTTTTGCCAAAGAGGGTTTTCGTGTGGTGTTCTTGGTAGGGAGACTCTTGGCAGGAGGTGTCTGGTTTTTTTTGTCTCTCCTGCTTCTTCTGGGTTGGTGGGTGGTGTGGCGGTGGTGCAGCTTCGGTCATGGAGGCAATCACAATGTCTCCATCCCCCGTCTCCTCCCACCACCTTGATGCTGCCTCGACCAGTGAGGACATGTCCTTGCAAGAAGGCCTCCTCTTCTCGGACAGCCTCAAGGTATGTGTATACGCTGCCTACACCCTCTTGCCCATCTCACCCACACAAGACACAATCTTCGCTTCCTCCCTCCTTTTGTTCTCATGGATCTAGGTAACGTTCTTGTAGAAATCGGGCTGCACTTCTTGATTTCTGGCTGCTTTTCCAGAAAAACCTGATGGTGGGTCTAATTTTGGGGGCGCACTTAATTGTGGGCCGTTCTGTCACTGTCAATCACAAGATTTTGTCCCTAGTTTGGTAGCAAACAGTCTAGGCTCTGTAGTCCCCTTTCCAAACTTAGTGTAGTTACAATTTTTGAAAAGTTTTTACTAAGGCCTTCTACTTTTCTAGGACAATGCTGTTATATATAGTCCTGTATTACAACCTCTCCAAAAAAAACCTGTATCACCGATATAATTGGCTATGCAACTCTGTAGTGGATGAAGCTTTTTTTTTGTGCCTTTCCCCCGATTGAGCAAAAGTACTATCCCGTTTGTATTTTAAAAATGCGCGGTTCGCGTAGCAGAATGGCTACCCAACACAGAGACTCTTTCTAAGAAAGCGGAATCCAAGCGGGTTGTGGTGCACAGCTCTACTCGAATATACGTGGGCTGTTTGTTCATCTGAAGTTTGAACACTAGGTTAGTTGCTTGTTAGCGAGCTAATCGGTCTGGTAATGTCAATCATTAGCGTGCCGTTGTCATCTTTTGTCAAATCTGTCATTGCTCGAGTTAAAGAAATTAGGATCATTGTTCACAACGTAACCCCACATGGCTGCACCTTAGTTAATTAGGGATGCTTCTCCTGTATATGCAGAGCTGGCATTTCTTATAGTATCTCCTATGCCGAACTTCAATTATTTTTGTTTGTAGGACCTGAGGAATCTGCGGTCACAGCTATACTCAGCGGCGGACTATTTTGAAGTATTCTACAGAAACAATTCGCACAAATCTACGTAAGATCTTTTGTTTTGTTTGGATCTTTGATTCCTTGTTTATTTTGCTACTTAAAAAAAAACAAGTAAAACATGTCTGTTGCATCTCATTTACACTGATCTGCTGTAGAGTGATGACTAGTTTGAAAGATTACACAGTTGAGGCCCTTGTTAGCACCGTGGACCATCTGGGTTTTGTGTCATACAAGGTGGATAATCTTGTCAACGAAAAAGCTGACGAGGTCAATGAAGCAGAATTTCGAGTATCTTCAGTTGAACAGGTATAATAATTACATGCCGAATGGGATGAAAGTTCTTTTTGAATCATCTGTGTTATCTACATTCTCTAACTTTCCTATTATGGAATGAATATCGAATACTTCATTTGTCTCCCCATTTGAGTGTATGGCATTCCCCAGTCCCCACATAATGCTTGGTTGATATGCCTCCTAACCATAGTTGCCGGATTCGTGGCAACCACCGTCGAACCCCGATCCCGGTCGCGCGAACCAGTCCGGGTTCGAACGCGACGTGATTCGCGATGATTCGCTTCCAGGTGACGAACCCAAAACAGATAATCAAAGAGAGAAGGGAGAGGAGCATGACAGTAGGGAAGGATTCCGGCACCTCCGTCGCCATCGCACTCGTCGTCGCTGTCTCCATCGCTGCCGTCGTTGAGGAGGAGCAGGGAGGCTGCGGCGCAGCTCAAGAGGAGGAGGAGCAGGGAGGCAGCGCGCGTAGCGCGAGAGGAAGAGAAGCGAGGCGGCGGTGCAGCGCGAGAGAAGTCAGGGAGAGGTGGCGGCACTGTGAGAGAGTAGGGAGGAGGCTGCGTCGTAGGAGGCTTAGGTCAGAGAGTGGCCATCTTGGGCTGGTTGGGCCGGTTCCATGGCCTCATCTTCCTTTTTTTAATTTCTTTTACGTTACTGAGCTAGGATCTTCTGTGTCTGTTTGCTCTATAATTGCAAGACCATGTATACCCACCTCTGATTCACGAACCCCATCTTCCGATTCTCGAACCAAAGAGGTATAACCCTTAACGAACCCTACTTTACCGCGAACCCGAATCTCGAGTCCGACAACGAACCGTGAATCAGGTAACTATGCGCCTAACCTTCGAAACATTGTTTCACATCATTGTAGAGGGTAAGGATTTGCAAACAGACGATTGACCAGGAAGGAAGGTCTCAACAGTCTCTTCTTATCAGGGCACCGAAGTACCACAGGCGTTACATATTACCAGGCAAATTCACGGCCTATTTATCGCCTGTGATTTATATAAGAGCTTTCTTGTGCTGTATGGATCATTGTTGTTATGTTGTATAGGCGCCGATATAGTGGAACCTGCCATCCATCCAGTTTCAGAGCCCCCACGGTACAACAGGCAATATACAAGTCGCAAAATGCACAAGTCTCGATCTAGTAAGTTAACTGCATTTCTGATTTCTGAATTTCAAATAAAGTTTACTGTGTCATTGATTTTGAAAATGCCTTATCTTCCAGCAATTTCTCCTCCAGTTTGTAGGCAGACTACAATGAGGTAAACAGATAACTCTGAGGACCCTGGTTTGCATGTGTTTGTCGCTCAAAGTGTTCATAAGACACCTGCTGACTGTTCTTAAAAAAAAACATACTACAGGCTTATTTAAGTGTGTTCCATTTCAGGAGTGTTCGTTCACCATCTCCTACAACTTGTGAAACACATGATCAATCGCGATCCCTGTCACCTTCTCGAAAAGCACGAGCTAAATCCACATCTCCCCAAATTGTGAACTCGAATACAAAAGGTACATTGTCCTTACCTGACTGTTTACATTGATTGATGAATGAACAAATGTTGCAGTCTTCAAATGTGAAGCTTGCAGAGAAAAATTTAAGTGGATAATATTTGCAATTTTGCTTTACAGAAACAAGAGCAGGCTCGCCAATACCAATTTCCAATCCCCTTGCACGATCTGCTACAGTCGCACGAAGACCACCTGTGAATCCGAAGCATTTGGTATGTCCACAGCACCATTTTTTTACATTTAGTTATATTGAGGTAGACCCTGTATGTTAATTAGAAATTACATCACTTGATAGTTTCTTTAAAAACCACATCATTGGTTTTCATTGTGTTTAATCATATTCAGAGGCCATTTTTTCCTAGTTTCTAATGTGATAATTCCTTGCAGAGACAGACTTCAATGCAGTTAGACTGGGACAACCACAAAGAGCTGGAGAAAAGCTCGAGCAAAGGCAGGGGTTTCCTCAAGTCATTGCTCACAAGGCGTCGATGTAGGAATGACGAGTCATTGTACAGTTACTTGGACGAGTATTGATTACTGAAATGTTTAAACTAAAGTTATATGTTAACCAAACCTCATTCGTTCACTTATTTGGTATCTTAGCTTTGTCGCAAGGGAGAGATATGCACCTTTCCTTCTTTTGTGTGTGTGTGTGTGTGTCAGTTCATGTGTTTATACAATGCAGACAGACACATCAACAATGTTGCTCATGGCATTGCACAAGTATATCCATCAGCAACTAAATACAATGTTCAGATGAGCTTCCCAACTTCAATATCATCATTCATGTGTGTTTGCCATTTCTTTGAATCCTCATCTTGATACCAAAGATGTAAACACGAACACACAAGAGTGCGTTGCACTAGAGATCAATCATTGTTGTATGTCCTCTTTGGTGGTGCAAAATTGTCTCATATGGTGGCCCTTCAACGTTGTTTTTCCCTATGAGTGTTTGCAATTGCAATCTTGTCATATATGAAACAGCGCTGCTGCTGGCTGGCTGCTTCTGTTGAGTCCCTGTGGACTGTGGTAGCAATAGTGAGCTCATGCTGGAACATGGATGATGACAATCAGGGGCCCTAAATTAATGTAGCTGTCGTAGCCTGTCTGTAAATTAAGTGGAGTAGCTTTTTGAAGTAGAGAATTGGAGTTATATTTTTCCTGTTTTGATCAATGGAACACATCATAATGTAATGTGCTTGAGATATAGAATGCATTGGTCATTATCGAGATCTTGTATGATTGGATAAGGCTAAGGGGTTAAGAGTTTAATATGAGCAAAATCCAACAGTAGATAATGCCAACATGGCCACTTGCTAGGTTGCTGTTCACATCCGAGTGGGAATTTTTTATTATTAATTAACCTTTTTTTGAATTTTATTTTAAAGTTAACCCCGGCACACTTTATTTTCAATTCTGACCCCTTTGGTCACGCCACCACCCGTGGCGTGACAAAAAGTGTTATTTTGGGACGCTGGCGTTACAATATTCTTTGGTCACGCCACAACTAGTGGCGTGACAAAAAGTGCTATTTTAGAGATTTATTCTGACACGTGACAGTGTTGTTTTGTCACGCCACCACCCATGGCGTGACCAAAGAGGTCAAAATTGAAAATAAAGTGCGTTAGGGGTTAACTTTAAAATAAAATTCAAAAAAAGGTTAATTAATAAAAAAAGTTCTCCGAGTGGAGCCAACTTGCTCCCAATTCCGATAAAGCACTGAAATTTCTCGACACTTTTTTGAGTCCACTGGTCCATTTTCTTTCATGTGATTAGACTCTACACAACGCGATGTCCTGTTTTAAGGAACCATGATGTTTGCTTTTCAGGAAACTTTCCCAGGAGAGATGCAGGAATATATTAGCATGTTCAGTCCAAACCCTTTATCCATATCCTATTATCCGTTTCACCCTTCATCTTCAATAAACTTCGACTTGATTCCAGTAAAAGGCAAGAGATAAGGCCGTGTTTGGATCACGAGAATTTTTCTTGTTTTCTGCGGGAACAGAATACCCATGAAATTACTGTGAAAATCCTGTATTCCAAACGGGGAGAGTGTCAATCTTGGTTCAAAATGATCCATACTTGAAATAAACTAATAAACTTTTCAACCATCCAACAAGCATATTTTTGTTGGCCCAACTCATGATGAATAGGGCAGTGATGGAAGTCATTGGGGGCCCGTGTCCTACAGGGCCCACAGACACAGTGACATGTGCATGTTCTTGATCTAGTTTTATGGGCTTGGTTTGGGCCTCATTTTATTGGGCCTGGGCCTTGATAGTGCCGGTGCTTTACAAAGACACGGCTTAGCTGCATGCACAAGAATGAACCATGATCGTTCATAATCGTGCAGCCGTACTGTCGTAGCTGACTACGGATTAAACAACATCGATTCGAAAAGGAAAGGAAAAAATATGCGACAATTTTCACAAGAGAATTATCGACCAATTAAAAACATTAAAAAAAATCAATGTTTTCTTGACAAAGCTAGTGGTTGAGGCCAATCAGCTGCTTCCCTCGGTTTTACCTACTCGTACCATTCTCTTTTTATATATATTTTTTGTGGAGCACATAGATTGTTTATGTCGTTTGGAATCATCCGGTTGATGAAATGGTTGTGACAAGTGACAACAAAATCTAGGGATAAACAAGCGTTCTGCATGCTCATCAATTTTTTTTGAAGACGTCTTTGACTCCCTCGGCAGTTGGAAAACCGAAGGGATCAAAATATTCATTTCGTTGTACTACTACTTGAGACAATCTCGCCAAGTAGTACAAACACTTTAATCAACTAACCAAACAAAAGATATACATGCATGATATCCTCTCATGAGAGGATTCGAAGTTATACATGTATGCTCCTATCTCCGTCTACGGGACATCTGAATAGCATAATATCTTGTACTGACATTTTATAATAAGCAAAAATAAATCATTGACTTTTTTTTTGAAGGCTAGGATTTTCCCCTTACATCAAAGAAGGAGCGCTGCGAAGCACGTGTGCCGCAGCCGCGAAGTGCACTTGGGTGAGAGCCTAGAAGCCCCCTTTGACAGCTGAGCTAAGCTCAGCTCTCAAAAATCATTGACTTCTAATAGCCAAGTTTAGCTCTTGTTGAGAACGACCATTACTGCTTAAATAGTCGAGTAGATGAGGGAACGGACGTTACAAAATCAAAGATGGTAGTTTCTCTTAGAACAGAGAAGATGATGGTCCAAAGTGTTTGTTTTTTTTTACCAATTCTTATCTCCTATTTAATTAGTTTCAGTTTCTTTTTTGCGCTTCACAAAATTCCTATGAATCACATTTGTATGTTCGTAAAGATGGTCATCAGAATTTGAACCATAGTGGTTAGAGAGAACTAGCAGTAATGATTTACATACAAATATTAGTATCTTACTAGGTAGTACATTTAGAATTTAGATATGACACCACAACATAGCCCTTGCCGACCTTCGTAACCGGAATTCAAGAATCCAACCGCAAATTGACGTCCGGAACCAATGGATGAACTTCACAAACAGGACGACATCACATCTTCATAGACTAACCATACTGTCCCTCTCTCTTGAAGCAAACCAGCATTGCTATTGAGGGACAGTGGTCGACACACAATTCATCATCTGCAGCTGTCAGATCCATCGTCCATGGGCTCTATGCTAATAAATCCTGGTTATTTAAGTATTTGGTGATTATCTTGTCACCTGTAGTAACGTAGTAGCATTGATTAGCAGTAGCTGTCGATGTCCATAGACCATAGCGCTCTTGTGTTGTGGATGCGATTCGCTGTCCGAAATGTGTTGTAGTCGTTCCACATTCCCGTCGACCATCGGTACAGAGCGTTTGCTGTGGGCAAGCTGCAGATGCCCATGAATCCAACCCAAAAAGGACAAAATATCGGATGCGATAGGATCGTCAGCGTTTGGCACTGTAAAATCAGTCAAGGAAGAAGGAAAACAAGACAAAAGACGAGGGTTTGAAGCTATGCATGTTAGATCTGAAGTCTAGCACTAAACAATTGCTCTCGCCTCTGTATGTGTTTACAAAATCCATCCTATTACCACTCGAGGGTGCGCATCCTCTGACAACGCTGTGGTGCTACACCGGCACCGCAGAAGTACTGTAGCACTCTACTGGAAGTGCCTCAGACTCGAAAGGCAGCTTTTGACTCAAAGCCTTTGCCGAGTGCAACACTCGCAAAGAGCCTCCGTCAATCCCTTCCACTGCAAAGTTTTGCCGAAGTGCCGCCAACTCGACAAAGATTTGACGCCGTTTACCGAACGACGCCGCCTTATTTTTTTTTTCTTTTGTCGAGTGCCACAAATTTCAAGACTCTAAGCGTTGTTTTTTATATTTTTTAATTTTGCCGAGCGAAGCACTCGCAAAGCGTGTTTTTTATTTTTTTATTTTTTTGCCGAGTGCAATGGGCATTGCACCGCAAAGCGTGTTTTTATTTTTGTAATTTTTTGCCGAGTGCAATGGTCATTGCACTCGCAAAGCCACCTCTAAAATTCCTTTTTTTGGTTTTTGCTTTTCCATTTAAACAACAATGCATATATATATAATAGAAACCACAATTCAACAAAGAATAAATTACAAACCACATTTATATATTACAAACGCCCAAATTTGTCCGAATCCACAATTTATTACAAACCACAAGTTCATAGTCCACAAGTTCACAAGTTCGACACATAGAAACTAGTCCATCCCACGGCGATAAATATGGCCCCGCGACCGTCCGCGCGATGGTCTGATGCGCATCGACGCTCATGTCCACAACACAAAAGAAGATATTGCACGGAGTGACAAGATAAAATGTAAGGAGTTTAAAGAAAAGTTGAAAATTTCGGCAGACTCTCCTCGCACGGACGCTTCCAAAACTCGCAAGAAAAACGCTTGCACGAAGGTCGACAACCACATTTCGCAGACGAAGGTCGCCACATCAACTAACCCGCACGAAGGCCCACACATCAACAAATCCGCACGAAGGCCATCTCTAGGTTTGACACTAAGCATGAGCACGTAAAGTAAAACATACTCACCGAGTAGACTGTGGTGGTGGTCAAGCACATCCGCCAACCTTGTTGTTCTCAAGTTGTTGCAACAACTCGAGCAAACCTTCTTGCTGGCCTCAATACCAGGGCCTCGACGCCGGCCTCGCTGCCGCTAATCGCCTCATTAACTTCCAAACCCCGCGGCGCCGCCGATCGCAGAAAGACAACAACATGTGGTTAGAAATCATGCGAACTGAGCTGCTAGATTAGACAAATGGTGCAGACTTACATATGTCTTTGCATACTTGTCGAGGTCGGGCGCCTCGATGGCGAGGGGCACTGCATCGCCGCTGGTCGCTTCCGGTGTTCTTCGCCAACCCCACCATTTCTCCACTATAGCAGCCAAAGAATCGGGGTGGTGGCGACCACTTGGAATCGCCACAAGCCATCAAGATCAAATTAGGCATAGTTAATCTCAAAATAAATCAACAGAGATGTTTTCTATTTACCAGAGGTACTGCCTCCCTTGTCGTAATCTTCTCGCGCCTCTCGCCTGTTTTCTTGATTCTTCTATTACTAGTGGGCGCTAGTAGTCAACGCGCGCCGAGGCGCCTCGTAATACAAGTCCGAGACACGCCTTTTACAGAAGCGAAGCCACCGATACGCCTTGCCTCCCTGCCCTACCGGCATCTCAAGAAGTCTCTGATAAAGACACGAGGTATCCATTATTTTATTTGAAGAATGTCCAATGAATGCAATGAATTGAGGCTTACCCACAACTCCAAATCACCCGATCCGCCAAGTTTCCGTAAGTGAGCATCGGCGACGAGGGCGAGTGGTCGAACGAGGGTACCTCCGGGTCCTCATCCTCCGACGCCCACACTGTGCCGTGGAAGTGTTCCCCGACAAGTCCTGTGATCCCATTGACATTGCGAGCCGACCCTCCTCCACAAGCATCCAGCCTCGCACAAGTGATCCCATTGACATTAGCTCTTATTATGATTTTTCAACATATCAAATGAAGAACATATGAAGTTACTTACTTATCCCCCTGCAATCAACTGGCGGCGGTCGGTGCACCTGGTCGCCGGAGCCGGCCGACCTCGCAAGTAGGGTTTCGAGGCGATTGAGGAAGTCGAACCCTCCCCCTCTCCTGGACGCAGGCGAACCCTCCTCGTGACGCCAACGGAACGGGCGTTGTCAGACATCTCAAGGACCAGATCTCGCCATCAGGGAGGGACGCTGCTGTCCCTAGAAGTGCGCGAGGAGCCAAGGTCGTGGTCACGACGGCCCCGCCGGGCTCGCCTCGACCTCCTCTCGCCTCTCCGCCTCCGCCTGTCCTCAAATGGTGGCAGTCTCACGTGGCGTGTCCCTGCCTCGAGTAAGTCGATCGACACCTCCTAGGGCCCCATCACCGCAATTAAAAAGAATAAACCAAGATAGTACGATAAACGAGAAGTACTTAGCAAGGATGCAAAATAAAGAAAATGTAATTACAAAATAACATAGTATTACATGTATTTCTAATATTCTTCATGATCGGATTATCCGGACGATAGGTATCGCCATCACTATCAAGAGCCTCCAAATCGCCAACAAATTTCATCCTCATCGCTATCATTGTCAAGTACAAGTCCGCCAAGCATTTTCAAGTCTCTTGATCATGCACCTCATCCGCAGCTTCCTCGCCAACAACCCATTCTCGCCTACTTCCATTTCAATCTCTCCTGCTAAGTCTATCTCAAGCATCCTCGTAGCCCTCGCCTTGTTGATAGAACTCCCGTCATGCGGGTGGGTTCAAGTTGTAATCATCATCGGAGGACATTTACCATGTGGTGATACGTGCACAATATACCAACCTCAAGACGTGGTCGGTTTTGCAAGCATATGGACAATAATAAACTTGCTCGGCTTGTTGAGCCACAATATAGACATCATCTCCTCGGATAGAAGGAACTCGCCTAGTTTCGACTATCCCAAATTTAGGGACTTTTTTCGACATCGCAGATCAAACCATCGGCATTTGAATAAGACCGCTTAGGTGCTTTTTCACCATGGAATTCGAGCTCAGATATTTCTTCAATCGGCCATAATAGTCCTCCGCTCGCCGGCGTAACTACTCCCGCGAATACTCCTAGATTGGTGGTCCTTGATTGGGCCGACTCTTCTCGTAGCTTGTTGTGTGAAAGCGATATCCATTCACGCTATAAGCGCTAAATGACGAGACCTTATAGTCAAAGCTCGCCACTTGTCGTAATTCGACACTTATAGACAAATCACTTTGGCACCGCAAGCTCAAGCAAGAGAGAAATGAAATTAGGCAACTAGGAACGCCAAAATTGAAACGACCTAAGTTGGTCGAAGGTACCTTTCTTGGAACCATGTAATGAAATCAAAGTAACCATGTTGAAGAAGGGTCTCGCTCATGGTCAAGGTGGCCTTGAAAGATGCCAAGATTGATCAAAAATTCTCAGACCGACAAGCAACAAGGTTGTTGGATGCGTAAAATTTACTTGAGTATGTAACAAGTTCGTGAGAACTTACCCTCGATACTTGTCGACTTCGCCAAGGTTAGTCAACACGAGAGCATGATCTTGCGCCACTCTTCATTGGTCGCCTTTTTTGGTCAGCTTCCACTTGATCTCCCGCGTTGCCCTTTGAATAGGCCGAGGGTCGATTCATTTTCGCCCTCGCTGTAACGAGGGGTGGGTTATGCACGCTAGGAAGCTTCTCACTATAGTACAATGTTGTGAAGTTTGACACCTCCTCACGAATGAATGCCTCTCGCTATGGAAGCCTCAATCCCGCCTTTGTTTCCACATTTCGCGCAATGCCTTTAGACATCTCGATTGATAGCACCAACGATTCAAGACGGCCCCCATTCGCATTCTCGCTCGGAGGTGCAAAATCAAATGTCAGATCGACAAGAAAAGCCAGTGGAAAGATCTTCCAACTTACAGAGCAACTCGGTGCCGTTTCCAACTCCTCAACCACTTTCAGAGATATCTCCTTGGCACAAAGTCATGGAAGAAAAGCTCACCGCCAACACCTTCCGTGACATGCTTAGGGACGAGCTCAACCATCGACTAAGAAGCCGCCAATCCATATGTGGAAGTCATGACTCTTCATCCCTAAGACTCGCCAAGATCCGGTTCGCTTCCTCCTCGTGATTCGCCGCAAAACCCATTAGGAAACTTAACGCTCAGATCCATTGTATCACTTCCGTCTCCGCGGCTTTTTTCCAAGACGAATCGCCTTAGGCCTTTTCCATGGTTTGCCGCCTCTTGGAGGCAAGATTCGCAGCCTTTGGTCTGTCGTGATAGTGTTGCCATGTCTACTCCGCCTTAGGGTTGTCCTTTGTCTTGTCGTAAATGTCCATGAGTGTTTCCCAAAGTGCTTCAAGCGACATTCTTCTCAAGCAGTGCATTACATCTATGTTATGTGGAAGGAGAAGGTCATCAAAATAGGGAAGCCTCTCCAATCCCGACTTATGAGTCCACATATGTTCCACACCATAGCCCACAAAGCGATCTTTGTTTGGATTATCTTTCTTGGATTAACTTTCTTTCTTTTACCCTTCTTGGATTATCTTTCTCGCACGGAGCACGAGAGCATCTATCTCGAGCATGAACTCCGGCACTAGTCATCTTCGAGGTGCGGTCTGGCCACCGTGACACCTTTCGTGAAGTTCTTGGTGTCTCCTCCAATGCATGGTCAAGAGGAGGAACTGCGATGCTTGTCGAACGACGAGAACTTCCCACCCTTCTTCAACCAAATGAATCAGAGTCGCTTTGCATACCGCATGGAAACTTCCCGTGGACACACCAAATGCATGAATATCCCATACGCCAGAAGTCATGCATGGAGTAATCGTACCAAACATACATTCTCAAGTTCTTCTTTGTAGCTCTGGTCAGAAGTCCATACGCCTTCATTCCAAGCCTTGATCAATTCATCATAAACAAGTGCATGTACACACCCATTTGTTTCCCGTGTCCAGGAATTATCAACGCCAAGAATATGTTTTGTCGTTGAAGTAGGGCCCCGGGGAGATTGAGGAATAGCTAACACGGCCAACAAGTGTATGGGGCCGACATCATTCCATAAGGATTGAACCCATCCGCTGCCGCCGCAACACGCACATTACGGCCTCTTCATCTTTGCCACGATGGTTGCCATTAAAGCTTTTCCATGCTTCACCATCCGCCGGATGTACCATCTTGTCGATTGTATCGAACGCCATTCTTGTGCCATGTCATCTGCTTCATGACTTCTGGACATGAATAGTCGTTGGAGCCTCAGATGATCGAAGGTGTCTTAGGACTTTCATGGGGATATCCTCATTCTCGCCTCCTTCTTTCCATCACCTTTGTCTACCTCCACATACCTAGCTTAAAATATTCTAGGTTAGCTATATAAAATACTATTATTAAATTTGTTGTTAAAAATATCTTTTATAATATTATAATTGTATTACTATATATTAATATAAAGTTATAAAAAGTACATCTTGAAAACCATAAAAAGTCAAAAACTTCAAATATAAAAGAACAGAGGAGTTTTTTTGGGTGAATGAGAAGAGTTGGTAAGAGCTTGTACCTGATAGATACATCAACAAATTCATGGGATCATATTCCAAAAATCACTAATTGGCAGTAAACAACCCTTAAAACATGTACAAGTGGTGGAATTTAAACTCGGTTTACTACCAAATAATTTTTTGAAAACCTATCATTTGCATACATAATGTTATCCATACTCCACCTTCTTTTGATGTCTTAGAATCCATACCGCTTAACTTTCTATGCTTAAAATATTCTAGGTTAGCTATATAAAATACTATTATTAAATTTGTTGTTAAAAATATCTTTTATAATATTATAATTGTATTACTATATATTAATATAAAGTTATAAAAAGTACATCTTGAAAACCATAAAAAGTCAAAAACTTCAAATATAAAAGAACAGAGGAGTTTTTTGGGTGAATGAGAAGAGTTGGTAAGAGCTTGTACCTGATAGATACTTCCACAAAATAGATGTCAAGTCCCCAAAGAATTTCCACATAATAGATGTCAAGTCCCCAAAGAATTTCCACATAATAGATGTCGAGTCCCCAAAGAATTAACTCTCTCATCTCGGTCTCTATCTCAAGTAGATGAACTAGATTAGACGGCACTATAGCTTCCTCCACTCAAGCAGCCATCTCCCGCTGCATTGGCTCTCCATGCCCTCATATCATATGTGATCCGTGTCAACATTTTCTGACCAAGTCGTCTTCATGAGCTCTCAAGCTATCCTCATCTGCATCACCGCAAGATGTAGGCGAAGGTGGACGGCATGGTAGTGGCGGAGATTCGCGCAACAAGGCCGGTCACACTTACACACACAAATATTGGTTTGACTAAGTTTTGGTTTTGCTAAATTTTGGTTATGCCAATTTTTAGCTTGTTCATTAGGGGCATAAACCAGACAGCGGCCCCATGTCGGATATCAAGGCTAAGTCTAACAGGGTGCACTTTTAATTTGAGCTAGCCGGTTTCTGCCATCTTAATTTTTTTAGACTATATTTGCGTAAAAGAAACTTGGACAGATTCTAAAGCATGTAGGGCGGATATAACTTCTAACGACATGTCCCCTAAATACCATTGAGATTTAGATTCATATTCTCGAAGCACAAGTTCATCTCGAGAAGCTATGCTACTCTTTCCCCTTCCCCCCTTTTAGTCCCGGGCTATGTGCAGCATGTAACCTTTTTTTTCACACTTGCTGGTAAACCAGCGATTCGTGGATTGCATAGCTGTTCCTCTCAAAGGAAGAAGAAGATGAGAATATTTTATCGTCGTTTTCAGGTAATCCGTGGTCGGCATGCAACTCGGTCGATACGCGGGCAAGCTTAGCTTCAGCCTTCTCGTGGCCCATTTTTGGGTCAGCAGGTCGATGGAGACATGGACATCAGGACATGCGGTTTTTACCGCAGAAAGAAGAAACACAAACATATATACGTAAAAGAAGAAGATAATACGAGAGGAGGGCAAAAACTGTCCGAGCACAACTTCTCTTTCAAGTTTCAAGTACATGTCCGGCTGTCCCAAAGATATTGCCTATGGAGTAACAGATACACAAATCTGGACGTTGTGCATGCCTTCCTCTGACCATTACTGTACAAGCGTATACCAAGGACGAGTGTGCAGGAAGAAAGAGGAACAAGTACATGCACAAGTCTCATACGGATTCCCCCAGAAAAACAAGTCTCATACGGCACGAGCGCGGGTACTTACGACAGATCCGATACTATTCGACTCACCACGTCGCGTGCAGAATATCCGATGGGAACTTGTCAGAGCCGGCCGTCCCGTACGTCCCTTAATTTTAGACAGAAACAAGGGATGATCCATATTTGTTTACGCTATATATGCAGCTAGCTAGTGTGCGCAGCTTCATCAGAAAATTTTGTTGGTGCCGAAAAATATGTAATATCAGTTTTACCATAAAAATTTAGATCACGTTGTTTTTGCCACTCAAATTTGGTGTCTATTCCGTTTTTATCACTATCGTCAAACGTCAATCAAAGTTAGTTTAACTATTACAATAGGTCATTTGACTGCCATTTCCTTGTCAGTTTTTCCAAAAAGACATACAACACCCTTTGCCATCTTGTGGGCCCCACCATCAGTCCCTCGTTTCTCTCTTTGCCTTTCTCCATCGCCCTGTGCGGCGACGACACCGCCGAGCCCATGGACACGTACAGCGGTCGGAGCTCCTCCGGCAATGACGACGGCCATGGAGGGGAGGCGGGACGCTGTAATAGCCCCAAAACAGGGACCGCTAGAATCATTACAACCGCTACTACTACGTAAATGCTAATATCGGACGCCGATCGCGCATTTGCTCATCAAACCGCTCAGATAAACACAATCTCGCACGGTTTTTGTTTACCCACCGCTCGTGGTTATTCTCCACGCTTAAAACCGCTCAGGAAGATAAATATATCACGCACGGTTCATGTTTGGAACCGCCAGGATATTAAAACCGTCCGTGATAATTAACTCATCACGACGATATATATAGCTCCGCCCCTACCAACAGATATAGTCTTTTGATCTCCATCTCGGGCGCTACCAGAGGTCCATCGATCGCTGCTCGCGTCTTGCTTGAGTACATCGCTTCACCTCACCGAGCCTACCGTCCATTTCAATTATATATTGTCGCCGAGAGCTTGCCGCCGCCGCCTCGCTCACCGACGACGACCCAAATTGCCGCCTCCTGACCTTCCCGACTTTCATTGACACCTTCCTCGTGATCGAAAGTAGATATCAAGCATAAGCATCCTTTAATTTGAGTAGTTTCAGCGCGCCACGCCAAATCGCTAGTTTCAAACGCCCACGACATCACCGCTTGCTCGCTTTCAAGCGAGACCTTAGGCCGAGCCACGACTATATAGCAATGCGATGTCACCCCTAAGCCCAGCTTTGAGCTTCAAATTAATCCTACTGCTTTTTAATCATTTAGTTAATAAACTAACGAGTCTATGACATGGGATCGCTATAGATTTTATAAATAAAATCATGAAATAAAAAATGAGTCACCGAGACAAGTAGGGCCCATATGTGTTAATAAAATCCTAAAAATGAAAAATGAAAAAATCGTAATTAAGCCTTAGAAAATACGCCGAAAGTCATCACCCTTTATTTATTTTCGTGGTTTTCAATACGAACTATGTGATGGACCGGTCGATGTACACCGAGAACCGTGTGAGTAAAGAGTACATTAATGGCGTGTCTCGCTTACAAGAGCCGCCGAGGAGGATATGTTGAATAAGGGGTGGAATATATGTATCGCCCATGCATTGATCATGAGAATCAAGATGTTTAACAACCGAGCGCAGATCGGCTAACACTTGATTCAAGGGGTTTCAAAAGGGTTATACATGTTGGACCACCACGCGAAGAGCATATTATACAGAAGTCAACGATATGCATATTATACAGAAGTCAACGATATGCCGCCAATGATGTCGATTGTGGTTCCGATTCTGATAGGCCGCACGATGATAATCTAGATCGATGCTTCGCGATGCGTATGGAACTGTGATGAGAGGGAGTATGTTCAATTCCGGCGTGATGGAGGACTCAGAGAAACCTTTGTTCCCGCCGCAAGTCGAATACACAAGGTTGTCATCCGTGCTTAAACCGCTGAAATTGAAGGCAAGCAATGGTTGGTCCGACAAGAGTTTCACTTGAGCTATTAGGTCTCTTAGCGACATGCTTCCTGAGGGAAACGAGTTGCCCAAAACCACCTACAAAGCCAAAAGGTTCTTTGTCCATTGGGAATGGAAGTAGAAAGAATACATGCATGTCCGAACGATCAGATCCTCTACCGTAACGAGTATACAAACATGCATGTATGTCCAGTGCAACGATCCCGATACAAGCGTGAAGAAGCAATCGATGACGATTTAGGAATCGAGGTGAAGAAAGGACCTCCTCGCTAAGGTGGCGTGGTATCTTCCTATAATTCCCCGCTTGAAGCGTTTTTATAACCCAAAGAATGCAAAATCAGAGATTGGCACTCGAGGAGCGTAAGAATGACGGAAAGTTAAGACACCCTCCGATTCTCGCCAAAGGAGAAACATCGATAGGAGGTTTGCGACTTCAAAGAACCGAGGAATATAAGGTTTGGATTGAGTACGATGGAATGAATCCTTTCAAGAATATGAGCAAATGACATAGCACTTGGCTCCGTGACGCTCAGATTCACAACCTTCCTCCTTGGTTGTGTATGAAGCTAAGTATATTTTGTTGTCGATACTTATCCAAGGGACGGCAACCCGGGAATGATATTGATGTGTACCTAGCACCATTGATGGAAGATCTAAAATATTGTGGATTGAAGGGTATGGTATGGGATGCATACAAACGAGAGAACTTCACTTTACGCTCCTTGTTGTTCTCGCACCATAAATGATTATCCCGCCCTTGCTAATCATGGCCGAGTACAAAGGGCCAAAGCCTCAGACTCACCGCTTAGATGATACCGAGAGTGTGTGGTCAATCACTCACAAGAAACCGTACATGCGCCATCGAGGTTCCTTCGAGGGTTTCACCCATACCGCAGAATGAAGAAACAATTCGACGGAGAGAAGGAGGACAGCTCACTTCCAAGGCATTTAAGCGAAAAGAGGTTTATGATATGGTTAAGGATTTAGATGTTGTGCTTGGAAAGGATGTAAATCGAGGACAAGTAAGAAGAACATGTGGAAGAAGAGATCAATATTTTGGGACTTACCTTATTGGGAGCACCTAGAAGTTCGCCATCGATCGACGCCATGCACGAGAGAAGAATGTATGTGATGCCTTGATTGGTCTTCATCAACATTCGTGACAAAACAAAGGATGGTGTCAACGCACGGCTTGACTTAGTTGATATGGACATCGACCGAAAGTTAGCACCAACAAGGACCGATAGCGACTTAACGCATTTTCCCCGCTTGTTACACTCGCCCAAGGCCGAGAAAACCTAATCGCGCTTGCTTGCATGGCGTGAAAGTTCCGTCCTGCATTCCACCAACATGAAGAAACTTGTTTCGATAAAAGATTTGAAGTTAATTGGCATGAAGTCTCATGATTGTCATGTGTTGATGACACAAATGCTCCCTCGCTGTAATTAGAAGTATTTTGCCGATCAAGGTCCGAGAGACAATCATGAGGTCAGTTATTTTTTTAACACAATTGCTCGTAAGGTCATCAATCCCAAGACTAGATGCTCGCAGACGAGGTGGTGACGACTCTATGTAATCTTGAGATGTATTTCTCCGCTTTTTCGATATTATGGTCCATCTCATTGTTCATATTGTGAGGGAGATAAAGATGTGCGGGCCCGTGTTCCTACGAGTATGTACCCGCTCGAGAGGTTCATGGAATTCTCAAGTCATATGTACGAATCGATCTCGCCAGAGGGCAAGATCGCCGGGTTATGCAACCAAGAGGTCATTGAGTTCTCGCCGATTACATGGCTCAGTCGAACCGATAGGTGTGCCTCGATCTCGCCATGAGGGAAGGCTCGAGGGTATCGACCATCTAAGGAAAGCAATCACTCCAAATATGGATGCGTATGCTCAAGCCCATTTCACGGTCTTGCAACACATGACCGGTGTCCTCAGATATCGACTCAAAGACAAGGACGCAGCTTGGCAATGTAATCCGCAAACGCCGGATGTTTGGATCACGAGACAACACAATGCATTTGCTCAACCAATGGTTGAAGGAGCGACTTGCTAGGAGCTCGCCAAGGATATGTCGACATGGTTGGCAAAGGGCCAACATTTACAGCTTGTAACATGGCGAGGATACAACATAAATGGGTACACATTCTATACGCATGCTCGTGATATAAAAAGCACTAACCGTAACAATGGTGTCCGTGATAGATGCATTCAATACCGATGGGCCGAGGAGCTCTTACTATGGGCAAATAGAGGAGATATGGGAGCTCGACCACGCGCTTTTCAAGATCCCCTATTTCGTGTCGCGGTCCATCTCCCACAGTGAAGGTCGACAAGCACGCTGGCCACTACCGTGGACCTCGAACGGTTTGATACAAAGACGAACCATTCAGATCAAGCAACCAAGTTGTTCAAGTCTTCTATGTTACCGACCCTAGAAATAAGAAGCGCCACGTAGTTCTTCATGAAAAAGGAGGATTGTCGGAGTTGAGAATGTAGTGACGAGGAAGAATACAATCAATTTGACGAGTTGCTCTTTCGAAACCAGATAAGGGTCGAGGAAGAAGAACATGACTTAAACTAGCTACATACGCTACGATCATCATGAAGGGCTAATTTTTAAAGATTAATTGAACAATGTGTGTATATGTATATGTATGTTCTGATGAATGGTTAATTTTAGTTCATTTGAGTTAATTAATTGATTTGTACTGTGAAATGGATGTGATTGTTTCTCAAATGAATGTGAATTGGATGTATATACATGTACTTGTTGTCTTTTCTCGCTTGTTTCAGAGGGCATGGCTAGCATTTCCGAGGCTAGCCAATAAATGATCGATCTAGATATTAACCAATACAAAATAATATCACGCATTTGTTTGAACTACAAACCGTTCATTATGTATATCACAGACGTTGTTTATTAAAACCGCTCAGGATATATCATATATCATGCATTTGTTGTTTATTAGAACCGCTCGTGATATATCATATATCACGCACGTTGTTTATTAAAACCGTCAGGATATATCACATATCACGCATTTGTTCTAATTTAGAACCGTCTGTGATGTCCATCCCTATTTACATTCAGACTCTAGCTAGGGTTTGCCGCGCCGCCACTCTCAAACGATTAAGTTTTCAACTCTCGCTTCCTCGTCTCGAGCCTGCCACCACTGTCCTCGACGCCACCTCCTCGAGTCTGACGCGATTCTCCCGATCCTGCTGACGCTGCTCCTCCAAATGGCTGGCCTCGAGCTCCGCTGAGCCTCCTCCTATAGCCAAGGCCTCCCCGAGCCCACTGGCCTCTCGCCCTCGAGCCCACCGCCCTCCTCCCCGAGCCCAAAGCGCCCTTCGACGCCGCCCTGCATCGCTTCCTCGCCGTCCTTCTTCTCGACGCCTAAAGGTAACCAATGCCGAAGTTACCGATCGACCCCCACGCCTTTCCCTAACTATTTCTATCAATAATCATCATGGTCCTTCATGATAATTGTACTTGTTTTAGGAATTTGTATTTGTTCTAGTCGCTTATTCATATGGTATTTGTTTTGATATCGCCATCGAATACATTGCAATGTGGTGTGGTGGGCTTGAGATGAATGCTCAGTGATGATAATAGTCTTGTAATCGAAATTGTTTTGATAATCGGGTTTGTACTTGAGCTCTAATTGAAATGCTTACTCTACATCCGATAGCAATATCAAAATGTTAAATCTTAGCTTTATGTCGATTTCATTTGTTCACATGATGTTCTATTTCTTGTGAAGATGTCTTCCGCTCATTCTCGAGTCATCGCCACCATGTGTCTCGATGATGCACCATCCTCTGAACAATATCCAACCGCGTAGAAGAAGAGGAATATCGAAAAGACCCACGGCCGATTTACCATCACGAGGTCGATCACCTGGGGGACCCCTATCAATCTCGCCGAAAGCAGGCCCGTGATTCCGAGAATGGTCGTAATAGTTGCACGGAACGGGTCAAGATCACCTACGATTCGTGGGAAGGTGGTGCCCAACCATCGAAAACCGCCAGGCCGGGCGGAATTTCTCGATCGCTCGAGATCCCTGAGAACTCTTTGACTCGTATGACGACACACGCTGCTACAGCGTAAAAGCGTGGAAGAATTTCAAGAGCACGCTTGTCAAGAACTACGGAGAAGGATCTGCCGCCTTCCACAAGTATCTATTCTGGAAGAGTCCCGGCCGAAGCCAGGCGAAGAAGACGACAGATGAATTTAAGAGTGAAAGTGCGGCGACACGCCCTCAGGCAAAAACAAGCACCCCACGCACTCGCAAGATCACTGGTATGCGTAAAGCCCGATATGGAGGGATCAGAACAAGAAAAGCGCTTGAATCTCCTCGCTATTTCCCGAGATCACCGATGCGCTACCGACAAAGGTTATTTGCGAGGTTATGTATTCGCCCACGGGAAGTGTACTTTCCAAACCCCAAGACCGTGAAGTGTCCCAACGCTCGTAAGATATCGAACTACCTAGTTTGTAATTGCTCCATAACTTCATAGGAAGTGAAATGACATGTCGGGCTATATTGCGATAACGCCGAGTGTACAATCTTCCCAAGGCTCATTCCAGCAGATAGGAGAAGATATACTCTCGCGCCCTAGGAAACAAAGTGAGCATCCCGTCGCACGAGAGGCGCCGGTGTTTTTGTTACATGGGAACAATGGTTCTAAGCGGACTCGGATCGCACTCGAGTAGGAAGAGAGCCAAAGCCGAGCACGATGCAAAGCTACGAGAGGATCTTGTGCATCCCTCGAGATGAGCTCACCGAAAAATCGAGTGAGGTCATCGAAAAGTCGACAGAGGTCACTCAACTTTGAGGAAAGGATTCGCAAGGCCCGAGCAAAAGCAGATAGAGACCTTTGAGGAAAGGATTAGGGATTGCAAATGCCAAGTCGGGCTTGAAGCCCTCGCCTTACTATACCGCTAGCCACCCCCCAAACATCCGAAAGTAGTCAGACGTCCAACCCTAACCCTACCACAATAGGTGATGACAGATTTTCGTCGATGACATCCGTAATAATTATTATCTTTGGAATGCTCAATCCATTGATAGGCCTCGCTGAGTAGCTAATTTTGTATCGTTATGTACGAGGTGGCTACGGCGCAAGCTCCAAGTGAGATATGTCTCTGCTGTCCTAGATGTCGCTAGCCCAGTGTATCCATCCCAGATCGGAGCTTTGGTGCACGGTGCAAATCTAGCGCCGGTTTCGCAAAAGTGAATGTGGACGGTGTTTGTGCCAATTTCAAGGCCGCCCCACCAAAATTCCCCAAACGATGAGGTCATGACTCTAGGGCAAGCCGCTGGAACATTCATCCAAAGGGCCCAAGGAGGACATCCGCTCGAGCTACCCGCCCGCAGGTCAACTTCACGGAATCTCTCGAACCAGATCAAGTCCACGGACCCGACCGCACCGGCTACTCAGACCGACACGGCAAGGGCCCGCCAGATCACATGTATCTACACTCGTGCTCAAGTCGACCTATACAAAGCGAGGCAAGGGCAAGGGCAAATCGAAGACGATCGAGTCCTCTCTCGATATCCCTTCTGCCGCTGGGTCTGAAATATAAGTTAGGCGAGCCGCTGTTCGAGAAGTTAGACACCTCTACCCTAGGACCGGATTGCACGGAATTGCATACATGGTACATGGAATACCCAACAAGCCGCTGATCAACGACGCCGGTGTCACCGCTAAGTTCAAGGAGGATCATTTTAACCACGTATCAAGACGTTGTCTTCACGGTGACCTTCGACGACTTGTTCTATCTCTTCAACCTCGACGAGCTCGACGCCTCACTCATACGATGTCGACAATCGTAAGTGTGTACAATCACGGCCAATGTTCGTAATATCGATAAATGTTATATATAACTCCTAGCTTTTGTATAATAGATACATGATCCGTGAAGCCAAAGAAGAAAATCACTAGTAGGTTTCTCGACCCACACATTGTCTCCGAAAGAAAGCATCACTAATGCAACATTCGCCGAGAATTACGTTATAGATTTTTTCATGGCTCACCGCAACAAAGAATTCATACTTTTGCCCTACAACCATAAGTAAGTAGTGTTGCACCATCGGCTATACTTGTTGATTTGTACTTTATAAGCAACACTAACTTAGGTTTAATGACCATGCCGACATACCCGTAGGTACCATTGGATTCTAATTGTAATTATACCAAAACGAAATACGTAATATACCTAGATTCCCTACAGAGGGCCACTCACAACTTCACAACTATCCTGAATTTAATCATCGTAAACACATTTCTCCATAGAAACTCTATTGTAGTCTTTCCTTCCTTTGCAATGGCTAAGGCTAACTTCTTGGAGTCACGAGGGTGTTCGACGTGTTACATGCTAAAGGATGGAATATCAAGGAAGGACGCCGACATGATAAAAATTCTCAGACTTGCTAGCTAGTACACATTAATCCTATATAACACTTCGTGGCAATGCCTCTCTAACTAACCAATTCTATTTTTAGTGCCACCAAAGAATACCGGCCGCAACGTCTGTGGATACTATGTTTGCCACAACATGCAACTACTCATCGGTTCATGATCACCAATGATCCTCGTGTTTGTCAATCTTTCAACAATTATTTCATATATACTTACCAATTTATATAAGCCCTAATTTAACCTTCATATCGACAAAGTTATGTACTCATCGCCGAAATCGCTTGGAACAGAGCGAGCTCATAAAAATTCGATCACACCTTGCGCCATTCCCTAATGCATGTGTCATAAATCCAGATGGGAGTTTCCAAAGGTAGCAGATTGAACTTTATTGGGATAGATTGAACATAATGGTACATGTGTGTAAATTAATGTACATTAATGGTTAATTTTAGTTAATTGATTTGTGAATTGATGTGCTTGTTTCAAATGAATGCAATTTTGATGTGCTTCAAATGAATGAGAATTGGATGTGCTTGTTTCAGAGGGCATGGCTAGCATTTCTCGAGGCTAGCCAATAAATGTAAATAGATTTAGCACGTAAAGACTACCACGATTTATCAGAGATGAAACCGCTCAGGATAGTCGATTATTATAGACGGTCTCAGAGATGAAACCGCTCGTGATAGGATCATCACGCATTTGCTTCATCTACGCATCGCTCAGGAAATCGATTATCACTGCATTTTGCATCTACAAACCGCTCGGTGATAGAGTATTACGCATTTCGCTCAAAACCGCTCGTGATGACCTAATGCATTATCGACGATAAACTCGCATTTTACCACTAACCGCTCGTGATGGCGCGGAACCGCTCAGAAGGCCTTTTTCGTAGTAGTGTGTCCGTGATGCACAGCTTGTAAGGTCGTGGTTTCACAAGCAAGCAAACGCTACAACAAAAGCGACTTTTATTACAATGTATAGCTTAATGTACCCGCTTTGAAGCGAAGCGGCAACCAAGCCCAAAGTATATAATACACTTGCAAAAGAATGCCGTAACCACAGCAACTTTGGACGAAAAGAGACCCTAGTATCGTGAGTCGCCAAAGTTCATCGGTTCTTCCCGTCAGAAGCACACCGATCTTCCCAAAATTCTTCTCGTTGATTAAGCAAGAATGAGTACTACCACCGTGACTCAAAGAAATTTCATAGGGAATGCTATTTAATTATATGTCGAATATCAAAGGAATGGTACAGCTTTTACCAATACGTATATGTGGAATGCAATAGTTGAATTTAAAAGCTTTACCATAAATAAAGACAAGAAACAAGAATAAATATAGCCATTGTGGGTTACAACAACCGAATTTACCAATTAACATCTCAGAAAATTCTACTTATGCTTTGTATGTTGGAATCACCCATGAACACACCTTCATTAACCTAATCACTTGTATTTGAATAACATTGATTACACTCGCAGAGTTGCCCAACTTTACCTACACGATATCTCTAACGCATATTGACACGCATCATGTTTATGCATAACCGAAAGTTAGGATAACAAAGCCTTTTCACCGCTTATCCTTTTAGCTTCTACCCTAGAGGTCTAAATCCATACAACCTCAGAGGCCACCTACCAATAGTGGACTTTGTACCGATGTCGACGAAGCCCATACTGCTGTAAGAACCAATGAGTGTCCTTGGGGCCCACCCCCCTCGCCTTTGAAATGCAGATATTCAATTGGAAGAACAAAGGTACTAAGTTAGAGAGTAATGACCACGCATGTGGTTGAGCGGTTTACTGTGTCTATTACTTAGCACAAGGTTCTTGTCCTTACTTGTCATCCAGTGAGGCGATGGCCCAACTTTCGGTTGTCCACCTCTAGATCTCAATGATGACTCATTTTACCAAGTATATTGGGTTGTCCAACATTTTGGTCTCAACCCTCAACTCACACCCAAAACCTATTGGCCTAAAGCCAACTTTCTTTAACAGTATTTAGAACAGAGTTTTGTATGACTTTGCAGAATATTTGCTATTATTTTATGTGAACCAAGTTTGTCAAGGTGAATATGCCCTACAAGAATGTGTGGTTTAATATGGGGTTAAGGATGTATATCTATTCAACATGGCATTCCAAAGTATTATTTATTTACTTAAATAATTGGCTAAAATATTTTAATGAAGATAATTGTATGAATTATATGGAATGTAGGTTCAATATGTTCAAGGTATGCAACTTGCCTCCTTGCTCAAAGTCCTCGAACTGCCCTGCTACGCCTCAGGTCTCCGTCTCAAAGTCTCGAAATGCCTCGTCGGCGCTGAAACCTAACGCAAGACACAAAACTAATAAAACACTTGGCTCGACAAGGAATGAGCCCAGAAAATAGATCAAACTACAACAAAAATATAAAAAGAGATAAAGAATCAACTTAAAGAGGTAAAAGGTTTCAACAGGAGTTGGATATGGCTGAACGGAGCTAGGAATGGGTTTTATGAGTTCGAGACGGTCGGAAAGGATATATAATCTAATTTTAGGGTTTTCGATGAATAGTGACCATTTTACTGTTCATATCTATTAATTAGACATAAACAATAATTAATCACTAATCTAGGCTTAGGAACAGAAATTAGGATTTATTGTGCATTTTCTGAATTTTGGAATAATAAACAAATTTTACTATGTCAGAAATGTTGGGCAATGATATTTAAATGAACAAAGGAATTTAAACAAAATCGGCCACAAGATCGGGTCAGTTTCACTGCCTAAACGCCCACGCCAACCACGCAACATGCTGCGCCAAAGGCCGCTAGGGTTTGGGCACAAGGCCGGCGGAATCGGCGACGCAAGACGGAGCCGGGCGACGCTGGAGAGACGACGACGGCGAGGCTACCCAAGGGATCGGGAGAGCAACATGAGAGGTTCGCCTGTAGGTCCTCCGACCTTAGGGTTTTTATGGGATTTGGCGTGAGTTTTGGCTTCGAGTTTTCTAGGTTTCGCTTTGGGGCGGCGCGCGTGAGCGGCGACGGCGCAGATCCGTGGATCCGGGGCCGAGAGGGTAGGAAAGGGCTCAGTGGGTTGATTGTTTGATTTGGAGGATTTGAACGTGAGGTGGGATTTGGTCTTACGGAGGGAACCGAGGCATGGAGGCTTTTGGCCGCTTCGGACGGCTGGGATGGAGAAGGGTTGGCGCGGTTGAGGAGGCCGAGCTGGCGGATTTTATAGCCCCGTGAGGCGGCGTGAGCAGGGTTTGGCTCGGGCGGTGACCGCAGAGGAGGGGGGGCGACGTGGTTGGACGAGGAGAGTCAAGGCTGCATGGATGGAGGGCGGTGGCACGGAGGGCATGTGTCGCGTCATGGCGGCGGCGCGCCTCACTAGCGCAGCCGGGAGGTGGCGCCAAGAATCGCTGGCGCGCGCAAGGCAGAGCGGGCGGCGCAGGTGGCAGTGATGCATTGAAGGCGAGAGGAGGCGGCACAGCGTGAAGGTGGCGGCAAGATCAGGTGGCTTTGGCGCGAAATGGCAGCCAGAGGCGGCATGGCCAGGCCCCCATGGCGACGCGACCAGGCCGAGGGCGGAGGCGACGGCCGAGGCGTGACCCAAAGGGGAAAGCGAGGGGAAGGAAAGCGGATTTTAGGGTTGGGATTTGAATTTGACGAATTTTGCTAAATTTGAAATTGAAACTGAGATTCAAACTTGAAATCCAAACTAATTTGAATTTTGAAATTTTTAGGTGTTTCAGGCACGACGGACAACGGCCATGGAGGCAGAGGAGCATGGAGGCATGGCAAGGCAAGGGGGGGAGAGGAGGAGGTTTTGCATGCGCGATGGACGCACATGGAGGCAGGGAGAGGTGAGGCAAGGCAGGTAGAGAGGAGGAGGCATGGAGCACAAGGACGACCATGCCATGGAGGTGAAGAGAGAGAGAGAGGAGGATGAAGAGGCAGAGGGGGTAAATAAGTCTTTTTGCACAAAAATTGACAGTCAGGGGGCTTTGAGGGATGGTAGTGGCAAAAACGAAATGGACGCAAAATTTGAGTGGCAAAAATAACATGGTCGAATTTCTGGTGATAGAACCGATATTGCACACCTTTCCAGTAGCACCAACAAAATTTTCCCTAGTTTCAGAGATGCATGCGTGTTGATGCATCATCCGAGATAGCAGCAAATGCTACACGCGCATGCAACTATAGGAATCGATTGTTACTAGACCGCCAAATGAGCGACACGGCGAGCTCAAAGACGGGCCATTTAGGCACGCCCACTAGCCAAACGGGCCGTGCACACAATTAGCCCATTTAGAAAGAAAAAGGTGTGCGCTGCCTCCTCCGTCACAAGACGCCACTCCTCCGCTATGCCACCGGACCAGATCGTGTTCCGACTGCACCAACAAGATCGTCTCTCTCGGCTAGTCACGATCCTTTTAGCCACCTCTACGATGACCGTCTAACTGCAAGTTTTGAGGAAAAAATTTCTCGTAAGAGTCCTGCGTTCCAAACAGAACCACGGTGGCCCTGTGTTCACTACTGGATCATTTACCGTACGTAGGATCTCGCTGCTCCACATCTGCGAGGCTGGTTTTAATCACAGCACGCTGCAAGTAAAATGAAACTTGCGCAGGTAGATCCTGCCGACCTTGCCAACTGCCATCTCGGATCCCTCGGCCGGAGCCAGCCCAGCCAGTGAGGCACTGCCGCTGAGGCAGACGGAGCAACACAACCCGGCGGTCCCGATGCCTGTGCAGCGTATGTGCGCATGCGGTGTCTCCACACGTGGCCTGCCACTAGCTAGCATGCACTTCCACCGGACTGGGTGCGCGCAGTCGATCGATCAAATTCGGTGTCGACTCGGCCGCAATTGGTAACAAATTCTACGTGTTTCCCTCTGTCGGAAGCAGATGCACTGCTCGTAATTAACTAGCAGCGCGGGCGCCCCCGTTTCTTCGCCCTTTACCCTCTTGTCGCGATCGGGTACGGCAATAGAATAGCAGGACGCGCTCGCGAGCTCGTCAAGGGGTCGCGCTGCGACGCGGTGCCTCGCCCGCCGGGCAGGACGCGGTAGCCGGAGCGCGGTGCGCGCACAGCGAAACTTCGCGCGCGGGATCGAGCAGCTGCAGCGAACAGCGGCTCCGGCCCAGCGGGGGCTCTACACGCGGTGCCTCGGGGAGGAAGTGAAGGACAAAATGGGGTGTGCCGTGTGCGTCAGTGTGTGCGTGGACGCACGTTGCCGATCTCGGGTGTGGCGATTATTGCTACGGCCATGGTGGAGTGCACCCGGGGTTACTGTATTTGGTTTTTCGGCGGGTCCGTACCTGGTTGGGGCGGGTTTCTAGCATGTGGTCGCGTTTAGTATAATTTAGTAAAAACGCTTTCATTTATTCTACTGTATGTGTTACGTGGCAAATTAATTATGTCGCTATCCTTTCCTTTACAACAAACTGCGTTGTTTATCTCGGTGCTATGAATCAGATAGTGCTCACGGTTTTTAGATGTATCGTGATTCTATCCAATATAATTTGAATACATACACTTGTATTGCTACCATGTCTAATGTTTTCTGAAAGCATCTCCACTACATTTATTTAAACCATTTTATATGTCGTATAGTAAATTGAGACTACAAGCCACTGGCTTCTTTTTCTAAAACAGAATTGCATTGGACGTTCTGATAACCATGGTTGCCACGGAAATAGCAATTGCACTTACGAATTATTTACTCTGCATCCCACAAAATGGAACTTTGACAACATCAAAGCCCACAGAAAAAAAAAACATATGTCTCGTGTTTTGCCAAACATTTGCTAAATGTTATGCTACTGAAGAATGCACAGGTTCAACTTTGTTGACAGTCTCTTGACACTGATAGAAAAAAAACAACTAAGATACTTATTCTGAATGACATACACCAATTGCATATATTTTTTTAGAACATCATTTGCATATAAATTGATCCATCGAAATAATCTTCCAAAGTGGTTATATCTTAAAATTTTTGCAGTAACCAATTAGCTGTTGCTGGCAATTTGTCCAATTAGTGAGAACATCATACCAAATACCATATACTCAATTATACTGACACATCATTAAAAAATATACCAACACATATATACATCTCATAGTACTTACTATACACGGCCACAGACAAATGCAGAATAACAGATGGAATTTTCTACCCAGGGTACCTACCCACCCGACATCCACCGTTTGATTTTGCATAAAGATTCGCTCGTTTTTCTCCCAATCAACTTCAAAGACTTTTAACTCAAAATTTGAAGACTTTCAATTAAAAAATTCTCACTTCCACCTTAAAAAATCTAGCTTTCAACACTAATTTTTGAAATTGTCGATAGCGCAATTTAAAACTAGCAACTTAAAATCCATTTAGTTTCAACTCAAATTAGAATACTTCTAACTCAAAATTTCTCACTTTCATCTAAAAATTAAACTTTCAACTCAACTTCCAACATAAAAATATCAATTTTCAATTTTAAAGATCCAAGTGGTAGCTACCCTGTGCATCCACATATTTCCCTAAAGGATAAATGTATCCTAAATTATTGGCACCGCCGGTCCACCGAGCTCACCCACCTAATAGATTCTAGAAGCCCCAAGCAATAGCATCATGCCATCATCACCACCTCCAATCTTGCCAATGTGATTCCTTCAAGTCTTGGCTAAAATGCCACCGTTGTCAAGCTCAAAACTTACAGGAGTGACCTACCGTGTTCGGGTGCACGTAGGCCAATGAATGAGCTCTCATTCGACGTCACCGGTCTACTTCACAAGATTCATGGTTCATGGTGCTATTTTTACTATTTTATTTTTTAGACTATTTTTGCTATCTAAATGAGAGAAAAAAACTATTCCATCCATCACCGCTCACCGTGTGCGAGGGGGGAGGCAACAGGGGATCCCATTCCCATCGGCAGTGAGGTGCCTCAGATCTCCCACTTGTCCACGCCATTATCTTATTCTGGTCCACTACCCGCCACACCTCCACCAGCCACATTTGATCCCCCCCACCCCCTGCCCTATATGGCACCCCAGCTTCCTCTACCGACCCTCCTCTTCTCGTCTCGTCGCCTCTTCCGCCGCCGCCGCCGCCGCCGCAGCGCAGCCTGAGTGGAGTCAGGGGGGATACGTGGGCATGGACCTTGACCCCCCCTCCTCTTCTGCAGCCGCCGCAGGCGGGGACGGCGGCGGCGGGGGCGACGTCTGGCCGTTCGACTCGTTCACCACGTCGCTGTTCTTCTCCTCCGTCTCCGCGTCGCCGCCGCTTCCCGCGGCCTCCTCGTCGTGGCTCACGCCGCCCTCCCCGCTATGGCTCTTCGACGACCGCCAGCTGCTCCCGCTCGAGGTGGGGCCCGCCCCCGCCGTTGCTGCGCCCGAGGCTGTCGTCGCGGCCGTCGTCGCCGAGGAGGTCCACCGAACCCTCTCCGGTGAGCCTTCTTGGGCTTAGTTGGACTGTCTTCCTTCCTTCGTTTTTCTCTTGTTGGATCGTACGATTTGGAACGATTAGAGGAGAAGCGATACGTTTAGGGAGGTTTGTGATTTTGTTCTTATCTTTGGTTTGGCTTAACGATTGGTTCCTTGGAATCTTTCTGTTCCAAAACTGGGACAGAGGGGCAGTTGGCATCTTGCTGTTATTCTTGTCGTTAGGACGCTAACCTTATCTTTGCTCTACGATCCATTAAGTTTCCGAGGTTTGTGTTTGACTCTCTCGCCTTCTTTTGGCATGTTTCTTGGTTTGCATAAGATTTGTCTTGTCGATTTTGGGAGGAAATAGAATCTTTGTACTTGCTACTGCAAGAGGATGGATAAAATGGTGTAAAGTTATCTTTTTTGCAATGATATGCTTGCAGCTTGCCTTGTTTAATTAGTGTTCTTTCTGTCTGACTTGGTGGGGTAATGCGTGTTTTTAAATGCAAATGATTGCTAAGATTGGTTGCTGGCTAATTGGATTCCACTAGGAGATAGGAGTACTTGCTAATGAACTGTGCATACAAAAAGAGGCCATTTTCTTGCGCTATTGTTGCCTGAGTCATTTACTCTATCCAATGCATGCTCTACTTTTTGCGGTGTCCCTTATTAGTGGCGGTGTGATGCCTCCAAAGTAAGATTGGGTAATTTACTAGATTTGGTGGTGGGTTATGACGCCATGGATAGTACTAGATTGTATTCAAAGTTGAAGCAGTTGGATAACGCCTTGCTTTGTCTCATTATATTATAGTATTTAAAATCGGGACAATGAGATGAACTTTACTTATGTGCTGAATAAACTAGGACTTCTCCATTTCATTTGTTGGTGTTTCAAGAAATGGTCTTGAATTGATGATGGAATGTGTTGCACTGTTGATTTGCTTCACTTTATTGAAAGCATTGATCCATTGCAGTTCATAAACTCGATGGCTTTAAGAAACATAATTTGTCCTTCTTGAGATAGGGATTTGCTTGTCACATAAGCGCTTGGTTTTAGACTGAATGGTCAGGCATAACAAAACTTTTTGTTCATTTAATTAGCAATGGTTTTCCTTTCTTATATATGTTCTTAGCCTTTTTTCCTTACGTTATTGAATTCTCTTCTGCTATCTAGGGAATTCGGACACAACAAGTAAGAGAGTCAAACAGATTAACAGCAAATGGCAGTTTCACCTATCTCTGGATGACGATAGCACGGACAGCGCTTGCTTGTTCAAGGAGAGGATTACACAAGCTCTCAGGTACTTCAAGGAGTCCACAGATCAACATCTGTTGGTCCAGGTTTGGGCACCGGTTAAGAATGGAGACCGCTTTGTGCTTACTACGTCAGGACAACCCTTTGTACTTGATCACCAGAGCATTGGGCTACTTCAGTACAGGGCTGTATCCATGATGTACATGTTCTCAGTAGATGGAGATAATGCCGGAGAGCTGGGGCTACCTGGGCGTGTCTACAAGCAAAAGGTGCCCGAGTGGACACCAAATGTGCAGTATTATAGCAGTACTGAGTACCCACGCCTTAACCATGCGATCAGTTACAATGTTCATGGTACTGTTGCCCTGCCTGTTTTTGATCCTTCTGTTCAATCATGTATTGCCGTTGTTGAACTTATAATGACATCGAAGAAGATAAACTATGCTTGTGAGGTCGATAAAGTCTGCAAAGCTCTTGAGGTAAGTCTTCTTTGCCTGCTGTATGCTTTTTGATGTCACGTGAACATTCAGGTGATACTGCTTGGATATGTGGACGTTATATCCTTAACCACCATCTGTAGCTACCACATGTAGCATATATTTTGTTGAACCCTTACGCCTTTACATTTTAGTAATATTTTTGTGCTATCTGCAGGCAGTAAATCTTAAAAGCACTGAGATATTGGACCATCCAAATGTCCAGGTGAGCATTCAATCAGTCTGGACAAATAACTTTTCCTGTTTCTTCTATGGGGATTATTTATGTTTTTGTCTATTTCTTGCGTACTCAGATATGTAATGAAGGCCGTCAATCTGCTCTGGTGGAGATACTGGAGATCCTGACAGTCGTATGTGAAGAGCACAAGCTTCCTTTAGCACAAACCTGGGTTCCTTGCAAGTATCGAAATGTATTGGCGCATGGTGGTGGTGTGAAGAGTTGCTTGAGCTTTGATGGAAGTTGCATGGGGGAGGTCTGCATGTCAACCAGTGATGTGGCATTTCATGTTATTGATGCTCATATGTGGGGATTTAGAGATGCCTGTGTAGAACATCACCTACAGAAGGGACAAGGAGTTTCTGGGAAGGCGTTTATCTATCGCAGGCCTTGCTTTTCAAAAGATATCAGTCAGTTCTGTAAATTTGAGTATCCCTTGTACACTATGCTCGATGTTTGATTATTGGCTGCTTTGCAATATGTTTGCAAAGTTCTTATACTGGAAATGATGATTACATATTAGAGTTTTTCCTGCCACCCAGTTGTAGAGACGAATATGATCAAAACGCTTTGTTGGAGTCTATATTAGTTCTGATGAAGCAGTGTCTTCGTAGTCTAAAGGTAGTTGGCAATGGGGACTCGAATGAAGCTTCTCTTCAAATTAGTAATGTGCTAATAATTGAAAATGAAGATTTCGAGACAAATGTGCATTTTGAGAACTCTGAAGGTTGTTTTGTGAATCACCTGAAGGCGATACACATGGAGGAGTTCACGAGTTCGATAAAGGAATATCAAAGTTTCAGAGAGATGTTTGCTGGCTGATGATAACTCTCAAAACAATGGCACATCTGTCTCCAAACCAAATGGTAGCGGTGCTTCTGATTCTTCATTGCTTCACAAAAACAACAAACCCCTGAAAGGAGACGAGGAAAAGCTGAAAAACAATCAGTTTAGAAGTTCTTCAGCAATACTTTTCTGGAAGCCTAAAAATGCAGCAAAAAGCCTTGGTGGTATGCTTCTAATATTTAAGTTTACGATTCCCTGCTTTTGTGTTCCACTCTTTTGATTGCTAACTACTCTAAGATGGCCACATTCAACTCGTAATTTGACAACCTAGTCCTGTCTAGTATACATGACAATGAAATCTCGAATTGGTAATCTGATGTGTGTTTATTTGGTTTAGGGCTAAAATGGCAGCAGAATGCAGATTTGAGCTTCGATGTTGCATGCATGTGCTGTGTCATTCTATTTATTCTGAAAATACCATTTCGGTGTAGTTGACATTTGGGATTTTAGTTTCAGTTTCAGTTTGTTGGTGTTATGAAACCGTGCCTACATTCTTCACAGATATAAGCAGCACATATTCTTGTTGAAATCTAGAGTTGCAGAAGGTAGGGTTGGGTCAATTAAGAGGTATTTGAATTTTGGAATTGGAAGGAATTGATTAGGAGAAATGGCAAATTTTCCCATTTAGAATTGAAACACATCGGGTAGGAAAATTGTTTTAACAACATATAAGCTTTTCATATGAAGCATGTTGTATGGTTATTGTCTTAAGATGCTGGTGCTCTTTGTAGTTCATATCTCATATCGGTTTGTGTTGAATAGAGTAACTTGGTGAGAGAAGGAATGAAGGATGATGACTTCTTGTAATATATTGTCTTTGAGATTGAAACTAGATCTACTGTTGCATATTCCTCATGTCTAGGTAAACTTGAACCACATGTGTTATATAGTTCAGGATGCATTCATACACATATATATGCAGTAGGATCGTTCAATGTTGTTGTCTTCTGCACAGACTAGTAAATGATATGCTATGGATTTGTACATGTGATTAGCAATACTGTGTTGTTCATCCAGGAAGGATATTTATGGAAAAGATGTGGAGTTCTCTAGGGAGGCAAGATTGATTATTTAATGTTTGACATGATTAAAGCACAGGCTCGTACTGTATGAAAAAGAATATTTCTGACATCAGACAGAACATTATGAAAAGGATTATTAGTCATATAGTCATATGTCATGCAATGGTTAGTTAAAGTGGAAACAATGAGGAATTTAGTTGACATATATGTAGAAAGAAGAACATAGCAAAAAAAGTTTCTGTTGATATGCCTGCCTTCATTGGATACCGCCAATGGTCTCAATCAGATTTGCTTGCTGTGATTAAAGGAAACAAAGTTGTATATAATTGCTCAATGACCACCATATTTCTTTTGCCTAGAGGCCTTCTTTGGGCCTGTGCATGGATCATGATGGTGTATTTTGTGAGATGGCTTCATTTATTTTGTAAACCTTTTTTCTATTGACTTCGTTCACTCATTCTCTTCTGAATCTAAGAGGGAGTAGATGCATATAAGATTGAACCTTGCAATGATGATAGCAGTGTAGGGGGGTCAACCATTGGATACTATTGGCATTAACTAAATTATATTTCTCTATTTGACACTTTCACAGTGTGCCCCACAACCATGAAGCGCATCTGCAGGCAACATGGGATTTCTCGTTGGCCATCTCGAAAAATCAACAAGGTCAACCGGTCTCTCTCGAAACTAAAGCTGGTAATTGAGTCTGTTCAAGGCTCAGACGCGGCATTTAATCTCACATCTATCACAGGTCCTCTTCCTATTCCTGTTGGCCCTTCATCAGATTCTCTCAATATAGAGAAAGCAAGTCAAAGTAAAGTTGCAGAACTTTCAAATCCTGCTGTTGACGGTGACAGAGATTCATCTTTGCAGAAGTCACTAGAAAATGGCAGCCACTTTGGTATACTCATGTCCCAGCAAGGATTTATAGACAATAACAACCATGTCCAGCTTGAAGCAGACAAAGCTTCTCACTCGAGAAGCTCATCTGGAGAAGGCAGTATAAATTCACATACTTCAGAGGGCTCGTGCCAGGGAAGTCCTGCGAACCAGACATTCATTTGCAACCCAATTGCTTCAACATTCTTGGAACCACAATCAAATCCAGAGGTATTCACAAAAGAGCCTTTCCAAGAATCAGAGCTTCCACTTTCCAGGATGCTCATTGAGGATTCTGGTAGTTCCAAAGATTTGAAGAATCTCTTCACTTCAGCAGTTGACCGACCAATATTAGCCCCTCCCAGCAATTTGGTGCCGGTGCAAAATTCAGGGACGGTAACAATAAAGGCGAGCTTTAAGGAAGACATTGTAAGGTTCCGCTTCCCATGTTCTGGCAGTGTTAGTGTATTGAAAGATGAAGTGGCCAAAAGGCTGAGGATGGATGTTGGCATGTTCCATATCAAGTATCTTGATGATGATCATGAGTGGGTGAAGTTGGCGTGCAATGCAGACTTGGAAGAATGCATGGAGATCTCCCGGCATTCTGGTAGCCATGTCATCAGGCTATTGGTTAGTGATGTTGGGGCACACCTTGGTAGTTCTTGTGGAAGCTCTGGTTGATAGGCAGGTCAGCCTTTTTCCTTTTGTTCAATGGGTATGTACAAGTTCTTGTTCCATGAGGTCAGTTTCACCTGTTGTTAATCTAGTCCTGTTGCTAGATAGCATTAGCTGCTTCATTGTGTTTGATTACTGCACCATGTATTTTTTTTGTACGAGTACGTGTAATTGTGCAAAACGCACTTGTAGTGAATGCTGTATATATTAAGCACTTGGTGCTGGAAATTCTGTTGGTAAAGTTACAAACCGAAATTGCTGTAATACGAATCTCTTCGTTGTCCAGAAGTAGAACAGTTTTGTAGGCACCTCGTACACACTTTCAGTTCTCCTTCGAGTTTGACCTTTTTTTAGGTTAGTTTGGTTGGGAAATATAGCTGATTTTTGTGGTTCATCGTTCCCTGCTGTAGATACTTCTATTCATTGTATTTGCCCCTGCCGCATAAACTTAAGCTATGTTGATTTTAACCAGGTGCACTGATAAAATTGTTGGTGTTTTAAATCCAATTGCTTCTAGGTGATTTCTTGTCCATCCAGCATTGCTCAGGAACTGTTCATATATTCCATTAGTCATTTTCAGGAGCATAGACAAGCCAGGTTGAAGACATAGTATAAACTAATTCTTTTTTTCATGCCACCTGTAAGAGTTGTGCATGACTAGGGCCTACTACATGGATAGTGCAGCTAGCATTCAGAAAACAACACTTATGGCAGATCAAGACCACAATTTGTCTCATGTTGATGAGGTGGGCAGAACAGAAGTAAACTAGCAGCTCAGATGCTAGTGGCTCTTGCACTGTTGTTCCAGGTTCCAACAAAACAGAGGTCGTCTTATCATTTTTGGGCAGCAAGTACGCGTTGAAGGGATCTTGGGCGAGTGGGCGTGGACCGCCGGTGTGGTGTTCGCTGTGCTCAGCTCCGGCAGGCACGCACCGCATGCCGCCCAGTGCCCGGGGTGTTCCGATGTGGCCACCGGAGGTTCCTCACCCACGCGCGCGCTTAGATTGCACCACGCCAACAAGAGCTAGCGCCCGTTGGTTTACGTCGAAGTATAGGTGAATTCTCCGTGTTAGTCTCATAAGCTTAAGATTTTATGTGAACTGGTCGGTGGATGAAACTCAATATGATATCAGAGTCAAAAAGTCTTAGTTTAAAACCCGATTGACGCAATTAAATAAAAATAATTGTAAGCACACTTCTATTCCACGTGAAATTTGGCACGGTTGATAGCTTACATTGTGACAGTGTCATGTTTCCAAAATCATGTTAAGTAACACCCGGCATGGAGTTTCTAGCTTAAATGACACTGTTGGAACTGCTTTTGACAGAAGCAGTGGATGTCGCGCCGTATTGGCAAAAACGATACCATGGACGTGCCGATAGCCGACATGTGTGCAATTCCGTGCTTCCCACGTCCGACATTAATCTCCTCCACTCGCCCGTCGCCCGGACTTGTCTTGTGCCGACGCGTGGCGACCTCCGCTCGCCTGTGGCCCGAACAAGCCGGCTCCACACGAGCCCTGCCCGGACAAGCCGCAGCCGCACACGTGTCGCTTGGACATGGCTCTTTTTGGCCCCCCTCGCTCGGTTGCACCACTTGTTCGAACCTCCCTAGCCTGCATCGCCGCACACGCCAAGCACGAACAAGGCTCGTCGCCCTCGCCCAAAGACCGCCACATGGCTCGCTTCCTCGCGACGCCGCGACAAAGGCCGCTCAGACGCTTCTACTCGGACAAGCCGCCGCACACGTGTCGCCTTGACATGGCTCTTTCGCCCCACTCGCTTAGCCGCACCACTTGTCCGAACCTCCCTAGCCTGCATCACACACACGCCACGCACGAACAAGGCTATGTCCGCCTCATCCAAAGACCGCCACATGGTCCGCCTCGCACTCGCTACCGACAACGCTCGATTTCCCGCCACCATCACGCTATGCGTTGTTCAAGGGAATTGCCTTTGTGCGCTATAAATACGGAGTTGTTCTCGCCTCAATCATTCTCAATTTCGCTTCGCTTCGCCATCGATGAGAACACGATAATAGATTTTTTTAGATTAAAGAGTGTTTGGAGCAGCTTCATCGATCGTGTCAAGATAGAACAGCCTCCAAGGAAGGTATTTTTTCTTCACTACATTTGTCGTTATTATCGTAGTCATAGTTAATTAGTCTTAATCAACTAGTCCTAATTAATGTATTTTGTAGTCGTAATTAAATAGCCATAAATAACTTAGATGTCATTTATTACTACTTATTATTAAGAGGTAACTAATTAATCTTAACTAATGTATCGGTAATTAATTAGTGCTTAATAATTAGTGGTAATTAATTAGTCTTTATTTTTAATTATGAATTAGTTAGTGGTAAAAAAATAGTGGTAATTAATTAGTCATAATTAATTTAGTAGTAATTAGTTAGACATAATTAATTTATTGGAAATTAACTAGTCGTAATTAAGTAGTCATAATTAATTTAGTGGTAATGAACCAAAGGGTAATTAATAAATCGTAATTGTTTGAGTCATAGTTTATTAGTGGTAATTACATTAGTTCAAATGAAGTGGTCGAGTTTACGTGGCGATAATTAATTTGTTGGCAAGTAATTACCCGTAGTTAATTAGTGGTAACTAAATAAATGTAATTAATTATGATTAATTAGGTTTGTGCATAGTTAATCAGTCTTAATTGATTAATTCAGTGGGAATTACTTAGATGTATTGAATTACTCGTAGGTAACTTATTGACAAGTAATCAATTTGTTGATAATTAATTAATTTTTCGTATCTTATTACTCGTATTTAATTGCTGACTTGTATGTAATATGTCGTAATTATTTGTGTCATGGGTAATTACTAGCAAATAAATTACTCGTAATGAATTAGTATTAATTAGTTTAGTCCTATTTAATTAGTGTAATTGAAGAAATAATTCCATATAAATAGTCGATACAATTAATTAATTAGTGCTAATTACATAGCATGTTTATTATATTATGCATCAGTAAATCGGGTTGTGGATTGAGGTAATTTCAAACATGCAAGACTTGGTAGTGTTTATGATGACAATCTCAGACGGGCGGACCCGATGGGTTGGACCTATCGAGATGCTGGTACAAGGTGGTACGGGCGGAAGGGCTCGATACGATAAATATTCACGAGCTTAGGAGCTGCATCCGGAGGGGGTTCAACACGGAGCCAACGACGAAGAAACTTGTCATCGAGGGGGATCATTTGCACGAGTAGGGGAGGGCAGGGCATATGGGAGCTAGTCAAGGTGAATAAAAGTGTGGCATGGAACCAGTACATGCATATTGCTTCCCAACCTGAGGCAGCGATATATGGGAAGCCGATGGTGTACGTGAATTTCGTACGAAGGGCGCCGGGAAACCTTGATGACGCTGGTGCCTCAGGAAGCGGGCAACCTGTAGGATCAAGGATAACCGACTAGAGGGGGGTGAATAGGAGGTTTTTAAACTTTTTGACAATTTAACAAGTTTATCCAATTATTAACTTAGTCTAAACGAGATATGATTCTAGCTAAGCAATTTACCACAATAGACAAGCTAGAATTATAAATGCGAAATGTAAAGACTAGAAATAACCACAATGACACAAGGAAGTTTTTCCTGTGGTATCAAGACTTGCCGGTCTTCACTAATCCACGCTTGAGGAAACTTGATCAATTCAAGCCGGCTCCACTAATTAAGCCTTCCTCAATCACTAGAGGTAGCTCTTCTCCTCTCCTGATAGGCGAGCTCCAACCTTCACAAATGCCCTGCCTTCTCACAATCTCCTTTGAGAAGATCACCGAACCAAACTCCAAACCGCTCTAGGAGACGGCAATCTCCAAGAGTAATAGAGCAAGAATTCTTCACTTGAAAGCGCCTAATGCCACAAATATCAAACTCAATGAATGCTCTTTAGAACAACCTCAACTACCTTTGCAAATGGAAATTAATGCTCTCAATAAGTAGGAAACAATGCAAAGGGCTCAAGAGATGTTAAATGAGGCTCAACCACATTTCTAGTTGCAGCAGTGAGGTATTTATAGCCTCCACCCATCGCGACTAGCCGCTGGACACGAAATTCCTAATTTTTCAAGGAGCCCTGGCCACCACAGCATTGGTGCGGCCATCCGCCTCGCTTAGAAACGGCCGATCAGAACGCATTTAATGCAATCAAAAATAGTCACATGGGGTCCGGCCAGTCCACAGCAAACATGCGTTAGTCCGCCTTCAAAAACGGAATTGCTTTTGGAGACTCTCGAAAAAGCCGACCGCATCCAAGACCTGGGGGTGCGGTCATCAACACATATACGGCCATCATCCATTGGCAATTTTCAACTGAAAACCTTCTCGAAAATGTTGACTGCGGCCCAAGACCCAAAGTGCGGTCATCCGACTAGAGGAATTCACCAAAACCAAAAACAACACCTCATCGAAAATGCCGATCGCCGCTTTTGGTCCAAGAATCCGGCCATCCGACCATGTAACGCTTGGTCACCCCGACTCCAAAGAAATTCAGCAAATTTAAATTGAGGCAAAACCAAAAACAAATCCAAGATTAAACCAATTAAGATTTGAGCAGTTGTGGCATCGTTCACTTTCAAGGTACTCAATTCTTGCACCCTCTTTATAGTACGGCTGTCTAGCCTATAACCCGGTCTTCCAACCAATTCACCTAAGACTGGTAAAATGAAAAGATCCTAGACTATTGTACCTTGCCTTTGAACCAACAGATCTTCATGTAAATCTTTCAAGGCAATTCTTGGTCATCAAGAGCGCCAATGGGACTTAACCTTGTACATACTCAATAAATACGTTAATCCCATATTCACATATTGTCATTAATTACCAAAACAATTTTAGGGCCTAGATGCTTTCAATCTCCCCTTTTGGTAATTGATGACAACACACTTAATATGTGAAAGAATGATTGTTTTGAATATACCGTGAGTGTATATTCTATTGATGACTTAACAACGAGATAATTCTTGCAATAAGCTTTAAATGAGTCTCGAGAATTATTCCTTGCTAAATCTGCTTTAAAGAAAGCTCCCCTAAACATGTGCATAAAAGGTAGAGAATTTTTGCAAGCACAAGTAGAGATTTTAGAGAATTTTATGAGTTTCTTTTACATGATAGAACTTGAGGAAATGCAACATTATATAACATTACAAACAACATTTCAAGAGGGTAATATAAGCACAAGATTAACCAACAAGTTCATCAAGATAACATTGAACCGATTACAAGCATATAAGTGTATATCATTCAACCAAGCTCATAGATGGTAAAGCATTGCTGCTCATATATATAAGAGGTTCAATAAGCTTACAATCATAGCAAAAGAAAGAGCAATAAGCTTATCCTCTAATTATTACACACAAAAGACCACAGAAGTCCAAGTCCAACAAGCATTCGACAACATTCGACAACCATAACTAATAGATATAGAGATATATAGGACCATATAAAGCACTTCTCCCCCTTTGGCATCAACTACCAAAAGCTACGAAGTAGGGGAGGAGGAGGAGGAGCCGCAATGATGTAGAAGGGTCTCAGGGAGGACCAATGCGCCGACGCCGAGAATAAGTAATACCGCTTCGACGACGAGACGCGAGTGGTCATTTCACCATGTCGGATCAATCCTCAAACCAAACCAACCATCTCGATCTAAGGTTACCAAGCACAAGAGAGTTGGATCGCTCCACTACCGCTCGGCGAGAGTCCAAAGACCGAGTAGTGCTCTCAAGAGTATCCATGCGATGATCCAAAACCTCTAGGCGACGATCCATCAGATCAAAACGAGATACAATCGTGTTGATACCAAGATGCGTAACCTCCAACAATATCGATCAAGTCCACCTCGTTGTCGGGAGCCGGCCGAGGAGAGGCAGGAGCATCAACAATCGGGTGAAGAGGCCTGCTCTCAAATCTCTCTCGTGGTCACCGCTTGTACTGCTTGTGAGGAAAGGAGTGGTACCATCAAAGTCGTGGTCCTCAAAATGAGCATCATGATGTAAGGAGCATAATATATCCTCTTTCCCAAATCAAGGTGGCAGATTGCAACTCACCAAGATTAAGTGAATAATATCAAACTTCTTTCCTTGCATCAAATAATCTATGACATTCCTGCATGTCCTCTAATAGCATCATTGTTGCCACTCCTCGGCAAGATGGTGGCCCCGATAATTCATTAATGACACTAGGAGAGGCCTCGCACCAGAACCTTACCAGGACAACTCTAGCAACATTAGGCTCATAGAACTCAGATTCGCTCCGAGTTCTGCAGCTGGGCTCAAGGTGAATCTTTACATACTCACGTCCGGGCAGATTTAGGGCTTCCTCAAAGTGACGCTTGGTGGCCGTAGCGCCGAGCTCGCCATCCAAGTCACAAAGTACAAGGAGGATGGGATGTAAACAAGAGTATAGAACCGACGGATTACCTCCTCATTGAAGTTGCACTTGATGCTAACAAGCCCATCCAAGCCAAAGATTACGAAAACGAGTGTACAAAGTCGCATACCGTGTTTGTTAACCGAGATATGACCAATTTATGTACTTCGATTGCAAACCGCTAGAAGCACCACTTGATTGTAGCAATCTTCCTGGAATTGAGTGTGAAATCTCTCATCTTCGGCTGACCTAGGCTGCTCATAGGGAGATTGCATTCTGAGTTGCTTGAAATCATCATTCCGGATTGCGTGAAGATTCACACGAGGCTCAGGCACAAACTCCATATCAGCATCTTCTTCTTCGTCCAAATGTTCACTAGCGCTAGGTACGGAGGACAAGGACGGCGAGGAGTCCGCTTCATCGCTATCGGAATGCTCAACCGGAGGACGATGAGTAGCCTGGCGGGGAGGACGAGACGAAGATGCCTCGGGATTGGCAACGGTCTTGGTCCTTGCCATGGTCACTGGAGGGATGGACAAGACAATCAAGGAGTGAGTTGAATTGAAAGGAATATGGATTATCAAGATGATAAAAATGAAACTTTTTCGTCAGTGGTCGGATCGACCAGCAGCTTGGCGGTTGGCCACCACAGTGGCGCTGGATCGATCAAGACGCAACACGCCGGTTAGTCCGGCCGAGAAAAAAACTAGGGTTTTTACCATAAGCACGGGAAATTCCAAAATGCGGGATAATCCGACAATCAAGGTCATGTAGAAGACAATGGGAGCATTCTCTAGGATCTATTTACAAACTAGGAGCCGATTAATAAGATAATATGCGAGGATTGAACGATTAATCGGAGGAAAAAGGAAACCTTGCCAAGCGGAGGAGAGGTAGAGAAGCCGGCGATGAGGAGAGGGCGATCGGCGGTGATGAGGAGCCACGGGCGACGGGGACGAGGAGGCGATCCTAGGAGGTGATGTGGTTTAGAGGAAGAAGAGAAGAACCGTCGGGGAGGAAATGAGATGGAACCGACGGGTTGGTGAGAGATAAGGGAAGAAATCGCCTCAAGATTATCGCTTCATGGCGGATCGACCAAGAGGCAAAGCCCTGGCGCCCAGCCACAAGCTCAAGGGTTGACCATAGCTAAGCTTACTGCTAGACCGCACTGAGACTTTTGAGGATTTTTGCAGAAATTTGTGTTGTCTTTGCTCCATAGACTTAGCACACAACATAAAAATATCTTGGAGCAATTTCAACGAGATTAGATCAACAATTGAGTTTTGAACATATGTTTTTAAGAAAATAGAGCAATTTTTGAAGGAAAACGATTTAAGGAGATAAAACAAGCAAACAACGAGATTTGTCACTTGTGAGGATATGTATGAGTATGAAATACTATTTGAAGACAATATATGAAGGAAATCATTGCCTACATAGAAATACTCATTTTATGCTAGAATTGACTCAAGTGCATTTTTCGGTTTTGAGCTATTTTTGAGTGAGATTCAAACTTTAAAAACTTTGATTTGGTTGAGAGTTTGAAAAACTTATGAACACGAAAAAGGTCACGAATAACCATCTTTACCTTTTTTCCTTTTGGGAGTAAGATCAAATTTCTTTTGGAAATACTTTTGGGTGAAAAGCCATTTTTGGTCAAAAACAAGATAAGTAAGAAATAGTTTTTGGCCAAAACTTGATTTTTCTTTTAAGATAGATAATTTTGAGATCATTTCAACCAAAAACCTTTGAAATATACTAGAGAATAGATATAGCTAGTTTTTCAAGAGGTTTGATTGATTAACACCAAATTTTGACTTTTGACCAAAAGGATTTGTTTTTCAAGAGACACATTCTAGCATGTTTGTTGATATGTACACAATTTGAGTTGTGGTATACATGGTGATTGTATAGCACTCTAACTGTGTTTCCCATCTTAGTTCTTGAAATAAGAGAATCACGAGAGAAAAGCTTAATTCAATTAAGATTCAAGAACATAATGCAATCAAATGACATTAGAACAATGTATGACATTTAATTCATTCCTCAATTTGCAAAAGCGCCTTCATCTAAAGGTTTGGTGAAAATATCCGCTAATTGATCTTCGCTTATGTGGCTAATTTCAATATCTCCCTTGCTCACATGATCTCTCAAGAAGTGGTGGCTAATATCTATATGCTTGGTTCTTGAGTGTTGAACTGGGTTATTAGCAATTTTCACCGCACTATCATTGTCACACAAAAGAGGCATTTTATCAAATTTAATTCCATAATCCATCAATGTTTGCCTCATCCATAGCAATTGAGCACAACAACTTCCCGCGGAAACATATTCGGCTTCGGCGGTAGATAAAGCTACGGAGTTTGTTTCTTGGATGACCACGATACTAACGATCTTCCTAAAAATTGACAACTACCTGAGGTGCTTTTTCTATCCACTTTGCAACCCGCATAATCAGAATCGGAATATCCAATTAAATCAAATTTAGCACCTTTTGGGAACCATAGGCCAATGCTAGAAGAATGCTTTAAATATCTAAGAATTCTTTTAACGGCCATAAGATGACATTCTTTTGGAGAAGCTTGAAAACGAGCACACATACAAACACTAAACATGATATCGGGCCTAGATGCGGTAAGATAAAGCAAGCTACCAATCATGGATCTGTAAAGCTTTAAATCTACAAGTTTACCTCCCTCATTTAGATCAAGATGATCATTTGTGGCCATGGGAGTCTTGATGGGCTTTGCATCCTCCATGCCAAATCTTTTAAGTAAATCCTTCACATACTTGGCTTGACTTATAAAAGTCCCATCCTTGAGTTGCTTGATTTGAAGTCCAAGGAAATAGCTCAATTCTCCAATCATGGACATTTCAAATTCCCTAGACATCATATCACCAAACTCTTTGAAAAAGTCTTAATTAGTAGACCCAAAAATGATATCATCAACATAAATTTGGCATACAAAGAATTCATCATCTAAAACTTTAGTAAATAGAGTTGAATCAATTTTCCCGATTTTGAATCCTTTTGAAACTAGAAAGTCTCTAAGTCGTTCATACCATGCTCTAGGAGCTTGTTTAAGAACCATAGAGCGCCTTGGAAAGTTTATAGACATGATTTGGTTTTTTAGGATCTTCGAAACCGGGAGGTTGTTCAACAAAGACAAGTTCGGATATTTCACCATTTAAGAAAGCACTTTTAACATCCATTTGAAATAATTTAATATCAAAGCATGATGCAAAAGCAAGTAATATCCGAATTGATTCAAGTCTAGCTACGGGAGCGAAAGTTTCACCAAAATCCAAACCTTCAACTTGTGAAAATCCTTGAGCGACCAATCTTGCTTTGTTTCGAATGACCAATCCATTCTCATCTTGCTTGTTCCTAAAGACCCATTTCGTACCAATAATATTGTGTTCTTTGGGTCGATCCACCAATGTCCAAACTTTATTCCGGGTAAAGTTATTGAGTTCTTCATGCATCGCATTCACCCAATCCGGATCGTCAAGTGTTTCTTCTACATGCTTTGGCTCAATAGACGAGACAAAAGAGTAATGTTCACAAAAAGAAGCAACACGAGAGCGAGTTTGGACACCCTTACTTACGTCACCCAATATTTGATCTATTGGATGATCCTTTGCAATTGCATTGTGGATTCTTGGTGGTAGGTTGGATGGTTGATCATCTTCCTTGTTATCCTCTTCAATGATTTGTACTTGACTTGTGGAAGATGTGGGTGGTTCAACTTGAGTGGAGGATGATGGACCATCTTCGGGCTTGATATCGCCTATTTGCATATGTTCCATTGCTTTTCTTAAGACTTCATTACCTACATCATCCAAATTCTCATGCTCTTCTTGAGAGCTGTTAGTCTCATCAAATTGCACATCGTGCCTTTCTTCAACTAAACCGGAGTTTTTGTTGAAGACACGATAAGCCTTGCTATTTGAGGAATAACCAAGCAAGAAACCAACATCACAACGACTATCAAATTTTGAAAGACGAACACCCTTCTTCAAAATGTAACACTTGCAACCAAAAACACGAAAGTAAGAGATGTTCGGTTTTCTTCCTACAATAAGCTCATAGGAAGTCTTTTTCAAACGACAGTGCAAATAAAGACGATTTATGGCATGACAAGCGGTGTTAATAGCTTCCGCCCAAAAACTATCGGAAGTATTATATTCATCAAGCATTGTCCTAGCCATTTCAATCAATGTTCGATTTTTCCTTTCTACTACTCCATTTTGCTCCGGAGTGTAGGTTGTGGAAAGTTCATGCTTTATTCCAAGTTCATCACAAAAGTCCTCAACTTTAGTATTTTTGAACTCGGAACCATTATCACTACGGATTTTCTTTATTTTGAAATCAAATTCATTTTGAGCCCTTTTTGCAAATCTTTTGAAAATTCCGGAGGTTTCACCTTTATCATCTAGGAAGAATACCCATGTATACCTAGAGTAATCATCCACAATGACTAAACAATAGCTATTTCCCCCAATACTCTTATAGGTTGTTGGGCCAAACAAATCCATATGTAAGAGTTCCAATGGTCTAGAAGTTGACATGATACTTTTGGAAGGATGAGAATTAGCGACTTGTTTACCAAATTTTGACAAGCACTACAAAGTCTATTTTTCTCAAATTTCACATCTTTCAAGCCAACAACTAAATCATATTTGAAAAGCTTTTTGAGTTGAATCATTCCAACATGAGCTAGCCTTCTATGCCAAAGTCAACCCAATGAGGTTTTTATGATTAAACAAGTTTTTAAACAAGATTCACTTGAACTAAAATCAACTAAGTAAAGATTTTCAAATCTAAAGCCTTTGAAAGCTAAAGAGCCATCATTTGCGTAGAAATGGTTACACCTTCACTAGAGAATGAGCAAATTAGTCCAAGATCACATATTTGTGCAACGGATAGCAAGTTAAAGTTTAATGATTCTACTAGAGAAACATTAGAAATGGAAAGGTCATTTGAGATAGCAATTTTACCCAATCCTAATACCTTTCCTTTGCTATTATCGCCAAAAGTGATCTTGTCTACTCCTTTTCCATTCTCGAATGTGGTGAACATTTTTCTATCACCGGTCATGTGTTGAGTGCATCCACTATCAAGCACCCAATGTTTTCCACCGGTCTTATAGTTCACCTACAAAACAAGAGTCAAGTTCTTTTAGGTACCCAAATTTGTTTTGGTCCTTGGAGGTTAGTAACCAAGGATTTAGGCACCCAAATAGCATTCTTTTTAGCGCTCATAATTGAAGTGCCAACAAAATGAACAATTACTTTACCATCCTTAGATTTTCTAAGCATATAGCATGAATCATATATACCAAGAGATGGAATCTTACCCTTAGGACAATTTTGTTGCATATGTCCTATTTCTCGGCACTTATAGCAATACATACCATTTTGCCTCACAAAACTTGTGGGCTTATTTACCGGCTTCTTGCCTTTCTTAGGCACATACGCAAGACCTTTCTTGTTGAATGAACACATTTGCTCGCTCAAAAGCTTGTCAAGAATGGCCTTACCCTTGAAACATCTTTCTAAGCTCTTGCTTAGCTTGGTCACTTGCTCTTTTAGCTCATAGTTCTCATGAACAAGTTTTGCATCATTTTGCTTAACAATATCATGATTAGCATCAATATTAGAGCAACATGGCATAGCAAGTAGGTCATCACATGAAGTAGATGCACTAGTCTTAGCAATTTCTATACTAAGCATTTTATCAATAATATCACATGTAATTCCTACACTAGAACAAGACTTATGTGAATTCTCTTGGATAAGCAAGTTGTGAGCATCCTTAAGCTCCATATAAGAATCTTTTAGAGTAAAGTATTCTTTATTTAAGACCTTATATTTTGATTTTTCTTTTTCAAGATATTCATTTAAATCATCAAGCATATCTATTAATTCGTCATAAGTTGGTTCATCACCAATAATGGATTTTACCTTATCTCCTTTTGCCATGAGGCAAGTAGGAGTGGAGAATAGCGATGAAGCTTCCTTGATGGCTATACCGACTAGTCCCTTCTTCTTGGGGGACTCTTCCTCAACGGAATCGGAGTCGGAGTCGCTTGACTCATCATTTGAATCCCACTCCGATGTGAGCTTCATTTTGCCATCCTTGTAAAGCTTCTTGAATAGCTTCTTTTTACCGTTGTATTCTTTCTTCTTGAATGACTTCCCTTTGTCATCCTTCTTTTCGGGGCAACGAGAAGCAATGTGCCCCTTTTCTTCACAATTATAGCATCGAATATTGTTATATCTCTTCTTATCATTTGAGGATTGCCCCTTCTTGAACTTGTCAAAGTTATAGCTTCTATTGGGGCGCCTCTTCATGACCCTCTTCATTCTTCTCACAAGGAGTGCATACTCCTCGTCGGAGTCTTCTTCTCCATCCTCATCATCACTAGATTCCGCCTTGGCTTTGAAGGCGGTAATTTTCTTCTTTGAGGATGATGTCTCCAAAAGCTCTTCTTTGTCCTTTTGAACGACTCATTTGTGATGAGGTTGCCCAAAAGCCCCGTTGGTGTCATCCTTGGCAACTCCAAGAGTTGAGAAATAACATCACCAACGCCTCATATTTATCCTAAGAGCCCTAAGTATCTTGCGTAACAATATCAACATCAAGAAGGTTAGTCCCAAGGCCTTTGAGCTCATTCACAATGTTGTTGAGTCTTGAATACATCTCATTGATGTTTTCATGAGGCAACATTATGAATGTCTCATATTTAATCCAAGCTTATGCAATTTGGCTTCTTTGACCGTGGATGTACCTCATGGATTTCTCGAGAGTTGTTCAAATAGCATGAGCATTTTCCAAGTTGCTCACTCTATTGAACTCATCCGCTCAAAGCGCTAAAGAGAGTATTCATAGCTTGGGCATCTAAATGAGAGTTACACGATCTTGATCCGTGGGTTCTAGTGGATTAAGAGACATAGCATAACCATCATTTACCATTTTCCAAATGCTTGGACTCATGGCCTTTAAATAAATTGACATTCTAATTTTCCAATAAGCATAATTTGAGCCATCAAAGAGAGGAGCCTTTCCTATAGCAATTCCTCACTAGCCATCCTTTTCTCTCTTAGACGGTTAAGTCTAAATCAATGAGAGACCAAGCTCTGATACCACTTGTAGGATCAAGGATAACCGACTAGAGGGGGTGAATAGGAGGTTTTAAACTTTTTGACAATTTAACAAGTTTATCCAATTATTAACTTAGTCTAAACGAGATATGATTCTAGCTAAGCAATTTACCACAATAGACAAGCTAGAATTATAAATGCGAAATGTAAAGACTAGAAATAACCACAATGACACAAGGAAGTTTTTCCTGTGGTATCAAGACTTGCCGGTCTTCACTAATCCACGCTGAGGAAACTTGATCAATTCAAGCCGCTCCACTAATTAAGCCTTCCTCAATCACTAGAGGTAGCTCTTCTCCTCTCCTGATAGGCGAGCTCCAACCTTCACAAATGCCCGCCTTCTCACAATCTCCTTTGAGAAGATCACCAAACCAAACTCCAAACCGCCTAGGAGACGGCAATCTCCAAGAGTAATAGAGCAAGAATTCTTCACTTGAAAGCGCCTAATGCCACAAATATCAAACTCGATGAATGCTCTTTAGAACAACCTCAACTATCTTTGCAAATGGAAATTAATGCTCTCAATGAGTATGAAACAATGCAAAGGGCTCAAGAGATGTTAAATGAGGCTCAACCACATTTCTAGTTGCGTGGGTGAGGTATTTATAGCCTCCACCCATCGCACTAGCTAGCCGCTGGACACGAAATTCCCAATTTTTCAAGGAGCCGGTCCACCACAGCATTGGTGCGGTCATCCGCCTCATTAGAACGGTCGATCGTAACGCATTTAATGCATCAAAAAATAGCCGCATAGGGTCCGGCCAGTCCACAGCAAACATGCGTTAGTCCGCCTACGAAAAACGGAATTCGCTTTGGAGACTCTCGAAAAAGTGACGCATCCAAGACCCGGTGCGGTCACCAAGACATATACCGGTCGGTCCGCCTAGCAATTTTCAATCAAAACCTTCTTCGAAAATGTTGACCGCGCCCAAGACCCGGTAGTGGTCATCCGCCAAAGGCCGTCGGTCATCCGGACGGAGGAATTCACCAAAACCGTAAAACAAAGACTCATCGAAAATGCCGATCACTGCTTTTGGTCCTAAGAATCCGGTCGATCCGCCATGTAACGTCGGTCATCCGACCCAAAGAAATTCAGCAAATTTAAATTGTGGCAAAACCAAAAACAAATCCAAGATTAAACCAATTAAGATTTGAGCAGTTGTAGCATCGTTCACTTTCAAGGTACTCAATTCTTGCACCCTCTTTACAGTACGGCTGTCTAGCCTATAACCCGGTCTTCCAACCAATTCACCTAAGACCGGTAAAATGAAAAGATCCTAGATTATTGTACCTTGCCTTTGAACCAAAAGATCTTCATGTAAACCTTTCGCGTGCAATTCCCGGTCATCAAGAGTGCCAATAGGACTTAACCTTGTACATACTCAATAAATACGTTAATCCCATATTCACATATTGTCATTAATTACCAAAACAATTTTTAGGGGCCTAGATGCTTTCACAACCGCAGGCGGAGCTTGAAGACGGTAGCACAGAATGTGTTGTTTTGGAGAAAGTCCACGAGAGAAGACTTGCGCATAATTTTATGCAAAATGAGGGGGCGAGACTGTGGTGGTCGACTCACATTGACTGCTACGAGTATCTTCCGGACCGGCCTCTCAGGTTGGAGTCCGACGACGACGCTGACCCAGGCTCGGATGATAGCGAGGAGGACGCACCCCAGGGTAGTGGTCCGACTGGAGGAATTGTGTCATTGGAGGTGCCTTACGTGGCAACGAGACTTGATGATATCACAGTGTGGTCACTCGTACTGCCACAAGAATAAGGGTCACAGTGGGGGTTTGATGTCGATACCCTCTTAGTTGGGCAAAGACCTCCTAGCAAGACTACCGTGTAACAAGCTATAGCACGGTGCACTTTGTCCATCAACCGTAATCGGGTGTATCGGTCTAACTCGTGATATTATGCGATGAAGTGCGAGTGGAAGGCTGCCTTGGCAAGGTCGGCCATTGAGCAAAGTTCTTCGCTTAGTTTTCACGGTCAAGGCGGTGTCCGAACATACTTATGAGCTTAGCGAGCCAGCTGTGTAGCATCGGATATGACTTTCACATATTTGGCAAGCCTCATCACCACCTAGTTACGGAAGACGGTCCGCTCCCCTAAGATGTTGCCGTCGAAGTCGCTAACTGGTTGGTTATCTAGTCACTATAGCAAGGTCCGACGAGCCAAGGAAGGTTGTTGAGTCCATGAACGGGATATATGAAGAGGTGTACAACCTTGTATCGAGAATGCTTCAGCAGATTGCCGAAGCAAACCCTGGCACGTACATAAACAAGGTTGAAAGTGAAGATGCTGATAGAGGCCCCCAACTGCTTCATACTAGTCTGGGTGTTCTGGGCTTTCGCCTAGGCCATAGAGAGCTTCAAGTTTTGTCATTCTGTGCTCACGATGGAAGACACTTTCCTCACGGGGTCCAGTAACAAACAATACAAATATCATCAATGAAACGAAAAATATTATAAGTGTTTTATGGTGTCGTCACGCCGCGAGGCACTGTGTCGATCGAACGAGTGACGGAGCCTCTCCTAGTATGTCACCTGCTCCGGACGCTCTAGTAGAGGATGGGTGAGTCTGGTGTATGACCGTGGTATGTACCACTCGATGTACTAACGGTATGTCTGTACATCGTACGGTCGCTGCTCCTGCAGGATCTTGATGTGCGACATCTCCGTCCAAGCCGTAAGACACTTATGCTGGACTACTTGCTAGTCCTTAGCATGTCGGCCCAACCTCTATTGCCTACATTCGATAAGGACTGATGTTATAACAACTGATGTAGATATGAAGTGTAAACATTACTCGGATTGAGTTGGACTCACAACCGACGGCCACACAGATCCTCGCCGGAGGGGCACAAGTCGGTACAAATCGAATCGTCAGATTATGCGTCATGACGCGTAAGGCTCCACCATATAGGTAAACATCGGTGGCGTCGTCGACTAAACAATTAACTAACACTAACTAATTATGAATAATTAATTAGCTATGCCACGAAATAATAACGTAAGATTAATTTAACTACGACTAACTAATTATGACCTAATTAATTGCAACAAATTAACTCACACAAATTTTATTACAAAAAAAAGAAAATGACTAAATTCTTTAGTCCTAAATAAGTGCAACTAATTAACTACGACTAATTAACCAACTAACAGTTAATAAAGAAAATACATACGAGAAAATAATTACATGCTAATATGACGGCTAATGACAGCTCTAAACAATCCTTAATCGTCTGTGAAAACGAAATTGACAGACGAGCGAGAATGAGAGAGTGAGCGAGTGAGGATGAGAGTTTGCGAATGTGATAAAGAGGAGAGTTTGCGAACCATCTCGCCGTCGCCTTCGAATTTATAGCCGCCTAATGCAAATCGTAGCCAACCTCGAAGCGACGGGAGGAATCAGATTCCCTCCTACACGCCCAGCTTGCATGTATACAGAGAGATGGATGGCGACAGAGAATAAAGCGCGATAGTGATGGATGGGAGTCGATGTATGGCGATCAGGAATAAAGCGCGTGAGGCCGAGGTGTCTGGGGCAGGGAGGAGCGGACGTCGCCGACGTGGCGCGTCCAAGCGAAGTCTGAGCGAGGGGGGCTGCAGAGCCGATCGGTCGAGCGACACGTGTGGCTTGTCCGATCAATGGGCAAGCGGGAGAGCCTTGTCCGGGCGGGGGGCCTGCGGAGTCAGCTTGTCCGAGCAACACGCGCGCGGCTACGACTTGTCCGTGCGGAGTCGGCTTGTCTGGGCCACGGGCGTGAGGGCAACCTTGTCCAGGCCACAGGCGAGCGGAGGTGGCCACACGTCGACACGAGACAAGTCCGGGCGACGGGCGAGCGGAGGAGATTAATACCGGGCGCGGAAAGCATGGAATTGCACAACTGTCGGCTACCGGCACATCTATGGTGTCTTTTTTGCCAATACGGCGCGACATCTACTACTTCTGTCAAAAGCGTCTTCAACAGTATCATTTAGCCCCAAAACTGCTGGGCATGTACCACTTGCTCAAGGGCATGGTGAATTGATGATCACCTAGCCAGAGAGCCCAAAGCTCACCAGAAATTAAAATCCTTGAAGATATCAACTGATTGTTCATTTGTTCGTTCCTTGGTCAGAACTTCGACAAACATGTAACTCTCCATTCTTACGGTAACTATGATGATAAAGAAACAAAACATTTTCCATTTTGGAGGAAGTAGAAAAATGTGATGCAAGTGGAGTCTAGCTGCAGAAGCGCTAATACCATTTTCTTCTTGTCTTGTTTGCTTAACTACTGCATGCTTAAAATGACCAATCCAGCTCAAGTACTGACTGATGATATAAGTGGATGATACCTGACCCGTGATGAACAATTGATTTGTGCGCAGTCCATAGCAACGACAGCACTTTTAGATGTAGTTCTTACTGGGGTAAAGGTGTGAACATACCTAGGCAAGTGCTAACATAAAAAAATCATGTTGGGAAGAAAAAAAGTGCACCAATCAACTATTTCTACAACCATTCAGAAACACTAGCCCCGTGTGAGTTGCACAGGAACCCACTGTTCAAGATTGAAGTTTCATGGCAGCTATTGACTATCACATAGTCAAGATTTAAGATTTGGTCAGGGGCTAGCACAGGGAGGCAGGACCTTCGATCAAACCGCAATAGGCATGAGACTACCATAATCTCAAGTAAAAACCATTCCCACCGTCCGGACAACAGGAGAAGAAGAGCCATTCACTGAGCAAAAAAAATATATTTCAATTTTGTTGAATCATTTATAATTAAAATTACAGGTACACGTTTGACACCTTTCATGTATATGCACAAGCCCGGCTAACTACCCAAACAACTGACATTGAAGATAGGTATTGATGTCCTCTCCTGAAGTCTAGTCTAGCTAGAAAGGTTCTGGCATCTGACATCTGCCTAACAAATTTAGTAAATCGACTCCAATTGTGAAACTCAAATAAGCTTTTGTTCATCCTAACATAGTTGAAGGAGAAAGATGTTCCTGAAGTACCACCTGAGTAGAGTCTTGAGCTTCTTATGACTTGATTCATTGATGTATCATCCAGTCTTGTCACGGAATTTTCACCATTAAGAGGTAGATTGCACATTTTAGCAGCAACTATGAGTTGCCGGAGAGTACCCTCTGGACTGCTCTCATAATTACTTCTTTCTGCGTCCCTCAGGTCAAAACAACTGCAGCACAAGGCAACTTTGTATCTAGCAAACATTTGAGCAATAGGAAGATAACCATCTCTTAACAATGTATTATAGTAACCAGCTGTCAGCTCAGATGGGTGTGAACATGTATAGTAGTGCCAATGTATGCCAGAAACCTTTCCTGAGATGGTCACACCAGTACCAGAGAAGATAGCATCAGCAATCATGCATAACCTCTCTCCATGGAGAAGAAGCATTCCTGAATACCACTCAAGGAAAAATCGACCATAAGGTGTATTCCAGCATCCTCCATCGGCACGGAAAAAACTAGTTTCTTCAGGGTTCTGTCGTGAGCCATCTGTGCCAGCTGGACCACCGTTTCCCCACTCTTGCATCCCAAGAATCTGTGCACAAGCGCTCAATGATGCTTGCATGAACTGTCCAAGTACAACAGAACAAAGTGATCAAAAGCCCACCTTTTGATGTTAGATGTCAACCTGAAGAGCCCTTCAGAAGAGCTATACAATAACACAAAGAAGATTGCCATTTCACAGAGAAGTTTACTGAGGCTTAACCCAAAAAAGGTGCATGGACCTTTTGTTCTATGTAATTCAGTATTGCTTCCTCGAAAGGATACAAGGAAAGGGCAAAAAGCATGTTTTGACATTGCTTTAGCTTCAGCTCATGGGCTTAGAAACTGAAGCCAGGACCAAAAGGACAGCTTATTCTTGGGCTCTTGGCCCTGTTAAATAAACTAAAGCCATCCTTACACACAGAAGCCTGATATAAGCTGAAATGGGTGCTAGGTGGGTTTTAAGACTTCAAGTTGGAAGTCACATATAAGCTGACCCATACATAAATTTTAGTCTTGGGATCAATCATCATATATGCCCAAAAAAGAATACACGCTGAACATGCAAATCTTACCATATTGAAGTGATGATAATATTAAGAATCTTATTTGACCTGTGTACCTTGTCATAACATTGAAATTCCCCAAGTTCAGATGAGCTGCTTGGCTGATTTAGTTTCTCAGTTGGGCATGATGGATACCTAAGCTCACCTCCTGGGCCCATTCCAACTTGAACTTCCTGAAAGGCAATAATTATAAGAGGCTTACAACCTTGGTGGTGTAAAATTAACATGACATGCTTAAATACCAAAGGGAGAGCACAGACTGTCACTATGGCCCCAAGGTACTTTTTGAAAGTGTCGCAAAGCTCCTCATGAAGTCAGAATAAGCTTGCATAGGTGTTCTTCCCTTCAGAAGAGGAAGAATATCGCATCCCAGTGAGATGTATTCTTTGTTTCTCCGTTGGTATTTATCAGTATATGACAAGTCTGGCATCTTATCCATCTCCTTAAGCACCCACTGTGGAAGAGGGACCCTGAAGCAGGTGAAATTTCAACAATTAGCAGAAATAAGAAATCTTGTGCATAAATGCAAATAGCCAGATTCTCACTTGTCTATATGGCAATAAAAAGAATGATGAAGTAGCCTGGCTGTATTTTCCAATAATAAAATACTAACTTTTGAGATGAAGAAAAATACTAACTTGACAAATCAAGACAGGAAAACAATTACAAAGTGGAAAAATCATTAATGAATTTTTTTAGTGAAATTCTGGCACGGTTGCCTGTGGCTCCGCAGTCCATATAGAATCATTTTTTTCAGTAGATTATGTAGAATACATCCTTTAAGTTCAATATCACCACCATATGGGTAAATCATTTGGGAGAGTGCAATTACTGGAAAATTTGGCATGCGGAAAAATAATTTTTGGGGCCACTTTTCACAGATTAAAACGCTTGCAAAAGTCACCACTAAAATTTCAGCTAGCTTTCGTTTTGACAGTTACATCAACCAGCTACAATTTATGTATCGTGGTCATATACCAAGTAACTTCCATTTTTACCATATTCGTAGGTTCTTAGCAATCTGGGATGGACCCACACTGGCCTGTGACGACTTGGGCCAAAAAGTTAAAATACATAGTCTTGTCCAAGGATCCCAAACCGGTTTCCTGTGAAAATCCCGGTCACCGGCCGAAAAAAAAGGGATGGTTACCGGATTTCCCGGAAAAATCCGAACGAAGTTCGCTTGAATTTGCTTAAAAACCAGCCAAAATTTGAAAATTGGAATTTGAGTTTGAATTCACTAAACCGGGAAAAACTGACCGGTTTTTCCGTTCCCGATCCCCACCGGTAAGACCGGTTACCGGCGGTAACCGGCCGGTTTTTTTCCCCTGGTCTTGTCTATGAAAAATCAAAGATATTAATAGAATGGCGCCAATGGCCAAACACGAGTGTCATGTGTAGATGTGTAGCCCGATATAAGCTGATGTGTAGATGTGTAGCCCAATCTGAGCTGATGTGTCTGGACCCAGGCACCAATACCAATCTCTACTGTGCTGATGGATTTTTAACCTTTGACCATACGGAAAATACTACAATTTTCAAACCAACTTCTTCCTGCTTATTTGATTGGTAAGTAGATTTTAATAACATCAGCAACTCGGTCCAACTGTTTGTTTATCAAGCCAATTTATTAAACCCACGACATTGTTTAAGAGGCTCTTTTCTCATCAATCTTTTATATCTTTCAATCAAGTTATATACATATATGGCATCCTAAACAAATATTGAAAACAAAATCCACTGTTATTCACATACATGCACATTTAACGGCTCCAGTAGGGCCAAACAACACAAACAGCAGGTTCCACGACGGCTCTGTGGTTCTACAGTCTACATGAGCATGCTCGATGGCTCCTTAAGAATCGCCGACACTCACGTGAGGGACAGAGCAAGAAAATGTTGATGCAGGTGGCCATATAGTGAGAGCTGAACAACGAGTGGCGCCAAAATATAATTCTTTGCACAACTTGAGGTGTTTTTCCTTTAACTACATTTACCATTGTCTTATTCAGTGTTCCCCTAGGCGTCCACCTAGCCCGCCTAGGCGGCACCTAGGCGCTAGGCACAGCCTCACCGCCGCGATTTGGGGCTAATCGGCGAGCTAGGCGCTCCACCTGCCTAGGCGGTCAATGGCGGACCTGGGCGGTCCAAGGCGGTGCCAGGCGGAGCTAGGTGGATCCAAGGCGCTGCCGCCTCCTCCAACCCCTCCCTGCCGCGCCACCTCCCCTCCCCTCCCCTCCTCGTCGTGCCTCCTCCTGTCATCGTCGCCACCTCCCTGTCACGCCGCCTTGTCCCCTACCTCCGCTTTTGTTCTTGTTGCTCGCCTCGATCCTCCCTCCCATGTGCTGCTGCTCGGTGCTTCCGCCCACGTGTCCCGCTTTGTGCCGATCGGCCGCCTAGGCGGTCTAGGCGCTAGGTGGCAAGTGCCGCCCGCCTCCGCCTAGTGCCTAGGTGAACACTGGTCTTATTCAAAAGAGATGAGACACTAGAGCTAGGATGGGTTCCAGTAAATATGTGTCTCCCACTCTCCCATCATAATCATTGTCTTCATTGCCATCATTATCATCATCACCATTGACTGTTGGGCAGAAAGATGAACTCATTTAGTTTTAGACTTGGTCACCTTGACAGTACGGAAAATCTATTGGCTTGATAGTTCCATTGCTCCTTATTATCTTATTGAGCACTTGATAGTTCCATTACTCCTTCATCACCTTATTCAGCACATTTACAGAATTTTATGTATGTTCCATTACAGCGTTATGCATTCTTAGTATAGCGACAAGTCATACTTGACTTGATACCATGCTATATGTAAAAACTTCAGAGTACCTTTTGTTATCTATAAATAGGCAATCTGCATATGGTGCCATATAAGCGTTCGTACCACTTAGTGTTCTTTGGAATAGGTGCTACAAGCTAAGCAAGCTCATAGGGTCAAGTAAAATATTACATCCGCAGTGAATAACAAAACAACGAAACATCTAACACACACACACACACACACACACACACACAAAATAAAGCTTCCTAGCTCTAGCGTCAATGCTAGGATCTAGGATCACATCCTCCACGCTTCTTCATGTACCACCTCGATGACTCCGCTGTCATGACACAACTCTTGCTCCTGTGAGATGACTCGTATGTAATTTGCTTCCATTCCCCTAGGGTCAATATGCTACAGCTCCATCTGGAAAGATCTACTCCTACATCTACCAAATAAACACTTGCACAAACCACAAAAAGAGTTTCTGATCTGGTGACTATATTCAAATTTGTAGATACAGCCATTCTTGTGATCGTGCATTGCGCTGATCTCCATAAATTCTGTAGCGCTTGCTCAATCACACTTGTATAACCAATCTAAATTCATCGCTTCTCACAAAAGCTCACAACTAGTTTTTAAAATGCAGCCTTCTCACTACACGTGTACCAAGAGAGCTTCAACATGCAGCCTCTCAACGCACTCAAATATCTATTCTTTTTCGAGTGGATATGACATTCTGTAGTTTTACATTTTGGCACCATAATTGTTCAGCTGACAAGGATAGATTACAACAAGAACTATTCTCAAACGCGTAAAACCTAACAACAGAACAACAAATCAAATGCGCATGCTTGGAGCAGAGGGCAAAGCGAGACGCACCAGAGCGGGTCATCCGGCCCGGCGCCGCACTGGTGGAAGGCGAGGATGGCGCGCAGGCGGAGCCCGTATCGCCGCGCCATGGAGGCAAGCTCGAGGTACCCGGCCCAGTCGTACTCCCTGGCCCTCGCGCTCCACGACGCCCCACCACAGCTCCACCGCCACCCCCGCCACCCCGGCCCCGCCAGCGCGGCCAGCGACGCCGCCATGGCGCGTCGCCGCGCCACGCGCCCCCCGGCCCACGGCGTCGGCGGGGAGCGTGACGTAGACCGGCGCCCCGGGGAGCTGCGGGCGGGGAGGCGGCGACACGTAGTGGATCTCGCCCCGCCGCCGCCTCCTCCATAAGAGGAGGACGAGGGGAGGAGTAGGGGCAGCGCGGGAGGAGGGGCGGAAGCGGGAGGCGGCGGCGACGCGGATGAGAGGCGCGCGGCGGAGGCGGGCGACGCGGTAGGAGGTGGAGGCGGGCGCCACGGTAGGAGGGGGCGGCGGCGCGGTGATCGCCACCATTGGGGGCTGTGCGTGTGTGTGTGCGCGAGTGCGGTGATGGGAACTGCAGTGGCTTCTAGCGTTCGAGTGGTCCGAGAGCTTGGAGCTTCTGTGCTGGGCTTTTTTCTCACCGTCTTTTTGTTCCTTTTGGAAGTCTGGTCATCCGGTGTTAGCCGACCTGACTCTAAACAACGGACGGCTTCGGTTAACCGGTGCGAGCGAGATCTTTATCAGATGGAGGCAAAACCTATCGCAAAGAGAAACTCGCAGCACCCCCAAAAAAGCTGGAAAACGACTGTTGTACTCGTGAATCAGATGGTACCGCCGTTGTCTCGTCTTGCAAAAATCTTTTCATTTGTGTTAAGCCCTTGGTGATACCGTCATATTCATGTCCCCTGCCAATATCTATCCTCCAAGCTTGCTTGGTTAATGCGTGCCGCTAATCAAAACATCGACCAGAGCAGAAAACATGCAACAAATGTTCCCCGTGGAGGCATGGATGGAACGACTTGCAGGAGCTAGCGCGTTTGCCGCAAAAAAAAAGTACAACTGTACGAGGCCTGCTTATGAGGAGAGGGAAGAAAACAGGTGAGACCGTGAATGCACAACCGCACAAGGCAGCAAGAAAGAAGTGCTAAACGCCGATGCCGTTTAGGTTGCAAGCTGCAGCTGCGCGAAGCGCGGTCGATCGAGGATTCACCGCGACGCGGCCAACGCCTATGCTAACGCTACGCGTCTCTCTCTAGTACGACGGCTCTCGAGAGAGCGACTCTGATGATTGGCTGCGTCGTTCTCGTTCCAAGTCGAAGGCGCGCGTGAAGCTGCAAAAAATAACGAGAGACACGACGACGAGTCGAAGCCACGGCGGCTTATGGTGCAGCATCCGGCACCTGTCATCAACGACACCACCAGATCTGAATCGCCCACGAACGTACATCGCGTCACGTCGCTCTCACTCTAAAAAATACGGGTCGACTCAACTGCTCAAAGCTTCCAATAATAAAATTAATTTGTAACAAATATAGTTTTGTATTTTTGTGCAATTAAATTTATAGTTTCATACATGAATAAAAGTAAAAGAAAAAAAAGAGAGAAATACAATGAATGTAGCTTGCTAATGGAAAGTGCATCTTTCAAAACATGTAAATATAGTTCCAGTAGGTAACAATTACACAGAGTTGGAGGAGTACTATTGAAAGCATCTAGGCTCCTAAAAATTGTTTTGGTAATTAATGATAATATGTGAATATGGGATTAACATGTTTATTGAGTATTTACAAGGTTAAGTCCTAATGGTGAGTTTGATAACTTAAAGATGCATGCTAAAGGACAACATGAAAATTAACATGGTTCAAAGATAAGGTACAAGTAGTCTAGAATCTTTTTTTATATTTTACCGGTTTTAGGAGAAATAGATGAAGACCAGATTTTAGATTAAATGCCGTACTATTAAGAGGAATCACGACTAGTAGCTTGATAGCATGTTCTTGTGCTATTTGGATCAATTTAGGATCATGCATGCATTTGAAATTTCTTTTGGAAAGCCAACTACGCTTTGTTAGGACAATCGGTAGTACCGACGTTAAGTCGGTGGTACTACCGCTCAACGGTATGACCGGGCTCGTGGTGCTTGATTATCAAGAACCCTATTGTTCCAAAATAAGTTGGCGATGCGTTATTTCGAGAGAGACACCTTTTTCTACTGGGTTGCAAACCCCGATAGCGATAGTACCACAGCTTGTTCAAGCGGAACTACCGCACCCCGGTATTTTCGAAAGTTGAACAAGACGTTTTTCCAAAGAGGGTACCCTTTTGGGTCCTTTGAGAAACGGTAGTACCGCTCTTGTTGAGCGGTATGACCGGCCAGTGGTAGTACCGCATGATGGTTGGTGTGGCGTTCCGAGCCTCAGGGAGGTCCGATGTCTATCCTAGGAGCACCAGGCGAGGGTCTGTGGATCCTGCACCTCAGGGAGGTCGAAAGTCTGACCCGAGAGCACTCCGAAGGAGGTCTTCTGGTACGACCGGACCTCAGGGAGGTCGTGGCCAGTCCCAAGAGCACCCCAAAGAGAGGCCCCGAAGTCCCTGTGCACAACCGAGCTAGTCCCAAGGACCAACAGCTAGCTCACATAGTGAACAAAAATGGTAACATCCATTAACGCAACTTTATTAAAATAACAACAGAGTTGATTACAAGGGTGGCTTAACAGCCGACAAACAAAACACAGCGGAACAAGAGCGGAGTAGTCCACACGATTCGCCACAGGCAATCGTATGGAGGTCGTAGCCTAGACGTCTTAGAGGTCTCTGGCTCATCGAAGACGTCCTCTCCTACTCAAACGTGTCAAGCAAAAGTGAGCACAACAACCGTGCTCGCAAGTCACACCCGTCAAGTAACAAATTGAATGCGTGCAGACGAGGATGTCCCAAAGGAGGTCTTATAGGGTTGTCTTTGCATAAAACCAAGTTTCTTTCCAAATACATGTACTAAGTTCCAAAGCAGTTATACAATAACTAAAATTCATTTTCTAAATCAGTTTTATAGTTGGATAACGTTCATCAACAAGTGGTGAAGGATACCCTCCTATCACAAGGCACCTTGCCCAAACCCATTTGGATAGACATCCAAAACCATTTCAAAGAGGTCTTTTGAAAACAAAACCAACATCTAACTTGGAGCAGCTTTGCCAGCATGTCCTTGACCGCGGACATGGCTATTCGAATAGTTTTACACTCTGCAGAGGTGTACAGTTTTACCCACAAGAGATAATCAACTTATACTGTCCGCTCCACACTTCCGTAGGTATGCGACTAAGTGATTATCACAAGGCCTTTACAATGCGCCATTCCACCGCAGTCCCCCCTCGCTAAGGTTTCGCTTCCTTTGTACTAACCATCCGCAAGATTTAAGCCCCCACTTGCGCCAGGTGGGAATGAATGAAAGTAGATCATCAAGACACCCACACAACCGGATGGACTAACCACGGTGAAACATTGCAAATTAGTTGGCTAAGTCCACCCCATCCTGGACATGTGGTTGCACGGTGAGGCATGGCAAAATACACGGTGAACATTTGGAAACTACCATGACAACCCAATGTCATGGATTAAAACATTTAGACAACATTGGTCTTTTGGCAGTAAAACTCCCAAATCAAGATTTTGGTCTAAGCTTGACTAAGCAAAGAGTTTTGAAACATGCTAGTTCATACTAATGTACCAACTAGCTCTTACTACGGTGACAAGGGGTGATCGAATCAATAGTTACGTTCGGGTGTACAAAGGAACTAGGAATAACTATACAGTTAAAACAGGGATTTAAATTACTTGATTTGAAATAAGCATGCAGTAATAATTTGAAACAAAACTTAAATAATTTGAAATACTGAGTCCAATATGATCAAGGGTGTAACTTACCTTGCTCGAAAGCTTGAGGGTCTTTTTCGCAAAGCTCGGGCTCCCCGGAGTCGTCGAAATCTACACGAGAAAACGAAGCAAATCAAATAAAGACCAAATAAAAAATCGAGAAACTAAAAAGCTCAAAGGACGAGGTTCAACGAGGAGGTCCTACGAGGAGGAAGGCCTGAGCAGAGCAAGAAAGTTGGTGAAGACTAAAGGAGATATAAGAGGGCTGCTCAGGCTTTTATAGCCGGGGAGGACAGGAAGAGCAGTTGAGAAACTTTGAAGCATACAAGATCAAAAGTAGGTGGCGACATGACAGAGCACGGTACATACATGCGCAGAAAGTTGCATGGGGATAAGACGGGGCATGCTCTGCGGAGGCGGCAGCATTTAATGCTATACAACGACATTTAATGCACGGGAATTCGGGTGAGTGCAGCACCACGATGAGCGGGAGAAAAAAGTGAGCAAGACTGACAGGTAGGGCTAGTCAAAAGGGAGGTCACGACCAAAGAGGAGGTCACGCGGTCAAAGGGGAAGGTCGCAGTTAACGGGGAGGTCACGGCCTAAGGGATGTCACGTGACCAAGGAGATGTCGTGACCCAAAGGGAGGTCGTGACCCATGGGATGTCACGTGACTAAGGGGAGGTCGCGGCGAACCGACAAAAGGGGATGTCGCGGCAAAACGACAAAATAGGAGGTCACGACAAAACAACAAAAGGGGAGGTCACGGCGAAACGACAAAAGGGGAGGTCGTGGCCCAAGGGGAGGTTGCGGCGAAACGACAAAAGGGGAGGTCGCGGCCCAAGGGGAGGTCTTTGCAAAAAGACCAAGATGGTGGTCTTTGCAAAAAGACCAAGACCACCAGAAGGTCTCCACTGAGAAGGAGGTCCAGGCGAGAGGGAGGTCCAAACGCAAGGGAGGTCTGGACTGAGGGGAAGGTCCAAACACAAGGGAGGTCTGGACTGAAGGGGAGGTCCACACACAAGGGAGGTCTGGACCCTCGGATCCAAATGAAAGGAGGTCTGGACCCTCAGATCCAAACGAAGGAAGGTCTGGACCCTTAGATCCAAACGAAGGGAGGTCTAAAGAAGAAAGAGCAGGGCCGAGGGGAACACGGAGCGAACAGAGAAAAGAGAGAACTACAACAAACTCGAAAGAAACCGAACTGATTTAGTTGAAGTTTGATTTAGTCATTTAAAGCTCTTTTTAAAATATCAAATTAAGCTTTGAACTCTTATCAAAACCAAATGGTTCTTTTTATTTTGAAAATTCAAAAAGACTCGAAAAAACCAGGATGTTACAGTTGGCGATAGTACCGCGCCGACGTTTCCAACGGCTATATCAGAGCAGTTAATGCCATTGTTGTAGCCGTTACAGAGCGGTAGGTGAGATGCGGTAGTACCACATGTTACTTGGCGGTAGTACCGTATTTTACTGAAAGTTGGAAATTCCCCCCAACGGTCGTATTTGTTGGTGGGGGTATAAATACCCCTCCATCTGCTCAAGAACAGCAAGCTAGACCACATTTAACGGATCACACACTTAACCGGTTGGAACAAACCAGTACGGATACGATTTGTCAATCATGTTCGGATAGAATCCGTCACAAGTATTATATAAGGAGATGTTTGAGGCTATCGGGAGGAAGATAGACACGTGAGTTATTCCACCGAAACCCTAACCGTCATTTTCTTGAGAGAGGCTTCCGTGCGACTTGGTGCTAGCACACCAGCGTACGGTGTTCCTTCTCTAGACGTGTGGATACCGTAGAGCCACTACTGCGGTTGCTGTTGCGCTTGAGGACGGTTCACGACCTTAGCGAGGAACTCGATTGGTTTCTGGGCAAGGACGATCGACTACGCTAGACGATCGACTACGGTGGGAGATCGACTACGACCACTACCTCGACCAGGCTGTTCCAACTCTTCTTCCGTTGCACTGCACGTCTAGTGGTAACGATCTATGATCTCTTGCTTGTATGATGTCCTGGTTTACGTGGTAAATTTTTTAATTACCAGCTAGCGTAGCCTACCCGTATCCCTTCACATCTTCCACATAGCTATAAACCACTCAAGACACTGTTGAAGCTCATACCTACCCAATGCACAGTAACTTCAAATAGATCCACAAAAAAAAATCGCACTTCAACCCTCTATTTTTTTCAACCCTTATACAAGTTCAATTATCACTTTTGTTGAATCTTTTACGATATCAACCTTAGAAACCAAAAATTAAATCATAGACATACTCCCAGCCCACTTGTCAGCCTAATACTAAAACCCACACACATTTACCAGCTGGATCCACTCACCGGTGTCTAGATCTAGTTGTCGTCAATCATCTTACCTGTTGTTGATGGCGTCTTCTCGGTTGCCCTTGCCGTCCCGTGCGTCTTCTCGATTGCGCTCATGCGACCACCACGCACGATTTGGGTAAAGCTACGAGGTATGATGCCTTCTTCTCTCCCTCTCTCTCCATGACCACATTTTCTCTCCTCCAAACCACCACATCTTCTCCAGGCCTCTCTGACACACTACAAGCCATCGCCTTTCTGCCTTCTCCCCTCCACCGTGCCTCAGCTCCGATGTGGATATATGAGGCCACTGTCCATGATGGAGCGCAGTGGCAGAGCCAGGATTCGACTAAGCCTCTGGCCAAAAACTAACACATGATACACATCAAAGATTTAAGATTTCAACTCACCAGCCTCACCTCACCTTCCTAGCTTCCTTGCCACTAGAACCCGACACCCGGGCCAAAGCCAACAACACCGTGGTTGGGGGCGTGAGGACTGAGGAGGAGGCCGCCGAGCCTGGCGATAACCAGTGGCGGGCGCGAGGAGGCACTGGGACCAAGGTGAGCTAAGCAATGGGGCTAGAGCGGGCGAGGTGACGGAGAGGAGGTGATGGCGAGGCGGCGTCGTGGGCTCAAGTGGAGAGGAGGCGGGGCAAGGTGCGTGATGAGAGGACCGGCAGGAGCGAGGCGGTCAGCTGCCAAAGCCGCTAAGGGGCCGAGGCGGAGGAGGCAATGGGGTCGTGGGCTCATGGAGAGGAGGTGGGGGGTGGCGTCATGGGCGAAGAGGACCAGGCGGCGAAGTGGGAGGAAGATATTTATTGACCAAGGCAAGGCAGTATCTAGGCAGTTGGGGGTGGGCGCCCTTCAGCCAGGCCTCTCCGTTGGGCCAGGCTGAGCCTCGGGCTTCAACCATGGTGTTTTTTCATACCTACTAAAACTTTGCACTACTATTTTTTCTGGGCCTCGGGCCGTTGCCCAACCGGCCCGAGGCCCATTTGCGCCCCTGATGGAGAGTTGTACATGCCCTTAGATCGCCCTTGACTAAAGACAACCGAGCTTGCCTTTTCTTTTTTTTGGAACAAGTCCATTTTACCACGGGAACTTTGTAAAAGTTCCATGTAACACCTAAACTACAAAGCTGGTTATTTGACCATCAGAACTTGGACAATTTACACCCCGATGTGTTTTGCTAACGCGGAGGTGGTTTTGCCAGATTAATAGCTTACGTCGCCAAATTTTGCTACGGTGACATCCTAATCAGAAAATATGAATAAAACGGCCATCTACAACATAATGAATTGATGGGCCGTCAAATTTGTTTGAAAAAAATAAGGGACTGTCAATTCATAAGGTGACTGAAATTTTCTTAAGTATAAGTCATATTTTTTATCCATTGGATCAATATCCAATCATATAACACACCAATCTCTCATAAATTCAATGGTCACAACAAATGACTTAAACTTAAGAAAATTTTAGTCGACTTAAAAATAGCAAGATGAAAAAATAAACCATCAATGAAAATGTCCCTCAACGGATCATCAACCGACGAGACATGCATGTGCTGTCGCACTCCACCAAAGCACCACAGGCATGGCAGTGCGGTGGCATGGGACTTTTTTTTCTTAATTTGATGATTCCTTTTAATGGAATTTGACCCATTAATTCATTATGTTGAAGAGGATTTCTTTATTTGCTCTTGATGCCATCGTAGCAAATTTATTGCGACCTAAGTTTCTAGCGTGGCAAAACCACATCAATGTTAGCAAAACCACACTCCTAAATCATCTGGGGCATAAGTTTACCTGCTTTTATAAGTACTAGAAGACCATCTGCGCCCCTGGTGCGGGCACGCTGTGTCGCGAAAGGCGGGGGCCCACATACGCGTGGAGGCGAAGGAGAGCGAAGCAGCCAGCGGGAGGCGAAGCGCGGGGCTGTGGGTCCCACCGCCACGCTGTCGCGATTCTGACCGTGGAACGCCAAAGCGCGGCAGCGGATCGTCGGCAGCGTGAGGCGGAGGCGATCGAGTGGCCGTCGTTTTTTTGGGCGACGTGGCCGGGGCGGGAGGGCGCGAAATCCTCTGGCTATTAAATTAGAGAATGAGTTAAATACTGAGTTTTGTAGTTCATGTATTTTAACTTTTTCTTAAGTTTAGAGAATAAAATAGACTTATTCCTTTCTTTTTTATACGATTATGTTTGGCTGCAAACTAGAGATGAACCAACCAATCAAGAAGGGCGACAAGCCGTTTTATTTCCAAACATCAATCAATGAACTCCCTCCATTGGAATATATAACAACATCCTCAATGTTACATTTTAGCCAGTTCATAGCCGGTTCAAAGAGGTTAAGCATCGATTCAATACGTTGAAGCTATCGATTCCAACCAAAATATTTCTGAAACCGAACCCAAATCAAGCATCGATTCTTAGCATTAAACAAATCGCATGTGCACCAGGGGTCATCACTACCGTCGTCGGGGTCGCTGTAAGACGCGCGGAGGGGTCACCGCCGGTGCTCATCGTCGCCTCCAGATCCCCCACCCGATGAAGTCGTTGCGTCCGCTACTAGCCACAGAAGACGTCGGCTCCAAAGCTTCCTCCTCTGAGTCCACCGACCACGGTTCTTTGGCCATCCCTCTACCTTCGACCGCCATTGTCACCTCGGCCGATGTCTACCTCGACTGCCCGTAGTCGGTCTTTGGGTGGGCGAAGCGGCAGCAGCAGCAGCGGCGGTGTCAAGCGGGGCGAGCGGGCGGCAGCGAGCGGAGACGCTGGGAGGCCTGGGGCTAGCGGAGGATTCAAGGGGAGAGAGAGCGGTGAATGATTTGGGAGTTAAAAGAAATAGGTTTTATTTCTTTTCTTTTTAGTACCACATGGGTCCCGCTATATTAGGCACTGGCTCAGTACATTGGGGAAAAAAGTGCTTGGTTCCTAAAATACTTATGTGGCATATCTTTGAATCGACGTTGATTCGATACATTGCGAATGCTCTAAGGCGCCCTTTTCTTTGCTCCTTGTTGATAAATATTAATTAGGCGCGCACACCATCCTTGTTTCCTATATTACCCTTGGTTGCAGCTAGACCTGCTAATGGGCCAAGGCCCAGTCCTAACCTCACCCAACCCAAAAGTACTACCACAAAGGGCCCAATCCTGGCCTTAAACACGTACGGTACCCAATTCTCCCAAATCAAAACAGAAAAACAGCCCACCTATCCACCCTTTTCATCCCCTAGGGCTAGGCGATCTGATATAATAAGACCCTTTGGGCTGAGAACCATAAAGCTTGAAATCTCTTTAGAGGCTTGTTTGGTTTTGTCCAAATATCTACTCATTCGTGTGGATCCCAATTACATAGTCCACCAGTATCTTTTATGAGAGTTACCCCAATGGTCCTCTTGACTTAGCCCATCCGTGAACTATTTGGCCTTTGCTTTCATGTTTATCTTTACCTTTGCCTTCTTTTACACCCAGTTACGGAGGAGTTGCAAAGTCGTCATATAGAACAACAGTTCATGGTCTTTCGTCTTTGTAGAAGGAGCTGCCGTCCGAGATGCCGCCACCGCCACCTCCTCCCTCGGTGGAGACCAGATCCAGCCGCCCAGCCTCCTCCTCTCTTATTCTCCATCGTCAGTTCCGGTGACCTTGCCGTCGTTGATCGAACTCCCGTCGTCGCTTGGATTCGATGCCCTCCGGTGAGCTCCTGCATGCTCTTGTGGGCTTGGCTTGTTGCCTCTCCTTTCTCTATTGTGCAAAACTTTCTTTGAGAGAGCAAATTGAGCAGAGCCCTTGTTCTTCTTTGGTGGGCTGATCCGCGTGTTGAGCCCTTTTCAACCCATTTATCAACCCAAATCTTACCTTGACCCCACTCATTTCTGATTAAAGCCCAGCCCGACCCTACCCTTTTTAACCATGACCCATTTTAAGCACCTTGATACCAGCCCGTCAAACATCTCAGCCCTTTAAGCCTCGACAAGATCACCCACTACCAGACCTAGTTGCGCCTAGAGTAATAAACAATTAGGAACTAGGATCCTTTGCATTGAGGTATTTATCTGAGAGGATCTACGATTCATGATATTAAGAGCAATCTCATCCGTTTGATAAAAAGCGAAGGTCCAAATCAATTGCTACTGACCGTGCTCTGATGATTTTCGACATAGTGAGATCACCACGGTACATATTCCACCGTCGCTCTGAGCTTTTGTTGCGATCGCTTCTGAGCACTATTCATCACCTCACAAGCGATGCATATCGTTGACATCTACAATATGCATAGGATCCGGATCCTACAAGCTAGTTGCAACTAAGCGCATGCGAGAGCGCCAGATGAGAGCAACAGCGCCTTTAAGAGTATCTTTAGTGTATTAAACCGATGTCAATTCAAAATTATGCCACATAAGCAATCTAAGAATGAGCTTGTTTTTCTTCAATGTATTGAACCGATTCCTACTAATAACTTGGATCCACGTTACATTAAAAACCATAAAATAATAATATCCTTTCTCAACCGCACTCTTTCATATGTAGTTGTTTAATACTCGTATGAGTTGTTTAATGCTTTGAATCGACTTCTAAATAGAGTGCGGTTTCATGCTTTTTTTGTTGGAATCGATCCTCTAATATATTGAATCGATTCAATGCCTTATCTGTGACACCCTGATTTTCAGAGCCTTTTTGAAAAAATTTCAAAATAAAAAGAATCATTTTGTTTTGATGAGAATTCAAAGCTTAACTTGAGATTTTCAGAATTTGGGTGTTTAAAATGATTAAACCGAACTTCAACCAACCCTTTAGTTTGGTTCTTTTGGTGTTCCTTGAGCTCTCTGGAGCTATCCCTTCCTTTCTCTGTTAGTTCTACCTTTCTTTTAAGCTCAGCCCATTTCTTTCCCGACCTCCCTCTTGTTTGACCTTGTCAGATCTCCCCTCGCATTGTGTTCGGATTCCTTTATTTCAGACCACATCTTTGTTGGCTCGAATCTCCTTGGTTTAGACCCCCTTAGGTCTAGACCTCCTCTCTAGTTTCTCTTCGGTTTTGACCTCTCCTTCGGGTCACAACTACCCCTGAGATGCCCTAAGCTCAGGTTTGTGTTTCAAATATCTTTGACCTCTGAAATCTAAATTTTGGATTGAGCTCCCCTTCTGGACCTCTCTTTGGATTGGGCATGCCATTATGCCCAGATCCTCTTGTGCCTGGAACCCTCTTGCGAGTCCAGACCTCTTGTGTGTCTAGACTAACCGTGTATCTGGACCACCTTTTTTTTGGTTTGAATCTTTTCAAGGTTTAGACCTTCTTGCTGCCTGGGCATTTCTTTTATGTCCAGACTCCCTCCCTTGCTGGGAAGCTCCTTTAGGATTTGGACCTCCTGTGTCCACCTAAACTTTTCGTGTGTTCCTAAGGACCTCCTTGGTCCTTCACCCTGGTAGTCAGGACCTCCCCGGGTTCATCTTGACCGCCCAGTCCTCCTTTGGACCTCTTTCCATGGATCTCCTCCGTTGGATCCCTCTCCCTTAGAAACCTCTCCGTCCAGACCTCCTTTCGTCTGGATCTAATGGCCCAAACCTCTCCTTCGTTTGGATCCAAAGGTCCGGACCTCCTTTGTGTTGTCCTCCTCTAATCCAGACCTCCTTAGGTCTAGACCTCCCAAATGCTTGGACCTCCCTGGGTCCAATTCTCCCTCTCGGGTCTTCTCTGGCTTACAAGCTCCCCAAGCCTTCGCATCTGAGTTCCTTTGGAACCCTGTTGAAGCTTTTCGTGTTCACTTGGACTTTCCTTCGTTGCTTGTAGTCTTGAAACCTTCTCTAGAGGTTCCCTTCGGCACCAACCCGGTAGCACCGCTCGCACCATGCGGTACTACCGCTTCTTCGGACCTCTCCTTACCTTTATTGGACCTCTCCGCGTCCTTCAGGACCTCTCTATGTCCTCTAGGACCTCCCCTTACCTGTATTGGACCTCTCCGCGTCCTACCGGACCTCCCTAGGTCCTCCAGGACCTCCTCCTTGTCTATTTGCATCTCTATTGATCGTGAGTCGTCCGATTTGCATTGGACGGTTTGATCCTGGTGAGACGTTTGGATGGTCCGAATGTCCCACCCTCCCTGAGTCTTAGATCATTCTGGGCGGTCCAATCGAAATCCAGCGGTCCCAACCTCCCTCCTTGTAAATCTGGACCGTTAAGACCTCCCCCTTGGAGATCTTAACCGTCCAGACCTCCTCCCTTGAAGATCTGGCCGTCAAGACCTCCCCCCTCTGGAGATCTTGGCCGTCCAGACCTCCCCTTTTGGCAGATCCGGTCGTTAGGACCTCCCCTTGGAAATCCTAACCGTTCAGACCTCCCCTGGATTTGATCCTGCGGCTCGACCTCCCTTGCGGGTGAGGATCTCCTCTTACCTTCTGAGACATCCCGTTTGCAATTGATCTTGACCGTTGGACCTCCCTTCCGGAGATCCAGCTGTCTGGACCTCCCAATGGTGAGGATCTCCTTGTTCCTTTGCCAGACCTCCTCCTGTCTTGCAGGACCTCCTCTCTGGTCTTGGCTGCCCCCATCAAGGGCGATCACACTAGTTTCTTAACCTTTGACTATGTCTGGTGCAAGAAAGTCTTCACTTGCATTTAATGCATATTGTATCACATTAAGTGCTCTCACTTTTTGATACTCATGTCATACCATTGTCACATTCTTTGCCTACTCCGTTGTCCTCCATACCAACTCCGAGGACCCCTATTACGGGTCATATGCATTGGCTCGACTATATATAGTTTGGGCAACCCTTCCTTTCTCATTCTTCCCCATTTCTCCTCTCTGTCTCAGCAGAGTACTCATTGGACCTCCTCTCTTGACTCTCTGGACCTCCTCTAACAAGCTCATTGGACCTCCTCCGTCCCCTCAATCTCTCTGTTGGTTTACCTTGGAGTTTTATTTAGTTTTCTTTTGGATTTTGTTGGAGCTTTATTTGAGTCATTTGGTTTTCACGTGTAGATTGTCAAGACCGTGTGGAACCGGAGTTCTGTGAAGGAGAGGAAGAAGCTCAAGACTTTGAGCAAGGCAAGTTACACTCTTGATCATGTTGCACCCAATACTTCAAATTACTTATGTCGTTTTCAAAGATGTATGCATGCTTAATTCACTAAGGTATTTCAATGCCAACCTTTAAATTAAGTAGTTATGCCTCTTGCTTGGTATGACCACTATCCATGTTGAAACAACCTCATTGTCACCCTAGATAAAAATCTGGTTCTTGCAATAGTGAGGACCGAAGCTTTTTGAAAAATGGAATGCTTAGTATTGCTTAGACCAAAATCTTGATTTGGGAATTTTGACCAAAATATCTCTTGATCAAATAATTTGGGCGTGCATTGGTGTGCCATGGAGATTTCAGCTATGACATTGGTGTGTCATGGAGGTTTTACAAATGGCCATGGCATTAGTGTGCCATGGAGGTTTGAAAAGCAAAAGTAAATGAAAAATGGATTTGACTTGGCGAAAGTGGTTGTTTGATTGGTGCATGTCTATGCACGGGGTCGTGTGATCCAATACCCTAGGGTTGAGGTTTGTCGCCCAAGTCGGTTAAGGACCGGTCTTTGAGACACCACTTGCTAAGCCTATAATGGGCTATGCCAAATTGTGCAACCACATGTCTCCGGTGTGGGCGTGGGATCCAGCTAATTAATTTGCAAAGCTCTATCGTGGTTCATCTGTTGATGCGGTGGGTAGTCATGTTATGACCGTTGTAGTCCCACACAGCATAAGAGGGCACCCATTAACGGCGAGTTTCTATCCAAGAGGAGGATCTCTGAAACCTTAATATGGGTGGGCTGCGGTGGAGCGATGCATTATAAAGGCCTTGTCATGTGCTCTAGACCTCTCACCAAAGGAAGTGTGAGGTGGTATCGGCGAATGCCAAGCAAACTAGAGAATTTATGTCATGTGGGTAAAGTGTACAATCTCTGCAGTGTAAATCTATTGAATAGCCGTGTCACGGTCATGGACATCTAGCAATGTCACTCAAAGTTAGCTCTTGGTTTTGGTTTTCAAAAGAATTGTGAGATTGGTTTTGGTGGTTTAACCAAATTGGGTTTGGGCGGAAGCCATGTGACAGAGGTATCCTTCATCATCTTGATGATGAATGCTATCAACGAAAATGGATTTCACAAAAATAAATGTTAACTATTGTAACTTCGCCTTGAAACTTAATACTTGTATTTGAAATAAAATTGGCTTTGTGCAAATCAACCATAATATGCTTTCCTTGATATATCCCTATGCATGTCATTACATTAATTGTGGGTGTAACTTGCGAGCACGGTTGTTGTGCTCACTCTTGCTTGATTCATGAATCGGCGGATGAAAATTCCTATGATGATGAAGGCGATCAACTCAATTAGGCGCGCCTCCGGCCCGATCACTGTGGTGTAATGGGTGGACAATGTCTTTGTTTTACATTGTGTTTGTGTGCTCTCGGTTGCTAGAGCTTGTAAGCAACCCTTGTAAACAAACCTCCTTTTCTTGATTAATAAAGTGGTTTGGATGTTTTTTGTCACTTGCTTGTGTGAGAACTGGTCGATGATCCTTGGGGACCAGTTTGGATCGCAGTGGATTTTAGGCTCGTCCTCAAGCCCCATGACCTCCTCGGGTTGGCTCCTCTCGGACCTCCCTCGAGTAGCGCGTGGAGCTTGGGGAGGTCTGAGGTCCAACGACCTCCTCGGGTCGGGACCCCAGACCTCCGGGTGGTCTATCGGACCTCTCGGGAGGTCTGGAGGTCCTACCGGGATGTCCTCTCGGGACGTCCTGGGAAGTCCTTTACGGACCTCCCAGGAGGTCCTGAGGGACCTCTCGAGACGTCCTGGGGGTTCCTTTTCGGACCTCTCAGGAGGTCCTGGGTCCTGAGGGACCTCCCGGGTGTGCCCTGTGCCGGGTCGTGACATTCTCTCTCCTCCAGCTAAAGCATCTGCATGCATGCATGCATGATCATTGACTAATGGGCTGCATGTATGAACGCATTAACTAAGAGACATCCTGTTCACGTTTCTTCACTACATTAGCCATGGGCATTCTTGTAAAAGTACTTTGCCCCTTGGTTTGAGCTTAAACTAAGCACGCCTTAGGTCATATATAATATGCTTACATCAGTTGTCTATAGTCTCTTCTATATAGGATTTAAGCTGTTGTAGATGAAAGAGAATAAAGAGAGAAATATGTTGTCTACAATCCTGTAGTTAACTGTATCACCAGAACCAAGGAGAAAATGTTTTAGGTCCATGAAAGCATTAAAAGATTATGTTATCTATAAAAACAAGTGAAAAGACAACTCATTATATGAGCTATCTATATTGCTGTCTACAGGTGACATAGAGAGTTGCTATAGACAGCAGCTGTCTGCACCATTGTACATGCCCTAAGGGCATCTTCAATAGTGGCTACCTCAGTCATCTCTTAGCTGTCATGTCAATCAAAAGTCTAGTTGGAGGGGAGAGAATATAAAGAGAAAATGTGTCATCTCTTATATAAGAGACAAGCTGGGCACGCAAACCATCGTAAATTGTGAGTGTGTAAGGAGAGAAGTTGTGTTGAAAATAAATGATTTTATATATAACTTGTTGGAGATGTTGTCTCTAAGGTTGTCTGTAAATGAGTTAAGGGCTTTATGATGCTCCCAATGCTCTACCTTGGCTAGTATCTTAAGCATGCCATGTAGACAAATTGATGATGTGGCACTATGGTTAATGAGGAGAGATAGTACTCTAGTATCTAATTTAGATACCAGTTTGGGCTCGAAATCCAATACGTAAAATTTATTGTATACTCATGCATGTAATTAAATGAAACAGCCTAAGATACTACACCATAAGAAACCATGCATTGGAAAGATAGTATCATAACACTCCTCATGCACTAAGAAACTACACTAAGATACTGCCTATTGGAAGTAGCCTTAGGGACATCCTAAGAGATAAACTGTTGTACATACCCTAATACTGGTACTCCCTCCCGTTCACACAAAAATCATTTGTATAAAAATTATGTGTGTGGATTTGTCTCAAATAGTACTATCATAATATTATAATTTTGTTGGATTTTAAAAATAATTACAATATTAATTAGCAGTCAAAGTTATATTTTAGAACCGGTCCGATGTCCAAAACTAAAACCGAGGAGCCGCTTCCATCGGGTGCAATGCCCTGAAATTTTCGGGAGCTGTGTTGTCTCGAGTAGTTAAGAAAACATACCGGTGTGCTTGATCGATACGTCATATGGCTCCTATAAAATGCCTGAGAGTTGTTAAGGCATCATCTCAAATGTACTCATCTCTACGTCAATGGAACTTTGACAAAGGCTGTTTTAATTGAGTTTTGGCTAATATAGCATTGATGTCGTGCTCAATAGTAATTCTAATCCTCTCGCTCAATCGAAACCAAAAATAGCATCATAAAGCTGCATAGACGTGCCACATATCCTAATCTGTGCCCTAAAGGTCAAGAACCCATCGATCGTGCCCTGGGGGCACGGATCAGTAAAATCCGACCCGGAACTCAGTACTCCTTCGACAATTTTGATTTGCCCAAATAGTATTTTATACTATTTAAACACTATTTAATTACTATTTAACACTATTTATCACTATTTAACACTTTAAAAAACGTATTGTCTTTGAATTTTTCTTGTTTTTTACCTCGCAACTTCAAAAGTATCATCACATGTACCACAAAAAAATTTCATAATTTTTTTCACATGAAAATCACGGCGCAGCACAGCACATGCAACTTCAAACTTGGTGTCACCGTCGCCATCACCACTCTTCACTGCCCTCGGTGAATCGACTAACGGTGCATGTGAAACACTATTTGACGAGATGGCAGATAGTAGTATACCGTCACCGGCAAACATTAAATAGTGTTTCAAACAGTGTTTCAAATTTTGATTGAATAGTGTGTCAAATATTGTTTGAATAGTGTCAAATAGTAATTAAATATTGTTTAAATAGTGTCAAAACACTATTTGGGCAAATCAAAATTTCGTGCCGAAGGAGTACCGTGCCCCAGGGCGGACTTGTCTTTGTCGTGCCCCTAGGGGCTGGACTTGTCTAGTCCGACGGGTTCTAGGCCCCTGGGGCGCGGACTAGGACACGTGGCGCGTCCACACGGTTCCGCAGTGCCATTTTCAGCTTTGATTGAGCGAGGGGGCTAGAATTGCTATTGAGTGTGGCAACAATGCTATATTAGCCAAAAAATCTTTTTAATTTTGTGATGTCTAATACTCCATCCAGGTTCACAAAAACATGTTGTTTTGGACATCGACACGGTCCAAAAATACAAACTTTGACCACTAATTAATATCGTAATATATTTGTAAAACCCAATAAAAATTGTAATATTTTGAAAGTACTTTTCGAGACAAATATACACATGATTACCATATATATAATCTAAACATTTAAAAATATATCCATGGCCAAAGTTTCTAAAGTTTAACTGCACACATTCTAAAACAACTTATTTTTGTGAACTAGAGGGTACCTAATAAAGATTTAGGGAACAAGTTTAAGGAGGCGATTGTAGCACAGTCGATTGATTTTTAATCACAGTCACTTTTCAACCACCTCGATCATTCCAAAATTAGTGCAAACTACCCTAACCTTCACCCTCATCTCCTCACTCCCGCCACTTTTTTCCTCCTCGTCAGGTGTCGTGGCATCCACCGGTCTCCGCCACCCGGTCTCCTCTAAGCCACAGGGACATGGTGAACCCTAACTCGGCGCTGGCGAAAAGAAGAAGAGGACCTCAAGCACGAATCTTCACGTGTGATCCAAAGGTAAGTAAATCAACTAAAACTTCTTTGGTTTTCAGGTGACCGTGGACTAGCAAAACCGAGTTTAAATGGTAGTACTAGTACCAGTACTTCAGTAGGCCTACCGCACCCTTTCTTCGGATCGACGCAAGTACAATTAAATGCATGATTGCTTCTGTCTGCAAAAATTCAACCCTGAGTCCTTTCTAAGCGTCCTCCAGATTTGTTGAATTCAAATGGCAAGAAACGAGTTAGTGCTAGTGCTACCAACTATGTAAGATAACAACTATATCAACATACTACTATAATTTATCAGAAGTCACTCACACCTAGCCGTGTATAATCGCGTCCAAGTTCCTAGCCCTTCACCTACTTCCGCCTTCACATGAAGCCGCGGCCTATCGAACATCAGCTTCAGCGCTTCATACTGCCTACCTCTTTGACAACTAAACACAACTCCGCAGTACACCACCATGGCGAAGGCACCGAGGTTCGTCGCCGTCGTGCTCAGGGTGGCGGCTGCGGCGGCGGCCGGTGTCGCGACGATAGTCATGGCCACGAGCCACGAGACGATCAGCATCTTCGGGATAGAGTTGCGAGCCAAGTTCCAGTACACGCCATCCTTGGTGTAAGTAGTAGCACCCAGACATTAGCAGCTGTTCCTAGTACCGTCATGCCGTGCCGTGCCGTGCCATCAAGATGCAAGAACGCTACATTTTGCAGGTTCTTCGTGGTCGCCAACGCCGTCGCTTGCGCCTACAGCCTGCTCGTCCTCCTCGTGCCGCCGGCGAGCCCCGCCTCGAGACTGGTGCTCATGGCCGACGTGGTGAGTAACACTACAGTACTATCTCAGAAACAAACGCACCTGCAAGGCTGAAACGTACTAGCAATATCGTGATGCCTTGGTCTGATTATTGTGATTTATGAGCTGCAGATGCTGGGCATGGTGCTCACCGGCGCCATCGCGGCGGCGGGTGCCATGTCGGACGTGGGGAAGAACGGGAACAGCCACGCCGGCTGGCTGCCGATCTGCGGACAGATAAAGACTTTCTGCGACCATGTCATGGGGGCTCTCATCTCTGGCTTTGTTGCAGTCGTCATCTACTTCCTCGTCCTTATGTATTCCATCTTCACAGTAACTATGCCATGAACAGTTAGGCGACATAGCTCCTCAGTTTGCAGTGACCTCTACATCTTAAGATTCACAGTTGTTTTGTGCCATATGTTGCTGTTTTTTTTCTTTTCGCATGAACAGTCTGAAACTGCCGAACATCAATAGCCTAGTTTTGATCCTGATATAAATCTGAAAAGTGAAAACTACAAGTATGCAAATTTAATTTTCTTGCATTTTGTGACTTTATTTTATGCCATCACTTCAGTCAAATTAATAAAGCTATAGCGATATGACATGTAAATTTGAAAATGATTACAAAAGTCAACTAAATGTTCCATGATGTTTGTGACAACCATTGTTTTTGTTATGGTGAGTTGGTCAAGGTGCAGCCAGGGAAACTATTTCATTTTGGAAAGAAAAAAAAAAGTTGGGTGGCGAAAGGACCGAAATCACCAAAATTCGGTAATCTAAATCGGGGGAATTCATTATTTGCCCTCCCGTTAGATCCGTATTCAGAATCTACCCTTATTCCTGATGTAATACATTTTTTGCTCTTACGTTAGTCTGTTTTTTCGGTTTTTGCCATCTTTGCATTATTTTAATCATTTCTACCCGTTTTCTTTTTACAAGGTACGCGGAAAGACATTTTTTACCCCTTCTCTCCCCCTTCATCCACCGGCGTCATGCCTTGCCTCATCTGTTCCCCTTCCTCCACCTTCCTCCTCCACTATCACGAGTCCCCCTCCCTCATCGGCCGGCTCCCCCTTCCAGGGCCTCATCCACCGCAAGTTGCTAGAGAAATAGCTCCCTGACCGCGTCGTCGTGTTGCTCTCGGAGTCTGTGCTCTACACTGAGCTGTTTGAGTTCGAGGCCCGCGTTGACGCGGCGCTTGCGTGCAAGAAGGTGGACATCCAGGAAGCGCTCAAGACGCCGACGTCGGTCCAGTGCACGCTCCGCATCTACGTCTTCAACACCTTCGCCAACCATGCGCCGCACCATCCCGCCGTCCAAGAACGCGGAGTCGCCCACGTGGTCCCTCAAGATCATCGACCGCCATCCAAGGAAGAAAATGGGAAGAACAAAATCCAGGCACAGGGACACGGGCGCGAGCACAAGCGAGGAAGCGGCCGGAGGCCGAGCCGCGGCCGGGCAGCCGCCTGACGCACGAGAAGCGGCGCAAGGCAATCTGTTGGGAAGCGAGCATGGGCCAATGCGTGGGCGAGCATAGGCTAAACCAGGAGGCGTATGGGAGGCCGGGGAGGCAGAGGGCGGCCTTGCGACGGCACGCGGGCAGAGGAGAGGCCGGAGGGCGGGCGCCATGGAGGTCGGGGAGGCGCGCGTGGGGAGTAGCCGGGTCTTGCACGCGAGGAGGCGGCGGGGCCGAGCCAAGGGTAGGCCGGGGCAGCGCAAGGTGGCGCCATGAGCATTCGGCCAGAGCAATTCCACTGGAGAGAAGAAAAATGGGGAGAGGGGAAGAACCAGGAAGAGAATGGGGGAAAAGAATGAGCCAGAGAATGGAAGAAATCACAGGGAGGAAGAAGCTTGGTTCATTGGGTGTGTCTTGATGGGGTGGGAATGGAGCAGGGAGGCGAAAGGAAGGACAAGGGCAAAGTTGTATTTTCGTATGGTCAAAACGGGAAAACGATGAATATTAATAAAATTACGCCAAGAGGGTATTTAATGAAGGAACACGATGAAGTGAGGGCAAAAAATGTATTACGTCGAGAATGAGGTAGATTCTCGAATACGGATCTAACGAGAGGGCAAATAATGAATTCCCCATTTGAATTTGAATTTTCTTTGAAAGTTTAGAATTTTGAGAAAAGGTTGTAAAAATGGTAGAGATGAACTAGATATTGAATAGAGATGAAAATTTAGATGAAGCATGCACTAAAATTTGAAGTTGAACTCAAATTTCAGCCTTACAAAAAGTTATGGAGGGGATCGGAATTTTGCCGAAATTGTTAACCTTGGGTGCAACTTCCTTTGATTAGATATGAGAGATTAAGGTGTGAGGTCCTAATCCCTTCTGATTTTCTTTCAAAATCACATCATGCTGTGATTAGAAATTTTGCATTGAATCAAGGCATCAAGGGGGACAGATATAGGCGAATCTCTTCCAAGATTAACTAATCATAAGGTCCACTGTGTTCAAGTCATGACCGCTAACAGCCATTTAGCAGTTGGTTAGACTAACATCATCTCAATTGCATCAAATCAGCTCTTCAGGGAATAAAATAGTTTTAGCGTAACTAGGCAAGGTTTCTGTTTATGCTCTAGAGGAATATTTGAGCAAGCACAATATCTGGAAGACTGGAAGTCACACAGAAAATCATCATTACACAAAGCTTGGATTGATTAAAATAATTTTTTTTGTTGCATTGGCTCTGTTATACAACTCAGTTTACATTCGCATCCAATGAAGGACAATTTGTGCAACCTATTCATGTTATACACGCTAAAATTGAGTGGAGCAAGTCATTTCAAGAATGATTCTTGTCTATTCAAAGGGTGTGTTACAGTAATATGCAGGACAGGAATGCAGGTGCCAAAACAGAGGGATAACTAATACTGATAGATATTATCACTATACATGTCTGCAGTCATGTTAAGGGCTTGAAGCATAGCTTCACCTCGCTTGTTGACCGTGAAGACACACATGCCGCCGTTGTTTACATCAATGGCACGAAACCTACATTACCCAACTAGCTATTTCAGAAAAGAAAAGAAAATAAAAGGAGAACGTTTGCAATTAGGTAAGTTTCACTGAGATAACATTGCAAAGCATTTGTAATGTTTTCACCATATTTTACAATCGAGAACGTGTGCATAAAACCCAAAATTGTAGCCAGGCAAAACTTGCCTCTCAGGAGGAAGACCTAGTGCTGTGTAGACGAGCGCCCGCAAAATAGATTTGTGTGTAACTACCAAGAAGTTTTCTCCCTGTCACAATAAAAAAGAGTGGAAAGCAGAATAAACATTCAAGACACACCATATATAAAAGAACTTGGAAGACAGAAAAATTCATACCGGAGTAAGCAAAATTTCTTTCCAAGCTTCTCTTGTTGTTCCCCATAACTTCCGAATTGGGTATACGCCATTAACATGAAAATTTGCAGGGTCCTCCCTCCATTTGGTGTACAACTCTGGATATTCCTTCTTAGCATCCGTTGCCTCCAAGTAGTAGTATGGTCATTTTGCAGAAATGGACAATAAGAGTAAGATCTTGAAGGTTTATACAAGCCTTGACATACCATTGATCATGCCCTCTAAAAAGAACAGGTGAGCCTCTTTCAATGAATCAAGAAACACAAGGGGCTGCTCCTTTCCTTGCCATATAATTTCCGCAGTTGACTGCATAGAAATGACATTAAAGGTAAGCATTTTAACGTTACTAAGTTAGGCAACATATTGTTCCAAACCACATTCAGGTAGAAGACTTCAAGATTAGTACCTTTGCTCGTGAGATAGGGCTAGAGAAACAAACACCAGACTTCATATTTGCAAGAGCATCACGACATTTCTCTGCTTGCTTGGCTCCAGTCTCTGTTAACACCGATAGATTTGAGCTTCCCTAGACAAAAGCAACTATTTCATTAATGAATTCAAAAGGTATGTCTTGATTATCCAAGAAAACGACAAGCTTTTTATTGTCATGAATTGAACAAGATATTACAAATCTTAGTTCACTCTTGTTGCTGCAACGGTTGATACTAGGTAACGGATTTCGGTGGGAACCGGTGAACGATGTCGCCGAAAAATTTGAATTTTGAATGCATAATTCACTTCCTAGATTGGTTTAGACCTATTTTGTGCTATATTACATGTTGTATGAGCTAAATATGCTAGATTATGTATTGTATGAGCTAAATATGTAGATTATGCGGGTATGAGCTAAATATGTGGGCACGAGCAAGGAGGCGATGAAAGCGACACGAGGCGAAGGAGTCCAATCGAGGCGAGGGCATGAGCCTTTGTAGGTGTGTGGCGCCTCACTAAGAGTAGGAGTCCAATTGAGGCAGGGCATGGGCAATGCGGTGTGGCGCCTCGTGAAAAAGCTTGGAGAGAGGGTGAAACGCGAACAGAGTAACATGTGGCTGCGAAAATGCAACGGATCACGAAGCAAAATGGCACGATGCAGATGGCACAAGCGCAATGACAAGCGGGACCACGAAGGAGAACACAAGAAGTCTCGCGTATAGATAAAGAGATTCCCCGATAAATGGAATTAGCTTCAAAAAATGCCAAAAATATGGTATTGAGCCAACCCATGTGGTATAGGACAGACGTTTGCTATGTAAGAATTTCGCACGAAATCTACTGTAATTTTGCGACAACCAGTTCAATTCCTTCGAAATTCCTTTAGAAATATTATGTTTAGCGTTCTAAACAGAGCCTTAAACTGATGTCACTCTTAACAGGTGAGGTCAACATTGTCCTCCGTGATGGATGGGACTTTTTCGCGTACATTGTCTTGCTCGAAACTTGAGCATCCATGCGAAGTTACACGCTTGACACACATCCGAATCCCATATTTATCCGACGTATTTTTGTGAAGGAGGGAACGCCTCACTTGGTCCCTTGACAAGGACCACAGCAGTTCCGCAGGTTGCTGTACTCTCCCACCACCGCCACACATCAACCAAGATACTAGTCGTAGCAAGTAGCATATTCTACCAGAAACAAAAGATCTTCAGAATGTCGAATAGAGATATCTCACAAATTCACCCGAATCATCTTCTGATCTTCCTCCCCAAAATAATACAGTTCATCATCTCACAACAATGCGACACAAGTCCCAGCCAATTATTATCACCTACCCCACAGAAGCAGTGGCATCAATTTCAAACATCTGTCGCGTTCATCATTCATCACCTACGTGCATGAACATATGCAACAGCCAATGTAACAATTTGCGTAATCTTGCAAACGATAAACAACCGGTCAAAAGTGTCGCAAACAAGAACAGAAACATAGCCCAAATAGTGACAGAACTAACAATGTGTGTTCAACCAAGCCAAGATCTAGAAAAGCATACACGACAAGGTTCGAGCTGTGCTTCTCAGCAACACCATAGATGCTCCAACTAGAGCATTACTCAAGTAGTCATGTAGTGCAGAGTGCCAGAACATCAAATTAAACCTACAAAAATATCAGTCCCAAACGATTACACTTTGTGTTTAACAATTGGCATTTCCTAGTGTTGTGAGACATACTTTTGACATGTTATTGCATTCCTGTTGGCCATGAACAAAAGCAACAGCTCTCAAAGCCAAAACAAAATGACTTCAGTTACAGTAGCAGGATAACAGCCAGTCAGGCACAGCCTGTTGGCTGATTCAGGATGAGAAAACGGTGTGTCATTCTCAATGGAAATAACCAAGGACCTGGCCACCCACGTTCTGCCTAATTGCCTCCTCATGATCTAAAACACCATTTGGAGTTGTGATCACAACATAGCCCCACTGCATAGCAAATAAGACCACGGACAGGAAAGGTGTTAGCAATACCAGACTAACTCTGTAAAATGAAGAAAGTAATGTTTCCCCGAGTTATACTCTATACATGTAAACTGCATACTGAGAATTGTCTATAAGATAAACAAATAACACATAATTTAACAGGACAAATAAGATTTAGGAAGTCAGTTTAGTTAGAAATGCTTAGATTGACATCCACACTTAACCTACAAGTAGCACACTGCACAGATGTCACTGAAGGGGATCTCAATGAAGGAGTATCAACAAGAACGTACACACTAGGTAACACTATCAATTAGTTGTTTAATAATATAAATCTCCCTGAGAATGTGTGCTTTTGCTCACTTGCCAAGCCATCTCAAAAATAAAAGAGTGGGGAATCATACTTCTGTGACGAGGTTAATCCAACAAAGTTAGGAAACGTTCTACAGGATGTCACCTCAAAGAGATAACCTGTGGAGTTTTTCATTTGATTTTCACTTCAAAAGGGCCATTTGCATCAGGGACACCTCAACTATAATGCTAATTTTCATTCCTCTATCACCTATAACTTATTGATTCAACTCCTCGAAAATCTTTCACAATGGCAGGTTGAAAGAGTCTGTTGCCTCGATAGCAGTTGCCAGTAAAAAGATACAATATGATTATGTTAACCTCAGATATCGATAGCAAGTTTTCAATAAGTTTTCGTACTACTACAACATTGTAAGCTAATCTCTGATCCAGTCAATGTGTAGTTGCCACTAACCATAATTTACATTGCATGATGGATATTGTATATTGTGTCACTGTTAACAAGAGAATACATTAAGTAGTAAGCATTTAAATCAACAAACTTACACATCATATCTTCACCTTCCTGGATTTCTAACTATCAATCACAGTATCAAAATAGAACATGCAAAATAGCTTTATCCAACAACTAATAGAACATGTAATTGTTCACAAATATATGAACAGATAGAATACCTGCCGTGTTGGAAGCATTCGAATTCTGTATTGTTCTATTTCCTTAGAACGGAGGTCCTGCCTATAAGTAAGAGCTTTACAATCTTTAATCCTTCCCTGAAGCTCCACAGTAATTTTTCCAACTCTATGTGGATCAACGACCTCAAAATTTTTTATGTACCCTGAAAAGTATTGATAAAATCCGAAAGAATAAATTTCAGAAAAAACAAGAGTACAGTAAAAGAACTGTTTGCATATCCTCTCAAGATGCTTAAGTTTCAGAAAAGAACCGCATGGATGACAGATGTTAGCTGAGCAAACAAAGGAGACTAAACAATATCATAAGTTCGTAACATTTTCTTTTCCTTCCTTTTTCGCATGCGAAGCCAAAATAAAAAGGAAAAGGCAAGCCACTACTACAAATATCACTTTGTTTTCCTGGTGCTTGTCCTCCATGAATGAAGGTGCATAATGCCTGGTGTTTCAAATTCAAGACTACAGTACTAGGTCACCAACCTTATCGGGCTGTCAGACGAAACGAGTATATAACTAGCACAAGCACACAGTGGTTTAAGTCTTTAAGAGCGGAATACATGCCCGACTCATTGAATAGTTAAAAAAGGATAACAGAATCTCTTCAAAAGTAAAAGCAGCTTGGCAAAGCTACCAATAACATGCTAACATCTGATGAATGTGTGTGATTGCCTTCATCTTTCCAATACCAATTCACAGTTTGAGACATTTCACATGAATTAGATGCAAAGAAATGATGTTGCCTCGTTCGTCCAGGATCCACACGAGGTACAGCAAATTGACAATCAAGCACATGGTACTGAACAAGCACACATACTCTGAAATGTTTGCATCGAGGGGCTCTAATCCAAGTTTGACCTTAACATGAGGAGACAGTTCATCTTTATTGTTTTCTCAGTTAAACCCAAAACTGTAGAACCCCACCCCTCTAGTAGTGCATCCTCACAAATTCCCCAATATATATGTTTACTTTGCAATTAACACCAACAGGCTCCTTTCCCACCATGGATGGAGCCCTCGCTTTTGTCCACAATACATATCCACTAGACTTTTTTTTGGCGTAACAGAAGGAGGGATTGGAGATGGGGAATGGTGAGATGAGAGTGGTGCAGGAGCGACAGTGGTACAGCACAGCGGTAGCAGGCTACCAAGAACAAGAGAGAAGAGGCTAGAACAGTGCTACCTCGGTGCTTCATGATGTTGAGGAAGGAGACCATGACCCCGGAGATGGGCCGCAGGAGCGCCGTCGCCTTCCCCCGCCGCTCCGCGTTCACCATCGTGCGCAGCGCGTCGTTCAGGATCCGCCGCCCCATCGCTCGCTCGCTCTCCTCGCCTCTCCTCCGCCGCCGCTGTTCTTCTTGGCTCAACTTCTTCTCCCTAGCTACCAGCCGCCGCCGGCGCTCGCGATAGACTAGCAAGGAAGGAGTCAGGAGAGAGGCCACAGCGCCGCGAGGGCACGCGCTCTCACAACTCGGGACTCGGGAGCGTTCGAGGTGGGCCTGGCGTTAGGGAGCAGGGCCAGCGCGCGAGCAAACGTGGGTTGCCTCTACGGGCCGAGCAGCTGCCTGGTCTCCACTCGCTCTGCAATGTGCTGTTCTTTGGGTGGGCCGGAGCGGCCATGTTAGAGATTAGTGGTTGATAAGATGGGCTGATGGGCCTCCGAGATGGAGTTTTAAATAGCTGCGTATGCCTCATTGGCAATGCGCCCTAACGATCTCCGGCCTTGTACAACGTACTAGTTGTTAATTTTGAACGTACTTGCTCTTATTGCGAGGATAACAAGATTAAAATAAAAGAAATATCTGAAATAATTCTTTATTCTAAGACTGCTTCATATGAAAACTGTCTTAAACTCACAATTGAGAATGGTGCTCTAAACAAGACTCTAGAGGAGAAATCTAAAATTGAATAATTCATGTCCATGACCGCTTCCAAGAAAGTTATTGATTCGCTTCTTGTGCTTTTTGTACTTGAAATTGGAACAAATTTAGATGAGATACAAGAGGCATTTAGAGTCAAGTTCAAAGAGCAAGTGAGTAGGATTAAGAATACTTCTTGTGTGTCTTGTGAGGCTTTAAAGGTTAAGGTAGCTCTTGTTAAAGAAAAACTTGCTATGATAATCAAGTCGAATAAGTGTGTCACTTGTAAGGACCTAGCCAAAGAAAATGATTACCTCAAAAAGACACTTGAGAGATTTTTTAGTGGGAAGAAGAGCCTTAACATGATCCTTGATCAATCTAAGGTGAGTATGAAGAATAGTGGCCTATGATTTAATTTTTTAGAGAACTCTAAGAAACACCCACCTAAGGTTGTGAGAGCTGTTAAGAGTTGCTTGTTTGAGGTAGAACCCCCCTGAGCCATCTAAGATAGTCTTTAGATCTGCAGGTTTTGCCCAAACCCCTTCTAGCAAGACAGATGCTTCTAAGTCAGCAGATCAGACCTCTCAAAAGGTCAAGTATCATTGCATCTTCTGCAAGAAGGATGGCCACATAGTTGAGTTACATACAGAGAGCTAAGAGTGAGAGGAAGGAGAGAGTCGTGCTTTGAGGTCCATTAGAGGAGTTCCTTCACCTTCTCTCGTCTCTAGAGCCAAGCAGCTGTCTTTCTGCTAGACATAGACCTAGATGCGTAGATGACTTCTTCGACTCTTTTGGTGGCTCTAGGCAACATTTTGGGTTAGGATATCGTGAGGAGAGACCACGGGTAGCATATAGATAGCGGAGTACCGATCTTTTGGTAGGTCGATTCGGAAAGGTTTAGGTGTTGCTCATGTACATTCTTATGATTATCCCACTAACCATTTTATTCTTTGCTTCTTCATTGTTCCTAAGCATCGTGTGGCTCAATACTAGATTCCTAAGTCCTTTATCACTAACTCCAGTACTGAGGCACAGATGTTCTCTGCTTATGCCTTGTAGGTTCATCGTGCGAGGAAGGAGGACATATGGCTTGTTGACTCTGGGTGTTCTCGACACATATTGGAGATTCTAGATGGTTCTACTCCTCACACTTGTTCCGGAAGCGAATTCTTGGTCTATTGTTGTGCGAGGTTGCTTGAAGGTCAACGACGGTCAGCGGCGAGGATGATCGGGACTAAGCTTGGAGAGCCGAGGTTGAAACGATCAAGGATGTCAGGTGAGGTCAATGGACTCAAACATGGCGCAGATTGGACAAGGATGACCGAATGGGTAGTTCGGTGCGACGGGTTGGATCAAGTGGCGCGGGGGTCGGTGCAAGTGCCTTGGTGGTTTCGGCGGAACCTTGTCGTGTTTGCTTTTCTAGATCTTGGCTTGCCGACATGATGAGAGCCGTTGATCAACCTACACGTGGCGAAGCAGGCGATTGCTTCACCAAGATTGGACTTAGTTTTCGGAGAAAGATCAAGAAGGGGTATTTTGGTAATTTAACCAAATACCGCCTTGGTGACCTTGGGCTAAACCGCCGTGCAAGGCACGCAAGGAGAAAGCGGTTTAGGTCAAGTGAAGATGAAGACGATGCTTTAAAATGCGTGCGTGAGTTAAACTTGTTTGTTGGTGGGCTTAATCGGTGCCCAATGAGTATAGTCTTCTAGAAGCTAGACTCCACTATAAATAGGAGAGGTCTTGTCCAAACACTCTCAAGCACTTCATTGAGAAAAACCCTAGTTTGTTTTAGGGTTTTGGAGATAAGGAAAGAGAGGTTAGGGTTCTAGGGATTGATTGATCGAGTGCTCATGTATTGAGTTTTGTCTTTCAGGATGAAGTGGCTGTAAACATCAATCCTCAACCAGAAATCAATCCAAGCATGTTCTCAAAGATGTGTCTTTTTTGTTCTTGCCTTCTATTTTTGATGATCCATTGCTTTTCTCTTGAATCTTTGTGGTGTTCTAGCTTGCTGTGATGTGTAGAAACCCTTCTAGGATCATCTTGAACATCCTTTACTCACGAGCAAGGTTTAGATCGCATTTTTCGTTTTGACTCGGTCTTTGAACGCCCTTCACTCAAATGGAAAAAGGTAAGAACTTTGGCAAAGATCTTGACGATCGTTGCTTGGAATAGGTTTCTGATATTCTTTGGAAGGTGTGTTTCAAGTTTGGTCAAGTTTGGGATCGTAGATCAAAAGTTAGATCATTTTGTGCTTTGGGTGTCGGGCTGTTTTCTCTGTTCATCGTCGGTCTTGATCGGACCACTTTCGGTGCCGCGCCGGTCGGACCGCTGGTCGCTCGGACCGCTTCGGTGCAGCGTCTAAGCACAGGATCAATGGGGATTATACAATATTTTCTTTGAGATTGTTCAATGACACTTGTCGCGTGGGGACGAGGTCCTTGGGATGAGAAAGGGCCGAGGCCATGTATAATTTTGTTCCTGTGTTGTGCCGTACCAGTGTTGGACTAGCCATCGGTTGACGACTATACTATACCTCCTGATTTACTTGAACTAAGGACATCAAGGAGCCATGGTATTACTAAAACGACATTAGAGGGACATAAACAAAACAATTTAGGCATACTGGCGAAGCCCTTAAGGTAGATGGAAAACATATTATAACGATGATACAAGGAGGCACATAATCTGCGTCCACCCGCCCAACATTATTAGATCAGAATAAACCGCGCGCAACACAATACAAGGACTTCAATTTGCAGAGTGGGCATGCATGGCATATATGTATGTATCTCGATCTGCTCGATCTATCTCGCCCATCACAGGAGACCATCCAGGTACTCTTCGACCGAGACGAACTTCATGTCCGGATACAGCTGCGTCGCCTCCACCCCGATCGACGCGTTGATGGTTTGCTCGCACGCTCCGGCTACCAACGTCAAGTGCACCATCGCCAGCTGAAAGTTGAGCGGGAACGGAGACTCTGCGCCGGCCGCCGCGCGGGGGACACGCACATGCATAGACGATATCTTCGTTAACATTTACACATGACTCCAGCTAAAATGCTAAATATATATACTTGATGTTTTTAGAGAGAGAGAGAGACGTAGGAATGTAAAGATGTGTCCATATACCTTCGATTTTCTTCACAAGCTCTTGTTCAGATATGTACTGCTTCTCAAGGGTCTTGCCAATTTTCTTCTCCCAAAGACAGACGAGCTGACCGAAAGAGCATATATTTGCAGGAGGCCGTACGTAGAGGATCTTATCAAGTGTTCGTGGGTCCTCCACGGCCTGTATAGCCAACGTGCTCATATCCTTCTCGTCCACAAAGATCGCTACAAAGTAACACAGCATACATACCATTAGATCAATATTAACACATCATGTCACGAGTGATTGTTAGTTACCTTGTGGTTTCTCGTCGCCAAAGATGGTCGCCCTGGTGGTCGGAGGGCCATTTTCTTCAGGGTTGCCAAGTCTAGGCAGCAAGAAGCCATGAGCCCAGTAGCTGCAGATGAAGGTGTGAGGAATCCCCGCGGCTCTCACGGCCTGCCGGACTCGAATTTTGGCTGTTAGGATGCTTCTTGCTGGCTCCAAAGCTTGCTCGGCTTGCTCCACGTCGCAGCCGTATTCAGACGGCACAAAGCGCTGCGGTATTTTACAAATTCAGACTTCCATTGTTTGATAAGAAATGCGTATATACGGATTAGATATGAAGCCGTGGATCATCGACTGAAAGACAATTAATTTCCCTCTTTTATTTATGCAATAAAGAGGGCATTTCACTCTCTTTTTTCAGCATGACACCCTTGTCTTGTACATCAATGTCACCTTCGTTCTTCAGAACTAAGGGGGAAATTAAAAAGCCATGGCACCCAGGCAGCCAAAAGAGAGAGAGAGAGAGAGAGAGAGGAAGTTCTGCCATGCATGCCAACTAGGAAAAAGGCGTGATAAGTCGCGAAAAAAGGAGGAAAACAGCGTGAGGCTTTGAGAATAATGAGAAGCATGACGCTGTCAGTGATGTCCCGTGCTACGTACGCATGCATCCTTTGCTGGGTGGAACGGTGAAAAATAGTCAAACTTTTGGAATTGACCTTATCGAGTCTTAATCGGGTTAGCTGACTTCGACTATCAGCACCAACGCAAGAAGCTTCTTCTGTCAGATAGAGTCCAAACGTAGCATGTGAAAACACAAGTTGAGCTTGGACAATTCTCAACGGCCTGGTTCGGAGACAGTAGTATCCATTGCAGAATTCAACCGAATGAACGGACATCAGATCAAGTAAGCCATAGGAAAATCTTTTGAAAGTTCTGCCAGTTTCAGTACTGCAATATTAATTACTTTTCTGCTTGATCGAGGCCAGTGCCCGACAAGTAGTAATCTTAATGTCAGGAAAAGCTTATTCGTACCTTAACATTCCTAGCTTCCTCTATTGCTGCGACGATTTTGAGCTGGCCGCCTAGCTCCTCCGGTCCGTGTCCGACGGCGGAAATCACCACGTCCGCCTGCTTGATCGCCGCCACCAAGCACTCGTGGTCGTTCATGTCCCCCTGCATGCTTGCAGTCGTTAAACACTGGTGATTCAAATCGTGTGCGCTGTAGCGGTTTTCGCCTCTAGAACGCTAAGCTATAGCACAAATCAGCACTATTACAGCTACGACCGCTACAGCGGTAATGGTGGCAGATATGCCTCATTTTGTACTTCGTTAGTCTTGTGAGCAATTGTTTTGTATGTGAGTTGTATATTTGGGTTCTTACATAACTAAAATTAGTTCTCAACGTAAAAGAATTGCAACAAATGGTGTGTGATATTTTCATTTTTCAAATTTGGATTGGAAAATATTAAATTCTACTATCTAATCAAAGGCTTTTCTATAGAAATTTGTAAAATTAAAATATGATATTTAGAACATTTGGATTTAAAATATAGATATATTTGAATTCAATTTTAACATCTCAGACTTTTACATTTATTACATTTCAAGAAATTCATTTTTTTTGTGTTTTTTATTGTTAGGATTAACCGCATCCGCACACATTAAAGAAGAAAAAGCACCTATCTTTGAAGGCGCCACGGAGCAACGCCTGACTGTGGTGGGTGAGAGCCTAAAGCTCACTGTGCACCACTGTGCCCTCCACGCCTCCACTTTGAGCCCGAGCTCAAACCACACAAATAACCCAGGTGAGATACCATACCGAGCCCCCAAGCTTCGATTCATGGTCGGCTAGGTGGACCACGCCTCCCAATAGAGCCCCAGCTCGTTCCACTTTTTGTGTTTTAGAAACAATAATTTTTACATTGAGTTCAACTTTGAAATATTCAAATTTTCAGTTTTATTTTTTACTTTTCTAGTAATTCAAAAAATAGTAAAGTTTTTATCTATTTTTATTTTAGATTTTAAATTGAGCATCACAAAAAATATTGCCCCTACGTACATATTTGAATGAACAGAAATTGTGATGTACGTACGTAGACAACGTTGACTCCGCTGGCCTTGAGAGACTCCAAGAGCTTCGCCTTGCCGGAGTTGGCGGCAGCGGTGGCCGGGCGGACGAGCACGGCAGTCGGGTGGCCGGCGTTGAGGCTCGCCGTGACGAGGTGCTGCCCGAGCGTCCCCGTCCCACCGATCACCAGTATCCTACTCGACATCTTCGACCGATCGTTAGCTAGCTGTGTATGTATTTGTTGTGTCGAACGTTTGGTGGTTGTTTAGGCTGAATCGTAGGACGTGTACATGTGCGACACTGCGAGTAGACATGCGCCTTATTGTGGCCTATATATACAGACTAGTCAGCTATTTAGTTCATGCCAGTCATTTATTCTTAGTAACTATATCCTACGGTTAAATAGAGAGCAGTTCGGGCGTTCTCACCCGCACCACGTTACCCGATTGTCACACCGGCGAAGTCCCGAGGATTCTCGCCGCACCATTCATAGGATACCACTTGTTACACAAGCCAAGGAAAATTCGTTTAGAGTAACCGTCATGGCCCGTGTACTGTCGTTTTTTTGTTTTTTGAAAAATTAGTAAAAACGATTTCGACCAAATCGGTGAGACGGCCCGAGGCGTGACCGTGGTCACCACGCCCTTGCCAACCAGCAAATATATACCAATATAATCTATTAAGTTTCATTCTCTAAACAGTTCATCTAAAAGATTAAGCATATAGGGAACAGTGGGTAATATAATCGTATAAATTTAGTCCACCCAAATTAGTAAAGTTCTTTTTAGCAACACATCTGACATGTATTGAGTTTCATACACCAATCAATTCATCAAAAAGCTTAGGTTGTGAAGGAAAGGTGGGCAGTGCACTCATGCTTAAACTTTACATGTAGTCTCCTCAAGACCTATGATGTGGGCTTAAAGTTAGCTGCAATTATTATTTTTTGACTTTGATACCATATTAAGCTTCATGCACCAACTATTTCCCTCAAAAGTTTAAGTTTTTAGGGAAAAGAGAGCAATATATTCTTACTTCAACAACAACATGCAATTTTAACATAAGATGAGGGCTCATTTGGAACGTGAAACATTTTTAGCTTCCTACGGGGATTGAACCATTCCCTGTGAAATTCCCATGTTCCAAACATAACGTAGAATTGCAATGCCAGCGTAGCACCGTTCGTAGGATACCACTTGTTACACAGGCCAAGGAAAATTCGTTTCGTAGCTTCGTCACGGGCGTGTGCACAGTCGTTTTTTTTTCCTGATTTTTTTTTTGAAAAATCAGCAAAATACAAATTCGACCGAAATCGATGGGGCGGCCAGCGTGACTTGTGGTCGACTATGCCATCGCCAACCAACAAATATATACCAATATAATCTATTAAGTTTCATTTTCTAAATAGTTAACCTAAAAGATTAAGCATGTAGGGCGGTGGGTAATATAATCGTATAAATTTAGCCCACTCAAATTAGTAAAATTCTTTTTACCAACACATCTTGACATGTATTGAGTTTCATATACCAACAGTTCATTCAAAAGCTTAGATTGTGAAGGAAAGGTGGACGATACACTCATGCTTAAACACTCCACCTTACGTATAGTGATGCGGCACAAATAAGAAAGCCCTAATTTATCATAAGTTGGCCCGATCTTTCACGATACTTAACCCAAAGAAGTACTACCTCTTTGAGGAATTTTGGCCAATACTGATCGGTTTATGAGCCGTATTTGCAGGTTTACATGATATCTTGCGGGTATTTGCAAAATAGCCATGGCGCATAGTCACCGTCTTGGCCAACAAGCATCAACAACTTCGGCCATTTGGCCTTGGCGGGCGCGCCAGCAATACCATGCAACCAGCGAGGTTTGCCAAGTAGTAGCCTTACAAGCGCACCACGCCAAATGAGTTTGGTTTAGGCATTTGGGCTTAGGAAAACTCTTAGGAAGTTGTGTGGCTAATGATCTATTTTACTGATGTCTGTAGCTTTAGCATTTAGCATCAAATTAATTGAGTTTTAACTGCTTAGTTTTGCTAATAAATGTTTTAACTTGGGTCTTTTCGGATTAGCTAACTTAAACTCAATCTGTTAATTTATTTCTAAAGTAATTTGAGTTGTCGTTAGTTCATCATTAGTTAGTTAATTTTCTTGAGTAGCAGCTTGTGCATCGCTGGCATTTAGTCGGGCATATTGGGCTGTTTTAGCTTTGTTGGTTTATTTAATCATGAACTTCGAGTTTTTCAACCATAGCGTGATTAGATAGTAGAACGGCTATATTGGGGAGTGCTAACTTAGCATAGGGCTCGAAAAGTTTTATTTAAATTAAATTGTGCTAACACTTAGAAGCCACTAACTTATGTATCCATGATATCACTCAAAATCAACTATGTATTTACTTATATTATTGTTCGTGCTGTCGTATTGCTACAGAAGATAAACCAGCAACGACAACAGCAGCTGACCAGAGTTTCGTCAGCACCGACCATTTCTACTACTACGAAGGCAAGTGATTCTCTTGAACATAAACATAGTTATCTTAGATGTAAATCGTATTTTGCTGTATTATATGTTTATTGCATCAAAACTGTTTTCTCAAAATCAAATCAAATAAATGAAGATAGGAAGATAAGGAAATGAGAATGAGTAGAGGAAAGAAATGAAAATTACTAGGTTGGTAAAAGGGGGCCCGGGCAGGGGAACGCGATGACGATGATAAAGATGAGGTAAAAGGGGATTGAAGGATCTAGACCTACCATTATATGTTAATGGAGTTTTGGTGATTAATGACAAATCTAATTGTGAGACTAACACTTTTATTGATATACATATTGTGTAGTCTTATTTGGATATAAAAGCGATAATCATGAAGGCATGCAAGAAATTAATGACAGATCTAATTCATTGGATAAACAAAAGGAAAAATCCAAACAGATATGCATTCATAATGACAAATCTATTTGTGAGACTAACACTCTTATTGTTATATCATACTTAGTCTCGGTTTGGATATAAAGAACAAAAGAGGTATACATTCTACTTTGTTTTCTTATATATTGTTGCATTCCTCGGATCCAAAATATAGGTTGAACTTCACCAAAAGGTTAACTTGAATATGTGCATATGTTTCCATTACACATTCGTGTATGCACACATTTAGGGGGAGTTCACTCTATATTTTGAGGTTTCATTAGTATTGATCCATATTCCCTTGTCCACATATATTTGGGATCTTTACTTTGAAACGTATCCTTTGAATATATTTAACTTATGTAGTTAACATATTCATGTAAGTATATAAGACTTGTGTAGTCTATATACTTATATGTGAGTATAACATAACTTGTGTAGTTTATGTGTACTCACATATCCTTGAATATATATAACTTGTGTAGTTAATATATTCATGTGTGTATATGAGACATGTGTACTCATATATCCTTGAGTATATCGACTTGTGTAGTTCGTATACACTCATGTTGAGTATGTAAAACTTGTGCAGTGCTTATATACTCATATCGTTCTACATTCATTTATTTGATATTGAAGTGGTTATCATCAATTACCAAAGAGGGAAAGATTGTGGTATCTTGTCCCACCATTATGAGTTAATGGTATGGTGTGGTAATTAATGATAATCATATTGTGGAACTAACATTTTCCATGAGTTGGATGAATAGGTTAGGTTACATGATAATGAAGACTTGGGATGACATCATGTGTTGATGGTCATCAAGTCAAGAGGAGTTCTATCATGTGTTGATGGAAGTCAAGTGAAGGAAATCATCGTGTGTCAATGATGTTCAAGAAGAAGGGAAGATCATGAGTTGATCATCAAGCCAAGAGAAGATCATCATGTGTTGATGATATTGAAGATGAAGATCTTGAAGTAAAAGATGCATCATGTGTTGATGCATGTCAAGTTCAAGGAGAAGAAATGATCATGTGTTGATCATCAAGTGAAGCTTCATCATGTGTTGATGAATATCAAGTGAAGAGTGCATCATGTGTTGATGCATATTCAAGTCAAGAACCCGGACTTGAAGTGACGATGTGCGTCATCAAGCTTCAAGTATTTGCACAAGGCAAATGTATGACTAGCTAGGGCTAAAGATGTGTTCCTAGTCTTTTACCGGTCTTGGTGTTTGGTTGGGAGACGAGATTGCTAGTATAGGTTACCGTACTATTAAGAGGGGTCTTGACTAGTAGCTTGAGTTTGTCATGTGTTGATAGCTCATTGTGTTTGCTCTAGCTCACCTTATCATGTTACCAATATTTGCGAATGTGTTTTGCAAATAGTTGTGGCTCGTGGATAATCCTTGTAGCATGTGACTTAAGTTTACAAATGGTGTAAGTCCATGTACCTTATTCCTTGTAGTGTGATTCTATAAGTTTGCAAATAGTAGGTTCAAGGCCAAATTTGTAACAAAGCACCTTTTGCATTATGTACGTGCATTGCGGTACCATATATATATAATGCGACGATACACGTAGGGTCGCACCTACAAGATAAGCGAAATTTTGGCCGATACTGGTCGGTTCTGAGCCATATTTGCGGTGTTTGACAAGATATCTTGCGGGTATTTGCGAAATAGCCACGCTTAGCGCACGATCCTTGGCACCAAATACGGTGTGTCTTGTACAGCTCGATTCTTTGGCGGGCGCTGGCGAACCATCTTGCTGGGTCGGGCGCAGGCGATACGCGCCAAATCGCACCACGCCATCGCCACGGCCCCGCCACCTCAACGCGATGTCGCCGCCACGCCCGCCACGCTTAACGCCAGCATAATGGCATCATGCGGTGGCCATGCGCCATTGCAGGCGATAGCCATCCCGCCAACCGACCAACGTGGCACTATGGCGATTAGATTAGGTTTGCGATTAGGTTAGTTGATTAGGGTTAGTTAATTAGATAAATAGGTTACAAATTAGAAAAATAGTTATTGTATGAAGTTTGAATTTGAAGGAAATTTATAATATAGCAAATGAGTTCAAAAATATATTAAATTTTTTTGTGGAGCCTCTCAACACTGTATACTTGCTCGTGTAAATTTTTCATAATTTTATTCGTTCAGAATTGTTATCGTTATTTCGTATAAGTGTCATGTTCGTATGAATCAATAAATATAGAAAACGAGCTCAAAAAATTATGAATTTTATTTTGTTCAACTCCTCACGCAGTGGACTTAATTGTGTAATGTTTCGGTAATTTTATATGAGTTCTAGTATTGTCTCGAAAATTTAGGATTTAGGTCGCGAAAATTTCGATTTTAGGTTTCATGATTTTATGTGAAGAATGTATAAAAGAACTACATTTATTTTAGTGTCCGCTGACACATGGCCACCATGCGCCAGCCAAAACAGTGGGGTTAATTCATGCTGACCATCTTTCCCACCGTCCCTCCTTCCTCCTCCGCACATCTGTCGCCTCGTCCAGAAATTCCGGCGCCAATGCTTACGGAATTCCCGGCGCCAACGCCGCGACTCCTTCTCCGCTCAGCTATAAATACCGAACTCTGGCACTCGCTCTTTGCTCATCTCAATTGCGTTTCGATTCTCGTTCTTGCGCTCGTCGTTGAGAACCCAGAGAACGTAACATAACTAATTTTATTGGGAGGTTAACTATTTTGTTGCTTCTCGTAATGGTCAATCTCGGCCTTCCCCGAAGGGCTTATTGATTACTTCCTCCGACGGGCAGGTAATTTATGTTATGCTTTTGCCTATTTACCGTAGTCGTAATTAGTCAGTCTTAGTCAGCTAGTCATAATTAGATAGTTTAGGGGTAATTAATTAGTTCACTAGTAATGAATTAGTTTAGTGGTAATTAATTAGTTGTAATTAGTAATGTAATGTTTTTTCGCCTTGTTTGTTATGTACAGCGTCAAATTCTACGATACCCAGCTATGAACTCTTCGGCAAACTTCTACATGAGGATGTTGCAGAAGCGCCAACTTCTACACTCACCGCCATCGTGGGCAGCCCTGAGACAAGGGGCACTCGCTATGGCACCGCGGAGACTACTAGCACACATCGTTAAATAGGACACTCTTTGTCGTGGATGATCTGTATTATACGACATGCTAGATAAGGTTGTGCATGACCAACCGAGGGAAATGCATGGCATGCTGATCATATAATGATGTATCGTAGCCTTCGAAACACACACGAGTCGGAGGTTACGGTACATCGTTATATGATCAGCATGCTACGTATTTCCTTCGGTTGGTTCATGCACAACCTTATCTAGCCTGTCGTACAATACAATATAAAAGAACATCATCCACACTAAACCGATAAATAAACCTAGTGCACACTTATCTAGCCTGTGATTGATCAGTGTTACATTCTCTCTGTGTTGGAAAAGAGAAATACTTGTATGCCCTCAAAGGACTATGTCATACAAGAGCTAAACTTGAAATGTAGTTCACTGTTGGGACATGGGAAGTCCTAAACTTGAAATGAATGTGTGCCTGTGAGCATTTGTTTTCGTACGCATTATTTTGAGTTCTATATTTATTTTGGTTGCACTAGTGGTTGATTTGGAAATTAGCTTTTAATCATCTATGAAGTACACTTCTATATGACCTGTGTATGCGATCGGAGCTTTGTTGATTTTATCCTTTGGACAATCCACTAAATTGTGTTGATAAGACAAGCAATGAAGTTCACAGGCATTTCCTAAAACAATGAAACTTTCGATAAGACAAGCAAAGAATGATGTTATTGTCCATATGTTCCTAGAAGGATGGAAAATGCTGATATGACAACGGGCCTTATGCCATTTCCTTTCTGCAGAGGGTGCATGGTTCACGAACAATTAGAAAAGCAACACAGTAAGAAGCGTGACAAGGTGAAACCACACAACGGGCGATCAGAAAAGCAAAGAATATATATCTCTACACACACACGGTCTATTTTATTTTGAAGGCTCTCCTCACGCAGTTGACTTAATTGTGTAATGTTGTGGCAATTTTATATGTGTTCTGGTATTATCTCGAAAATTTAGGATTTACGTTACGAAAATTTCGATTTTAGGTATCAAAAATTAGGGTTTCATGATTTCGTGTGACTTGGAATGTATAAAAAAACAGCAATACAACTCTATTGGAGATGTCGATATACAATAGTAATGCGTACAAATATAGTAAAACAAAATCACACAACACACGATACTATATGGCTCATTTGCTCGAGTCACTACTCTCTGCATGACGGCAAGCGTCGCGTCTTGTGACCTTGTTTTATTGTTGAGCATGACCGTGGAGTCGTCCACCGTCGGAGGGCGTGTGTCGGTTCGGAGGGGGTATGGAGACCGTTGAGGCGGAGGTGGACGATGAGATCGACTGGAGCATAGTCTGGTAGGCGAACATGTCGTCTTCTTGAGCCATGCCGACCTCGGGGACAGCCGAGAATTCATCCACGACGGAGGCAAGAAAACCACTCTGAAGTGCGATTCACGCAACTCGGTTGTGCGGATGAGCTCGGGCCTTGCACGCGTCTGGATTCCCACGCACTCGAGGAGCTCGGCTCGAATGAGCGTGGGTACCGAACCCGAGAAGTCTACCGCATCGCTAGAAACCACGGCTGCCATTGTCCGTGCCCTAGCGTCGTGTACTGCTCCCTGGTAGGAGCTGGGAGGCCCGTATCGTCGTCATCAGTCAACATGAACTGGCCATCACCCCCACGGCCGTCACCCCTGCGGACGTCACCCGTGGCCGCCGCCAACCCCACGGCAACGGCAAGGTCGCAAGACGGAACGATGTTAGTACAAATAAACACTCTGGACGTAAACTAAGAACCTCGTACCTCCCGGATGTGCAGTGTAGATAACCAAGGGGGAGCGCCAGTCTGTGTACTAGGTCCGGACGACATAAGTGATTGATCCCGACGGACCTACAGCGAGAGAACGACATGATGTTAGCGAAACGTAAAGCATAACTAAAAAAGCTGAATGAAAATTTGTACATAGCAACTTACCTCCACAGCGACCTAGCACACGGATGACCGACGTGGAACGCTACAACGCCTGCGGGACTCGCTAGGTCATGGTGACCTAGCGGGTGAGCACGGCCCCCTCACTTCGTGCCCGATGCGCAGGACGTCGTCCCTCGAATGACCGCAGCTCAAGTTCTTTATTATCTTCTTTATCTCCTCCGAGATGTGCTTCAAAACTTTTTTATATACCGCCGGGGTTCTGTCTAGGCTGAGTTGGGTGTCGTCCGTTGCGCTCTAGATCTAGCGTTGCCGAATCAGCTGTAGTGACATACGTAATGGTCATTAACAAAAATACGAATGTAAATCCAACTAAAGCGCGAACCGAGGTTGTAAGTGTCGTCTGATGCATCATGTCGCTGAAGTCTTTGTGGACGGTTATACTGCCTGGTCGCTTTGGCTAGCTAGTGGCTCGAGGATTTGGCGATTGAAGAAATGAAGAGTGCAGAGCCCCGGGTGGAGCAACCACCACCGCCCCACCTCAAGCACCTCACCGGCTCGCCTCCCCAGCGCCCACCTCGGCCTCCCGGCGCCCGCCTCGCCCAGACGCCGCCTCCCCCCAGCGCCCTCTGGGGCCTCGCCGGCTCCTCTCCCCTCCCGTCACCTCGGTGGCCGACGCCTCGGCGCCTCCCCTCCCGGCGCCTGGTGGCCTCACCCGGCGGCGCCACCCGGCCAGGGTTCGCCTAATGGCCTCGCCCGAGCAAAGTAGCAACGGGCAGATCAGCTAAGCAAGCCGCCACCGCAAGGTGAAAGCATTGCAGCAAGGATGAGGAATTGAGGATGGACTGATGCAGGGGTGGATCACTGATGGAGTATTACAGATTTGGATCGCCATCGCTTGTACCGAGATGATAAGGGAATAGGGGATTTAGCTATTTAGGGTTTGTGGTCTTAAGGAAATGGGCTTGGGAGTTAGGCCTTTGAACTTCCTACGCCGTGGTCCGTGGCTTGTGTCCTTGTGCGCGAGCGACGTGGTGGCGGTGCGCTGGGCCTGGTGTCTTTGGTCCACTACGCGCCGAGTCCCGACAAACTCAACCGAACGAACGAATGAATTCAATTTTCATTATATACATATATTATACCCATATATTGATTTTTTGCTCAAAATTTTTGGGTGTTATACTGAACACCCATGAACCAAAGAGGATCCGCTCCTACCGTGAACAATTTGCGCTCTAATACCACGATGCGACACAAATAAGAGAAGCCCTAATTTATGTGCAAGTTGGCCGATGTTTCACGATACTTAACCCAAAGAAGAAGTACTACCTCTTTGAGTTGCGAGTAGTCAACAAGAATCGTGTATATAAAGTGCATGCACTAGTACTCGATGAAGTAGTTGTGATGGCACAATTAAGGTAGCAGCCACCTCACGTGAACAATGAAGAACTAAATATTAAACTCTAGGCTCAATTTCAGCACTTGAAGTAAATTGTTCCTTCTTTCTCTAATCAACAAGCAAAGCGATAATCTCAATGTATATCGCTGATGGATTCAAAGATGTAACAAAGAGACAAAGAAAGAGCTACTAATGAATGAAATCGATTGTAGTTGCAATAAACAATTTAGAATTCTCTCTCGTGAACAGACCAACCAATGAATTGAATGAATTGAGATGCAATAGACAATTCAGAATTTGGTTTTGAAAAGCACCAGCGTGACTTTCAAATAACCAACATAGACAAATTTTGACGCTGAATGTCAATTCGAGCAACAATCAAGAGTCAACAAAACCCCTTTTCTCACGTCGGACAACAAGAAGCAAATCGATAAAACCGAAAACCAAAGAATTCTCTCTCCGAAAGTGCTCCTCGACGCAAGAAAACAGAGATGTGATCGATGATCGGCACGCAAGATTTGATCTGGTGATCAAATTCCACGCCACCGCAACGATTCCTAGATCAGAAATCACAAAAACAAAGCACACGATATGGCCGTCGTAACCTGACGATTTTCTGGTACCTTTTTTCTTAATGCTAAAACCTAAATCCCTCGACGCTTCGGCCTGGCTTTATATGCCATACACACGCAGTTGGACTCGAACCAAACTAAACAAGACTTGCACACGCACCTAATGTCCGACATGGACACATTCAAAGATTAAATCTCTAATAAAAGCTAGACTCCTATTTAGATTAAAAGGAAAACTATCTTTAATAAACATCAAGAATCGACTCAATTAATTGGAACTAGCAGGTGTCCCGCAATTGCGTGGCTAGATTTGTTTTAAAGTTTTTAATGTCAAATGATATAACTTAGATGCTTGATAATATATTTACGTATCTCGTAGCTATTTAGATTTTTAAGATATCGTAAACATTAGAAATGACAATAGAAACTTGAAGAAAAACACAACTTGAGGAACGTAACTGATGTATAAATTTTGAGGGAAGAAAATCTCTAGCATAATAAATTAACCATTCTCCATCATGTATGCATCATGTAGCTGCTTGCCCTTATTTTTTTCTCCACTGGTTACTCTTTTCCAAAATATTTGCATGCACATGTACCTCTGTTAATTTCAAGCAATACATTGATTATATGTACAACAAATTATCTTATTAGTTTACATGGTATTAGAGTACCTTGCCCACGTATACACCGATGCACCATGGGTGATCTACCTTGAATTTATCTTCCTCACATCGGTTGCCCTACCGAACCAGTGTGTCTTCTATCTCTTCTCCCGCCATTGTTTTTTCGCTTCAATCTCCCACGAAAACCCAATTCTTGATCGATATCTCTTAGCTGCTACCCCTTCCGATGCAATACTCTGCCACATAGTTCTCTTCTACTTCTCTCGAATTATTGTTTAATACTAACCATTGTGACATCAACACGCATACGTGCAAATATCGCTGATCCTTGACGGGGACACCCTCCACACTCTCTCTAGTGGCCCCAAGCTTACTCTTTACTATTGCGCCATCTCTACTCTGAGCTCTTTGCTCCTTTGTTTATGTACGCTCATATTTATATTCGTATGGATGCATGCATGTATATACACATGACGATATTATACTTGCTCGATATCTTCTTGTACCATGTTGGTCGCTCATCTTCGACGTTGTACAACTCAACGATGTGGCTTCCTTACTAACTGCTATGACCTCCTATCTTCACTGATGCCGGTATGTCTGCTTTAGTCATTGTCTAACAATACGGAGAATCTTTTCGCAATCGTCGGCGACGCCGTGTCACCAACAATGGCAGCTCCTAGCTACGCGATAACCCCATATCGTCGATAGCTCGTCTTCAATGCAAAGCTTCATCTCCTCTTTGCTAGGACTTTCCCATCATCAAGCTTCTTTGGCCACTGACTTATTCAACAACGCTGATGCTCACCACTTATCGTCACAACACTTGGCTCCTTCGACTCTGGCCTTTCTTTTCAGTAGCACCAGCGAGTAGCACGACATTGTCCTCGTGGAACGGCTAAGGTGAGCAACATGATATTGTTCCTATCTTCCTCGTCGCAGTCATGGCTCTCCATTTCCTTGTGGATTAAAGTCTTCCTGTAGGACAGATCGACATCATTGCACTCTTTTGTGGTCTCATCCGACACCATTCGTGGTATCCACATTATATCTTATATTTAATGTATTCAAAATTTTAGTCATTCAGGGATTTTACTTTGGAATTCATATGGAAATAGAATTTCAAATTTTCTTTTATTTTTTCTCCCTAATTTAAGTTATTTTTTGTTGAAATTCATATACTAATCCAATTGTTATTTTTATTTAATTTTTATGCCAAATTAAATTTGTTTATGGATTTCAATTTGGAATTCGCATCAAAATCAAATTGCCAATTTTAATTTATTTTTATTCCAAATAGCGCTTATTTTTTGTTAAAATTAGTACAACAATCCAATTGTGATTTTTGTTTAATTTTTATTCTTGGTTATATTTATTTAGGATTTTACTTAGGAATTAGTATGTAAATCAAATTGATAATATTTTTTTTGTTTTGAATTTTAGTTATTTAAATATTTTACTTTGGAATTCATATGGAAATCAAATTGTAAATTTGTTTTATCCCAAATTTCAATTATTTTTTGTAGAAATTGTATACTAATCCAATTGCTAATTTTTTATAAAAATTATTCTCGAATTGCGCTTATTAGGTTTTTCTTTTGGAATTAGTATTGAAATCAAATTTCTCTTTTTTAATTACGAAATCTAGGTATTTTTCATTGGAATTTGTATACTAATAAAAAATATTTTTAGTTATATATTTTTAGAAATTTTACTTAGGAATTCATATCAAAATCAATTTGCTATTTTTATTTTGTTTTTTATTCCGAATTCGATTATTTTTTGTTGGAATTAGTGTCTTGATCCAATTACTATTTTTTATTTTTATTCAATTATGTTTGTCTAAATATTTTACTTAGGAATTAGTATCCAAATTAAGTTGCTAATTTGATTTGATTTTTTATTTTGAATTTCAGTTATTTTTTATATTGTACTTTAGATGGACTCGTATTTCTATATTGTACTTAGAATAAACTCTTTATTTTAATCTAGATCATTATAATCTGGACCCACCATAATCAATCTGTGAATGAATTCTTATAGAAATATAATTTCAATTGTTTTTAAATTTTTGTCCCTAATTTATGTTATCCTTTGTCGGAATTCATGTACCAATCCAATTGTTAATTTTTATGCCTAATTAAATTTATTTATGGATTTTAATTTGGAATTCGCACCAAAATCATATTGCCAATTTTAATTTATTTTTATTCTAAATGGCGCTTATTTTTTTTTGAAATTGCATACAACAATCCAATTGTGATTTTTGTTTAATTTTTATTCTTGGTTATATTTATTTAACATTTTACTTAGGAATTAGTATGTAAATCAAATTGATAATGTTATTTTATTTTTTGTGCCGATTTTTAGTTTTAAATATTTTACTTTGCAATTCATATGGAAATCAAATTGTAAATTTTCCTTTTATTTTTGTCTATTGTTTGTTGGAATTAGTATACTAATCCAATTGCTAACTTTTTATAAAATTATTTTGAATTACGTTATTAGGGTTTTTATTTTGGAATTTTTATTGAAATGAAATTTCTTATTTTATTTTATTTCGAAAATCTAGGTATTTTTGTTGGAATTAGTATACTAATAAAAAATTATTTTGAGTTGTATATTTTTAGAATTTTACTTCATAATTCGTGTCAAAATCATTTGCTATTTTTATTTTGTTTTTATTCTGAATTCCGCTTATTTTTGTTGGAATTAGTGTACTAATCCAATTGCTAATATTTTTTTTATTCTGAATTATGTTTATCTAGTGATTTTACTTAAGAATTCGTATCAAAATTAAGTTGCTAATTTTATTTTATTTTTTATTCCGAATTTCAGCAATTTTTATGTTGTACTTGAGATGGACTCTTATTTCTATATTGTATCTCACATAGACTCTTTGCTTTAATCTAGATCGTTATAATCTGAACCCACCATAATCAACGGTGCGGATGTTTCTCTTTTTTCACCGATTAACATGAGAATTTTTATCTCTTGAGAGCGAACGTGGTGGCTTCTTTTTCTATCGCTTTAATAATATAATAGATAATATGAGAACCCACGTAGAAATAATTCTTTTTAGCTCCGTGACTTGGCTCGCCTCGGACATCCTCGCGTTTGTGCACAACACTGCGCAAAGTTGGAGTAGCACTTGGGGCCGTATCATATAGTCTTCTCCGGACCTATGATGTGGGCTCAAAGTTAGCTGCAATTATTTTTGATTCTGATACCATATTAAGCTTCATGCACCAACCATTTCCCTCAAAAGTTTTAGTTTTTAGGGAAAGTGAGCAATATATTCTTACTTCAACAACAACATGCAATTTTAACATATGATGAGGGCTCATTTGGAATATGAAACTTTTTTAGATTTCTACGGGGATTGAACCCCTGCATTCCAAAATTAACCTAGAATTGCAATGCCAACGTGTGTAAGCAATCTGATGGCAGTCGGCAAGAGATAAGTCAACATCACGCTCGCCGTTGTCCGTGTGTACAGGCGTGCAGATTGTCACACCGGCGAAGTCCCGAGGCTTCTCACTTGTTAGCACCGTTCGTAGGATACCACTTGTTACATAGGCCAAGGAAAATTCGTTTCGTAGCTGTATACAGTCGTGCAGATTGTTACGGCGTTGATATATGAGCTTACATTCTTACAGCACTCTTGACCAGTGACCAGGGCAACAACGATCTGACGGGGTATTTGATCGCAAGGTCTCAGGATATGGAGCATGCAACTGGCTAGTGCGTGATCGATCAAAGTGGTGTGGTTCGGTGTGGGAGCCCGACGTTTCGGCCGTTTCTGCTCAAACTCAGCTAGCAGCTTGCTATGGAAGAGCACTCAGGTCGCCGCTCATGACTTCATGACCGTGCGTGATCGTGATCACTAACAAGACAGTGCCGGGAAACCACCGGCTTATAGTTTCGTTGTTTTTTGGTCAGAAGTGTACGGCGCTGACGGTGACCAACTAATTCCGTGGATGAAGATGCTGCTCCCTCTGTTCCTGATTTTGTTCATGAAAATGGCATTGCTACTCGCTCTGTTTCACGGTGTAGTTCTAGCTTTTGGAACAGTCGTCGCACGGTGTATATCCACTAATCAAATTGATGGTGCGGATATTATGTTTCCGAATCATGAGTGCTCGATCATTTCCTACTGCAAACCTACCATTGGGGGTTACCTACTCCCTTTAGCCTTTGTTTGGAAAGCCCAAATTTCTGACCCTAGGGAAATCCTGGTCCATCCACGGGAATGAGCCGAAAATTTAGACTTTTCAAACAAGATGTTAGCATAGAACCCTATCATGATTTGTGAAACGAATTAAGAGTTATATTCCTGTCACCTTTGTGTTTGCGCATTATTTGTGAAACAGAAGGGAGAAATTTTCCTGACAGGTACAACTTATGTTTAACAGCATGGTCTAAAATTACCAGTGATAACAAACAGTGGCTTTACCGTGGACTCGTGAGGCCTGGACGAAGAGCAACAAAAATTGCCAATTGAGAGACTGGGAATGGAAAGGCAACAGCCATATAATATAAGCAAAGTCATCAAACATCACACCACAGATTAGTAAAAGGGCACTCCGATCGAATTACTACAAACCCAGTCGAATTTTACAGAACACGCAAGCAGCTATTTACTCCGATCCATGGGGTGGTGTAGAAAACATTTCCACGTCCTGCAAAACATGAAACAATCTGTTAACACAGGCACCACTAGCGTTAAGATGCTATTTACCTGAAAATCAATGACTGGAGTGCTCAACATAACAGCATCCAAAAAGGTGAATCATTTTCCTTTTTCCCCCAAAAAAGGTAGCTCCCCACAATTATGAAGAAGCCCCGTCCGCTAAAAGTTGACCGTTTGAATTCATTTTGCCCACAGCACCCAAGATTTTTCGTGACACAAGTCTAGCAAATGAAAGTTTAATAATATACTTTATGTATCACAAACTGCAGCTTTTGAGGATCTAATATTTTCATAGAATTTCCTTTTAGAACCAGATTTTCGTATAATTTCTTCCAATGGTTTTAGATTTGTAACTGGAAAGAGGAACTACAGTTTGGAAGTTGATACAAAATGGAAGTGCACCAAGTATCCTGCAACATGTAGGGAAAACCATACAAAAATATATTAAAATAAAAGTTAATAGCTAGTAATATTTCTCAACAAAAACCAGTAGGTCTAGAAGCTCATTGAACTTGTTGGACCGAAACGGCGACTAGAGTGGGGTGAATAGGAGCTCTATCTCTTTTTTCTTTTGATCGGATTCAACTAGATTTTCACTCCAATAGCTATGAGAGCTGTGAAGATCAATGTACTAGCATAGCAGAAGACTTGTATTGAATCCAATCGAAACCCCTAACCACACAATCAAAGATGCAACAATCGGAACTACCTCAGTGCAAAGTGTGGTACTACCGAAAATCGGAACTACCTCAGTGCAAAGTGCGGTACTACCGAAAATCGGAACTACCTCAGTGCAATGTGCGGTACTTCCGAAAATCGGAATTACCGCTGTACAATGGGCGGTACTACCGATTATACCAGAACTCAGCCCGAAATCCAAATTCAAAATTGGCACAACTTTTGATCCACAAACTCTAAACTTTATGAAACTTGAAACAAGCCTTCCCTAGGATGTCAACAACCTATTCCAATCAAATATTGTGAAGATTGTTGGCTAAGTTCCGACCTTTCTCTAATTGAAGAAGAGTTGCTTCAAAACCGAGTTAGAAACCTAAATATGATCTAAAACTTGCTCGTGGGTCAAGGATGATCAAGATGATCTTAGATGCACACCTACATATCATAGCAAGCAAGATCACCACAAGAACTCAAAGGAAAATCAATGGATCATCAAAACCCAAAATCATCAAAGAGAGCAAGAACAAGAATAGACTCATCTAGAAGAATCTTGATTGGATTGATTTGAGATTGATATTAGTTTACAGCCACTCCATCAAGGAGGACAAAACTCAATACATGCGCACACAATCAACCTAACTCTCCTAGAACCCTAACTTCTCCACTATTCTCTCCTAACCCTAGAACACAACCTAGGGTTTGTAGATATGAGAGTTGGGAGGTGCACAATCAGCACTCTCCCCTATTTATAGTGGAGCCTAGCTTCTAGAAGGATATCCTAATGGGCACCCGTTAAGCCCACACACAAACGGGTTTCACTTATGCACGCATTTTAAAGCGTCGTCTTCATCTCCTCTTGACCTAAACCACTTCTCCTTGCGTCGTCTTGCGCCGTGGGTTAGCAAAAGGTCACCATAGCGGTATTTAGGTGAAATTACCAAAATACCCCTTCTCGATCCTTCTCCGAAGACCGAGTCTAGATTTGGTGAAGTAATCCCATGCTTCGCCACGTGTACGTTGATCAACAACTCTCTTCATGCCGGCAAATCTCTCCCATCCGGCTCCCACCGAAACCACCATGGCACTTGCACCGACCACCGCGCCGCTTGATCCAACCCGTCGCACCGAACTGCTCGTTCGGTCATCTTTGTCTATTTTGCGTCATGCTTGAGTCCATTGACTTCACCTGGCATCCTCGATCGTTTTGAATCTCAGCTCTTAACCCTAGTCCCGATCATCCTCGCCGTGGACCGTCGTTGACCTCCAAGCTTCCTGCACAACAATAGACCAAGAAATCGATTCCGTGAACAAGTTCTTCGCAACTTTACCCACGTTAGTCAAAACATGCATCATGCAACACATATGCAATGGAACCCATGAACTTGACCTAACGTAAAACCAATTCCACCAAGTTGGTCGACACTCAGAACAAAATCAGTCATACCGCCATGTAAGCATCGGTACTACCGCCCTGCGGTAGTACCGCTCCATAACTGCGATCATTCCGATTACCAAAACACATGCACTCTGGAAAAATCGTACCGCCAAGTAACATCTGGTATTACCGCGCTACGGTAGTACCGCCTCTCAATTGCGGTCATACCGTGCTACGGTAGTACCGCCATATAACTTGCGGTCATACCGATAATACTGGACTTTGCCAAAAAAATACGCTGCGTTTAGATAAACCCTCAATACCATTGCCAATTGTAACATCATTCTAAGATCATGAGCATATCCCCATGATATTCACAATCTCCCCCTTGATGAATACATTGGCAATTTCTCAGAAAATAAAAGTTTGAGGTTTGTAAATAGAAAAATGCAACGTTTTTACGGCAAGAAAGGCACAACTTGGTCCAAGAGCAAGGAACGCAATGAAAATGACCAAGTTGGCTTCATATTAACATAGGCAAGTGAAATAAGGCAAAAGAAAGCAAGAAAGCTTCAATTTCCAAAGAAGAGACACAAATCTCACTTAAGGTACATATGAAAGAACAATTGTTCAGTTTGACCTTTGATCATAAGAATGTAAATTAAATGCTCCCCCTCACTATGATCACAATTTTTCAACAGATTTCATTTTTCTCCCTTTTTCTCCAAATAGCTCCCTGTTTTTACACTTTAGCTATATCTTCTCCCCCTTTAACAATGGAGTCATCAAGGAATCATGTCTTCCTCTCATCCAGAGATGACAAATGTAGAAATAAGGAAAAAGCATAAAAAGAGCATGCATGAAATGCAATGGAGTGGCTTTATTTTATTTTTTTTGTAAGTTTCGATTTTTAGTACAAGAAGCTTTGGAGATTACCCAAAAGAACAAGCTAGCATTTCTACTATTACTCAATACATATCAAACCTGAAGGCGCTAGCAAGATCATATTAAGATATATATATCAAAGCTAAGCTAGTAGGCTCAAAATAAAGCGGTGAATTGTAACAATTTAAGCAAAGCTTCAAATTTAGCAAGTTCATCAACAGGGATCTTAAAGTGATAATGGCTATGTCAGAATGTCAATGTGAGATCAAGAAGCTAACAACGACTATCCTAGAGACAAAAAGTCCTAAATCGAATCATTTTGCTCAAAGAACCTTAATCACCCAATTTTTATAACAGTTTTTCATTTACAATGAATATTGAAGTTGATTAAAAGTCTATCTTAGTGAAGAAGATCATGGATTAGGAGCCATCCACAAACTCTTCCTAAGCTTCAACTATGGCGACAAATCTTGAGGTTCATGTCAATTTTGGCAAGCAGTCCACTTGAGATCGTCTAGATCATCAAACTATCTCCAAGTTTATGTCTTTGACATGCAGTCTCGTGAGAGTAGTTTGGCACAATTTAACCATATGAGAATCTTGAAATTTGATTTTTTTTTATTTTGCACAAGAGCAGTTATTAATTCACAGGGGAACAAGAAGCTTAAGAAATGTTCAATCCTATATTCAAGAGCTAACAAAGCAATTTTGATAGGGCCAGTGTCACAAAAGGATCACTAATTGTGCAACTAGCTAAGATATCCATAAATTGTAATTTTTAGTTCAAGTTGTCTTAAAGTTCTAGCTTATTTAGCAAAGACTTAGCTACACATATAAAAGCATGATAATTCTAGCAAATCAAAGAACTAGACATGACATTAAGCAAGAATTGAAATACTAAACCTCAAGAGGGTAATAAGTAAAGCTTCATCAATTCAAAAGACAAACAATAAAGCTTATATTACAATGCATCTTTTTGTGATTTTCATATGAATGCAATATGATACAATAAGATGCAAGAAAGGCTCAAAACGCCTAAAAAGATCAAAAAGATCAGCAAGTTCGGAAAAAAGATCAAGGAACGATCAGATGAACAAGGAAAGATCAAAAGAGAACCAACTCCCCCTCAAACCAACTCATAGGGACAAATTACCCCTAACTCACTCCTCAAGGTGGTAAACCTTGTTGGGTCTAAAGGCTTGATGAGGATATCAGCTAACTGAGCCTCAGACTCCACAAATTCTAGCACAATATCACCCTTCTCTACATGGTCTCTAAGGAAGTAATAGCGAATGTCTATGTGCTTGGTCTTAGAATGTTGCATAGGGTTCTTAGTAATATTAATGGCGAAGTGTTACATGCATACGAGGAACACTAGCAAAATTTAACCCAAAGTCCTTAAGAGTGGACACCATCTACAAAATCTAATTACAGCAACTAGCGGTAGCTACATATTCACCGGCGAAGGATTGAGCAACAGAGGATCGCTTCCTAGAGGACCAAGAGACGAGAGAAGCTAAAAAGTGATAAGTGCTGAGGTACTCTTCCTATCTAGCCGAATGACCTTAAAATCGAATCGAAAACCCCGAATGGACAAGGAAGAAGAGCAGAATACCAAATGCCATCTGGAGGGTAGAGTGAAGGTACCTGAAAATGCGCTTAATGGCTTGGCGATGTGAAGTCCTTGGAGACGCCTGAAACCTCGCATAGAGGCAGACCGCAAAGTGGATGTCCGATCTTGAGGCCGTCGGGTAAAGGAGGAGTCGATCATCTTTGCAGACTCGCGTTGATCCACGGCTTCTCCTTCCTCGTCTGGATCCAAAACAGTCAAAGTCGCCATGGGAGTAGCGATCGACTTGCAGACACCCATCTCGAAGCGCTTGAGCAAATCCTTGGTGTACTTCGTCAGATGGATGAAGATCCCTTCCTTGCATTGCTTAATTTAAAGCCCTAGAAAGTAGTTGAGTTCTCCCATCATACTCATCTCAAATTCCCTGGACATGGTCTCAGAAAAACTGGAAACAAAAGCATGGGAAGAACCACCGAAGATAATATCATCTATGTAAATCTAAACAAGCAGGAAGTCATTGCCATGCCTAAGAATGAATAGAGTCTTATCTATCTTACCCATCTCAAATTTATTCTTAAGTAAGAAGGTCTTAAGTCTATCATATTAGGCTCTAGGGGTTTGCTTAAGATCATACAAGGCTTTGGATAGCTTGAAAACATGATGTGGATGCTTGGGATTCTCAAAGCTTGGGGGTTGCCTAACATATACTTCCTCCTCTATGTAACCATTCAGAAATGCACTTTTAACATCCATCTAATGCAACCTAAAACCCTTGGATGCAGCAAATGCAAGCAGAATACGAATGGCTTCTAATCTAGCAACAGGAGCAAAGGTCTCATCAAAGTATAACCCCTCAACTTGGCTAAAACTCTGAGCTACCAATCTAGCCTTGTTTCTAACCACAGAACCATCCTCACTTTGTTTGTTTTTGAACACCCAACAGGTTCCTATCATATTATGACTACTAGGAGGCTCTACTAGGTTCCAGACCATGTTCTTCTCAAAATTCTCTAACTCCTCATGCATAGCATTAACCTAGCTAGAATCAGATAAAGCATGTGATATATCGCGGAGTTCGAAAGAAGCAACAAATGCAGAATAGGAGTAGAGACTCGGATCGTGATACCTGGAGCGAGTGACTCGCTCATGAAGATAACCAATGATCTGATCCGGAGGATGATGCCTCTGAATGTGAAGTAGAGCGCCGGGGAGATAGCATCTCTTCGACTTCATGCAGTATGGCGATGATGAAGATGCATAGGAGCCTCAAGCGAGCGTGAAGTAGTCGAAGCGTTCTTGAGTGGGGACAGAGCATCGACAGCGGTGGAAGAGCATCATCGACTTCATGATCATCTTCCTCTATAAAGATGTTCTCCGTCGTCTGTATGTCACCTGAAACATCTGATCTAGCTCCAGGGCTAGTCTCATCAAAAGTGACATTGCATGTCTCCTGAACAACGTTAGTCTCAACATTAAAAACCCAAAAATCCCTCGAATGTGCAGGATAACCCAGAAATAAACCATCAAAAGTTCTTGACTTCAATTTATCTAGGTTTCCTGTCTTGAGAATGAAACACTTGACTCCAAAAACTCGAAAATAAGAAACAAAGGGTTTTATTCCAAACTGAAGCTCATATGATGTCTTGCCCAAAGACGGTCTCAAGAAGACACGATTGGTAATATGGCAAGCTGTAGCAATAGCTTCGGCTCAAAACCGCCACGGAGTGCTATACTCATTTAGCATCGTCCTAGCCATCTCGACTAAGGTTCTGTTCTTCCTTTCTACCACGCCATGTTGTTGAGGGACGTGTGGAGAAGAGAACTGATGCTTAATACCACGCTCAGCACAAAAAAGGCAAATGAGGCATTCTTGAACTCCGTACCATTGTCACTGCGAATCGCTCTCAGGGCACCAGGGAGTTCAGAAGCCAAGCAAAGAATAAGATCATGAAAATGATCAAAACCTTCATCCTTCGAAGCAAGAAAGAACACCTAAGAGTATCTCGAAAAATCATCGACTATGACAAGAATATATCATTTGCCACCGACTGACCGAACCCTAGTAGGACCGACAATATCCATGTGAAGCAACTGTCCCGGTCCGTCGATCATGACCATAGTCGATGAAGGGTGTGAGGCGGCAACTTGCTTGCCATGCCTACAGGGCACGCATACAACATTCTTGACGGCTTTGAGTTTAGGCAAACCTCTCATGAGATCAAGGCTGCTAATCGAGTCAGATGATCAAAACCAATGTGCCCCAAACGTCGGTGCGTGCCAAAGCCAGAACTCAGAAGAAGATGCAATTAAACACTTGAGAGATCCAGCAAGAGATTCATAAAAATCAGCTCCAAAGATCCTACCAACTCTAGAGATCCTAAAAACAAGCTCACCAGCTGAATCAAGCACACGACAAGCATTTTTCTTAAATCTAGTCTTATAGCCATCATCAAGAAGCTGCGAGACAGAAAGCAAGGTGTACCTTAGCTTGTCCACAAGAGCGACGTCCTTCAGGATAAATTTGTCGTTCACCCTGTTCGATCCCGTTCCTTCAATCCGCCCTTGTGTATCATCTTCAAAGGTGATGAAGTCATCACCCGTCGACCGCGTGAAGGAGGTGAACCATCTTGAGTCTCCGGTCATGTGACATGAACAGCCGGAGTCGACGAACCACGTGTTCTTCCCCCTTCCACGGCGATCCTGAAAATCAAGGCACGGAAGATCGATGTGTCTCAATACTGGGGTTAGTTAAACATAACTTGGGAACCCGATCTTGAGACACATGTCTCTGATAGTATACAAAGCGAATTGCTATCCTTGATCCTACTTGAGGTTCTATCATGAATGGTTACACGAACATGAGAAACATCATGTCTAGGAACATGATGATAATGAGCATGTGAAACAAATCCTAGTCCAGGTTTCTTTTCTAGATGACCATGTCTCATGAAAGCTCTAGGTTGATAAGATGAAATTCTAGCAAGATTTTTCTTAGCATTTTTCAACCTACGCCAACAGAACTCAAGCAAATGTCCATCCTTCTTGCAATAGGTGCAATGGCACTTGGTACCACTGGGAGAAGCACCTTTTGGCTCAAAAGATGGTTGGGCAAATCCTGCAGATTTGAAAATGATTTCTGCATGTTAGGTTTTGAACTCAACTAAGCCATTTTCTAAGACTTGAATGACATTTGGCTTGGACTTGTCTTGGACAAAGTTGTATCCTAACCCTTGCTTCTTATAAGGAGTTTTGGACTTGTCAAGAATCATGTTTAACTGTTTCTCACCATTACAGAATTTTTCTAGTATATCCTTAAGATAAGCATTCTCTTTTCCAAGATTAAAATATGATTCATAAGTTTTGGTCTTAATGGCTCTAGCATGCTTCTCCTTATGAATAACAACTTCAAGCTTAAGGGCTTCACATAAAGCACAAGGAGCATAATCAATTTTGTCCTTAAGCTTGGCATACTTAGCTCTAACTACTTCTAATATGTCTTTTACTTCATGTTCACGCTCTAAGCAGAAAAAGCAAGTGCTAGACTCAACCTAATCAGAAGCGACCAACTTGCTAGATTCTAAGAATTTTTCACATGGAGCAAATTTAACTTCAATTAACTCAGTCGTAGAATTTTCTAGTTGGTGCAAGGCAACATCATGAGCAGTTTGCAATTTAGCAAGCTCATAGTGTAAAGCATGGCAGGATGAACATTCATCAGCATCAAGATTCTTAGCATTCACAAGTTCTAGTGTGAGATTATCAACTTGTGATTCTAAGTCTTTATTTCTAGTCATGGGGAACTCTAATGCCTTATCTTGGCTAAGCAGTTGCTTAAAGATAGTATCACATCTAGCAGTGAGAACTTCATAGGATGGAGGTACCTCATCGTTGTCATCATTGTTGACAGAGTCGGCCATGAAGCACATGCTGGTAAAGTCTTTTGCCTTCCCTTTCTTCTTGTCTTAAGGGATCTCATCCTCCTTGTCTTCCTCGCTCCCGAAGTCCACATTACTCATAGATTGCTCTCCAAAAGCGGCAAGGACCCGGTGAGCGGCCTTCATGAGATTGGCAGTATCAAATTTGGACTTGTTCCCTTGAGGCCTCCTCTAAGCTACCTTCTCCTCCTTGTGGTTGCCCTTCCCTTTTAGCTTGGTGCAGTTCGTCCGGATATGGTAGAGCTCTCCACACTCATAGCATGTCACAGTGCCACCTCTCTTCTTGTTTCTCACATTGTTATAGGCCCGTGTGAATTTTTTGGCTAGAAGGGCTAACTCAGCCTCAGGAATACTCTCGAGTTCCTCTTCATGGATTGCATATAAACAGGCAAGTGAAAATCCAGAGGAAAACTTAGAAGAATCATCAGAAGTTCTTTTAAGAGGGTCAACCACTAAAGCCATGTTCTCCTTCTTAGGATAACTAACTCTCTTGATCGCATGAGTCTTGAGCTTGTTGTAGAGCAGCTCCAAAGAGATATTAGAGAGATTGACATTCTCCTCAATGGCAGTAGCCTTCATCTCCCACTCCTTGGTGTTGATTGCAGCCAAGAGGTGGGTGGCATTCTCAGATTGAGAATACTCGATGTCTACTGCTCTCAACTGATTAATCACCTTGTTAAAGCGAGTAAATACATCATCGATGCTCTCGCCAGGACGCATCTTGAACTTGTTGTATTCTCGCTTGAAGACCGTCTGGCGTACTTGCTTAATTTGGGACGAATCCTCATGGTAGGTTTCGAGGGTGTGCCAAATCTCGTGTGCGGTCTCGAGATTACAAATCCTGTCATACTCCTGTCTACAAAGCCAAGCATATAGGAGATTTTTTGCGTTATGGTTGTTAGCCAAGAGGGCTGCTGAAACCGGCGTAGCAACCTCGGGCAAAACGAGCAAAGCTCGAATAACCTCCCATATGGCTTATCCTTCGCTCTGAAGGAAGACACGCATGCGATTCTTTCAATAGACATAGTCGAGCCCATCGAAGATGTGCGACTTGGTAGAGTACTTCTCTATCGCCAAGTTCAGTGACCGGTTAAGATCAAGATTGAACTAACCGGGCTCTGATACCACTTGTTGGACCGAAACGGCGACTAGAGGGTGGTGAATAGGAGCTCTATCTCTTTTTCCCTTTGATCGGATTCAACTAGATTTTCACTCCAATAGCTATGAGAGCTATGGAGATCAATGTACAAGCATAGCGGAAGACTTGTATTGAATCAAATCGAAACCCCGAAGCACACAATCAAAGATGCAACAATTGGAACTACCTCCGTGCAAAGTGTGGTACTACCGAAAATCGGAACTACCTCAGTGCAAAGTGCGCTACTACCAAAAATCGGAACTGCCTCAGTGCAATGTGTGGTACTACCGAAAATCGGAACTACCGCTGTACAATAGGCGGTACTACCGATTATACTGGAACTCAGCCCGAAATCCAAATTCAAAATTGGCACAACTTTTGATCCACAACTCCAAACTTTATGAAACTTGAAACAAGCCTTCCCTAGGATGTGAGGAACCTATTCCAATGAAATATTGTCAAGATTGTTGGCTAAGTTCCGACCTTTCTCTAATTGAAGAAGAGTTGCTTCAAAACCGAGTTAAAAACCTAAATATGATCTAAAGCTTGCTCGTGGGTCAAGGATGATCAAGATGATCTTAGATGCACTCCCACATTTCACAGCAAGCAAGATCACCACAAGAACTCAAAGGAAAACCAATGGATCATCAAAAACCCAAAATCATCAAAGAGAGAGCAAGAACAAGATTAGACTCATCTAGAGGAATCTTGCTTGGATTGACTTGAGATTGATATTGGTTTACAGCCACTCCATCAAGGAGGACAAAACTCAAAACATGAGCACACAATCAACCCAACTCTCCTAGAACCCTAACCTCTCCACTATTCTCTCCTAACCCTAGAACACAACCTAGGGTTTGTAGATATGAGGGTTGGGAGGTGCACAACCAGCACCCTCCCCTATTTATAGTGGAGGCTAGCTTCTAGAAGGAAATCCCTAATGGGCACCTATTAAGCCAACACACAAATGTGTTTCACTTACGCACGTATTTTAAAATATCGTCTTCATCTCCTCTTGACCTAAACCACTTCTCCTTGCGCCGTCTTGCGTCGTGGGTTAGCAAAATGTCACCAAGACGGTATTTAGGTGAAATTACCAAAATACCCCTTCTCGATCCTTCTCCGAAGACCGAATCCAGATTTGGTGAAGCAATCCCATGCTTCGCCACGTGTAGGTTGATCAACGACTCTCTTCATGTCGGCAAGTCTCTCCCATCTGGCTCCCACCGAAACCACCATAGCACTTGCACCGACCCCCGCGCCGCTTGATCCAACCCGTCGCACCGAACTGCCCGTTCGGTCATCCTTGTCTATTTTGCGTCACGCTTGAGTCCATTGGCTTCACTCGGCATCCTCGATCGTTCTGAACCTCAGCTCTCAAGCCTATTCCCGATCATCCTCGTCGTGGACTGTCGTTGACCTTCAAGCTTCCTGCACAACAATAGACCAAGAAATCGATTCCGGGAACAAGTTCTTCGCAACTTGACCCACATTAGTCAAAACATGCATCATGCAACACATATGCAATGGAACCCATGAACTTGACCTAACGTAAAACCAATTCCACCAAGTTGGTCGACACTCAGAACAAAATCGGTCATACCGCTATGTAAGCATCGGTACTGCCGCACTGTGGTAGTACCACTCCATAACTGCGGTCATACCGATTACCAAAACACATGCACTTTGGAAAAATTGTACCGCCAAGTAACATTTGGTATTACCGCGCTACAGTAGTACCGCCTCTCAATGGTGGTCATACCGCGCTGCAGTGGTACCGCCTATAACTTGCGGTCATACCGATAATCCTGGACTTTGCCAAAAACACGTGTTTCAAAAAACCCTCAACACCATTGCCAATTGTAACATCATTATTAGATCATGAGCATATCCCCATGATATCCACAGAACTTCCTCGAGAGTTGTGCAAGAGATTGCCAAAAACCATAGCTTGTACCCCATGTAATAGACTAGACTCCGATTTTTTGGGCAAATAAACACGAATATACTCATAACCGGAACCCCTCTCTCAAGACCCTCCGGCCCCTCACTCCGACACCGGGGGTCCCTTCTTTCTACTATCTAGTCTTTTTCACTACGACAGGTAGTTATAAAGATAACTTTCAGGTATGCTATGAAACATGCGGAGGAATGTGACTGGTCGGATATGGGATTTGCCCCTCCTAACATAACAGGAGAGATATCTCTGTGCCCCTCGATGTGGTCTGATAAAGAAAGTGTATGGCCATGCCACTAGTGGTCGAAGTGTTCGACCACATGAAGTTATCCGACACTCGATTGAGAAAGTATTGAATAGTCCATGGATGACACAACATCTCACCTGGAGTTCAATCAGATATCATGAGGCAAAGGGAGAATACACGAGTTCGGATAGGATTCGTCACAGGCACTATATAACGAAATGCTTGAGGCTGTTGGGAGAGAGCTACGAGACAGAAGAGATTCACGTAACAGACATAGTATATACGATATATGAGTTGACGTGAGTTGCTTCACCGAATCCCTAGCCGCCATCTTCTTAAGAGAGCCTTCCTGTGTGACTTGGTGCTAGCACACCAGCATACGGTGTTCCTTCCCTGGATGTGTGGATACTGTAGAGACGCTACTACGGTTGCTGTTGCGCTTGAGGACGATCCACGACTTCTCAAGGAAAGCGATTGGTTGCTGGAGGAGTCGATCGACATCGGGAACGTTGGACAATCGACTACGACCACTACATCGATGTGCTCTTCGTTGGACCAGGCTGCTCCAACTATTCTTCCACTGCACTGCGCGTTTGGTGGTAACAATATGTGATCTTCTACATGCATGGCTTCCTAGTTTATGTGGTAGAATTTTTGAATTATCAGCTAGCGTAGCCTACCCGTATCCCTTCAGTGGTATCAGAGCCATCCTGCATGGTTTTTTATCTGGATTGGTCGCATATATTTGATATGTGGCAGTAGTAGATTAGATCTATTACTGGTTTGGTCTGGTAACCTAGATCGGTTCATACGGATGGAACGATCTAAGCACTGGTCGATAAGATCGATCAAGTTTTCAGTGGTAGTAGATGGGTCTACGAGGAGGTATGAGCTATAAGTACTAGATGGTCTTCTGCACTTGTTCACGACCACATTGCATGATACTCCTACCGGTCGAAAATCTGCCATCGGGGTATGTCGTAGTGTGTGGTCATATCAAGGCAATAATCAGATTGGTTCGGAATAGGGTTAATGTGATTAATACGCCGTGGTCGTAGCCACATTATATAGTAGCATGTGTTCATGTCGCCCGATAGAATTGGATTCTATGCATAACTCGTTTTTGCAAGGATTGATGTGAATAGTATGTCCCATTGTGTATATGATGCATGAATAGATTTCACATGGCCTGCGTGTCTTGTTGTATATCCATCGAGCTACATATTATTGTATAACGGTCTGCGTACCAACATGTAATGCTTGATATTATCGCCTGTAATTCATTACTAGCTTTTAGGAGTGATTGCTTAGTAGATGAATTCGGCCGGAGACTTCAAGCATGATGGTCGGAGGACAGAAAGCATGGTGATGGAGATCGTCATGCTAAGGGACATACTATTTCACAGTTTAATTTGATTATCTATGAATGTTTATTCCTGTCATGCTATTTGATCATGTTTTATCATTAGATGTTTTAACATGGTAGAATAGTATCTCTCAAGAAAAATTAAGTTAATTTAATGCCTTTCCAATTGCTGCGACCATCACGATTTTGATCGTTAATTGGTAAGTCTACCAAAGTAGGGTGTCATTAACTATCTTAATAAGATGGGTGGGTGTCGGACACCCACATGCATAGTATTGGTTTAACTTGACAAGGCTATCAAAAAGGGTTTTGGGCCTTAGAGCATAGTGTTGGTCGGAAGTGCATGGAGATATCACCGATCAAACAAGAGTCATATGTGATATGATTAGCAAAGCGTTGCTTACCTAAAATCACTAAGTTTCTACCAGTGATGCCAAAGCTCACTAGGACTTAATGATTTATGGATCTTGAACTCACTATATGTTGTTTGAGGGAAACATGCTTTAGAACATATAGTGAGAATGTCTTTTATTGACTGTTGATTATTAAGTTCAACCAGTTATGAACTAGTCGTATGGTGATATGACTAGGTTCAGACTAGTCGTATGGGGATACGACCAGGTAAAAACTAGTCGTATGGTGATACGAGCTAGTCGTAGACTGATCGAACATAACCACAAACATGAGTGTCTAATAGAAGATCTTACATAAACATAGTCTTGAATTTTTGCATATTCATTTGTAGATCATGGCACCTACTATACGCACCTACCTTTAATTTGCGATCTATTCTTGAGAGAAAAAGTTGAATGGTTCAAACTTCATTATTTGGTTTAAGTAGTTTGAGAATTGTTCACAAACAAGAAAAGAAGTAATATGTTCTCTGAGTCCCTATCTAGAGGCGAATGTTGATGCTACTCGAATCGAAAAGAATGCTTATGAGAAGCATTACAATGATCGATCGATGTGCCTTTGCCTTATGCTTGCAACCATGAACTCGAGCTTGAAGCAATACTGAGACCCTGAGACGCTTACAATATGATTGTAGGTCTGAAGGGTATGTTCGAGGATCAAGCAAGAGGCGGAGAGGTTTAATACCTCTAAGGCATTGTTTTCTTGTAGGTCATCGGAGGGCAACCCGGTCGATCCTCATGTGATCAAGATGATTGGTCACATTGAGAGCTTGGAAAAGCTTGGTTTTCCCTCATCAAGAGTTGGCTCTTGATGTGATTCTCTAACCGCTCCTGCGAGCTTTGAGCCTATCATATTAAATTACGGTATGAATGGCATGGAGAAGTCATTGACCGAGTTGCATGGCATGCTTAAAAGGTCTTGAGGAGAGCATCAAGAAAAATTCCAATCATGTGATAATGGTTCAAAAGACTACAACCTTGAAGAAGAAGGGTACATCGGGAAAGGGAAACGGCAAATGAAAGACACAACATGAGATCGAGTCTCAAGGCTATGCTTAAGAAGCTTAAACTGAGTCCTAAGCCTGACACAGAATGTTACCATTGTTATTATGTTCCAGCCTTAAGCAAAAACATTATTTCTGCTCCTTGTTTAGGAGCAGATGGTTATGAGTTCAGAATAAAGAACAATTGTTGGTCGATTTATTTTGAAAATATTCTTTATGGCCATGCTCCATTAGTGAATGTATTGTATGTTTTGAATCTTGAGGATGAGCTCATCTATAACACTAATGCTAAGAGATTTCGACCAAATGATGTGAATCTCACTTTCATTTGACATTGTCGACTTGGTCATATAAATGAGAAGTGCATGATGAAGCTCCATAGAGATGTCTTCTAAACTCATTTGATTTCGAATCATTTGAAACATGTGAATCTTGTTTACTTGGCAAGATGACAAAGGCGCCCTTCACGACCAGAGGTGAGAGGGCGAGTGATCTACTGATCGTAATACATTCGGATGTATGTGGACCAATGAGCACTCCGACCAGAGGTGGTTTTTAGTACTTCATAAGTTTTACTGATGATTTTAGTAGATATGACTATGTCTACTTGATGAGACATAAGTCGGAATCCTTTGAAAAGTTCAAAGAATTTCATAATGAAGTGCAGAATCAACTTGGCAAGACAATCAAATGTCTACGATCTGATCGTGGAGGTGAATATTTGAGCCATGAGTTTGGTGATCATCTAAAAAAGTGTGGAATTGTTCCCCAACTTACTTCGCCGGGAATACCTCAATGGAATGGGAGGTCGGAACGACGAAACCGAACATTGTTGGACATGGTTCGGTCAATGACGAGTCAATCTGATCTTCCATTGCAATTCTGGGGATAAGCTCTAGAAACAGTGGCATTCACTTTAAATAGGGTTCCATCAAAAACTGTAGAAAAGACACCATATGAGATATGAACCATGAAGAGTCCTAGATTGGCTTTTCTCAGGGTATGGAATTGTGAGGTATATGTCAAACGTTTGATGTCTGGTCAACTCACACCCAAGTCTGATAAGTGTTTCTTTGTGGGGTATCCTAAGGAAACTAAAGGATATTATTTTTATAATCGGGTTGACAACAAAGTGTTTGTTGCCCGTGTTGGTGTCTTCTTGGAGAAAGAGTTTCTTTCCAAAGAAGTCAGTGGGAGCAAGGTGCAACTCGAAAAAATTCGGGAACCATCTGAAAATATTTCAACTCGTACTGAACCTCTACAGGATGAACAAGATGTTGTTAAACCTGTAGATGAGGCATCAGCCCCACGTAGATAAAAAAGGCCATGTCAATTTCCTATAAGGTATAGGCATGTTGTTTTATTATTGAATAATGATGAGCCTAAAACTTATGCGAAAGCGATGGTGGACCTAGACTCTGAGTCATGGCATGAAGCCATGAGATCCGAAATAAAGTCCATGCATGATAATCAAGTTTGGAACTTGGTTGATGCACCTGATGGTGTAAAGACTATTGAGTGCAAATGGATTTTTAAGAAAAAGATAGATATGGATGGAAATGTTCACATTCATTAGGCACGACTGGTTGCGAAGGGTTTCAAACAAATTGAAGGTGTTAATTATGATGAAACATTCTCTCCTGTCGTGATGCTTAAGTCTATTCAGATCATTCTAGCTATTGCTGCATATTTCGACTATGAGATATGACAAATGGATGTCAAAACGACTTTCCTAAATAGAAACCTAAGTGAGGATGTGTACATAACACAGCACGAAGGTTTTGTCGATCCAAAGGAAGCTAGAAAGGTATGCAAGCTTGATAAATCCATCTATGGATTGAAGTAAGCATCTCGAAGTTGGAACATTCGTTTTGATGAATTGGTCAGAGGGTTTGACTTCATCAAGAACGAAGAAGAACCTTGTGTTTACAAGAAGGTTAGTGTGAGCAAGCTTGTGTTTCTGATATTGTATGTGGATGACATACTACTAGTCGGAAATGATATTCCTATGCTTGAATCTGTTAAAACTTCTTTGAGAAATAGTTTCTCAATGAAAGATTTAGGAGATGCAGCATATATTCTTGGTATAAGGATCTATAGAAATAGATCTAAAAGGCTAATTAGATTAAGCCATGATATGTACATAGACAAGGTGTTGAAACGGTTCAACATGCAAGATTCCAAGAAAGATTTTTTGCCTATGGCACATGGCATTAATCTTAGCAAGAGTCAGTGTCCTACGACCACTGATGAGCGAGACAAAATGAGTAGAATTCCATATGCTTCGGCTATTGAATCTATCATGTATGCCATGCTATGTACACGACCAGATGTGTCGTATGCTCTAAGTGTTACGAGCATATATCAGTCGGATTTAGGTGAAGGTCACTAGATAGCTGTCAAGAATATCCTTAAGTACTTGAGAAGGACTAATGATGCATTCCTTGTTTATGGAGGTGAGGAAGAGCTAGTCGTCAATGGTTACACCGATACTAGCTTCCAAACCGACAAGGATGATTTCAGATCACAACCAGTGTTTGTGTTTTGTTTGATGGAGGAGCAGTAAGTTGGAAGAGTTCCAAGTAGGGAACGGTTGCTGATTCTACAACAGAGGCTGAATACATTGCGTCTTCGGAAGCTGCAAAGGAGGCCGTATGGATTAGGAGGTTCATTTTTGAACTGGGCGTGGTCTCTAGTGCTTCCAGTCCAATAGATCTCTATTGTGATAATAGTGGAGCCATTGCACAAGCTAAGGAGCCTAGATCGCATTAAAAGTTCAAGCACATACTTCGACGTTATCACATCATTCATGATATCGTTGAGAATATATATCTCTACACACACACGGTCTATTTTATTTTGAAGGCTCTCCTCACGCAGTTGACTTAATTGTGTAATGTTGTGGCAATTTTATATGTGCTCTGGTATTATCTCGAAAATTTAGGATTTGACGTTCGAAAATTTCGATTTTAGGTATCGAAAATTAGGGTTTAAATGATTTAGTGTGACTTGGAATGTATAAAAAACAGCAATACAACTCTATTGGAGATGTCGATATACAATAGTAATGCGTACAAATATAGTAAAACAAAATCACACAACACACGATACTATATGGCTCACTCTCTGAGTCACTACTCTCTGCTGCTGCAATTTGCGTCCGCGTCTTGTGACCTTGTTTTCTTGTTGAGCATGACCCGTGAAATCGTCCACGGATGCGGAGGGCGTGTGTCGATTCGGAGGGTATGGAGACCGTTGAGGCGGAGGTGGACGATGGGCTGACTCTGGAGCATAGTCGGTGGCCGAACATGTCGTGTTCTTTGAGCCATGCCGACCTCGAGGATAGCTCAGGGAATTCATCCACGACGGAGGCAAGAAAACCACTCGGAGAGTGCGATTCTGCAACTCGGTTGTGCGGATGAGCTCGGGCCTTGCGCGTCTGGGGTTCCAGCGTGACCTGAGGAGCTCGGCTGGAATGAGCGTAAGTGCGAACACGGAAGCTCTACCCTGCATACGCTAGAAACCCTGGCTGCCATTGTCCGTGCCCTAGCGTCGTGTACTGCTCCCAAGTAGGAGCTGGGAGGCCCGTATCGTCGTCATCAGTCGACGTGAACTGGCCATCACCCCCACGGCCGTCACCCCTGCGGCCGTCACCCCCGCGGCCGTCAACCCCACGGGCAACTGAAGGCTGCAAGACGGAACGATGTTAGTACAAATAAACACTCTAGACGTAAACTAAGAACCCCGTACCTCCTGGATGTGCAATGCAGATAACCAAGGGGGAGCGCCAGTCTGTGTACCGCGTCCGGACGACATAAGTGATTGATCCCGACGGACCTACGGCGAGAGAACGGCATGATGTTAGCGGAACGTAAAGCATAACTAAAAAAACTGAATGAAAATTTGTACATAGCGACTTACCTCCACAGCGACCTGGCCCACGGATGACCGACGGGCGTGGTCTCTAGTGCTTCCAGTCCAATAGATCTCTATTGTGATAATAGTGGAGCCATTGCACAAGCTAAGGAGCCTAGATCGCATTAAAAGTCCAAGCACATACTTCGACGTTATCACATCATTCAAGATATCGTTGAGAGAGGTGATGTGAAGATATGCAAAGTGCACACGAATTTGAATATTTATGATCCGTTGACAAAGTCGCTCCCATGACCCTAAGCATGAGGCGCACACAAGAGCAATGGGTATAGCATACCTATATGATTGGCTCTAGTGCAAGTGGGAGGCTGATAATGATATGTCTTAGAGGCAATCATAGAGATAATTGTATCACGTCTATATTTGTGAGTTATTAAATAAATGTTATTTTGTTCCTTGAATGAATCATTGGCTATGAAGATTAATAAGTATGTGACACATTGGTGAAACTCTTTTAGCCAATATGATGTCGTTCTAAATGAATCCTGATGGGATATCATTTGGTGGAACACTAGTGACTCTATTGATCGGCACATGTCACTACTACGAAAAGGCTATCTTTGGGCGCCTCATCACGACGGTTGACCAAAACCATCGTATTACATTCAATCACGAGCGGTTTTGGTTTAAAGACCGAATGCGTATTCTTAAGCCGAGCTAAAACCGTGCGTGAAGAGGTAATATCACGAGCGGTTCATGTTAAAACCGTTTGTGATGTTTCCGAGCGGTTCTTAACAATAACGTCGTGATATTACCACATATCACGAGCGGTTTTTATACTTCATGCGTGATAATATCGCTCTGACTCCACGGTGAGTTTCTTAAATCACCGTCGTCTGCATCGGCTCCCCGTCGTCTCTTCGTCGCGTCGATCCGCTTCGGCTCCCGTCGTCTCTTAAATCTCACGCTCCAAATTTATTCCTTGTTTTATAAAAGGATCATCCGCCATCAAGATGATCATCCCCATATATTATTAAAAAGCGAAATGGTTGCCTCTTCCTTGTTCTTGGCATTGATGGCCTTCTGGCCTTGACTGTACAAGCACCTCTTTCGGTGTCGTTGAACCGTCTTCGCGGAAGAACACTATTTGATCAACGGTGTCTTCGCTTCTTTGCGGCGGAGAATTTGCGGACGGTGGCAGCCACCTTCGCCGTCTTGACATCCTTCTCCGCCTTGTCTTCCGGGTGATCTCCGCTTCGGCGAGTTTACGCGTCATCGGCGTAGTCCTCCAAAAGCGACGTTACCGTCTCCAAGACTTGCCGTCACTTGACTACGTGTCGGTGATGGCGGCCGAGTCGACGGCCGGGACCCCTCAAGCAAGGGAAGAGAGCCTATGGGCTCAATTCTTCTAGGTTCAACGATCAGGGTCTTGAGAGACACTTGAGCAATGGCGTCGTGAGTGGGCGTATTCGAGCTTCATTCACGATGATCGAGGGCCGTCCGATGCCAACGCCGTTGCCTATGAAGTATTGAAGAGCGGAGATAGCGACCTACCTCCGCCACTAGAAAAACTTTGTTTATTTATAGGTTTCTACTCTTTTTTAATCTTTTTTATGTATTAGCCCATATTTGTTTGGCCATATATATATGAAAATTCAAAATGAAAAAAAAAAGTTTGGAGGTGAAGTTACTATATTAATTATATGTTGAATTATTGCTATATATATATATATATATATATATATATATATATATATATATATATATATATATATATATATAGAGAGCGGTTTTGTGGAAAAACAAAATCTAGTTTGGAGGTGAAGTTACAATTAATATTAATTATATAGAGAGCGGTTTAGTGGAACAAATTAATTAATTAATTATATATATATATATATATAGTTAAAGCAAATTTTCATTGATATTTAAATGACAAAATTGACATATAAACATGTAGTTTTTTCATGTCATGTAAGTGTATATACAAGATAAATATACTTGAGAAAAACCATATCACAAGCGGTTCCATAATGGAACATGGGTGATATAGATTTATATCACGAGACGGTTCCATAATGGAACCGTCATATGCTCTTATATCACGAGCGGTTCCATTATGGAACCGTCGTGATAATATCCTTGACGGTTCAATAATAGAACCGTTTGTGATAAATCTCTTTATTAATCTGAGCCGGCGCTAGGGTTTTTCGCCGCCTAACTCTCGTCACTCCCAGCTCCGCTTCAAGGTTTGCGCCCGCTAACTTCAAATCCTTGCCAGCGCATTTACTCTGTTCCCTCCCGCTAAGCGCCACCTTCGACCCGTCGCCGCCGAACCCGTCGCCGTCGCTTGGTTGTGACACCACTCTGCACGCTGCGAAACACTCGTACAATAGTAGTGTCTTCTGCGATTAATCGGAATCGTCTACACAACTATGGTGACGCCGCCACCAAGCCTCTTGGGCTTGGCCCGCGTGTCGCTGCGCCGCCATGGCTTGATTCTCTGCTCGGCCTCTGTGCTCGGGCCTGGCGGTCTTTGTTTTCCCATCCTCCTCTATTCTCCTCTAGATCATTAGCTTAATGTCTTGTGTTGAGTTTGATTTTTATGCTTGAGCCTTAAGTTGTGTCTGATGTTTGTGTGATTTTTGCAAGGTGAAGTAGATGGATGAGGGTTGTGCTAGTGGTGGGAATTACGCCACCATGGTTGCACTTGTATCTTGAGGTATCACCCTACCTTACTCCTCTCTGTCTCTACCCACTTGCTCTGTGATGAAAATGGCTAGTGCTCGTGTGGTGGCGGGTTCGGACACCCTTGGTCTTCTATCTTCTTTGTTAAAGCTGCTCAATTATGTTGATAGTCTTATGCTGAAATTGAATTGATAATTAGTTCATATTAATAGTCCCCTTGCTCGTGATGTAATGATGTTAATAGTCTTATCTTTGAAATTGAAGTGATAATTAGTTCATATTAATAGTCCCTTGCTCTGTGATGTAATGATGTTAATAGTCTTATGCTGAAATTGAATTGATAATTAGTTCATATTAATAGTCCCTTGCTCTGTGATGTAAACTGAGGGCTATTGGTGTATGTGCATTATATGCATTTTGCTTACTTCATGCTTTGTGGGTTGAATGGGGCTTAATATGTTATGACTTATTGGGTTGTTGATATGTATGAAATTTGTTGATATGTTATATTGTTATGACTTATGACTTATTGAAGTGTCAAGTGTTGTCTACTATTGATAGTGGAAACTTGCTTGGTGAACCATGAAATTTGTTGATATGTATGATTGATGATTTGCAAAAATAGATGTATAAAATGTGTGATATGTACGTTATGACTTATTTGTCGATTTGTCAAGATGTCATCTGTTGCTTCTCGCCAATCATTTCACATTTATGCGTATGCTTGTGTTCATGCGGTCAAGTTCTCCTATCTTGCGTCCTAGATGCGCCATCCTACCATTCCATTCCTAATCTCTTCTCTATAAAGTCTCCAGCGGTGGTGCTTGTGCCTTTAAAACCGGCATTATGAGGAAGAGGAGGCGACAACGAGGGCAACCTCATTGAGCCCTGCAAATTTAAAAATCTGGTTTGCTGAAGCGTTAGGACATCCAATTACTTGGTTGCTAATACATGATGCCACTTCGATCAGATACTGCGTGTTAAGAAAGTGGCGTGGGCCAGGTACTCGGCTGAAAACGTGTCACTTTCGGCAATAACGACCTGAAAGTGGCTAAGGGACTAGGAACAATAGAAATATAATATATATATATATATATATATATATATATATATATATATATATATATATATATATATATATATATATATATATATATATATATTATGATTTTAAAAACTGCACAATCCTTGCTTTGTGGCTTTATAGAAAAAAGTCATCACAGGCGGTTTGACCACAAACCGTCTGTGATATATAGATATCCTGAGGCGGTTGGTGGCTGAAACCGCATGATATATAGTCATCACCAGAGCGGTTTGTGGCTGAAACCATCGTGATATATAGTCATCACAGGCGGTTTGTGGTTTGCAAACCGTGCGTAGTATATCATCACTGAGCGGTTTGAAAACCGTCTGTGATGACCTCATCATCCTTGACCCATAAACTCGGGCGGCTCAAAACAAATGCGTGATGACGTTTTTGAACCGTCTGTGAAGGCCTTTTCTGTAGTAGTGTGTATTGATTGATGATTATGTTTCACTGGTCATGGATATAGGGATATCGAATCAATAATGTGAATACATGTTAGAGAACATGGGGTTGGATTAACCCACCTTGAGACACTGTTGAGATTGTTATAATTTTATGTGTCGTTAGTTGGTCTCAAGCAATGATGATGTATAATTATTAGACCTGAGATCAACATGGTTTCCTACATGTGTAATGGTACACTTAGGGGTTGCCAAACGCTACTCCGTAACTGGGTAGTTATAAAGATAGCTTTCGGGTATGATATGAAACATGCGGAGGAATGTGACTAGTCGGATATGGGATTTGTCCCTCCTAACATAACAGGAGAGATATATTTGGACCCCTCGATGTGGTCGGATAAAGAAAGTGCATGGCCATGCCACTAGTGGTCGAAGTGTCAGGCCACGTGAAGTTATCCGACACTTGATCGAAAGTATTGAGCGATCCATGGATGACACAACATCTCACAGAGTTCAACCGGATATCGTGAGGCAAATGGAGAATACGAGAAGGTCTTTCAGTTCGATCGGAATCACGGACTAGTCGTATGAAGATCTGAGATAGTCGTAGGCTAGTCGAACATGATCACTAAGTGGTTAAAACATAGTCGTCGAGGAGTTCTGATGGTCGAGACCAAATATGGTAGTGCAGTATAGAGATCTGAGCTGAGTCGTTAGTGATATGGACACAGTGCGTAGATGATATTGCATTAAGGTTCTTCGATATAATTTGTGTGTATTCGGGAATCGTTATGTTCTGCTAGGGCGGCGACGACTCGTGATCGGAAAGGAGTTTTGAGTCACAACCGATTACGCATGAATCTAACAGTCACACACTTAACAAAGTTGAAACAAACCAATACGGATCGATTCATGAAAGCGTGTTGGATAGGATCCGTCCGCAGGCACTATATAAGGAGATGCTTGAGGCATTGGGAGAGAGCTACGAGGCGGAGAGATTCACGTAACGAGGCGAGTATATCGATATCTGAGTTGGCGTGAGTTGCTCCAGCGAATCTAGCGACCATCTTCTTGAGAGAGCCTCCCCGTGCGACTTGGTGCTAACACACTAGCGTACGGTGCTCCTTCCCTGAACGTGTGGATACCGTAGAGGCACTATTGCGGTTGCTATTGCGCTTGAGGACGATCCACGACTTCTCAAGGAAAGCGATTGGTTGCTGGAGGAGTCGATCGACATCGAGAACATTGGACGATCGACAACGACCACTACATCGACGCGCTCTTCGTTGGACCAGGCTGCACTGTGCGTCTGGTGGTAACGATCTGTGATCTTCTACTTGCATGGCTTCCCGGTTTACGTAGTAGAATTTTTGAATTGTCAGCTAGCGTAGCCTACCCGTATCCCTTCACCATTTACGATTGACCAGTTTATGCAGTTCGATAATGCGAACAACACTGCTCTTGGCTGCATTCTAACCATTCTAGCAAAGCAGCTCTACGATGTATATATGGACTATAAGTCCGCCACAGAGTTGTTGGATGCACTAGAGCACAAATATGCAAATACAGAGGTAGGTCGCTAGCTCTACATGTGTGAGCAATTATTTGACTTTAGCATGGATGAGGCTAAGTCCATTGTTGGACAAGCTCATGATCTCCAGCTATTGGTTGGTGAGTTTGCACACCTGGGCTGTGTGTTGCCTCCTAAGTTTGTGGCTGCAGGCATTGTTGCCAAACTTCTTGTTTCTTGGCGGGATTTTGCCACTAGCTTAAATCACAAGAGGGAAGAGATTTCCATTGAAGATCTCATTGCCGCCCTCGATGTGGAAGAAAAGGCAAAAGCAAAAGACGCACCCAGCACTTCTAGTCAGAACAATGCAAATTTCACAGAGAAAAAGACTATTGCAAAGAAGTACAAATCCAACAAACCAAACAAGACAACTAGCTTTTAGAAGAAGAAAACTGTGAAAAAGGATTTGAGAGACATCACTGCTTTGTGGCGGAAAAAGGCGGTCATATGGCGAAGGGCTATCGCTTCGCAAGAGCGAGGATGGCGAACGACAAAAAAAAAGAATGTCAAGCGTGATCCCGAGTGAGGCCTCGACTTGAGAGGGTATGGTAATTCTCCTATTGTTTTTTCAGCATGTCAATCCTCTGATTGGTGAGTTGATACTGGTGCTAATGTTCACGTATGTTCTGATATTTCCTTGTTTGCTTGGACTGAGTTGCTGTTGAAAATTTCTAATGTACAATTAGGTGTGCAAAGGATGTTTCGGATGGCATTTAAATAAGTGCAGTATTTTTTAGTACAATCTTTTTATCACGGTAGCTTATAGGCAATGTTCAAGCACCCATTAGGAATTGGTTTTGGTTTATTAAAATTCCATTAAAAGTAAAAATATTCTTGTGGTATCTCAAAGAGGATTGTGTTAACTAAAGACAACACTCTTAAAAGGAATTGGAGAGAAGCTCAAAGTGTTGTTTACGTATTAAAGAAGAAACAATTCAACATCTTTTCTTTGAGTGCCCCTTTGCACGTCTTGCATGGTGGGTGGTACAATGTGCGTTTAATTTAGTTCCTCTAGTGAGCATGGCTCACATATTTGGGAATTGGTTAAATGGGATTCCACAAGTGCTAAAGTCACAGCTCCTGGTGAGAGTTAGTGCATCATGTTGGTCTATTTGGTTATGTCGAAATGATGTTGTTTTTGACAACAAGAATATAACTAATCCTTTGCAGGTTATCTTATTGAGTGGATATTGGCTGAATGCCTAGGCAAACCTGTAGAAATCAGTCCAGAAGGAATCCATGTTGGAGGGAAGCCAAAGGTTGGAGTTCGTAGCGAAGCAACTCCTCAATTTCCATGGGTGGAGGCTCAGTCATAGGATATGCAATAATTGAATTGAAGTTTCAATTGCCTTTTGGTTGTAAGGCTTCATCTTTGTTTTTAAGTTGGGATTTGTTTGTTACTTGAGACTCTTAATAAAATAGGTATGTGCATCATTGATCAGAGGCGGGAGATTTTCTCTTCCATTATCTAAAAAATGTTACGATATTTCCTTGTTTTCTTCTTACCAAGCAACAGGGGCTTCCTCGTCCTAATGTGAAACGGGTCGCATGTTTCTGTTCTTAGTGTTGGCACGGTGGATATGAAGCTTACTTCAGATAAGATTGTCCACTTGAAGAACGTGCAACATGCTTCTACAATAAACAAGAACCTTATTAGTGGTTCTGTCCTATGCAAGGACAGTTATAAGCTAGTCTTTGAGTCAAATAAAATAGTAATGTCTAAGTTCGGGAATTTTGTTGGTAAAGGCTATGAGAGTGGATGCTTATTCTGCCTAAGTACTTTAGAGTCTTGTTATAATATGAATGTTGCAACTCGTTTAAATAAATGTGAGGCGAATATTTAGCATTCTCGTTTTTGTCATATTGGTTTTGATAGTATTGCTAGAATGTCCAGATTAGATTTAATTCCAAAATGTGAAATTGTCAAATGATCAAAGTGCCAGTCATATGTGCAAGCAAAGCAACCTCGTAAACCCTTTAAGGGATTAGAGGATGAAAAGAACTTGGCACCATTAGATCTTTTTCGTTTAGATTTGTGTGAAATGAATGAATTGTTGGCAAAAGATGTTTTCTAACTTTTATTAATGATGCAACATGCTACTGCTATGTGTATTTGCTAAAAACTAAGGATGAAACTTTAAACTACTTTAAGACTTATAAGGCCGAGGTTGAGAACCAACTAGAGAAGAAAATAAAAAGACTAAGGTCTAATTGTGAAGGAGAGTACATCTCTTGTGAATTTTTCCAATTCTATTACGAGCATGGAATAGTCCATAAATTTACACCACCATATTCACCCCCATCAAATGGGGTGGTGAGAGGAAAAATCGGACACTAATAGACTTCGTTAATGCCATGTTAGAGAGTCTTGGTATGCCTAAAGCATGGTGGGGGAAGATATATTGACAACAACTTTCATCCTAAGCAGTAATCACTAAAAAGAGTGAGATTACTCCATATGAGGATGGAATGGGAGAAAACCTAATGTCAATTTTCTGCGAACTTGTGGGGTTTTGGCAAATGTCAATATATCATTGCGAGAAAAAGATAAAGCTTGAACCTAAAACAATCAATTGTATTTTTCTAAGATATGCTCATAATAGCACGACATATAGATTTTTAATAGTTAAATCGAGAACTCACGAGATTATTGCTAACACAATAATGGAGTCTAAAGATGCTTCATTCTTTGAGGATTATTTTTCTATGAAGGCGCAGCGTTACTTCACGAACCGACAATGTTCAAACTGGAAATATTGAAAGTGAGAATAATCAAACTTCTGAACTTCCCACCATTTCTGAACCAATGTGTGATGTCCCTGAGAAGGATAACAATCTAGTCGCAGAAGCTCCTCGTAGGAGCAAGAGACAAAGGATTGAGAAAACATTTGATGATGACTTTATTGTATACCTCATGGATAATGTGCCAAAGACTCTTTCAGAGGCTTACGCATCTTCTGATGCTAAGTATTGGAAAAAAGCAGTGTGTAGTGGGATAGACTCTATCATGGCTAACGGGACTTAAGAGATCACTGATCGTCCTATCGAGTGCAAACCTGTAGGATATAAGTGGGTCTTTAAAAAGAAACTAGGCCTGATTGTACTATTGAGAAGTACAAGGCAAAACTTGTGGCCAAGAGTTACACCCAGAAAGAGAGAAGATTTCTTTGATACCTATTCTCCTGTCGCCAGACTAACAACCATCAGAGTGCTCCTTGCGTTAGCATCTTCCTATGGTCTACATGTCCATCAAATGGACGTAAAGACATTTTTTTTCTTAATAGAGAGTTGGAGGAAGAATCTATATGGATCAACCGAGATGATTTTGTGATTTATGAGCAGAAAAATAAGGTATCTGATTATTGAAATCATTATATGGTCTAAAACAAGCACCTAAACAATGGCACGAGAAGTTTGATAAAACTTTAACATCTCTTGGCTTTGTTGTGAACAAAGCTGATAAATGTGTATATTATCGTTATGGTGGGGGTCAAGGTGTGATCTTTTGCCTGTATGTGGATGACATACTTATATTTGGAACAAACATTGTCGTAATTGACAAGGTCAAATCTTTCTTATGTCGATGCTTTGATATGAAAACTTAGGAGACCATATATTATTAGGAATAATAAATTGATCAAGAACAAGGATAGGATCACTTTGAACCAATCTCATTACGCTGAGAAAATCTTAGGCCGTTTTAGCTATGGGAATTATAAAATTTCTCCAACACCCTATGATGCGAGCATTAAGCTTCGGAAGAACTAAGGGCCATGAAAAAAAATCAATTAAGATATTCGCAAATTATTGGGTCACTCGTGTATTTAGTTGGTGCCACAATACCTGACATTTCATTTGCTGTGAGCAAATTAAGTCGGTTTGCATCTTAACCCTAGAGATGATCATTGGGAGACACTTGAAAGAGTGTTTCATTACTTGAAAGACACAACATCTCTTGGAATTACTTATATTGGATATCATACATCGGCGTTCATCATTCATCACCTACGTGTATGAACATATGCAACAGCCAAGGTAACAATTTGCGTAATCTTGCGAACGATAAACAACCGGTCAAAAGTATCGCAAACAAGAACAGAAACATAGCCCAAATAGTGACAGAACTAACAATATGTGTTCAACCCAGCCAAGATCAGTGTTCCCCTAGGCGCTAGTCGGGCAACAAACCAGCGCCTAGCGTCTAATCACCACCTAGGTGGGATAAATTGGCTAGACGGTATAAGCGGGAGGGCTGCGCCTAGCGCCTAGGTGGTCTAGGCGGGCGTCTAGGGGAACACTGGCCAAGATCTAGAAAAGCATACATGGCAAGGTTCGAGCTGTGCTTCTCAGCAATACCATAGATGCTCCAACTAGAGCATTATTCAAGTAGTCATGTAGTGCAGAGTGCCAGAACATCAAATTAAACCTACAAAAATATTAGTCCCAAAGAATTACGTTGTGTTTAACAATTGGCATTTCACGGTGTTGTGAGGAAGGATACAAAACCGGTGCGAAGGAATTACTGCGCGGTACGGTAACCAACCGATTCACGGAAATCCGAAAAAAAACCCAAATGGAATTTGCTTGAATTTGCTTAAAAACGACCGAAATTTGAAATTCAAAATTTGAATTTGCTAAACCGGAATAAAACCGGCCGGTTTTGTGATTCCCGAACCCCACCGGTAAGACCGGTTACCGCCCGGCCGGGTTTTTTTTCCCCGGTTGTGAGACATATTGACAAGTTATTGCATGTCCTGTTGGCCATGAACAACAGCAACAGCTCTCAGAGCCAAAGCAAGATGACTTCAGTGACAGTAGCAGGATAACAGCCAGTCAGGCACAACCTGTTGGCTGATTCAGGATGAGATAACGGTGTGTCATTCTCAATGGAAATAACCAAGGACCTGGCCACCCACGTTCTTCCTAATTGCTTCCTCATGATCTAAAACACCATTTGGAGTTGTGATCACAACATAACTCCACTGCATAGCAAATAAGACCACGGACAGGAAAGACGTTAGTAATACCAGACTAACTCTGTAAAAGGAAGAGAGTAATGTTTCCCCGAGTTCTACTCTATACATGTGAACTGCATACTGAAATTGTCTATAAGATAAACAAATAACACATAATTTAACAGGCCAAATAAGATTTAGGAAGTCAGTTTAGTTAGAAATGCTTAGATTGACATCCACACTTAGCCTACAAGTAGCACACTGCACAGATGTCACTGAAGGGAATCTAAATGAAGGAGTATCAACAAGAACGTACACACTAGGTAACACTATCAATTAGTTGTTTAATATTATAAATCTCCCTGAGAATGTGTGCTTTTGCTCACTTGCCAAGCCATCTCAAAAATAAAAAAGTGGGGAATCATACTTCTGTGACGAGGTTAATCCAACAAAGTTAGGAAACGTGCTACATGATGTCACCTCAAAGAGAGAACCTGTGGAGGTTTTCATTTGATTTTCACTTCAAAGGGCCATTTGCATCAGGGACACTTCAACTATAATGGTAATTTTCATCCCTCTATCACCTATAACTTATTGATTCAACTCCTCGAAAATCTTTACGCAATGGCAGGTTGAAAGAGTCTATTGCCTCAATAGCATAATTGCCAGTAAAAAGATAAAATATGATTGTGTTAACCTCAGATATCGATAGCAAGTTTTCAATAAGTTTTCGTACTACTACAATATTGTAAGCTAATCTCTGATCCAGTCAATGTTTAGTTGCCACTAACCATAATTTACATTGCATAATGGATATTGTATATTGTGTCACTGTTAACAAGAGAATACATTAAGTAGTAAGCATTTAAATCAACAAACTTACACATCATATCTTCACCTTCCTGGATTTCTAACTATCAATCGCAGTATCGAAAATGGAACAAGCAAAATAGCTTTATCCAACAACTAATAGAACATGTAATTGTTCACAAATATATGAACAGATAGAATACCTGCCGTGTTGGAAGCATCCGAATTCTGTATTGTTCTATTTCCTTAGAACGGAGGTCCTGCCTATAAGTAAGAGCTTTACAATCTTTAATCCTTCCCTAAAGCTCCACAGTAATTTTTCCAACTCTATGTGGATCAACGACCACAAAATTTTTATGTACCCTGAAAAGTATTGATAAAATCCGAAAGAATAAATTTCAGAAAAAACAAGAGTACAGTAAAAAGAAATGTTTGCATATCCTCTCAAGATGCTTAAGTTTCAGAAAAGAACTGGATGGATGACAGATGTCAGCTGAGCAAACAAAGGAGACTAAACAATATCATAAGTTCGTAACATTTTCTTTTCCTTTCTTTTTCGCATGCCGAAGCCAAAATAAAAAGGAAAAGGCAAGCCACTACTCCAAATATCACTTTGTTTTTCCTGGTGCTTGTCCTCCATGAATGAAGGTGCATAATGCCTGGTGTTTCAAATTCAAGACTACAGTACTAGGTCACCAACCTTATCAGGTTGTCAGACGAAACGAGTATAAATAGCACGAGCACACGGTGGTTTAAGTCTTTAAGAGCGGAATACATGCCCGACTCATTGAATAGTTAAAAAAGGATAACAGAATCTCTTCAAAAGTAAAAGTAGCTTGGCAAAGCTACCAATAACATGCTAACATCTGATGAATGTGTGTGATTGCCTTCATCTTTCCAATACCAATTCACAGTTTCAGACATTTCACATGAATTAGATGCAAAGAAATGATGTTGCCTCGTTCGTCCAGGATCCACACGAGGTACAGCAAATTGACAATCAAGCACATGGTACTGAACAAGCACACATACTCTGAAATGTTTGCATCGAGGGCTCTAATTCAAGTTTGACCTTAGCATGAGGAGACAGTTCATCTTTATTGTTTTCTCAGTTAAACCCAAAACTGTAGAACCCCACCCCTCTAGTAGTGCATCCCTCACAAATTCCCCAATATATACATGCTTGGTGTATCAATGGGATTACTTTGCAATTAACACCAACAGGCTCCTTTCCCACCATGGATGGAGCCCCTCGCTTTTGTCCACAATACATACCCACTAGACTTTTTTTGGCGTAACAGAAGGAGGGATTGGAGATGGGGAATGGTGAGATGAGAGTGGTGCAGGAGCGACAGTGGTACAGCACAGCGGTAGCAGGCTACCAAGAACAAGAGAAGAGAGGCTAGAACAGTGCTACCTCGGTGCTTCATGATGTTGAGGAAGGAGACCATGACCCCGGAGATGGGCCGCAGGAGCGCCGTCGCCTTCCCCCGCCGCTCCGCGTTCACCATCGTGCGCAGCGCGTCGTTCAGGATCCGCCGCCCCATCGCTCGCTCGCTCTCCTCGCCTCTCCTCCGCCGCCGCCGTTCTTCTTGGCTCAACTTCTTCTCCCTAGCTACCAGCCGCCGCCGGCGCTCGCGATAGACTAGCAAGGAAGGAGTCAGGGAGAGAGGCCACAGCGCCGCGAGGGCACGCGCTCTCACAACTCCGGACTCGGGAGTCGGGAGCGTTCAAGGTGGGCCTGGCTTTAGGGAGCAGGCCCACCGCGCGAGCATACGTGGGTCGCCTCTACGGGCCGAGCGGCTGCCTGGTTTCCACTCGCTCTGAAATGTGCTGTTCTTTGGGTGGGCCGGAGCGGCCATGTTAGAGATTAGTGGTTGATAAGATGGGCTGATGGGCTTCCGAGATGGAGCATTAAATAGATGCGCCCTAACTCATACTGCCGAGATCTCCGGCCTTGTACAACGTACTAGTTGTTAATTTTGAACGTACTCCCTCTATTTTCGGAAAACAAGACGTTTTGTTTGGAATGCTTCCGGTTAAACTTCGAAAATTTTGGCTATAGATATATTTTAAATATTTAGATTAGATACATAAAAATTATACGTATAGATTCATCTCGAAAAATACTTTTATAATATAATAATTTGATTCGGTTTTGAAATATCTATAATAGTAATTAGAGGTCAAAGTTGTATTTTCAAACCGTGTCAATATCTAAATCGGCTCTTTTTACCGGACGAGTACGACGCTACGTGGACGCCTGTTTCAGCGTGCGTGCGTGTAATTATTAATTATTTTTGCTTGAACTCGGAAGTTTTGGAAGCGGCAGCAGCTGTCACGTTCATCCACGAGTACAACCCGGTGACTTTTTAACGTTGCACTTTTTTTATTTGCCTTCCATGGTATTAATGGACGCACATGATTTGTATCCACCAATTTTTTTTGAAATCGATTAGGCGTTACCTTCTATTTTAGTTTTAAAATTATAAAGTAACTATACGAGTAATTAATCCAATGAACACTAACTCAGTTTAATTGGGGTCCACCAAATTGAGGGCCGGATGTTTTGCTTTTTTTATGAGAATTTATAACATACTAGGTACTGGTAGCGCATTTATTGCCGCTAGATTTATATATAGGCGAAGAAAAGTCGAGTTGAAGAGTGAATTTGGGATATCAACGAAGAATGAAATCGGGATACTAATAGAGGAACTAAAAACATTAAGATATGGAAGAGAAATATAGGTTTAGTTTGGGTGGGGTGGTGTAGTATAATTAGGAGGAAATATATCACTATCTTGTAAGTAAGAACATATTGGTAGGTAAATTTAGTGTGGTCTAGCGATTGTAGTATATCACATCGGTGGTCAACTATCAATATATAATCGGGCAATAGCGGCATATCCTGTGCGAGACAATGTAAGTACTAATCAATATTACTTATTTAATTAAATCTTGACTGAGTAAGCGCATCAAAAGTTAGGAGAGTGGAGTGCGGAATGGAGAAAGGAATGCTCAACTTCACCTTTTTTTTGAAGCAGCGCAAAAAAGTGTCAAACCTCCTGCATACAAAATGCAAGAGGCGGTAGGTCGGGATTAAAATAATCACAAAGGGGCTTTGTGAAGCAGCGTTTCAAGCAGACAATAAATCAATACATAATTAAAGGATCCTCTTGTATCATTATGCGCCTTGGTCATCTGACACTCATTTAGTTTTGAGTCTTTATACAAACCTCATGCAACAATGATCTCGTGATGGAATTGGTTGAACAAAACTCTAAACCAAGGCGGTTCAACAAGATTGATGCACTTAGCTTCTAGCCCCATACTTCACATGACATCAAAAATCTGTGAAGCCAAATATCTTTCATCAGCAGGATTGGATGAACACTTACTCTTGTTGACATGTTCAGCGAAATCAAAAATATCAGTCAAAATCATAAAGCTTTAGATTGGAAACCATGGAAAACATTAGAAAACTATCTTCTATCGCAGTACATGAATACTATAATAACTACTATAGGATGTCTCAAAGCATGTAACAGTTTATTTGTTGATGTTTGCACATACCATAATCTACGTGTTTGAATCTTGCTAGACGGACCATCACTTTGCCAACTTTCCACATGCGTCTTGTCTTGTCTTTGGATGAAGTCAAGAGAAGGCAGTAGGCGATACTAAATCGATTTATATGGCAAAGTTGACAAAAAAGTGAAGACAACAATTACGTGCTATGATTGAATAAATATTAGCGTGTAGTTGTGAGCGAACTTCACGGACATGTATTTTTCATGTCAATTTCGATATGACCAATCTAAACCATAGAGAACAAAGAAAACTTACATCGACTTTGACCATGTCCTATCGGGATCACACTTATTTGGCCATGAAATTCATGCGGCGGTGTCTCGAAATCTGGAAAACGTTGTTTGGTACTATAGCAAGGAGCACGGCTCAGGCCTTTTCCCATCTTCTTTGCGAGACTCTTATTTTTGTTCATGTATTCAAGAGGCGTCTCTTGTTTTAAGAAATATCTTATCTGAAAAAGTGCTAATCTTATGAAAAGATGCACGTTACAATTAGTTCACGAGAAAGTGTATAAAGGTATGCAAGCTTTTTAAGGTACATATAACACAATAGTAGCGAGAAGAACACATGTAGAAAACATAAATTGCATTAAGTAATTAACAATGCATCAACTAACTCCTTGCAGATTGTTAATCTCACATAATGGTGATAGATAGATAGACTAAAGCATCAAATTTATTGTCTTAGATTGCTGTGACAATCTACCCATAAGACTATATTAGTGCAATGAATTAGCGGTTCCACCATCATGCGGAATGTATAATGTCCTAGATCCGAACAAAAAATAGCAAGAGAACCCGATATCACGGACATTGGGGTATACAAGAAAAATATCTTTACAAAACAATCGAAATAACATGGCATAAAAATTAGAAATATTATACCACACAACAAAATTGGCAATTGGTCAAGTTTCCATTAGAAACCATACAATCAAAAGATACGCTACAAGAAAATTCAACACTTATGTAAGCGATTGTTACTCAAGCTCGGGAATATTGCAATAACATGGCATAAAAGCAGGGCCTCAAGCGGAGGAATGCACCATCAATTAGCGGATGCTTTGCTTCCATGTCCCACATTCTTGCATGCGAGAGAAGGCAAAAAGTAGGTTAAATGAGCTAGAAGAAACAAATTACATGTTGTGTTGTGCAATGAAGATATCAAAACTACACAATTCTGCTCAGTAGTACAATCCTAAAAAATAAGGTTTTTTCTTGAACTAAAAGGTTAGAAATTTATTAGAGGGAAAAGGTACAAGCAAGTGAATTTCTCATGTAAGGAATTAAGACTTGCCCTCAACTAAAAATGCAATCTAAACAATTGGTACACTCATAGTTTATGCTATGATGAATTAGTGTTAGATGAACTAAACAAAAGGAAGAGCAAACTTAGTTGGCCATGATGAGTTTTAAGCCTCTAGCCTCCACCTGAAGTTTCCATCTATTAGAAGCGCCTTGAGTGGCACTGCACATACACAATATGTCACCAAAAAGTCAAATACAACAACCACTATGCTTGCAGAATGTTCCAATCAAACCATGTCTGAGATATGAAATTGAAATAATTTTTATTAGGTTGAAAACTAAGGATAAAAATCAAGAAGAATGCAACTAAAAAGCTGAATTTAGAATCATTCTTATATCCTATGCTTTCCATTCCATCTGTGGCAGGAACTCTGTGAGAACACTACTTTGAGCACCCTTCCATGGTTGCCATGCATGGCGCTTCTTCGACAGCCTCCGCCTCGCCATCGCCCGCATCCGGCTCGGGACCCTTGCTGGGCATTTGTCGCTTTGCCAATGGCGCCAGCTCAGACTCCACTCCACGCCATCGCCCGTGGCAGACTCGGGACCTCATCATTGGTCCGCCCTTTCGCATTTAGTGGACACCTCCTCCTCGTGGCCAAGCAGAGCTCACCATCCTCTGTGCCTCGTGGTCGCGCTTATTTTATAGAGAAGGATGTGCTTTACAATCTAGAGAGCTTAGAACTTGAATTACGAAGAAGGAAAAGCGACAAAAGGTTGGGACTTGGGACTTTCTCTTGATTCACTAAATTGAAGAACGGAGAGAACGCATGGCACATAAGAACCGAAATAGCAAAATCAAGAGGAAAAATAATCAGGCGCGCATGGCCGAGCCGCCGCATGGTGTGTGAACCAAGCAAAGGAAAGCCGGCAGTCTTGAGAGGCAATAGCCGGCTCGGCCTCAGCCGGCCTCCGTAATCAAAAACCCGAGCCTTGACGCCGATGCCGCTCTGCCCGGCAAGGGCAGAGTTGGCGCCAGAAGCCTGAAGCCCGGCTAAAATCGAAAAGCCTGCGAGCGAGCAGCCTTGAAGGCGCTAAATGGGCAGGCAGTGGGAGCAGGCGGAAGCAAGCGAGCGAAGGCTTAGCAAGAGAGATGGACCAAGCCGGGCAGGCGAAACCTGGACGCGGCCAGCCGAACAGTATTGTGGTGCCAGAGCCGAGTGGAGGACAGCGGCGCCAAGAGCTTTTCGGAAGAAAATCTCGGGAAAAAAGTGAAGAAATGGAAGGGGCGTCGGTCTCGAGGAAGGCGATAAGCGCGAGAGGAAAAGGGCGGAAGAGGAAAGGAGCTCCAACACGCGATGGTGGCCAAAAGCAATAAATCTGGGGCGAAACCAGACGCAACACGCAGCAAAAAAAAATCCAACGGACGTGAGATGAGCCGGCCGGATCCAGACGGGAGAGAAAAAAGCGGCGCGTGGGCGCTGTGGTCACGCAAAGCAGCGCCCTTACCCTTTAGGATTTCATCACCTTCAATTAGGTCCACCAAATTAAGGGCAAGATGTTTTTTTTTTTTGTAAGGATTTCTAGAATATTTCTCTTTCTTCTTAGTAAAACAACTATCAACGAACTTCCCAACATCGGCCGCTTTTATGCCCGCTTACCGGGCGCAGAATCTGCTCGAGATCTCTGCTAGCTCCCTCTCGCCCCCTCCTCCCGCCTCCTGGCCTCCTCTGTCCTGCTCCGCTCGGTGCGCTCCCTCTGAACTTCTCCGCCAAGCCAGCGAGCAAAGAGGCGGAGGCTCCCCCCGCCACCACCGGCGCTAGAGACGAGGCGAGGTGAGCCGGAGGAGTGGCGGTCTTGAGCCTTCGTCTCCTCGTTGTCGAGACTCCATTACTTCGTTTGTTCAAGTCTGAGTTTGGTTTTGTTACGCCATCTCTTTCTTTCTTTTCTTAGTCCCCTCTCGTCCTTTCTTTGCGTGCTATTTTTGTTGCTCCTTGATCGATTGATTGATCCGTCGTCTTCGTTCCATCTCGGTGCGGTTGCGGTGGCCTCTTCCTGCCCCTCCTCTGCTTCTCGAATCAATCACCAGAATCAATCTTTGTAGGTATGGTTTGATCCTTGGTTTCTTGATCTCGAGTTTTGGGTTTAAATCACAGGTTCTTGAAAGATTGTATATTTTGTTCTTTCCTTTGTGATGTGATCGTCATCGAGTTATTGGTTCTTGATTTGGTAAATTAGTTGCGAGGAGAGTGTATGCGATGGCGAATTAGTCTAGACCCGCAATGTCTGCAATTTATTCTTGCCATTCTTTGGAACCACGTCTGCCTCCACGACGACATCATCTCCAAGGTCTTTCAGGTGAAGAAGAAGAAGAGCTTCCCTTGAGGGGGCTTCTCCTTGAGCTACTGGGGGCTTGAGTTCCTTGCTTATACTAGCGACAAGTGCTAACTTTGGACCTGTCTTTGAGGAATCAAGATTGAATTGAACTTAATCACTAGGATTCTGATGTGCCAGTAGTGTTGGATTCATGGCTTGGTTGGGTATGGCATGCTAAAGTTGACATCAACTAGGGAGGAGCTAAGAGTGCGAATTAGTCTGTTCATCACAATGCTAGTGGCTTTATTGCAGACTTGCAACTAATTTACCAAATCTAAACCTGGTTATCCGTAGGAACCTCCAAATTTACATTTCAACAAAGTTTCTTTAGTTGTGTTTAGTATTCATCTATCGATGGGGCAATGAATGTGCGAGATTGATATAACAGAGTTTGATTAGTCCGAATTATCATCATTTGTACCAACAGTTAAGGGAGGTTGTTACCGAAGCTTGGGATGTCGAATTTGATATACTATGAGCTGTATACATATGAGTCTAATTGTTACTAGCAGAAACAATTGCCATCCATTTAGATGAAGAACATGTTAGAATTTAGATATATGTTGGGTTTTGGTTGTGTTTGGAGGATGATACTGTCTCCCTTGTACTTTTGGCTGTTCTAGGGGAGGAATGGCCGCGCATTTCTGTTTTCTCATGCCATGAACATAGCTGTGGGGCCGAAGGAGGATAGGCAACTCATGATGGGGCTTCACACGATTCTTGATATATCTTGCTTGATTGCTTGTAGTGAGGTATTGAAATGGAAGTATGAGAGAGCTTATGAGGAGTCACAAAAGTACAAGGAAGGAAAGTTCATATTTGAGAAAGCAAAAGATTGTAAAGGAGAATTGGTAGTGATTAAAGAGTCAATGTGCGAATTTCTTGTGAAGATCTCGTACATAATCATCACTGTAAGTTCAATCTTTAAGTCAGCACGATCTTGTGTTCATGCCATTTGTAATGTGCACTTGCTACATTCATTTACGTGAAGAAGACAAATTTGTGTTTATTTGTCAGGCAACCATTTTCTCATTGTTCATAAACGTGCATCTTGTCTTGACCTACACATTTGTCGATTTTGTGGCTTTGTTGTTTCAAAGGTCTTGCGGTTGCAATATATTCCATAAGTTTGGTGGACAACTTTGAACTGTTTCATGAGATGAAGTGCTACGTTGGTCCGGACTTCCTGATGAGGGGATGCTCAGTTCAACTATCTTGGCGATGCAAGGGCGGCGACAATATCTTTCGAGATCTCTAATGAAATCTGTTATGTTCTAGTGCATGATGGTGTTCTAATCTGCTCGTTCGTGTGGTTACTGTCACGTAATAAACGGATGTATGGTTGGAAGGGTGCTTTGGAATTTCGATATCTGAACTTGTAATGCAATACTATCTGAGATGTATATAATCTGTACTACTAGTGCACACATATGGTGCAAACTTTATAGTTTATATAGGTAGTGGATACTGGATAATTTAGGGGAATTTTTTTTTATAATTTGTGTACAAATACATAAGAGAAAAACACAAATACAATTGAATTATTACGATCAGGGGTAATATGGTCTATTTGCTTCTAATCCTCCCTCATATGGTTTTTAGAGCCAACCTACCATCCAAACGCTTTCAACAGATAGTTCCAGATTCTCATAGAAGTGGATTCTCAGAGAATCAGGAGCAGAATCTGAAAAATGAGAATCTAGAGCTCTACCAAGCAGGGGCCTTATTACATAAATAGAGGGTAGATGTAGCCCCTATGGGAGCGTCTATCCTTCAAAAATAACAAATTAAAGAGTGGGAGGTGTCTAGGTATCATTTGAGTGTTTGTTCCAAGAAAGCACTCAAATTTCCAACCGTCCAATTCATTCGATTTACTCATACAAAAGTTAGATTTCCAACTTTTTTCCAGGGGAGGCTTGATTTCCAAGTTTTTTAAAGTTATAAAAAATTAAATTGTGCAGTCAATCGCGTCACGCGCGCAACTCGTTAACAATTGTATTTTGTTGCTCAGATCTTCCCACGGGCCATCAGGCCGTGAATGGTCTTGTCGTTTTATCTGTTTGGACTATATAAAATAAGCCCAAAACCGTGTAGCCCAGTACCTGTTTACATCTACATGGGTCGTTTACTTCTCTTAATGTCCATATTTTCATATCTTGCATACAAAAATCCAATCAATTTATACATTTACACATAATATTATATAAATTACATAAACTAAATATGCAAATTAAGTTTGGCTTAGTTTGTAATTATTTGATCTTCTTAAATAGATTAATACTCTTTACGAAATTAAAAAATGCAATGGGAATACCATTCGAGAAAAATTGTTTCAATCAAAACGGACAACACAACATTTTTGTATTAGAAATCGTATTACTTCAACATTTCATGGTTCATACATAGGTTGATAACTTGATGCATTCACATAACACACATGTATTTGTCTTGCGATAAATAGAGGCGGACAAAAATGTTAATGTATATGATGAACAACTACTTCTTTGCATAGCCTAGAACAAAAAATATTTTCACTTATCTTAAATTTATATAAATATGTAATACAAATTGCTTTAGAAAAATATGTAGATTTTGTATATCTTATTAGTAACATTTCATATGCTATACATATCAAACCTTTGCATAGTGTGAGCGGAAAGAAAACTAGAATTGATTCAACATTTTCTACAAACTATGGACAAGTTAGTGGCCTAGCAGTAGGGGTGAGAGTGTTTATTCCCACCCACACATGTTCAATCCCTAGGATAGATGTTGTACACCTTATTTAATTGGAGTACACACGTATGTGCATTTAGTGCTAAAGCATGTGTCTGCCCTCCTTGAGGCCTTGAAACCTCCACAAAGTGTCTAGCGTGTGTACTGAAAGCGCACGTATATGTGTGCGTGGTGTGAGTTGGGTGTGCGTCCTCATTATACTCCCTTACAAAAAGGGTTTCCACATAATACTCCCACCCATATCTTGCTTGCTCGTCCAACAACTACAAGTACACCCTTATGCGGCGCCCCGTGTCATAACCCTAGAGGGTAATCACACTTAAGCATACTGATTAATATTCGTTTACCTGGTAGGACGCCGCTCCGACGAATAGTAAGCCTTATCAAAGTTAACGCAACAGAATAATAAGATAGAAATTATTCTTTATTACAACAGTTAGCCACGCAAGGCTATGGTTTTACAAGTAGCAATTTACAACTGCAAAAATGCGACTAAGTCCCCTCGCTTGTTTGCCTTGCTTCACTGGTTGTCTACTCGTCCCATCCGCTGAATAGGGTGCCCATCTATACTGGTCCTCGTAATCCCACCCCCTAAGCTTCTGCGACCTCTTGACACTGCGTATCCTTCATCCCACTCGGGATAGTTTTCTTCCGGACTAGGATCTAACAAAGGAGAATAATAGCAAGTTTGAGTACTAGTGTAATCAGCAAGCATTAATAGCAAAGATGCACTGAATGACTCATCTCTGTTTGTTATCACATTTTCTGATCATCTCTCACTACTACACAAAAGTTCATCACAGACGGTTTTTGAACCATCTGAATTTGTATGTCTGTGATAGCGGTTATCGTGAGACGATTTTTGGCCGTCGTGATAGGGCACAACACGAGCGATTCTTGGTAGAAACCATCGCGTGAAGGCTACTATCATAGGCGGTTTCACTAAGAGCACGTCTGTGATATGTGAGATATCCGCAGAGCGGTCCTATTACTATGCGTGATATCCTACATATCACCAAGCGGTTTGGAAATAGAACCGTCGTGATAGTAGCCTTTCACCGAGAAGGTTCTTGGTGGAAGCAAATGCTGTGATAGTTCGTCATACCAAACTAATTTTTTTTATTTTTGGCTAGCCTCAGGAATTACTAACCATGCACTCTGAAAATAAGTAAGCGGAAAACAGATAGATGACAAATGAATCAGTTGTTGACAACTCAAAGTGATCATTTTACAACTCAAAATCAATTACAAAGGAAGTATTGTCACTAGAGTTACAATTGAATTACAACTACTCAAAATGAATTACAATTGAATCAATTGTTTGAAGGTAGATTCGATGGTGTCGATGAAAGTGAAACTCTCCATTGGCGTGCGATATGCATCTTGATGAAGCCACAGAGTGCTCCTCGAACCTCAGAGATCTCGGTCATAACGAATGAATCTAAATCGAGTATCATGTGCCTGTAAGCTAGCGGAGTAAAGTAACAAGCATATATAGTTAAATTTATAATTAGGAAATAATTATTGCGAGATTGACAAACCTCGGATCATTAAGTCTTAGCACCCATGATTTGTTGCATATGATGGCAAATGTAGAATGCACATAGGTGATCTTATTTTCTTTGGTGACACTACAAAAATAGAATTACATATATATGTATAGTCGATTCGAGAGACATTATTATGAAGCGTGATATAGGATTATTGTGTTGTAGCTTCGTCTGGGAAATGCGCTTCACGTGTTGCGGTTTTGCGCTTGACCCCTTATGCGACCCTCCCTCGACAACATATCATTTGAAACGACCTACATGATTCCAAAAAGTTATCCTCGGCCATTTCAAGCGAAGGAAGACTACAATAGAGTTATGTATGGAGGAAATGAGCATACTTGTCGAGTATTCCTTCCACAAGGGTGAAGTCGTGGGTTTTGCTGAGTAGGGAATCAAGTTATATTACCTTGCTCCTCTTTGGTACAATGACTAAAAGGATCCAGTGGAACATACTCACGTATGTCGCTATAGTCATTAAACCTAATTTCGTGCTGCGTATAAAGTACAAATGAAATTTGTATAGCAAGTGGTGAAGCACTTACTTACGGTTGTAGGGCACCAATATGTAGTCCTTATCATCTGAGCAAGCAATCGTCGTTATGTATTTCACGGCGTAGGATCGTCTTCGAGGATGGTTTGCTCGGAGACCACGTGTGGGTCGAAACCAGCAGGTTCTCGCCATCTCGGGCATTTTTTATCATGTATCTATACATAAGCAATGAGTTGTGGTATTTATCGGTATTACATGAATGTAGAACTTGATTGTACACACTACGATATCGACATCGTAGAAGCGAGGCGTCGAGAGCATCGAGGTTGAATAGGTCGAATAAGTCATTGAAGCCTGACGAAGTGGCGGCTCGTGGAAGAAATGCTCGCCGTGTATCTAGCGATGATTCCAATATCGCACCCTTCTCTTTGGTCTTCGCATGTACCGGGCATGCAAATCACGACAACCTTTTGTGGATATCATGGGGTATGTGCACGATCTTAGGATGATGTTACAATTGGCAATGTCGTTAAAGTTTTGTCGAATTCACGAGTTTTTAAGTCAAAGTTAAAAGTCTTTGTCGGTAGGGCGGTCGGAAGGCGTTGGTATGTGATCGGAGCCGGTCGTGATCGGCATGGCATGTAAACTTCTGATCGGAGCCAAGGCCGGTCGAGGCCAAGCCAATGAATGGCGGTTTGTGATTTTTGTTACATTTATCGGCCAAAAGTGGCAATGAGTGTTGGGTTAGGTCAAGTTCATGGGTTTCAGTGCATATGTGTTGCATGATGCATGTTTTGACTAATGTGGGTCAAGTTGTGAAGAACTTGTTCGGAATCGATTTTCTTTGTCTATTGTTGTGCGAGGTTGCTTAGGGTCAATGGCCGGTCAGCGGCGAGGATGATTGGGACTAAGCTTGGAGGAATTTAGGTCGAACGTCGGGGATGCGGGTGAGATCAATGGAGTCAAGCATGGTGCAAGAGGACAAAAGGTGACGAGCAAGCGATTCGGTGCGACGGAGTTGGATCAAGCGGCGAGGTCGGGTGCAAGTGCCATAGTAGTTTTCGGTGGGGCCTGGGATGGGAGATTCTGAGCATGATGAGAGCCGTTGATCAACCTGCGTGGCGAAACATGAGGAGTGCTTCACGAAGATGGGACTCGGTCTTTGGAAAAAAGATCGAGAAGAATTATTTAGTAATTTTACCAAATACATGATGTGACCTTTGCCAACCAGCGACATAAGATGGCGCAAGATGGCGGATTAGGTCAAGAGGAGATGAAATCGACACTTTAAAATCGTCGTGAGTGAACTGTTTATGTGTGGGCTTAGCAGATTGCCCAATAGGAATACTCTTCTAGAAGGTCTAAGCCTCCACTATAAATAGGGAGAGGTCTTTGGTCGACACCTCCCAACCCTTTCATTGTTTTGAAACCCTAGTTTGCTTTGGGAGAGGATAGTTGGAGGTTAGGGTTCTAGAGAGTTGGATTTGATTTCGTGTTCATGTATTGAGTCTTTGTCCTCCTTGATGGAGTGGCTGTAAACCAATATCATATCAAAATCAATCCAGGAAAGATTCCTCAAGATAGAGTCTATTTGCTTTCCTTCTCTCTATTTGGTGATTTTGAGTCTTTCTTTGATCACGAGTTTTGCTTGGTTTCTTGCCTTGATCTAACTGGCTTGTGACATGTGGGAACTCATCTAGGATCATCTTGATCTTCATTCACCCTGAGCAAGTCTCGGATCATATTTTGATTTTGACTTCGGTTTTGGAGCACCCTTCGTTCAAGCTGAAAAAGATAGGAACTTTGGCATGGATCTCTACAATCCTTGATTGGAATAGGTTCCTAATATCTTAGAAGAAGTGTATCTCAAGTTTAGTGAAGTTTGACCTTGTAGATCAAAAGTTAGATCAATTTGTGTCTTAAAGCAAAATTACATTTTTCTTTGTTCTAGAATCGACGATCGAATAGCCCTCGGGCCGTCGACCCAGGACATATAGCGGTCGGACCGCTCATTTGCCGCCGGTCGGACCGCGCCGATCGACAGCATAATACCTGTAGGTCAATGGCCCTAGGTTTCTTGACTCTTGTTTTGATCTTTTGCTTTGGGGTTTTGGATTGGATTCAATACAAGTCTTTATTTGTACTTGTTTATTGATCTTCATAGCTTCCATAGCTATTCGAGTGAAATTGGTGTTGAATCGATCAAAGTGAAAAAGTGGCGTGCTCTATTCACCCCCTCTGAATCGCCTTTTAGGTCCAACACTATTCGGCGTGGGCTATCTTGTGTCGGGGCTGTGAGACTTAGGGAGTATTTCTTGGGCAAGGAGGCATGTAATATTCTTCAATTTCAATTTGGCCTTAACGACTTGCCTTACACTTCTTCTATGGGGCGACTTGAGGAGCCGTCTGACGGTACACTTTTCTTGTTCCTTGACGTCTTTTCACGGGCAGATGAGGTGGCCTTCTAAGCGAAGGTTGAGGTGGAGTCATTGAGGTCGTTGGAGAGGAATGGTCATGTCGAGATTGCGACACTCTCTGAGGTTGGAGGCGATGTCCTTCTTGGGCCTTTGGATAAAAGTGTGCATGGCATCCCTTAGTGTTACGATATCTTCGTTAGGCGAATCTCTAGTGGGGCTGACTATGAAATTGTCATATACCGTATGCACTGGACCTTGGCGTAACCCTCGCCCATAAGCGCCACTATCTTTGCATTGTCCCTTCTTGTCATGGATCGCCATCCCGTTGACCTCAATAGAAATAGACCCAACTATCCTCACTTGGAGCTTGCGAGCGTCGACTCCTACAAAAGCGATACACAATTAGCTAAGGCATCCTATTGGTCTATCTTTGGAATATTCGAGCGTACATTACATTGATGTTGTCAATAGGTAATTGGGCGTCATCATGTTCGAAATTATGCGTGGATCTGGCGCTACTACGATATTGAGGGGACTAAGCTCCCAAAATAGCTTGAAGCGACTTCTATTTGGTTGAGGTTGATTCATTTGATCCATGATCTTGTTATATGTCCTTGAAATTTTGCGATAAGCATACTGCCTGTCGTTCGCCATTACTCGGCCTTGGATCTCTTCCTAGGTCAGTGCATATGGTCCATCCTTCAATTCGTAAACGAACACCTTCGTGTTACTATCGGTACTCCTTGTTCTCCAGCAGGACCCTCATTGACTCACTTTCGACCTTCGCTTTGAAAGGCAC